>CM056550.1:26729618-27329618 GCA_029721515.1 Synanceia verrucosa
GCTGCCACTCTTTGCCTTTTTCTTCTTCTCTATCCATCCACCTACCTCCAGTTCTTTGTTTATTTTCTGGGACTTGACAACCGATGCAATACGTGTCAACTGACATGAATGTTCATTTGTGCCTGTGTGCAATAAACACGATTAGACACACACTAGCATGCGGCAGAGATTTATGTGTTCCGGCGTGGCAGTAAACTGGCCACTGGTGAGAAGTTTGGAAGTGGGGGGGGTCCTGTCAGCACACAGCTGACCGACAGTAAGAGACCTTGTGACGCGCTGTCAGGGGGTGGCATGGGATGGAGGTGGAGCAGAGGCAAGGGCAGGAGGTGAAAAGAAAGAAAACTTTGAATTAAACTGGTGTTGGCAGCACAAGAGCATTGTTGTCAAGGTTTCTACCATCCCATTTTGCTATTTAGAACAAATACACAGGTGACCATATATGGTTGCATCGTGTGCTCTTTAATATAATTGTGTTGTTGTTCATCACTATCTCTAAAATATCTTTCTTTGTGTGGCTGCAGCTAATTTGGCCAACAGTCTTTGCATGTCTGTCTCTGGCACCTCCATGCTCATGCACACACACACACACACAAACACGAGCCTAAAGACATTTTCCATTGTTTATAGTTTAGATTAACGTTATCTGTATTTATAGAAGCAGGAAGCACTGGCCAAGAGCATATTTTCTGCACCCAAGCTCCCATTTGTCTTACCCAGTAGGGCTGAACAATGATTTTTTTTTTTTTTTTTTTTTTTTAAATCAGTGATTTAATTTCTACATAATCTCTTGCTTACCTGACAACAAAGGTGAGAAGAGCAGGTGTCTAGTAGCTGTGGAGAATCTTATTGCTAGCTCACCAGTATGCGACAATGGGTGGCTTTAAGTTATTTATAAGTTGCAACATCAACATTAGTCGGCAGACAACATTTTCCATTTCTGCATAAATGCTTTGAGGTGTTTTGAGATTTCTGTTATGAGCTATTATGTGCATACTTGTGGCTGCCTTTTAGTTTACAGAAAAATCTCAGAAATTCTATGATGCTGGAATTTCCTTTTTTCTTTTCTTTTTTTTTATATTTTCTTCAGTCACAGGTTTTTCCCATCTTGACTTTTAGTCAGTAATTGTCTGCACTCTGTCTGCATATTTTATTTAGTCTTTGTTTACATGTGACTCACTGTCTGGAGGACAAGGCTGTTTGTGTAAACAGGCCTGATACAACTAATAAAGTAAGTGCTGTGTGTGAATGTGTGCTTGCCATTCTCGGGTGTTGATTGTTTGTCGGGGGCCGGTGCAGTTTCACTGTAGCAGGCTGGGTGTATTTGATGTGGGATTGATCGGGGGCCAAACATGAAGCCTGGCTTTTGGTAGAGACTTTGGTTTCCCAGAACAACTGCTTCCTGTTTCCCGAACCTGGTAAAAGTGTAGGAAATTGTGTGACTCTGTCTCTGTCTGTGTCTGTGCGTGTGTGTGTGCGTGTGTGTGTGTGTGTGTGTGTTTTTTTATTAGACCACCCTTGTTTTCTTCAATTTCTTTTTCATTTTGCCTGGTACCATTAAAGCTATATTACCTGAAGAATACAATGAACATGATAAAAAATGCAGCTGATTACGTAAGACTTTATGTCCTATTTGATACTTCATGTCCCACTTTTGTCCTGTTTCTTGAGCTTAATTGTATTCCCAGCTCTGCACATGCAAAGGCCTGGTTTCCTGCTTACATTCAAGCCATAGACGCCATAGACGACTCAGACGTTGTCAGCTCTCACATAATGCCTAAAACAAAAGAATTATGTGAAGGCACAAAGGCATCCATCTTGGCATGAGTGAGAGACAGGTAGCCAAAAAACTGAAGATCTCCAAGACACGAAGAGAAAAGCAAGCCTAACTGCTTGAGGCAGTCTTCTCGTCCACTGCTGTGTCAGGAATCGTCGTCAGACCTCCAGGGACCTTAAAAAGGAGTGGGCGCTGTCGAGAAATGTGACATGTTTGGTCAGGTTAGTTTGAAACCGACTTCTTAAAGCTCATCAGAAGTCACACAGGGCAGGGAAGAAGCCCTTCATCAACCAAAAGCAGAGGTTACTCTTTGCTGGGAATCAAAAGGATGGGACTGTTGATGACTGGGCTGAGGTTCTCTTCAGTGATGAATCCAGTTTGGAGTTGATGCCCACTCCAGCCAACATACTGGTTAGGAGGAAGCCTGGAGAAGCCTACAAACCAGACTGTTTGGCCCCTGCAGTAAAAGATGGGGCAGGATCAGTGATGATCTGGGGTTGTTTCAGCATAGACGGAACAAGGTGAATGAACCAGGTCATGTACAGAGCTACTCTTGAAAACAGTCTTCTTCCATCAGCTGGAAAACTCTTTCCTTCCTCCAATGACTGGATTTTCCAACAAGACAATGCCCCTTGCCACACAGAAAGATCAGTTAAAGCCTGGATGGAGAACCAGACCATGTCTTGGCCTGCTCAATCATCAGATCTAAATCCAACTGAAAACCTGTGGAAAATATCAAACTCAAGCCCCAAAACAATGCAAACTGTGAATTAGTGCAACAGGAATGGGCTGCTGTGACAGCACAATGGAGCTGATGGAGAGCATGCCAAGGACGCAAGGCTGCAGTCATCAAAAACAATGGTTATTTTAGTTGTTATCATTATATTTCTCCAATCAAATGCACCTTTAGTGGTACCAGGCATTAAAATTAACATGAAATTGTACAAAACAAGGGTGGTCTACTAATTCTTTCCACGACTGTATTATAAGTGGTGGAGCCTGACATTCCTGCATTCCTGATTCAAGTTGCTGTTTTTGTCACTGATATCAGCCTGATTGTTTACTGTTCACTCACTCTGTTATAGTGACGCAGTCACAGGAAACACAATGGATTTGTCACTGTTAAGCGCTAACCATGGTTGTTGATCAAATATGCATCTAAAGACGTGGGTATTGTCAGCATTTGGTGACAACAGATTGCAGCCATCAGGGCCACTGACTGGACAAACACACAGTGTTCAAGTTCACCAGCTTACAGTATGGAAAAGTGTGGGTTGCATGTTGCATTATTTTTTGTTGTTACACAGTCTCTTTCTGATACACTCTCTTTGACACTGTGTGCTGCTTTTTTTCTCTTTTGTGTCTTTCTTCTTGTCATTGGGGAACGACATCCCGGTCTCACATGTAAGATGCAGCATCTCTTTGAAAGTAAAGACACACAAAACGTTACACACTCCCTAATGTCGTCAGAGAGTGATGGAGCACCGTTCTGCCGACAGAAAAAAGTTGTCTGTTCCATCTCAGGCAAATAACAATAAGCCTAGGGCTGGATTCCAATGGGCTTTCTCTTTGAAATGGGATACTAGCACACGCGTTACAAATATATCTCTTGTTTTATCTTCCGGGCCAGGCCCATGGAAAAATTATTCCAAATACCTGCCGCGCTTTATCTGGAACCCTGGAATAGGTTAGGGCCGGCCGGGAACACGAGGATGTCTAAAATAAGGCCTCTATTACGGGATGGAGTGGAGATGGATGGGACAGAGCGGGAAGGGATGGGGATCGTGGGTATTTTAGGTGTACCGGCCCTGTGAAAAAAGGCTTGTTGCGGGGGCTTGAAGCTGCTTTAAAGTCTACTATGTGGGCCGCCGTCAGCTGTTGTACACACTGTGTGTGTGTGCGCGTGTGTGTGTGTGCGCGCGTGTGTGTGCGTGTGTGTGTGTGTGTGTGCGTGTGTGTGTGTGCGTGTGTGTGTGTGTGTGTGTGTGTGTGCTCGCTCATGTGGGCTCACACGTCCATAGTGGAGCTGGAGTATAAATAACATTTTTCCTACAGATGTTCTCACCTTGACAAATCTGTTCTTGGCCAGTGTGATACTTCTTGGCATATGGCATGGTGGAGCAATGTAACTCAACCTTTATTTACTTCCTTCAACCTCTCCCCGCCTGTTCAGACTGTCGCTTTTTGAGAACAACATTTACATTTTGCAGTATTCAACCGATGATGTTTTTTAGACTGATAATAAGCAAGCATTTCTCAAGGATTTGAGCAGGACACGACTCAAGACAAACAGGGATTCAAATCATGACCTTTTGTTTACCATGAAGTCTTTTATGATTTTTATGGCAAAAAAATGTTTTCAAATCACATGATAATTACCTTTTCCTCATTCTTTTGGAACATAAATGTCTCATACATGTTATATAACCCTTTTGCTGTCTTTCTGTTCACAAGGAAACCTTTTACATTTTCCTTTTGTAATCAAAATTAATTGGGTATGATGCTAGAATAATGGTCTATTTCTGAGAGACTTTAGGATTATTGTCATATTGCAATAAAATGATAAGATGATTCAGAGTAGAATCAAGGGAGAAGAAGAAGGGAGGTGATAGGGAAGGAGGAGAAGAGAACATGGGAGATGATGGGAGAGAAATGAGAAGCAATAAGAATATAAGGGGAAAGAGCAAAAGGTCAAGAGTAAGGGGAAGGAACTGAGCAGAGAAACAGAGAAGGAAAGAGATGATAAGAAGGGCAACAAGTTCATAAGATGTTAGGAGACGGGGGAGGAACAGAAGGAGGGAAAGCTGTTGAAAGTGTGCCCTTGAGGAATTCGTTTATCACTCTGCCTCTGTTTGCTGCGACCCAACACGGAGTCTGTCACCATCGCCTGGAGAGTCCCGCTGACATTTCCTTCAGCAGTCGAGTGTGTGTGAACACCTCGTACCAGACTCACCCCTCGAAACACACAGTCATCTGCATGGTTCCCATGACAGGATGGAGAAGGGCGGCATAGTCGTCATACCAGTGATGCCAAGACACAAGGCAAGGGATGCTGGTCTTTTGAAACAAATATCAGAAAGATATGACATAAACCGGCTACCAGGCAGGCATCGCCAGTGCGGGATGACTCATATGGCATCTGTGACTGAGGACTGATAATGACAGCGTGGTGCCATCTGGCAGATCAGTGTAATTTATCACCATGCCATAGATCAGTGGTCCTCAGTCAGGTGTTTGGACACCAGTCCCAGGGGGTTGAAGATCATTTTTGTTGGGGTTGTGTGGTAATAATGGGATTAAAAAAAACAATTTTAAACTATGTAATTGATTTTACTTCTGATAGTCCTATCAGGCTAAAAAGGCACAATAACTCTTAGGTCACCTGTTCACCTTTATACATATGCAGCCACTGATAGCTGGCATGTCTTTGCTTTAAATGGTCACAATCCAAAAGTCTCGACAGTCACTGCCATACATAGTGTTTCATATAGAGTAGAAACTGCTTTTCTTAGGTTTTGTTGTGTTTTTCAGCTTCTTCAAAATCCAGACCAAAATTGATGTTTTCTACAAATTAAAGGAGATTTTGTCAGTTAACCAGGTGCCTGGCCTTCTGTCATTACAGATTCATTTCCTTTATCCTTGCACCATTACAATGCTTTTTTACTTTTTCTCTATTCTACTTTTTCTTCAGTCAAATTAATGTTTTTTATTGCAGTTAGAGTTAAACTGAAAAGTGCAGTGGTCTTCTCTCGAGGTGTAAACTCTTCAGATTTGAGAAATGATGAATCCTCACAGGCTCCATATGTCGTGTAAAATATTACAGTCCATTCTCCTCTCTCACCTTCAGTTCCCCTCTTGTCTCTTACCCACCCATCTCTCCTCCAGGGCTGACTCTGCCAAAATGACGCAGCCCATGAGGGGGGACCAGGCCCACCAGCCGGCCCCAGCCCGCAAGTCGGCCAGCCTGTCCTCACCAAGCGCGGCTCGACGCCTTTACCGCAACTTGTCTGGAAAGTTCCGTGTGGGCACCAACCCCCCTGCCCTGGAGGACAGTTTGGTGTCAGGACGGGGAGGAGACAAGGAGAGGCTCCGCAAAACCACCATAGTAAGTCAGAGAGGGAAAAAATAATAAGGCCAGGAATATTGTAGTCTAAAAATAGTCAGGGGAGAATGTATAGATTGGACAGTAAGAGAACCACAGGTAGTAACATCATCTACCCACCCATCTTACTATGGTGGAGCAAGCAGAGAAATGCTCTGTATGTGGTTGAGTGCATATGTTTTTCACTTTATTTGTATCACAGTTCCAGAGTAATGAAGCGTTGTTTGAGGCAGTGGAGCACCAGGAGTTGGACTTGGTACAGCTGCTTCTGTCCCAGTACAGTCTGGAGGAGCTGGACCACAACACACCAAACAGTGAGGGCCTCCTTCCCCTCGATATCGCCATCATGACCAACAACGTCCCCATGGCCAAGCTATTACTGCGAGCTGGTGCCAAGGAGAGTCCCCACTGTGAGTAGAGGAAGAATACTCTGTTTAGCACACTGTGCTATGTAGAAAGCAGACACTTCCAAACATTGTACAGTACGCTCATTATAATGGCAGTCCCATGTTCATTTTTTCATTTTACGGCATAGTACAAACACCCACTAGCTAGAGTGTGTTCAAAGGGAGGTCAAGTAAAGTTGCCAAAATCCACTATTAAGCCTACTGTTGCCATCCATACAGTTGCAAAAATATAATCATGAGATAAAATAGAGTCTAGTAGCTCTATTCACCTTTTATCCAAGAAAATATATCCCCTGGGGTCACCACAATGTCTTTATATCAATAAGAGCAATGTTTCTCTCATGTTTTCAGTATTTAATCATATTTTCCTTGTAAGATTTGACAGCTCTTCGCTTTATTTGGCTGGATTGCAGGTGAATCATACCATAGCAAATGCTACGTTGGCTCTGAGCAGGAATCAAGTTGATTTGCTCGATCCGTTTGCCAATCAAATTTTGTGTGATAATGCAGAAAAGCCAAACGCAGTTGTCAAGTTATGACACCAGTGAGCCCTCCAAACCACATCTGTCACTGTCTGACAGATCGATCATCATTTTTTTTCCTATGGAGATTTCAGTCTTTAGCGTAGCTCAGAACTGATCCCAGGCACAGTTTGCCTGGACTCCAAAGCTGCTGCCACAGCAACACTGGCTGCCACCGAAGCGAGTGCCGGTGTCGCCCAAAGCAGCGATGCACACATAGCTAGTAGCACGATCTCACATGGTGCACAACCTAGTGAGAAACTCACTCATCTTTCTGTTTTGTCCTGGCAATGAAAACTTATTAAAGGGCCGGCAGTTGTGATGCAATTTTAGTCATCTTCATAAGCATTTTTCACTGTCTGTGATCTGCTGAGCCTCCGCTCCCTTCCTCTGTTAATGATTAGAACTCGCCAGTAAGGCTCCTAGGCTGTTTGTGTTTGTACTTGAGCGTGCGCGCACACACACACACACACACACACACTTCTCCAGAGTTGAGCCAGACGTCTTATAAAGGTATCATTAAATTGAAAACACTTGGAAAGTGGAAAGTGATGTTTACTGAAGTTTGCTCTTTGATTGTGCTCTCCCACCAGAACTCAAATAACTCATGATAGAGTGTGAGCTGTGTGTGTGAGTGTGAACAAAGGACTAAAACACAAAGAAAGAGAGAGAACAGCATATGAGGAAAGTACAGGCCTCTATTTTTATAAGCACATACTAATCAAACTCCATCTGAGGAGAATTGACATCAAAGATGCTGCAGACTTTTCCTTGAGCTTTGAAAGGAATTGAATCTGATGCTTACCGATATTGACATGCTTGACTTCACAGTGTGTGTGGTTACCAGAGAGACAAAAGCACACGAAGACAATCAAACAAGCTCTCCAAAGCAACTTCATATTCACATTATAAATCCCTCTGTGGCTTTCAATAGGACAAAGGCACTTTAATGTGCTGTGGAGGATCCCAGCCTTGATGTGAAATAAGGACAAATCAAGACACACGTACACACTGGTGACAGCATCTGGACCACTTTCTGGCTCTGGAAGGGCTGGAAATGTAAATCAAAATGGACCTTTCACAGTCATTTCTAGCCAAGTCCTCCTCCATGTCCAAGGATCCACAGTAATAATCCTGAGTCCTAACCCCCCAACCCCCTCGCATTACCTGCTTTAAATGTGATAAAGGCCTTCCAAGTCTTCACACAAGTGAACAACAAAACTGACACCCAGAGACGCTGGGATTCAAAGAGAAGCTCGCAGCCACTGAGGAGACACCGAGAGAGCCGCAGAATTAAACACCCAGATGGACATTTTGACACGGAGCTTTAAACTTACTGTCAACAGTGGAATCTAACGCTCAACAGTGGAATCTACAATGAACAAACACAGACCACACAGACTAAACACAGACACACACCAGTCCCAAACACTCCCAGAATGACCAGCCACCAAAGAAGTGCAGTACAGTGTGCTACTGTCCTGTGTGACCTCAACAGCTTTACATTACCTCTTCCTTTCTTACTGATCTGTCCACGGTCTTTGATCTCTGTTATCGTCCACCGTCAGGAACCGCAAGAATTATTAGAATGTTTTCAGTGGGTGTCGTGTCTCATCTCCTATAGTGATTCAGGGTTTTTTTTGTTCAAGTAAATATCATTGTTCACATTTTAGGAAAACCCTACCCTCTCTCTGAAAAAAAAAAATCATTCCTCTGATGCAGGCTGTGGTATATGATATAAATAGATGAGTTATACACATTTTTCCACAGGTTTTGCAGAAAAATAGTTTTACAATGGCAGTTTAAAATGATGCCTATGCACGTTCCCACCATTTTGTTTTCCCTCACAACCACAAAAGCCCGACACTCCTCCCTCTCTTGCCCCTCTCACTTTCATTGCCACATTTTCTGTGTCATTTTCGAGGTGATGTCATCCCTAAAGAGGGACTGCTTAGTTAAATGAAGTTTATTGAGGAATCTGCCGCAACGTTCAGGCAAACAAAGGCATTAAAAAGAGTCCCCGCAAAAGCAATTTCAGTTGCTTTTGTAGGCCACTTTTGCAGGCCACTGCAATATCAGTATAGCCATGTGCGCACGATCAAAGTGAAACGAGCACGATATTTACTTCTCTAATTGAGCTTGTAAATCATTTTGTGAAGAACACATGCTTTGTTCCTGAAAACATCCACAATGTTATACTTCTACTACGAAAAAAGAGTGACTTTTTGGAGAATTTTCTTTTAATTTTCACAACAATTTTCACTATTGTCGGTTCACAGTATTTTATTTTTCTCTTTGAATCTTGGTTGGAAAAACCGGCCACTCTAATTTATAGGCCTGCATTGCTCAGCTTTGCGACCGTCTTTTTTTACATGTGAATATAAAGGCATTTTTCTGAATGTTGAATCGTTTTGAAATATTGGACTAATCTGAACACAATATGCATGCTTTGTCTTTTCTCATAGTTGTGAGTCTGGAGGGCCGGGCAGTGCATTTGGCCACCTTGGTGCAGGAGGCTGAGCAGCGGGTATCGGAGCTTCAGGCCCAGGTTCGAAGCGAAGGTCCTGGAGAGCGAGACGGATCCGACCAGGAGAGGCAGCTGAAGGCCTGGGAGTGGAGGCTCCGGCTCTTCCGACGCATGCAGACAGGCTTCGAGCATGCCAGTAAGGCTTCAGGATGACTTTGATGGTTGTCACAAAGATTTTTTTTTTCACCATGGTGAGGGGAAGTTTGCTGCTCAGATCATACACGCAGTCATCTTTGGTTTTCATTTTTGTGCCCTTTTTCCTCTGCTGGCATTCTGTCTGGGCCGGGTTAATGGCTTCCACACTGGCGAGTGGAGCGCACGACTGTGTGTGTGTGTGTGTGTGCCTGTGCACACGTGCATGTGTGTGCGCAAACATAACACGCCTGTATTCCTGCTTTAATTTTTTATAGGCATTTCATGACACGCTTAGTGGCAGGGTAGACAGCCACCCCTGAAAGCAGACTTGCTCACACGCACACTCTCCTCCCTTCCACCCAAACCAATCAAAAAAATAAAAATGATGGTTCCCATCCATCATCTACCGCTTATCCTCATAGGGTCGCGGTGGGGCTGGAGCCTATGCCAGCTGTCTTAGGGCAGAAGGCAGGGTATACCCTGGACAAGTCGCCAACTCATCACAGGGCGCATAGATACAGACAGCCACTCATACCTACGGTCAATTTAAATTAGCCAATTAATCTAACTAATCCCCTAATTTTTGGGTGGTGGTACCCAGAGAGAACCCACACAGAGAGAACATGCAAAGTCCACACAGAAAGGTCCCGGGCCGGGGATTCGAACCCGGTACCTTCTTGCTGTGAGGCGATAGTGCTAACCACTACACCACCGTGCCACCCGTGATGGTTCCCCTCTTTGTAAATCCATGTGTCATTTGATGAGCAAGTGGTGTGGACATTGATGAAAACTCTACACCACATTTCAAAATTATGTTTATGCAGTTACATTCACAATCACAGTCACTGACATCCTCGCTTCTTCTCACTGTTGATTAAGTCAGCAATCATTTTTGAAGATTTTTGAAGATTCCATTACTGACTGGAGCATCCACTACTTGACACTTTTTAAACTTTTCCCATTCTGAAACTAAGCAAAGCCTTGTGCAACAGGCCAGGAAGAGTAAATGATGTCATTGTGGTAAGCTGCCAATTGTATGGCCTCGCTCCATTGTGATCGCTCTAATAGGCAGTGAAGGATCGTAGTCTGCTAGTGTTTACCTGCCTGTCTCTCCACTTATTTACTTGCCATCTTTCTGTCTGCCTGTCCAGACCCTCCAGACGCCCCCAGTGTAATCCGCCTGTCTGTCAGCAGCAGCACCAGTCTAAGGGTGGACTTCCAGGAACCTCTCTGTGTCAACTCTGCTGTGGTTACCAAGTACAAAGGTCAGCCACTGTGCTCATCCCACTGCTTCATTTAGAACTACTTAGTATCACAATACATAAAGCTCCAGCTCTAAATTACATGGAGTTGACAAGTGTTGGTAAACAGGATTTCAGAGCCATAACAATGTTTGAACAAAAAATGTTTGTGTTTGTGTGTACCTGCAGTGAGCTGGAGCAGTGCTCCTTCATTTAGTTCTTTGCTGGGTGAGGCTGTGGTGGAAGACACCACTCTGCTGCAGTACAACATCACTGGACTCACTTCTGTAAGTTCTGCCAGAACCCCTGTCTCCAACATATAATTGACTGTCTGAGCTGGGATTTTTCAGTGTGATGATTCAATCAGTAGGAGTCAGGAAAGATCCTTTCCAGAATCTAAAATAACAGAACTAAATGTCTTAAACGTGATGCTGTCTAAAGGTAACACCAGGACAAGGCTTGTTTTTGATCGAGCATCTCTCCATGTGGTCATCCTCCCCTGCACATCACACCAGTAGTCCTATTTCCTTTGCTCCCACCTCAGTCCCTAAGAGCTGCCAGATAAGAAGGATATATTATCTGGTAGTTTATGGGTGACACAATCAACACAAAGAACCTCAGAGCTCTGGCTTCTCCAGCTGTTGGTGCTGACTGAAAATTTAGAAGCTATTCTCCCACCCTGATATTATTTACACGTGAGCTTCACGTTGGTGACATTTGAAGGCATTTCCCAAGTGACTTCTTTTATTACATACATCAAACCCTGCACACACAGTCACCATCGCAAACAATGAGGGGGAGGGTGAAAGACTTATGGCCCTGCTAAAAATTACAATTGGAAAACAATGTTTATTTGTTATTTGTTGAAAGTCTTGGCTCCTGACCATTCATAAGCAACAGTTGCAAAACAGCCTCCAAAGTGGTGGAAAGAGCAGCTTGGTAGCCTGCCATCTGATTTATGTTTGGCATTTTTAAGTGGGCATGCAGACAAATGGACGCTCCTCTGGTTGTTTGTTATTGTGTGAGAGAAACCCCTTTCTCCCCCTTTTAAGACCCCCGCTGCCAGCCAGAGCTCACTCCTGTCACATGACAGGGGTCAAGGCGAGGTCAGGAAGTGTCGGCGGCTGGTTTGATTGATCTGGCTGAGAAAGGAGAGACAGAGGCCTGCTGTCTGCAGACTGGGCACAGAGACAGAGAGAGCTTCTAGATAGACCCTTCACCCTCCACACACATACTGAACGAAGACAGGCAGCAACCTAGCAAGAGACAAACAGATGCTCTGATTCACACACATGCATATGTATATGGTGCGATAACTGTCATGTGTCCTGTCCTTACAGGGGACATATTACTATGTCCAGGTGTCAGCCTATAACATGAAGGGCTGGGGGCCGCCACTCGTTTCCACCCCTACCTGCGCTGCACCTTCCAGTAAGTCTCCACTGTGTATGATAATGCGTGCCTGTGATTTACATAAAGCAAAACATCAAACTTTCAGTTAACAACACCTCCAAATAAGAGCCCTGAAGGATTTTGGCTGGCCTCACAGAATTAACACCGCTGACATATGGTTTTCACACAGGATTTAGCTGCAAGATGTGTGTGCCTCATAGCTTTCCCACACATAAAAGGGCTCGGACATTGCATCATTTCACATCAGTCGATTTGGTTATTCTAGCGTCATTCCGATGTTGCTTTGACATCATTGGGTTGGGTGACAGCTGAACCATCCAGGGCCAGCGGGCTGGGTGGGTTTTGGGACCCCCTCTGCGGACGTCAGAGTGTGTAACCATAGCCTCAGGATGGCGTTTGGGGCTGGCTGGCAGAAGAAGGTGGCCGGGTTCAGCCAAGAAGTTAACCGTGAAGTCATGTGCAACAACAGCTGAGTTGAGTCACCAGAGCAGCTCTGACCCTCTATCTTTCTCTATCTGAGGTATTACATATGTTCATTTGTAAGTAAATTACAGTGAAGTGATTTGAAAGAGAGCTGTTTGTGTGCAGCGTGTGAAGTCAGTGCTGTCGGTACACACCTACTGTAAGAGAGTGAACATAGGTGCTGTGAGTGTGGGTGTGTTGGCACACTTAGGGCACATCTGGGGAACACATGAACATGTTTTCCCTCATCAGCACACAGTTTTTCAGTGTGTGTGTGTGTGTGTGTGTGTCTTCATTTTAGAAGACTGGGCTTTCCCTCTCTTTTTTTTCTACTGTCCACCTCCCTCCCTCTCTCAGAGCTAATTTCGATGTTGCGTGTTTGTGTTTTCCATTTGGGCCTACCACTGGAAATATTTGCATGTCTGTGCTGTAGCACGCGGCGCGGCCCCAACAGTGGGGGCCTTATATCGGGCCGTGGACGCCCATTAAAGGGCCCGCTTGTCCTGCCGGGACAGGCACCTTTCCGGGAATAGAGCTCACCGTGTTTCAGCCCCACTCACCCTCCGGGGGGCTCCAGAGGGGGGAGTCAGGGTGGGGGTGATGGGGGGTAGCTGGTGGTTGATGGTGGTAGGGGGGTGGGTTATCGCTGACACATCCTCCAGTGAGCGAGCAAGGATGCTGAAGGATCGTTTTCTGCAGAGATGCTCATCTCTGAGGAGGGAAGGGAAAGTCAGACAGGGCAGTTGTATTACAATAACTATAACCACACTGTGTTTGTGTGTCTATATGTGTGTGTGTGTGTGTGTGTGTGTGTGTGTGTGTGTTTGCGTGTGCATGCTGACTGTTCTGAGTCCAGATATGTACTGAGCAGTGGTGCTCAGTAGGTCTGTCTGTCAGCCAACCACAGCTTTCTCACACTGGGCTGGGTGCTGTTTCCTATAGTGCACACAAAAGACCTGTTTGAGAAGCAGGCTGTCTCACACACCTCACACTCCCACCATTGGAAGCCTCAGGAACAGGGCCAGCCCAAGAATTGTTTGGGGTCCCTAACAGAATTTGATTAACCTCCTCCCAATCCCCAGACTAACCTCACATAGAGTCCCACTGACATATGTGTCAGCAATGTATGGTCATACAGTAATGGAAGTGTCAGTTTAAGTCCAGTTCATTTCCATTTATCAAACTTGTCCACTTAACCTAATATACCTGAATGCATGCAAACGTATAATCAGCTCATCTCTGCAAAAAGTAGACCAAGTGCTCTAGCCATGCTAGAAACTCTGTATGAGGCTTAAGATAGGCACAGCAGAGCTTTAAGCTAAAAATCAGCATGCTAACACAGTGACAATGTCAACCTCTAGGTGGCACGAGAGGAGATGTTAGGGGATCGTATAGTCTTATTTGTGCCTGGACCTGGATCAGGTGTGTGTGACGTGGTGAGGCGACTGTTCGTTCAGTTAGAACAACAATGACGGGTCCCAAAGAGGTTAGCATACATGTTGAGACGGCATCAGTCATATCAGAATAGGAGAGGATTTCTTCATTAAAGAAGAGCAGCCACCTACATTGAAGGCTTAAATACAGTGTGTCCGATCTTCTCCTGACTGACTACAGCAAGAGTTCACTTGACAGATCCCGTCCAATCACTCCAATCAGGTATTTTTTTCAAAGTGCCTGCCCTTTTCCACAAAATTTCCAATGACGGCTTCTCAGATGGTTCTGTGTAATAAACCATCTGGTGCATAAAGGGTTAATGATTCATGCCCCACGGTCAGCATATGTTTGCACAAATTTTTATGACAATTCATCTGGAAGTTGGACAGACATTGTCCATCCATAGAGCTCTAAGAATGAGTCTAAGGCATAACAGCTTTTATCTGTCAGCTTTTCAGTTTTCTCTGTGACTCTTGTCTCTTTTCTAATATTGCCTTTCTCTTCTCTGTCTGCAGGTTGGCGGGGTATCGATGGCCGTGCTCCACGTCAGAGCGGCCAGAAGGAGGCGCTAGACCAGCTGCTTGGACAGATTAAAGAAGCTCACCGCCACTGCGTCTGCCATGGTATCAACAACTTTTTGATCGATTTGGAGGGCGTGTTTACCTTAAGGACCGAAAAGTAACATGAGAGCTTTAACGGTTTGCATAGCTGACCCCTGGTGAAACCCAAACCTGGCAGTTATAGTGACTTGATGTACTCGACATATGAGCACATGTTACACCACACTGTTTTAAACTGCCATTGGCTTTAACTATGGAATTATGTACGACTTATTCTGAGGTAGAATAACAAGTACACAATGTTAAGATCAGTTTTGCGTTTGGCTACTAGTTGAGTTAAAGTAGCAGAAATTGAAGTGAAATGCACCCTGATTTCTGACATTAACCTGAGCCTGTGTCGTTTTCACATTTTAAACAAACACATCTGAATTTTCAGCCACCGTCTACTTCACGTTTCAGAAATATTCTTGGTGTAAACAAACACCAGAATGAGCAATGGACGGCTGAACTCGCAGGTGTGACACGTCCCACTAATTGCTGTGTTTCATCTCACCTTGACAGACACTTTACAATCTCAGGCACGACAAGTACTTCGGGGGCCATACACCCTAAGACGGCATGCCACCTCAAAAATAATACCCTCCCCTCTGTCTCAACAACTCTCCCACCCCTTTATACATCTTTCCATGACTCAGCCCTGCCTCTGCTGAATACCTCTCTCTCTCTTTGACAAAATGCAGATCAACTTCTCTCACACTCAGGCTGTTTATATCCCCAAACACTGCAGGCTGTAAGCCGGTCCCATAAGTGTCAAAACCTGTCTACACTGACTCTTTTACATGACGGCAAACTACATTTAGCATTGAGCAAGTTGTCTCTCTTTTTCTCGCACACCCACTTGCCTCAAACACACTCACCCACTTACTATTGTCCACTGTGGCCAGACCATATTTGCAATAGGGCGAGACGCAATATAATAGTCAGTATTGAGTGGCTCTTGGTTCTTCAGACGACGACTGATTGAGCTTGAGAGTTCAGGCACGGTAGCCAAGGTGGCGTGTCCCGGGGTCATGTTTGTTATTCCTGTAAGAGACGAGTCCTGGGCTGGAGTCGGGAGAGGGCATAAATTAACACTGACTACTGCTGCCTCCCCCCCTCCTCCACCCCCCACAGCCCGCCAGTCGTCCTGTCTACTGTCCATACATATACACACATAAAGACAGACAGGCACACACATAGATACACATGTACATGAAACAGACACAAATATTCAAGTCCATGCACTCCCTTTCAGCTCCTGCTCTCTCCCTCATGTCCATGTACGCACCCCCATCGCAGCGCAGCTTATAGCCCACGCCACATTCTCCCACTTGTCCAAACACTATTAATTAAACTGTGAAAGAGGCCTTGACTAACACAGGCACCCCAGCAGTCAGCCCTACATGTCTGTCTTACTCAGTGTCAAACACGGACCGAGGCCAGGAGGACTAGAGCTCAACAGACTCGCAAGTAAAGTGAAATTTGGGGAGGTGAGAGGGGTCAAGGGGTGCTGTTTTTTCTTGTTACTCCACCTCAACTCGTCCACCTGAAGAGAAAATTAGTTCTTTTCGGGTCCTGAATAGGGGGATTTATTGACTTTAAGTGGCCTGGGGCGGGAGTAATATCACCTGGGAGGGGAGGAGAGGGAATCTGTGAAGGGTTTGGGACTCAGAGTTTCTAATGAGTTGGGAGGTGCGTTATCTCACCAACAGGCACCCACACAAACACACACATATATACATACATACACACGCCTCCCTCTCTCACCTCCAACCCCCTCCAGGCCCACTAAAAATAAACATGTCCCCACAGACTTAACTGACCTCCCTGTCAGTGAGTGGCAAAGGGTTAAGACACACACACACACACACACACACACACACACACACACACAAATTACTGCAGCTCCTTGGCTCCACTCATATGGCTGTAGCTCAAGACGTACCATGCTCCAGCAGCTTTAGTATGTGCAGGTAAACACACACACACATACATATACACACAGTTAGTGTCCCTCTGGGACCACAGAGCTAGTGGTTCCCTCAAGGCCCATAGTCTGCTGTTGGCAGCCAGCATGACTGTCAAATGGTGCTGCACCGCTGGAGCGCATGAAATGTCGGAAAACATTCCAGTCCGACCGTGTTGTTGGAAGTGTCAGGTTTGTTGTCAATTAGGTATCAGCCTGTCATTGGAAGAGATGTTTGTAGAGTTTGTCAGGACAGAGGTATTTATTGGGGTTAGCAAAAAAATCAGACGAACAATCAGAGCCATGCCACAGATTCCCACAAGCGCTCTGAAGCAGGACCCTTAGAATATTCATTCAAAATAATCAAATTTAATCTATTGCTATGGAATTAACAAACTTCTTCTTGTCTTTGTCTCGTTCGCACAGAACAGTGCAAAGCTCCACAACAAGGCAGGAAGCACTCAGTATCCAAAAGCCTGCGCCACCTCTTCCAACCCACCAGCAAATTTGTCAAAAGCTTGAAAAGGTTTGTGCTCTTTTTGTTCCGCTTTCCTCAGTTGGCCTCCATGCTGGAGATGGGGGACTTAATGTTTGTATTACAAAAGTACTGTTTAATTTACATATATTTCAACTGAAGAGAACTATCTATGTATCTACTGTATCAGCTAGCTTGCAATTCATCAAAATTAAAACACCTCCAGACAGTACTCTGAGTAAATCACCATGTCGTTTTGATATTTACCCACTCAGTGCTGACGTGTTTCTCATAGAGACTTCTTACTTTAACACATGTACTTTTTTGTGTTATTTCCAGAGGTCTCTACCTGACATCCATACTCTACAGAGACGACAATGTGTTGGTGACTCCAGAGGACCAGATTCCTATTGTCGAGGTTGAAGATTCTTACTCCAGCTCCCTCATGCAGGACTTCCTCTGGTTTACAAAGGTAGACAGGCAGAAGGCTAGACACACAACAAGTAACTGCCATGTTTCTCAAATGACCACTGCTTGTGAATTAATACAATTATCTGTGTTAGTGCTAGAGTTTAACATTTCATTACATTATGATAATCCATGTGTCAGGTGTCCTATCTGTGGGAGGAGATTCCCTGGCTACAGCAGTGTCTCAGTCCTTCCCAGTCAGCCTGTTCCTGTACTCTGCAGACACGCCTCAAGATGCTGCAGGCCGTCTCTCATCTACAGGTAGCACACTGCTCAGTGTCAACTCTTCAGACTATGGTTGTGTCATTTCAGTTGTGGCTATGCTCAGCAGCACAGTTATTATCTGATGTCTTTTCCTCAGGGAATGCTGGGAACCCAGGACCTTGGTCAGGTGTATTTTGAGCCAATCAAAGACAAACATGGTAACGCCCTGCTGGTGCTCCTGAAGGACATGAATGCCTGTCCCAACCTGGATGGGGTTCGCTGGACGCAGCTTTGCAAACTGCAGCTCCAACGCAAGTCCATCTCGTCCCCCGAAGAGCCCACCGCCTTGGACATGCTCCTCATCACGCTCCACGTGAGTCCAGCAGGAATAGACTGGCGGTGAACAGCAGTTCAGTTTTGGAAATCGTGTTATTTTTGCTTTTTGTTTTGGAGACAGGCTGCTCCCACAGCAGTCAGGAATGGTAGGAGGGTTTGTCAGCAGCGGTTGTGGTTTTATCAAGCTCATTCTTTACATTTTTTTGTTACCCGGAGATTTAACAATATGAAACAACGTAGTGTGAGGCACTTTGTCAACAACAAAAATGACCCCAAAAATGCTGGAAAACATTTATGTGCTGGTATCACTCTGATGCTTTCAAACTCTCATTCACCAAAACCGATAAACATGAGGCTGCATGGCTGACAACAATAGGGCTGTAAATTGAAATGTGCTTCCAATTAGGAGTGCTGCATGTGCGTACACTCTTTATTTAGACAAACGTTAATCATCATGACTCTCCTCTTTCATTTGTAAAGACATAAATGGGATTAAAAGCCAGATTCCAGGTTGAAACTTGGCTCCATGCCAACCCTAACAGTAATGTTAATTATCTCGGTCACTTTATTTTTAATCGCTGCTCATTCAGACAGTGGAAACTGGGAGGTCATGTTTGACTTGACAACATTGTGGACCTGACAATGATAATCTTGCTAATTGTTGTTGTTTTGTGTTTCGTAACTAATGCTGTGTGGCTGTTTTCTTCAGAGTGACCACAATCTGGAACTAAACCACAAGTTGATTTTGTCTATATGTCCCGGTAAACTTGATACCATTGCTGCAATGCTGCTTTGTCTCCAGTGTAAGTTGGTTTGTCCTTGTGGTTCCCAGACAATGGTGGAGACTCCCTTTGGCAAAACCACATTTCACTGAAATATTTGTTTTGTGGCCAGTTATGGACAAATTGTGTGATGAAATACATAAGAATGTGCTGGTGGGCTATTTTGCCGTGCTGACTTCCACTTTAAACATGTTGGAATGACTTTAGACTGAAGTCTTTCAAGGACTAACAACAGCAAAACATGTAAACAACCTCATTTAGATGATTAGATGAGGTTACTTCAAGAGACAACATTAGAGTCAGTGGCACCACACACTTAAGCCCAGTCCACAGCACCACAGCGTCCTCTTACCGAGTCTCTTTCCACCTGCTGGTCCCAGGAGAAGCTGGCGTATCACAGGCGCAGCAGGAAGATGCTCTCTCCAGGCTTATACCTGGGCTACCTGAAGCTGTGTACATCAGTGGAGCAGATCAGAGCTCTGGTGCCCCAGAAGCTCCCCAACGTCCTGTGTCACACCAAAATTCGTGACAACAGCAACGTGTCCAGGTGGGGAACGTGTCACTCAATGTGGGTTAGTGTGCGTTGGTTCTGAATGAGTTCTGACACCTGATTATACAATAAAACAAAGATAAAGATTCCTGTGGCATGGATCGATGCATCCGTCACAGCATTTCTGTGTTTTTAGAGAGGAGTGGCAGTGGCTGCAGGCTCTCAGCTCTCTGGAGGAGTCCTTAGAAATGGACCACGATGAGCAAAGTGCTGCTCATCGCCTCCTTCAGGACCTGCGCTGCGCAATCAAGGATCTGATGGCACACATCAACGTCCCCGGCAATCAGGTCAGTCTGAAACCTCAGTGATATGAACAACCATTTCTTCAGCAAACGCAGATATAAGTAGACATATCATGGAACCAGTTGAAACTCTGTGAAAGATATCCAGCCAAGTTCCAGAGGCAGGCAGTAGCGAGAGCTCAAAGTAATGGACATGATTCCAGCGGATATTCAGCCAGTTCTGGTTAGACCACTAATTCTACATGATTTCTGTAAAAGAACATGGTCTGAATTCCAGCACAATGGCAATCATTGTCTATTTGACTTTAACCTTTTACCACCCAACAGAAAGTGAAAGAACACTATGAAACACTATGAAAGATTACATGAGTATACAGAATATATGACTACATGTATCAATAGATTAGACTGAGGAATGTAGAACTGAAACCTTAAATATGTTTGTTTCCAGAGGGGATGGATGTTTCATAAAAAAAAAAAAAAAGCAGCAAAATAGTTTTACTCTTGACCTGCTCCACAAAAGAACCCAGCAGTATATTAGTGATACGCAATAACCCCTAATTACAGCAAACCATGTAGACAGTTCCTTACTTCTTATTCCACTCTTTGTGTTCAAGCTTCTGGTTCTACTTTCAACATACGTAAATGAGTAAAAAACTGTTTTCATGGTGGCCTAGCATTCTGTGATCTGTGACCTCCATGGTTAGCAACCAGGGGCTTTATTTCTGTCAAATCAAAGCTGAAAAAACCAAACCTTTAAAATAAATGAAAAGGTAAGAAAGAGCCATCAAGACTATACATAGTACACACATATATATAATTACAGTTAGATTTACTAACACTGAGGTCACCTGTCTCTGTCTAGGTGCAGGACTTCCGTATCTACAGCCAGGAAGTGGTGGAGTTTGGGGAGAAAGTGTCCTTCCTGCTCCTCCTGCCACCTTCAGATGAAGTGTGCACAGCTCCTGGTCAGAATAACCCATACTCCCCCCGCTCTGGCTTCCTCACGCTGCCCCTGCAGATCTTTGAACTGGGTCAGCATATCAGAGTTTTGGCAGAAATGGGAAATTTGACACCAACTGCTGTTTCAAAATCTATATGTCCGTGTTGTATTTACTAGCATAGAGTTTTACTGTGTTTTTTTTCTTGTTGGATTGCCTTTCTCCCACAGTTCACTTTAATGCCTATTGCCCCAGTTTCATCGGCCAGTACTGCAGAGTGTCGGCTTTGCTGGAGCTGGAGTCGCTCATGTCCCAGCAGGCCCTAAGGGAGGCCTTCTCTGAGGCTGAGCTCCTCGCTGCGAAAAAGAAACACCAGCAGGTTCAAGAACACATACAGGTAACACAGCTAGAAGATAGACATTTACACACATACCGCTGTAACTGTTATATAGTGGAAATGTAGTATTCATGTGGTACAATGGATTCAAATTAATCCATTAATACGTTTAAGTTAGATTAACTGATGTGATTGTGGTGGCAGCAAATGGAGGAGGTGTGGCGTGATGCGAGGTGGATCATGGACGCCCTGCAGTATGCCCGCTACAAGCAGCCAACAGGAGGCATCTCCATAAGCTGGATAATTGACTTCTCCAAGGAAGTGCTGCCCGACAAGCCTCCCTCCACCTCCTCTCAGCCAGACTTCATGCCGTCCCCCTTGCCCTCACCTGAACCCTGCCGCAAACACTCAGGTCAGAATCAGAGAACTCTGCCGTGATTGTGATTCTGAAATGTTGCTTCCTTACGCACGTCATCCTTTTTTTCCTCTTTCTCTGCAGATTTTGCTGGGCTATCAGACGAGGAGGGCTCCTCTGAGGTCTTCCTCACCACTGACAGTGACTATGACTCCAGCCGTGCCCAGAGTCCCCGTGAGCTGGACCTGCTGCCCTCTTCACCCCTCTCATCTTCAGCACCACTGGAGCCCCGTGGTTTCCTGCGCAGTGACGGGAGCAGCCCGGGAGGAGGGATGTGTCTCAGCGTGGGTGGACGAACAGGGGGGGTGCTGAGGGATTCCACGCCGGATGTCCTCCAGGCGTCAGAGCCGCAGCATGGGAGGGAAGAGGAGCGCTGTGGCGGAGGGGTTCGATGCGGAGGGGAAAGGCGAAGGGGGGGCCCAGAGCTGTTTGACAGTGACTTCATCCTGCCCAGCAGGCAGATCGAGCTGCTGCACATCACAGAGAAAAGACAGGCCTTCTGTGTGAGGACCAGCAGCCTGGAGTTCCCTTCCACCACCACAGCCCATCAGCCTTACTCCTACCACACCACTTGCCCCTCGCCCTCCGCCTCACCACAGCGGAGATGGCACCGGCCCTCGTCAGTAGACCGCTGCTGCTCAGCTGAGCGCTGCCTACCGCTGCGTCCGCCAGCGCGTACGTTATCAGAGGACAGCGGCACACAGAGACTGTCCTCGGCGTCACCTGCTGCCCTCAGGAAAGGCTGTCACGCCACACTCAGAGTGTACCCGCAGTATCGCACAGGCCTGCCAAAGGAGACGAGCGTCAAGGCACTGATATGTTTTGACATTGAAGTAATTCACCTTTAATCTGTTGCTGTGACACTCTGAGTGACATCCTCTCCTTCTGTGTTTCAGCTCTGTGTAACTCCAGGGACGTCAGCACGGGAGATGGTCCAGCTGGTGGTCCAGGAGATGAACGTTGTGTCAAGGCGCATGCTCGGTAGCGGTGGAGGCAGTGGAGAGCAGGAGCAGTGTGTGGACTACAGTCCTGAACAGTTGAAGCACTTTGGCCTCGTGCTGGTGGTGGACAACAGAGAGAAGTGGCTTCAGGATGATTTCTGTCCCCTGGAGCTCCAGAACCCATGGCTCAGGGGCAAACTGTGTGTTCGCATTAAGGAGTACTCACCGCTAGCGCTGAAACACAGCCGGGCCACCACAGTGTGATACTTCCGCAAGAGAGCATGGGATCAAGAGAACATTTAAGAGTTCACGCCGTGTGCAGATTCTCTTTGGATAAATGTGTATGGAACTGTTACATTTGTACAAACAGGCTCCTAAACTCAACACCATTTTCTCTCTCACTGTGGTGTTGCCGTACACAACTGCAGCTACAACAGGTCATATTTCCTGCTGTTATCTGAAATGCTTCTGATTCCATAAAATGTGTTCTGCCATATGTAGGAGCTTTTTTATGAACACCACAGACCTTCATATGGACACCAAATGAACAAAATGGAACAAAGAAAAAGCAGTTTTTGTGCTGTCAGAAATCATTCGGGGAAAACATTGTAATGCTGAGATTAATGGAGAGTCATTTGACTCATGCCTTGATTGACGCCGGCACATCGAGGCGTTGCCAAAACAACACGGGCAGCATCGTTCTCCCCAGCCACACGCGGACATGGCTTTTCCTGTGAACTCTCTCATTGTGTCATTCCCAAAGAGCTGTCGGCTGCAGCCGCCTTGCCCCATGTTCCCAGGATGTGGGCTCTGGACCCTGCCCAGAGGGCAGGAAGGAGGATCGAAGTACAGAGGGGGGCTGGCGTCTCTGCTTGGGGATGCAATCGGCCCAACGATTTGGCCCGTCAGCCTGTCACTCAACTGCTCTTGGCTACTGTACTGTCTGGTAACGAAGCAGCCAAGCAAGGGAAAGAGAGGTTGATGGGGAGTGAGAGAGGCACTGGCTCTCTGGTGCTCTTTTCCTCCTTTTTGAGCAGCAGTACATTCTCTGTATAGTAGACTCAGTGGTAGTGTAGCTAACAAACATCTTGTGAAGTGACACAAATAAAACCAGCTAATTTGGATTTTCACAACAGAGAAACACAAGCAATACTTGACTTTTGCTTTTTCTAATAGATGAGGGGGGAAAAAAAGCATGTTAACGTTCAGAGTTGTGCTGAGTACATCTGAAGTACTGTAGTTCATGCTGTACTAAAAATTAACCAGTTGAGTGTTTTGTTGTGTGTGTGTGCTTCAGTGCTATTCCCACATGCATCAGGACGTGGTGCCCGTCAGTCTAGAGCAGCGTCTCCCACAGGGACTCCAGTGTGAAAGGGATGACTCTGGTTGTTAAGAGGCCAGCTCTTTGTTAAGTCCTATATGCAAGGACTTAACTATAAAATGATTCAAATGTATTTTAGCCCCTGAACACTGATGAAGGACAGTAAATATGTCAAAAGCAATGACTAGGAGAGAAACATTTTACAGGCCTGAAGTCAAACTTTGTGGTGTAATGGCTTCTGTTTATCACATTTGACATAACGAATCAACAAAACATCAATTAACTGTTTTATTTTGTATTATTTATCATAACCTCCTGAAAAATGTCCATTGTAACATCTTTTTAAACATACTTTTATTTATTTTTGTATGAACACGGAGCAGGTGAGGAGGACACTTATGCATTTACACTGTAACACATACAAAAGGGCTCAGACACAAAAAAGAAACATTGTTAAAAAGTTTCGATTTTATATGTATAATAATCTCATTTTATTTTTATGACCCGTTCTCCGTTATCTATTGAACAGATTATGTTGATGAGAAAGGACGGAGGGAAGGAGGCAGGAATGGACAGTGGAGGTGTGTTTCTATTTCCTTTGTTTACTTACAAGAAAAAAGTCATCAAGGGATATTTAGATGCAAAAAGGGTAAAAGAAAATGTAGTTAAAGTGAAAAATCCCTGACACTAAATGGCCCACTCCTTTGTAAAAAGGACAGACCAAAAAATATTATAACATCATAATATAAATAATATAATAAAGAACCTGGTCGAAAACATGATTTTTTTTAAATATAATTTCACAAATCAACAGTCAGTGCCAACAGTCATTCTGGTCTGTTAGGTAACATTTTAATAGATCACTCAGCACATTTGTGCTGAGTGATCTATTAATCATGCTAACAGATTAGTGATCGGCAGTAATCATGCTAACAGATTAGCTTGCAGCTGGTAGTGTAGCTATCCTGATCACATCCTAACCACATCAGTTCTCAGTAAATAAGGCCTCTTAATGATCTAAATCATCCTTTTTAGCTCATTTTTGGGAATCTGCGCCCAATTTGGATCCTCTGCTCACTCTATACAGTCTGTGAAACCATCAGCTTCACATTGAGACAGAACAATTAGTGCATTGTTTACACTGAAATCCACATCTCAAACAGCAGGATGTTGTGTTTTATTTCTATTTTTCTTATAAAGCAGTATGTCAGTGTATGATAAATACTGTTTTGCAGCTATAAAACATCAACACAGGTTCAGCAGCGTCATACCGTTATAATAACCTGCAGCATTTCCAAATGTAGCACCAGAAAGGTCCAAAAGAGGAAAGCTGGAGGGTGAAGTCAGTGGACCTGCTGGCCTCAGTTACTGTAGCATTCCAGGCCCGTCGCAGGAGGAGTTCACGGTGGCATCTCTCGAAGTGTTTACAGAGTTTCGTTTCCTTCCACTTTCAAAGATGTGTTTACGTGTAACTACTGTACAAAGATGTCTTAAGACAAACTCATGTTATAAGTTGTAATTGGTTTTACTAATGGCTTGAACTGTTGTGTTAGTGCTTAGATGTCTTCTTTATTCACATAGTTAAAAGTTTTGTTTTTTTTTTGTTGTTTTTTTACGAGCGCCAACTGCAAAAACAAATCACACAACCAGAAACTGAACCGTGTACATAGACAACAAAAGAGCAGGGATGAATGTACTGTATCTGCCCTAAATGTGAAAGTAAGTGAATGTGGGGCTGTCATCACTACTGAGGTCAAAGGTCAGTGAAGTTATGGTAAGAGTCTTAAGATTAAGCTAAGTTGAATTCCAGTTATTCCAGTTGAATATAAAGTAAAGTCCCGTGTTTACAAGGAGCTGTTGGCAGATCCATCAAGGGAAGTCATGAAGGAGACATCACGTCACTTTTTTTAAAATCTATTTTTATTGAACAATAAATGAATATTCCAAAATAAAAGTCTTTGCCGTTTATGAGGGTTTCTTCACTTTTAACAGATCGTCGCACACGACTGGAGGAAGTTTCTATCTTTCACGTCAGTCCCACTGAGCAATAACAACATCTTTTATGTGATGCTGACCTTTTTACGCTTCCCCTTTGAGGGATGTAGCACTTCTCGCATTAGCTGCACGGCATTGTATAAGGTCGAGTGCTGAGAATCCCACTAAGATTCATGATATATTTTGGCATACCTCATCCACCATAAGGAGCATAACAAGCTTATATTTCAAGTGTGTGCAGATCAGATTTTCCTTGGGGCTTATTCTTTTAGTTTGGAGTTTCATCCACTTGTATGATGCACTCCCAATAGCCTCTCATTCATCTGATATGAATGACAAATAGAGGGCACTTGTTCCTACAGATGCTATATTGCAATGACCTCATCAGTGTTTGCTACCCAGATGATGAAAACTGAATGGAGAGCAGCTGCAGGCAGAATCTCACCCTGTAAGTGCTGGGCATGGCCACATGAAGCCTCGTCGTCGTCAGGGATGAACAATGATGCTACTATTGCGTGTGTTGATGGAGGGTTTTTTTTTTTTAAAAAAAAACAGGTTTGAATAGCATTGAATTGAGTTTAGGCTTGGCATTAGGAAAATACTTGACATAATTGCATCCCCTCCATCATTCAGGGGTGATGTGCATTACGTCAGCTTTACGTTCTCAATGCAGCACTGTAAAGGTGAGATATGCACGTCTGTAGGAGTGTACTCTACATAAAAATAATACGTCTGTTAATAGGTTACTTCAAATATTAGCAGCATCCCAATGAAAAAAAATGAAGTGGAATGAAGAAAACAATTGAGAGGCAGCGTGCTTCGTTAGCAAAACATTGCTAAAATTGTCTCAACAAGTATCACTTTTTAACATTTCTGTTATTTCATCCAGTAGAACTATCAAACACTGAAAACAAACACTTATATAAATGAAATAATCATGTGATTCAGCTCAAAGCCAGTTTACTGCTCACTGGCACAAATAAACTGAATTATCAGAATTTTTTCACACACATTAATAAAGGTTTATGTTGCACAGCCCTGTTATTACACAGTGTGTGTATGTTTAGTTGAATCCTGGCTGGCCAGGTTGCTTTCAGCAGACTCATATCACAGCGCTCCCTTGCTAGCACCATGTGTTTTTTCAGCCCTTGAGCAAATAAAATGCTGCATGCTTCCCTGTCAACAGATTCTACAAACACTAATGTGCAGATGGACGCACAAACACACACACAAACACACATTGGTGCACACAGGCGGCATACCCTCAGGAATCTTGATAGTTCGATGTGCAAATGCACATGTGTACCATGTAAAGGATTTACACTTTTGTTCTATATCAAGATAAATTCACACACTTTCCCAAGCAGCTTATCGCACACAAATCATGCCATAAGTCCTCCTTGCCAATACACTACGCCTTTAAGAGCAGCCCTTTACCGTTTATTGACAGTAACTTAAGAATTGTACTGGAATTCTGACACCTCCTAATTTTAAACCTTCTGACTCCAGGAGGACACGAGCTAAATATAAACCCTGGCATATATCTGAATACCTAAAAAGAAAACATTCCCTAAACACCCTGAATAGTGGCTATTCATGCTCATAAAAGAGATTCAAATTAGAGTATGCAGGCACAGTGACTCATCAAAATATCTGCAGTGACAAGGTGAAATTGTGCTTCTTGGAGAATCATCTGATAGGTGATTTCGTCAGCACCTCCCCCTGGCAGAGGAGCAGGATTCAGAGGCTGTTAACAGGAAGAGTCTGCACATGAGCCCGGGCTCTCTGTTCGCGTGCGACTAAAACCGATCCGCCTGCAAAACAGCAACCAGTGCATCTTGAAAATGAGCAGGACTCGGGGCCTAATCTCCTCCGTCTCAGAGTGCCTCACCTTCAGCTCGACCCTTCCTGAGGTCATTTAGGATTATGGGCCTCAAAGTGGAGCCTCACCTTAGCCAGATAAACCTAACAAACACACTCACATACACCACCTTCTTGTTCATTTGACATGAATCACAAACAGTTGTGACCCAACTTTCTTTTTCTATTGATGGATGCCTAAACTGTGACTGATCTGGATGCAGATTAAAGGGACTGGATCAATAGACACAACACACTGCACTATACAGCAGTTAGTTCACTGACATACCTCTCTCCTCTTCGTCTATTCCATTTCTGCACCGACTGATCACCTGTTTCTACCCTACGACCAGCCGACTTCAGTCTGGCACTGACTGGTGGATTAGTGGCGGCGTACATGTATGTGTACGCTTGCATGTGAGTGCAGTGGGTGGGAAAAGTGAAGCCTGCCACTACTGCATCACTCATTTCTCTCTCTCTCTCTCTCATTCTCTCTCCCTCCCTCCCCAGGGCCCATAAACCTTTAAAGCACCTATAAAACACTTGGCGAGGCCTTTTTGAAGTTTTTATGAAGATCTGGCTTTATTGTTCCCAAGAGATGAGCCCCGCTCCGCTGGCGCCTCGGAGCTTTCTGGAAGTGCCAGTGAATTCAGGAGGGGGGGCTGGGTGGTAGCAGAGAAGTCCTAGCGAAAGAAGGGCTGGGCACTGTGGAGCCTGTGTTTTTTTCATGCCCCCCTGTGCATATGTGTGTCAAATAATGTGTGTGCACATGCAAGTGTGTGTCAGATGAGCTGCAGATGCAGTGTGAATAGCAACAGCGAGAACTTTTTGTCCGGGTGTCGAGTTCATGCCCTTGAGGTAGATTTAAGACGCATCAAATCAAATACAAGTTAAGAAAGTTCTAATAAAAGCGCATGTGTTTGAACAGAAAGCATGCATGTGTTGCAGCATGTGTGCGTCTGCGTATGCCTGCGAATGCGTTCGCAGACGACGGGGCCAGCAGGTTGCGTCCTTGTTGTTTGAAGTGGGGCTCTGTTGTTCTCATAGAGCTAAATGAATGGAGCCGGACCCCCCTCCATCTGTCTGATCCAGCGGCACCGGCCCTCCCTCCCAAATCCCAGCTCCGACGCCCAGCGCACCGGCCCCCTCAAAGGAACAGTTGGCAAACGGACGCCCCATTAAACAGACGAGGGCGACGAGCCCTCACCTCTAAGCAACACTTTAAGAGCAGAGAGAAAGTGTGCGACACAGGCAGAGACATCCAGAAAGGGGAAGGGGGGAAATAATCAAGAAACGTGGAACTCATGCAAACTGTTAAGTGTGTGTGTGTGGTGGGAGTGGCAGTTACAACTCAGTGACCATGACATTAGCCATGCTGCTGGCTTTGACTGTGCCTTTGCCCTCCACAACCCCCATTATCACAAAGGTGTGTGTTCTCACCTTCCAATCAAGACATTGACAGGAAAATATCTGATTTTCTGACACGTCATCCAGCTCTCATTTGATTAATGGGATCTGATTAAATCACTTCTTACTGCAGCTGCCAAATTCCCAAAATGTTTGCATATTAACTGATTAACAAATTCCTTACAAAGTGTTTGCCACTTGATGCACTGTTTCTAATGGGAATCTAAGTAGCTCCTGTCACTTCAAAACAGAGCTACGTGAAATGGAAAATGGTCACGTTGACACAAGGATATAAAAAACAATCTGTCCAACATCCAAGCTGCAGCCGCCAGTGCTTCCTGCGTCCACCGCCTGCACAGCTATGAACCACGCTGATTTGTTTGAAAGTGCTCCAACCCTCCCTCACCCACCCTGTGCTGTGAATGCTTGGAGGAAAACAACAGCTTGGGTCTGCAGTGAAAGTTGGGTGCATGCAGAGGAGACAGAGGATTGGTCGGGAGAGAGCCAACACTGATGCCAAAAAAAAAACAAAAAAAATTCAAGAAGCAGCCAAAGATGAGAGAAGGAAGGTGTTATTCTGTGTTCAGTTTCAGTATCCCTGCGCAGGCCTGGCAAACTACCTGAAAGCAATTTATTTTCTTTCCCAGACATTTAGGATCAAATCCATGTTAGTCATTGACATAAAAGGGACTTGAAAAGAAAGGAAAAAGCAAAACACCAGATCAGCTTGATGTGTGTGTGTGTGTGTGTGTGTGTGTGTGGACTCTGGGTACCTTTGAATAAAAGGATGAAATGCTTGGAAATGCAAAGAAAGAGTCGGGCTGCTAGTTTGAGTCAGATGGGGAATTCAGAGGAAATAAGAGAAAGGGCAGATCTTGGTTTGATGGGCATCCTGCACACACACACTCACACACACACACACACACATTCACACATACATCCATATTAACCCCAGCTCCAGCCCCCTTTGTGCAAAGGATGATGTCATGCCTTCTGAAAACATGTGGGGGGGCGGCGTCGGGGGGGTTTAGGGGGGATTCCTTTGGTCCTTTCAAGTTTGCAGGGGGAGCCTTGAGCCACGGCAGGATAGACAGTACGAGGGCAGGAGGCTCAACGCTGCTGCCCCCCATCCCAACCCACCTCAGCAAGCAGTCACATTAGGCACGCTCCAGCCACGCCATCAAAGGCCCGGCTCACACACACACACACACACACACACACACACACACGTACATCTGCACATCCAAAAGTATGCATGCACGCATTTGTTTCCCGACTACACAGATGGACCCACAGACAGTCTGACAAACAAGCATGTTCACACTCAGATGAAACAAACGCGTGCCCAAAAATAACAACACACACACACAATGCAAAGACACACACTCACATACCAACAGATCAAACACGCACACACTTCAATCATGCCCACCCCCCCCCCGGCTGTGTTATTGTTTTGAAAATATGATTGCGGTGACGGATGGGGTGGGGCGAGGAGAGGGCTCTGGCAGGGGCGAGTGGCAGGGCCCCTCTATTGTCCCCGACCAGTGTGAGTCTGTGTCCATAGCTATAGAAACTGGGGCCACACTGGGAAGGCATGCTTTCATCTCCACCACAGGCTCACCGCTGGCAATAAGGGGTCAAATAAATCCCCCTGGATGCAGTGAGGAGGGGGGAGTCTGCACGCACACACACACACACACTGAGTATGTTTACCTGAGCGATCTTGTGTTCACATTTAGATAGATAGATAGATAGATAGAATCACTATTTCTAGTATTCTTTCATACAGGAGGATGTATGTCTTAAATTATTGTCCCATTTAGAGTCAAATAGACCATAAAGTAGGGATGCTTTAGGGTGTTGCTACCTTGTGATTGACAGGTCGTTCAAAAAAAAAAAAACATGCCAACACACAAAATACCAAATTTGATGTGTTGATTCTGTTTTGTCAGTGTGTCTCCCTGCATGGTGTGTGTGTGTGTGTGTGTGGCAGGGAGGCGTGGCTGGATTCTCCCATGCAGCTGATGAGGCACACCTGAAGCACTTCTTACCTCATCAGGCCTGCCATAAAAGCAGTGCTGCAGTGTTAGACGGGTCTGTGGACACAGAGTAGTGTGTTTTCCCTCATGCCTCTGAATCTTTCTGCTGGCACGCTCCCTCTTTGGCCTCGTCATTCTCCAGGTCTGGTTGCTTTCTTGTTGAAGAACACAAACATCTCCATGTGTTTTCTAACCTGCTTTTCAACCAGTGCTTTGGATCACCTTTTCTAATAATGCTTTACACCAGATGTAACTTCTTTCTGCTTCAACGGCTGCTTCAGCTTTGTTGAGTGCCTCAGATTTACCTGCTAAGTTGATTCTCTCTTGTTTTTTTTGTTTTTTTTCAACGAATACTTCCCATGAATGCCATTGAATCAACATTTTTTTAAGACATTTCAGCTGTCTAAAATGTTTCCATTATATTCTGTCAGTGAAGCAGTGTTTCAGGTTAGGGTTACTAACTGTATGCACATAATTGATGTGTAGATTTACAATTAACTCTTTGAGTGCCAGCCATTTTTTAAAACTGAAAGTGCCTTGTGCCAGTGTTTTTGCCCATTTTGAGTCACATTTCTAGACCCACAGAATATTTTGTACTTTGTCTCTGAAAACACAGAGTAGCTCAAATGAAAGAAGAGACTCTCTATTTCATCATGGAAAAAAACATTTGTTTTTACCTTGTTCTGTTTTTGTTTTGTGTGGAGGAGAGTAGAGGCCACTTTCACTAAAATTGCCACTTTTTCTCCAGAATATGTCTGTTTTGCTCTCTAAACACAATCGTCTCCACTTCCTGTTTGATCTCCATGGCGTATATTAACTCTTTATGTCCCGACTACAAATCACAGAAGCCCCGAAATTACCCACAGGCTGTGTAAGACCACGATCAGTGACCAGCTGCAGAAAAAACACTTTGACGAACAGAGCAACAGAGGCCGTTTGAGTCACACACCCTGAGCAGCACATGTAACACAGGTTGATCATCACCATTCATAATGTTCTGAGTCATTCCAGATTCACTGATTGCGCGCACACACACACACACACACACACACACACACACACACACTATACACACAAACAAAGATATGCAAATAAACAAGCGCTGTCTGTCAGCTGTGCAGGATTTTGATATGACTGGATGGACTTCCAGAAGCTGGCTGTAAACTCGCCGTGTCTGCTAGAGTGTGTGCAATCATGATGTCAAACTGACGTGGAAGTCCATTGCGTGGCACAAAAAGGCAGCGCGTCTGCTTGTCGCGTACACAACCAAGTTTCCATCTTGCATGCCCCAAACAGGAAACACGGAACAGCTGGAAGAAGGTGGACGTGCTGGAAATGAAGCTGAGGGAACAGGTCTGTCTCTACAAACATCTGTATGATCCTTCTTCAAAGGAACATAGAGATGCTCTGAGAGCACAGAACTCATGGAGAGAAATCATGGAGACCATGGGGAAGGACGAAACGACAGGTAAGGAGATTTGGAAGAATCTTTGGGACCGTTTTGTTAAAACCAACAAAAGGTCTCAGAACAGTAGTGGTTCTGCATTTACTGAGACTGCACCACTTGTCCTACTTTGTAACTAGCAGCGACCGATGAAAACGTTGTTTTCTTCCTCTGCATCTTCTGCTTGGCCGAGTTGTTGTGTTTTCACAACAGTGACACCTCTGTTTGGGAAAGGATTGCAACTACTGCCGTGTCTGTTGAGCACGCGCTAGCAGGGCTAGTATACGGCCAGCTTAAGGGGACGTCAGTGAGTCACACTGACCACATCCTCCCCCATTTTACTTCTCTGGTGTCATATCACACATGTCCAGCTCAGCTTCATCTTCACAGCCCTGAGCCCTGTCCTGCTGAGGACCAAACCCTTACGGATTACTGTCAAACTCTCTCATTGTAAAGGTGTGTGTGTGTGTGTGTGCCCACAGCCCAGCATGAAGATGTAACAGTTGGTTAGTTAGATCACCTGGCCAAATATTAGACAAACGGACAGGTAAACAGCGTCTGGAGCCCAGTGAATCACCAGCTTCATGTTGTGATATAATGACTCAGTAAATTCTCATGTTGGGAACTCATTAGAGCACATTTTAGGGAGACAGGTTTACAAAACACTGACGGTAGCAGCTCCTCTATTTTGCCTGGTGAAGCCTGTTGCATCAACATTTACTAAACATCAACTCACGAAATGACACCGGACGTGTTGCGCACAAAGCGAGCAGCCAGCTGTCCTGCTAGCACCTGTGTGTGAGCGGTGGGGTGTGGCGTCTGTGCAGCCAGAGCCAGTCAGAGAGTCACCAGGCCTGAGGAGAGGAGAGGAGAGAGGGAAGGTCAGCACCACCGCATGCCACAGACAGACTGACGATACTTCTACTGGGCTCCACGCCGGGGACCTGGCTGTAATTACACCACACACACACACACACACACATTCATGCATGCACACACACTGTTACCAGACAGACTGAGAAAGGTTTTCCCGGCTCCTGGATTCTGTCTCTCTGTCTCATTATAGTATTCATCTTGTATCACACACCTGAAGGGCCCCAGAACCACATTTACAAGCAGTTTGAGGAAGGTGACCTGTGATGCATTGACTGCATGTCAGAAAATCACAAAAATAACAGATGCTATACACAAAATGCACAGAGGTATGTGCACACATGAATCTTATTCATATGTGAATGTGCTGCTCTAATAGCTTCAGCTTTTGGAGTAAATTCCAGAGGATTTTGGAACCTGGCTGCAGCGATTTGCTCTCATTCAGCACAATCCTGTCGCCAGACGAGAACATTGATAATGGGCATTTGCAAAAGCCTGGATTGCATTCAGTGAAAAGGCTTTTTCCCCCTATTCCTAAGGTTAGGAAAAGATCATTGTTGTTGGGGTGGATTCCCAGTCTGTGTTCCAGTTCATCCTGTTGGGCTCACAGCTCATGGCTTTATGCATGAGATCATTGTCAAGTTGACTCAAGAAAGGAGCCTTCCTCAAAATGTTGCTACAAAATCAGATGCACACAATTCTTCAACACATTACACATTAAAATTTCCCTTAACTGGATGTACGAGGTTTTTCACCATGGTTTTCACCATAGAGCGTAGAATAGAATAGAATAATATAGTTTTTTTATTTGTCCCCCATTGGAGGAAATTCACCTGCTGCATAGACAAATTCGTGATTTTAAAAAAACAACAACAGCAAAGACATAATATAATAAGTAAAAATAATAATAGAATAACTATTTACATTATGTAGTAAATAACAAAGGAGGAAAAATATATTTTATTTGCAAATGAACTGTTAGTTAAACACAATTATTAGATGAATAAAATGTATTTTTACTATATGTTACATAGATGTGACCCGTACAAATACAATAAAATAATAAAATAAAATAGCAGCGCAGCATGGTCTGAATGGTCACACAAACCTGGATTTCCCACTTTTCTTTCTTGAATGGACAGTTGTAGTCTGAGCTCTCAACTGGCCAAATCCAAGGTTAAATAAGGTCAACAAGGTTATTGGCACAAACCACAATTGTGATCCTGTTTGGCTCTCAGACTGACACCAGCACAGATCTCTGGTATCAATAGCTCCTTGTTGATCGACTTGGCCAGTCAGTTTGTCCTCTCTCTCTCTCTCTCTCTCTAACTTGTGAAAGTTATTGGAGTGTAAATGTCTGCTGTCCTGCGTATGGACAGAGCTATCTGTTGTCTGCTTCCTGCTTCATAGTACTCTGTGTTAGTAACACGGTTTCCACTTCACTCAGGAACTGATTTATTAAATTACAATAATCAGATTCATCTAACTGAATAAACAGACTTAAGAGAATACTTTGCTGGTGTTAAGTATTTCATGTTCTAAGACTATTCTGCTTCTGTCCAGGTGTTAACTGTGAGCTTGACTGCAAATAAACTCAAACGCAAAGATTAAAAAGCATCCAGTTGTTGTACCAGTCATAGTTTTAAGGGATTTTCGAAATCTATCATCATTTTCTTGGTTTCATCACACAGTGGTGTATTTCGGCTACGAAGAACCCTGTCAGTCGTTGTAATTGTGCTGGCTGTAGCTGCTCCCTCACTCACATTTATTTCAGCAGACGGTCAGTTAAGAACAGATTCTTGTTCACAATGACAGGTGGGTGTTCCCTGTTCCTACTGAGTACCCAGTTTAAAAAAAAAAAAAAACACCTCAGTCCTTGATTGAGACATGAGCAGTTTGAGGTTGAGGGGGGCTGCAGGCCTTTATTATTCTGACACTCTCTCACCGCAGCACCTTCTCATGACACTGTCACTTCATTACTCACTTTCACTTTTCATATGTACACCCCCAAGCCCAGTTTCATTTCCCTGTGGTGACACAGAAAGGCAGACGCTCCTGTTTACTCATGGCTCCAGGGGCTTGTGGCTCCCGATTAGCAAACCAGTGTGAGTCAACATCTGGTACATCCCTTGGACAAACTATCTCTCTGAGCGCACACTCGGCCTGTTGTCAAACCCCCGTCGCTTTCCGTCCGGTTCCCAAGCAGGCAGGCACCCCCTGGGCGGCAGTGCGCGCTCACACACGGGCGAGACATTTCCCAAAGCCTTCCCAGTCCTCCTGGTATCTCGGCAGCCTGTCACCTTCTTACCCTCCTGCGTGTTCCACAAACAAACCAGAGGGCCAAAGGGCGGGGGGGTGGCCGGCGCTGCCCGTTTGTCGACATGCTTGATTGGGGTTAGGGGCGGCGGGACTCGCTCAGGTCACGACACTGATGCGGTGCATCATGTCTGTGCAACCTGTGGTGATTATTTGACTGCACTCCATCCGGGACGCAGGAGTTTTTAATGCGGTTTTAACAGGCTGCAGGTTTAAACAGCGCTACTTCAATCTGAATCCTGTCACAGACCGATGAAGACGCCATCGTAGAATTTCCCTCCCTTTGTTTTTGTTACGCAGTGCCAGTCTGTGAGAGTATCTTGGCTCTAGACTCAACAGAACACACATGCTGAGGAGAGTGTCAGGCAAGGGAACATCTGTTGTGGTCGGTGGCTGTGGGCAAACTGTTTCATTTCGACAAGATGGCCTGTGGCAACACAATGGCTTAGCGGTTGGGAGAATGACCGAGTTGCCAGTACTTGTGGTCAGGGTTTACCTAAGTTGGACTGAGCTTCTGAAAGACATGTGGTCACATTTTACATTCAATCACTCTTTAGTTGGGGGCATTAAAAAAGCGTAATGACATTGTCTTGACACATTTTGTGTTTCAATATTCGATCGTTTCAAGTGGAACTGTTGCGTTTGTAGTAACCTATTCATCCCACATTATGTTTCGTCTGAAGTCTTTATTCCATTGTAGTAATTTTTCCATTTGTCATCTTGTGCAAACCAAGAGTAATGTCATAACAACGAGCATGCCGACTGGGATCGATACAGCATGCCAACGATGATTTCACTGATGAGAAAGTAGATTAGAATGACAGACTGAATCTTGAGAAGTCGTGAGTAGTGAAAACACATGACTTAACCGTGCAAATAAACGGTGATATGCTGCATGTTCCACTATCATGGCTCTCATATCTCTGCCATGGCACTCATTCAAACACTGCTTGATGTCTTCGACCCACCAAATCTGTCCAGAGGAATGTGGAGAGCCGGTCAGCGTGGCGGCTCTCTGAAGACGCTTGTGTGTTTGTGTTCTAGGCCTTTAGGTCTTAACATTGCTGGCATCCTCTTTTCTTTTCCCCTTCTTTCTCTATATCTCTGTGTCTCACTCTCTCTGTCTCTCTTCCTTCCTTGGCTGTTGTGCCACTGTGGAGAAGGCAACAGTGACCCTATTGTGAACGGTGGGAATTGGGCAGCAGGCCAATGATGTCATCTTGCCATAGGGAAGACCAGGGGGAACGCCCTCCTGGCGTTGGGAATGCACTATTTTTTCCTGTTGTTTTCCGGAAGGCGGTGATCAATTTAATTCCATCCTCATCGTTCCCTGCCATGGAGGGGGGGGCGAGGAAGGGACGGAGGAGGAGGAGGAGGAGATGCAAGGAAAAGAAAAAGGATGGGGCACTCAAACAAATAAACCGAAAGGAGAGGAAAAGATGAAGCACACCGGATGGTCCAAGCTGTTGAGTTCCTTTTAGAAAAAAAAAAAGTTAAACTTTGTAAGATGTGAATAAGGGTAATCACCCTGGAATGCTGTGAGGTCACACCGACCTTCCCCAATTAAAAGTTGCCGGGTACCATTACAGAAGAATGGTCGTGGTCCACGAAGAAAGAGGAGGGAAAGGCTTATGGAAACAAGCGGTCCCTAACTCCAAGTAACCCCAAAACATTTATTCTGAGTGGGCACAAAAGATACTTCTGTACTTTAAGAAAAATACTTTTCAGCAGGAGTGGTACAATTTAAAGGGTGATTGCAGCAGGGATGCTGGTCCACCACATTGGCGTAGACAGAAATATCTCAACAACCACTGAATGGATTGCTATGAGATTTTCTAAAGACATTCATAGTCCCCAGATAATGAATCATAGAGATGTTGGTGATTGGTGATCCTCTAACTTTTCCTTCAGTGCCACCGGGAGGTCAAGTTTTTCACATTTCCTCTGAAATAACTCAACATTTACCACATAGATAATGTTGTATAGATATTCATGGTCACCAGATGTTAACGCTGTGAAGTTAACATTTATTGTTTTGTTCTGCATTTCTTCAAAAAACAACATGATGTGTTGCCATGACTCTGGATGAGATGTGATCATTTGGTCATCCCTTCATCTTTCACCTATAGTGACATCAAAACTGCTGTAACAGCACAGCTCTAAATCTAAAGGGAGTGAGTGTGCGCCACAGTGATATTCCTCAGTCCCTGAGTTCAAAGTGGGCCCCGTCATCACATCTCAAAGCCACAGAGGACACAGGGCCACACTCAGATTGGCTTCAGAGTGCCATGGCGTTCCTTCAATAACAGCAACAAGCTATGTGCTAAGTGCTGTATTCATTTCTTCTCCTTGTCATCGGGGGGGGGAATACCACTTTGATGCTGTTTACTGGGTATTTTGCAAAAAATAACTTTATGATGAATTTTAGGGGAGAGAAAAAAAAGTGTAGAGAGGGCTTCAAAAGTAGCGTTAACGGGAGACAGATTTTTGACATGCTTCCCAAGCCATCTGCTTTGGGTTAAGGCTCGGAGACAGAGTCGAATATGGAGGAGAGGGGAGTCAGGCTGGAGAAGATGGTGAGGGCAGCAGGGAATAGAGGGAATGCAATATTGACAGGCAGCAGTTGAAATCTATTTATTTGCATTTTTAACCATTCTGTTTTGAAAGATTGTGGCATGGTGTGTGCATAACAAGAGGTATCCACTGAGCCAATCCAAAGACACAATAAGTGTATCTTGTTCTCACAGCTATTACAACAAAACATTTATTTCAGTGGGCTTTCTGAATTTGGCTCGAAACAAATATGCTGTGGTTACACACTATAATACCTCTATTTCTGCAAGTTTTCACAACCCCCCCTCCCAAAAAAAAAACATATATGACAGCACTGGTTGGTTCTGAAATCTGTCAGCCTGCCAACGATCCAACAGAGAGCGTCCTGCTGGAGACGCCACAACACAAAACTAATTAGGAGACGCGCTCCAGGCATATCTGTTGATTTGAAAGGGGCAGGGGAGCTTGGAGATTTCTCTGCCACTCAAACTATTTCCAAATGGCCAAGCACCTTGCCAAATCCCCTAACTTTCCTTATCTCCTCACATTAGCTCATTTAATGCAGCAGGAGAAAAGATATGAAATGCATTTTGTCGATCCAGCTCTGCTCTGTGATGTTTTTCCGTCTTGGTCTCTCCTGTTGACTCCCCTCTCTCCTGTCCAAGCTGTCCGTCTCCATCCACCCCCTTGTGCCATTCTACCAGTCCCCAGTGGGCACAGCCAGCCAGTCTGGCCAGGCCTGCCCCTTGCTGTGCCCCTGCACTGGATAAGCTCCTGCCTGGACCTTGGGTAGAGGCCTTTGTGTAGAGCCGTGGGGGTGTTATAGTGTGTGTATGTGTTGGTGTGCATGTGTGTATAGCATTCACCAGAAGGGGAGAAGGGGGTCCTATCTGTGCCTAAGGGCTGCCCCCAACGCACCCTCACCATGCGCCCTATTGAGACCTAAGGGAGCGTGAACAATCACTGCAAAACCAAAGAGCTAAGTCCTCTTGTTATACAAGCCCAATTTTCAGCACCGACCCCACCTCTCTCCTCCATGGTGCATCCCCCCATCCCAACTCCCCGAGCCCTGCTCGTCAGGGGTTGACGGGCTTCGTTAAAGCAAGCCAGGGTCCTTTTATGGCGTTATTTAATTAGCCATTCCACAGCAAACTGCCATCCGGCACCACCACCCCCTACACCCTCTACTTCTTTGCTGAAACCACCACCACCTCTTCTGCCTTCACCCCCACTTACTCAACATCATCATCATCATCATCATCATCATCACCACCACCACCCCACTGTGCTCATCTGTCCCCTCCTCTGTCCTCTCCTTGTCTTTATCTCCAGTAATTAGCCAGGGGATGGGGGTGGACTTAGGTTGCTTGACAGTATTAGTGCTTGAGACTAGGAAGGGATGTGTCCCTCCCTGCATGGGGTTTTCTGTCCCAGTCCAACGCCTCAAGACCTGCAGAGGAAGACAATGGGGATGGCCAGTACTACAGTAGCCAGCTCAGCCTTACTGTCCCCGCTGCCCACTGAGCTCCGTCTACGCTGGCACCCTAATCATTAACCACAATATGACTTTGTGTGTCTGCATAATGTCAGAGGGGTCAATGGGGAATCCACTCACAGGATAGAAAACACTGGCAACTATTTTGATGTGGTTAATGATTAGTAAAATGATGTCTCTTACCAGACACTAACATTAGAGCATTTATTGTACTAAAAGCTCTTGCATCCCTCAGAAGGAAAGTCGTTTTCAATATTATACTCATCTTAAGAGTGATTCAGGCTAATTATGCATTTTTGACACACTGGCTCCAGCACTGGCTTTCAGATCTTTTGATCACAAAGCTGTTGAGCAGTTTTCACATGAGCTGCACCCTAACTATGTATGAGGCACATTCCTTCCCCATGCACTCAAACAGCGGTGAGGGAGAGTCTGGGGAGCCCCTCTGCAGGTCCACACCGTGCTGGATCAACGCCCTCTAGTGACCACTACAAAAGACCAGCACAATGACAAGCCCACATGCCCATTAACCCTGATCAGCCCGTCAAATACACTGAACACACATCAGTACTAAAGTCAGCGACTGATTTTAATAAACATAATGAATCAAATTGGTTATCACATATTATTTTGATTTAAAAGATGTTAAAATACGTTTGAATAAATAGATTGCTGTTTGACATAATGGATTTTTAAGTGCATCAACTTACATAGTTAATACATTCAACTTGCCTGAATCGTGTTTCAAGTGAGAGGAACAAGCAAAAGTGAGTCCAGCATGTCCTAATGACTGCTTAGCATGGGAAAGGTACCGCTTAGTTGTCCATGGCCATTTATAGCCCTTAATTACGCGCCTATTTTGTGACCCCTGAGTTCAACGGGCCAATTCCTGTGTGGACCCAAATGCTGATGAACAAAGGTGGAATGTGATGCCCCTTTTCCGCAGACAAGCTACTAAACGTTTCCCATCAATTTCATGGGAAAGTTCAAGCCGAGGGAGCTCTTCCAAAGCTGAATATTGAACCTATTAGAGCATCTGCTGATGAAAAGCGCAGCAGAGAAGAGCCGCTATAGTGTTCATAGAGAGTGTGTGTGCGATTTCAGAGGTTCTGTAATATACTAACACTGCTCATGTCGTGGATCATCACACTATAATAGTGGGATAAAACTGGTGCTTTAGGACCCAGCTGATCCGTTGTGGCTGATATTTTCCACGTTGTGAGGGGAGAGGGTGGCTCGGAGGGGGGGCTGTCAATCATAGTGAAAGTGGCCGAGGTGGGCAGGCCCCTCTGACACTTTGTACCGTCGGAGGGGGATATTTAACTTGGGACTGAGCACCACTCGCTACAGACACACTCACACACAGTGTGCCTAAGCAAAGAAACGCTCCAGCGCCAAGTCTCTCAGACTCCTGAAGTAGGAGCGACTCAGTAGGAGCTTCTGTAGCAGCTATCAAAGGAGGAGAGACGCTCCCTCAGGAATTGACCTGCTTGCATCGGCCGGGCAAAAAAAAAGAGAGAGAAAAGACTGCAGATTATGGACTGGCTCGCCATGCAGCGACAGTGGGACCTGGATCTTTTCTGAGAGGATTCAGCAGCAGCACAGTGAAGGGAACTCTGAACTAACAGCGTTTGCTGGCTCTCTGCAGTTTGCATTTGATACACTCTGACACTGCAATTTACTGAAACGCGCTTCTTTTTCCGCTTCAGCCGAGAGTTCTGTGGGAATATTACAGCCTGAGACTTATATGTAAAGGAGTGCTCTGCGATTTGGAACATCCTCTGGAAAGATAAATGGCTGTTATTTTTTCATAAATTGAGATTGCATCCCATTAAGGCGCGTTTCTCTCTGAGTGTTTTGGACATTTATCAGTGCGGTGCACAGATCTTATCGACGGACTGGAATACCGCAGGGGGACGGACTGCAGAGACGTTTCCTCAGTCCATGGATTGTGCGCTCTGGGACCTTGTCAAACCTGAGAGCGTCAGGCGACGTTAAGAGAAGCCACGTTTATAAACGCCCGTGCGTAAAAATAACATTGGGCCAAGGCATCCCTCATTGCCCGGCTCGTGACATTTCAAACTTGGTGAAGTGATCTTTTGTGCGCCTTACTCTCTGTCGGGACGCTCCGGATCTATTCTGCCTCTTTAGAGAACACTTCATTCCATGCAGCTCTCGCCTCGGCCGCTGTCATCCAGTGTAGACAATTCGTCGTGGCTTCGAGTCCCCGGGGTAACCATGACAACCGAAAGAAACCCAAAGTGAATCCAAGGGAGCGGGGTGAGCCCGGAGATAGCGTGAATAGAGTTTCCCCATTTTGTTTTCTCTTCTTTTTTGTTGTTGTTTAGACTAAACACTTTCTGTTTGCAACACAGAGGCTCCGCTCGGCGCTGCACAGTTGCAAAGTTGAAGGAGCCCTAAAAAGCAAAGCGCTCCGTGTCATTCAAACCCGACGCGGTCTATTAAAAGTATCGCCTTGCTGGTGACTGAACTTCTACTATTTATGAAGCCCCGGGCTACTCCTTGCAGAGAACACAGTGACCGGGAGAAGAATTGAAACTCATTTACGCGAGAAAAACCGGTGCGTAAACCAAGAGGAATAATGGGCCTCTCACAAACGCTACTCGTGTACGTGCTGGTGTGCGTTCACCTTGGAGTTTCCCAGCACTTCCTTCGCCTCCGTCCATCACCAAGCCATCACCTCCCAGTGCCCGACCTCAAGGAGGACCCGGACCCGGAGTACGACCCCCGGGAGCAGGACTTGGCCGAGAGGACTCTGAGGAAAAAGCTGGGCAGTAACTTTGACCCCAACTTCATGTCCATCACCTCGCCCATGCTGGTGAACCTCTCCGCGCCAGACAACCAGGTGAAGCTGCAGGGGCCCATGCCTAACGAGATTAAAAAGCTGGACCTCACAGAGACCCCCTATGGGAAGAGGGTCAAAGTGGGCAAGAAAGCCCGCAGGAAATTTCTGCAGTGGCTGTGGACCTATACGCACTGCCCAGTGGTGTACACCTGGAAGGATCTGGGCGTGAGGTTCTGGCCACGTTACATCAAGGAGGGAAACTGTTTCTCTGAGCGCTCATGCTCCTTCCCCGAGGGGATGTCTTGCAAACCCGACAAGTCAATCAACAAGATTTTCCTCCGGTGGTATTGCCAAGGCTTTCTAAGACAGAAATTCTGTACGTGGATACCGGTGCAATACCCAATCATCTCAGAGTGCAAGTGTTCGTGCTGATTTTCTCTAAGGAAGTAGTGGTGATGGTCGAGGGGGGAGTGGACTGGAAATACGGTTTCTATTGCACTGTTAACTCTCTACAGAGGTGGGCACCATAGCAAATCTATTTTTTTATATAGCATTTTAAGTGAAATACCAACATTGTACATATTTAAGAAAATGCAGCTATTTTTTCTAATTGAACCAGGACCATATTTTATTCTCAACCCTGAAACGTGTTTTTTGGGGGGAACACAGCACTTCATAAGGAAGAGCTTCTTTTTTGATATTTTTATGAGACATTGAAGATGCAATGCATATATGCTACACCTCTCCAAGAGGTGAACCTTTTTTCTTCAACTGAACATTGATGCTGACTGTTATTTCACTGCAATGCTGCCTAGAGTTGTTTTTTTGTATAATATTAATATCAATAATTAAATTGTTAAAAAAAAGTTGAGGTTAAAGATATATATAAAGGCGTGAACTCAGCTTTTTTGGAATACATAGTATTGTAGAAATAAACAAATCTGTACGTTTTATTTATTATTTTAACGATTGTGAGTATAGAGCATAAGGAAAGAGAATAGCAGAGTATACCAGAAAAAAATATGGGAGATGTCTACTTGAATATTTCTAAAAACAATAAAAAAAATCCAATAAAATAAATAAAAAAGTAAAACATATCAGTGTACATGTTATGTTTACACGTTTTAGCAATAAAGTGTATCTTTTCAACGTGTATTAGTGTCAAGCCATGTTGCTTACAGCGGGTGTCTATATCCAGTGGGGGTGGGAGTGTACACTGTAAAAAAAGTATCATTTGAATATGTTGTCTCATTCAATCTTAAAATATGTCACTGCAAGAAAAGTGTGCCGATGACTGAGATTATTTCACTTGTTTGCAATAATGTTATCTGACTCAGAAATTAAGTTTGATTGAATTGGAAACAAGTGAAATTGAGCCACTTCAGGGGAAAAAGACTGATATTTTTTGCAGTGTAGAGGTGGAGTGGAGTTACTAACTGCACAGTAAGTCCGAGCTCCATGACTGGCTGCCTGGCGCTCCACGCCGTCACAGTGATTGTAGAAAGGGCTGATTTACTACGCTGCGTAATGCGCAACACATACCTGAAGCGCCTCCACAGAACTGGCACACATTTGTCTCAGCCAGAGAGACATTCATCTCCCCTGTCTGTCTGCGCACATGCTCGCTTCTGGTGCTACGAGGTGTTAACATAATGTGTAAAATATGATTCAGACATTTCAAACAGTGTCAGATGAAATGGCGAGCGTCTATATGCGTGAGGCCAGGGGGCGTCTGGGGTCTGCGCGTTTTACTCTGGAAGCTCCACACAAGTTCCACTGAGGTATTTGTATAGAGGTGGACTGGAGCAGACCGGCGCCTATTCAAGCCTGACCGCCCTGGAGAGAAGAAAAACACACACACACACACACACACACACACACACACACACACACACAAAGCCCATAAAACAATGGTCAACTGTTTTTGACGTTAGCAGACTGTTAATTGGAGAGCTGCTGTCTGCGAGTTAAAGAGATACGGACAATTAAACGCGCCGGGAAATTAACTATGAAATGAAAGCGAGGAGTCATTTTGTGTAAGTAGGGGGGTTTATGATGTTTATTTTATTCTTTAAATACAATCAACGACTTCAACAGAGCTATGACTAAATGTCTGAGAGCTAAAAGCGGCTTGTGCAGCGTTTCCACTGAGCGCATCTTGGGTGCGTTAAACATTTGTGACACTTGCCGCCCGGTTATTGTGACAGAACCACTGAGGGGATTTGGTAAGCAGAGGAGAAGAGCGGCAGCATGCCAGCAGAGGAGGAGGAGGAGGAAGAAGAGGAGAAGGAGCAAGAGGGAGGGGGCTGCTTTCCTTACTGTCAGCTTCTTTCTTGATGATGTCTCGGGGTTTTTAGAAAGTGCGTCTCTGACTCGACGGCGCCACTCAGCCGCCCCCTCTCGACTGCGCAGAATGAGGCACTTTGGGAAACAGTAACCCTTTCAGGCTCTGCCCGGAGAGTATTTTAGAAGCGTGTGAAAGGCAATACGCCGCCCTGGCTCCAGCCAGTTAGGTGCGCACCTTTTAGGAGCAGACCCTGCCAGCCAGTCAGATCAGTGCTTCTCAAAGTGGGGCCCGGGCACCTCTAGGTGGTCCTTGAGGGGAGCCCAGGGGTCCTCAGCGAAATGATAAATCCTTCATTTTCAACACAGCACATAATTCACTAGAAATACCCGCATTATTGCTTTAATCACTCCAATCATTCTGAATAAACAACTGGAGTCCTCTCAGTGAAGCTTCCCTGCACAAAAATAAGATTAAATGGAGGTCTAAGAGTGACTTAGTGTTTGTTTCTTTGTGTTAAAAATATAAAGGCTAAAGGATACACATGTCAATGACATATTCTGGGGTTATTATTTTAAAACTCATCCTGACAGAGCTTTAGATAAACTCACATTTATTCTAAACTCAGCTCAAGCTTCAAATGCAGCGTACACCCACTAACTGAAGCCCATAGCAGGAACAAAAACAGAAAGTGTCCAACATGTTATAGATTAAATATGTGTTTTTCTTCTGCAGGCTTCACTTGATGGAAAACGTCTGTGACACAACTTCACACCATTCATAAAATCGACACTTTCATTCGCCAACAAATCACAAAGTGTCATCATAAAATGCACTTTAAAGAAATGCTCCGGCGTTATTTTTTTTTGTTACAGTCCTCGCAGCTGCAGGCAGGCCTTTGACTGACACATTAAGCTGAGAAAAACTAGAGAACATCTCTCCATCGACACCATCTGAGGTGCTGAAACAGAGTGGCATGCGTTCACATGCTGTTCATAAAAATGTCAGGACAGTGGCGGCCTTTACCCTGTCAGGTCCAACATCATTATACAGTAAAAGCAACCCTCAATAGTAAACACAGCGTTGTGTATTTAAACCATCATGTGAATATGAGATAAAACTCACATTTGCTGCCTGTAAGGAGGATTAAATAAAGGCCTGGAGACAATTAGGACAGGGATGACTGCGGGGAGGGGAGGCAAGTTTTGCGGTTGAAGATGATGAGGCTCTGTCTCCTGATGAGACTCAATTATTATGATGGATTGTGGGAATGATTGGGGTGTGTCGAGAGGGTAGGCAGTGAAGGGTCTGTGGTGGCTTTTATCCACTCAAAACATCCATACCTACGCCATCTACGCCAAAGAATAAGTGTGTAAGTAAGTAAGTGGCTATATGCTGATTGCACACTTGCATGCTCACACACATCTGTGCCGTGTGCAGCAGGCTGACAGACAGAGACGGAGACAAGGGTCTGTGGCTGTAAGTAAGGCCCAAACCCCATGGTTGTAAAAGCCAGTGAGTCAGCACCACTGAGGTTATTGATGATGACAGGGTATTAGATGAAGCACTGAGGGGAGGGAGGGCACACACACACACACACACACACAGATATACAGACATAAATGGAGTCACCACAGATGATACCCAGCATTCCATCAGACCACCAACCCCCAGCCTGTGGTGTCTGGAGGTGTGTGTGTGAGAGAGAGAGAGAGAGAGAGAGAGAGAGAGAGAAAGAGGCTGTAGATGCATGTGTGCAGTGATGGTGCACGAGTGCATGGATGTGTTTCCACAGATCCATCTCAATCTTCCTGGTGGTCTTCAGTAAATTGGCTCTAAACCGCCACAAGGCCCTGATTGGTTAATTACACTCTTCTCTCACCAGCGTCATGCCTGAAATGTGTGTGTGTGTGTGTGTGTGTGTGTGTGTGTGTGTTTGTGCAAGTGTTTAACATGGGACCAGTGCCTCAACACTGATCCAAAATCAGCCGCAACGTCCTGATGGCAACCATCCATCACAGGCAAGAGCTCTCCAACCTGACCTGGAGTCAGCAGCAGCAGAGGGCCACTGAATTCATAACATGCCATTACATCAACACGGCGGCCATCTTTGCCGCCAAGTGACAGGTGACTGTAGTCAAATAACAGGTGATTGTAATCAAACTCCTGGTCGTTGCTGACCAGCAGCGCTTCTGACAATTAAGCAGGCTGATAATGTACTAGAAATGCATTGCAATGCCACAGAGAGTACATTTACAGGACTGTATTATTTAAATCTTAGTTTCTCAACGCTGGCTGTTGAAAAGTCTTTGGTATGCTGCAAAGCTGAGGAGTGTGAAGAGCAGCTTGTGATGCCAGCAGGGCTTTCCTGCTTAATGCACAGGCAAAAGACCAAAGTTTACCAGGCCTTCAATGTCCAGCCTCCGTCACTCTTAAACACTTCTCCATGCAAACAGGTATTTATTTGTATATTTTTTTATGTTTGCTATTGTGGCTGCAAACTGAGAGCCCAATTTACTTTGTTTTCTATGCTATGTCATACTCTTGATATCAACGATTTGAACAGTAATAATCAGATAAATGATGTGTATTTTATTTTCTTGTGTCCTTGGAGCTTCCTCATAGAATCGGGTAGCCTGCAGTAAGAGCCTGGTTGCCCTATATTATGCTCTTATGCTGCTACCCTTTTAATCAGACACATAGTGTCAGAGTCACATTTCTGTAGTCATGATTGCTGATTACTCAGTTTAACTCTTGTTAGATGTAACAGATATTGTAAGCCCAAAGTAAGGCCTAAAAATAGAGCTGTGGGTGGCGTGGCACAGCGGGGCTGGGAATAGTGCATATTCTGAGCTCTGTTTCCATGGTTACTGGTGCTTTCTCCCATTGCCAGCACGGGTCTTGAATTCAGAAAATAGTCCCCTTTTGCATCAATGGCTGTATTATTTTTAAAAGAACAGCCTAATTTTACTTTTTATTATGCTTTTCCCCCCACTCTCCAATCAGGATATGTTCGGAGTTTGTGGAGCGTGTTTAGTGCACGCCACTGTCACAGACTGTGAATTGTGAAGGTGATGTGGCCCCAGGGCTGAAAATGTATGGACACAAATACACCTTTACCCACGAATGACTGACGTCTTTACCTCATCAAACTAAAATCAGAGACCCGGGCTTGTCTGTCCGAAGGGAAACAAAACTGAGACTGTTTAAGCCTGTTGACCCCTCCGGCCCCCAGCAAAGTGAGCACAACAAGGAACAAACACATCTAGCATCTCAGGATGGACATCAGAGTCGTACAGCACTCATCACCAGCCCACACAAACACTCGGTGTTCCCAGAGTACTCCTGACACATAATTGGTCTATGGTCGCCGTAACGACACATGCAGGTAAACCATCATTTAAGCTGTTTACTTGACTACTCAACTCGATCGTGCTTTGCGCCGGCTTGATTATATACACTTGTAAGTTTGATATATTTTCCACATCCATCTCCTCTCAGCTCACTGCTGCTGTACTTCACACACACACACACACACATACGCACACACAGTCACATATACACCTCCCCCTCACAGCCTGTCCGGCGGCTGTCTCCCAGTACCCCTCTGTGCGCCTAGATGGCATGCTGAGAATGTTTACTTTCGCCACAGTGTGTATTTACAGAGCCTAATAGTTTTTTAGGCCGCAATGGCGCCTTGCTTCGTAACATGTGTACAACCCACCTACTCCCTCTTACTCCCTCGCGCGCACACACACACACACACACACACAGAAAACATAGATTGCCCCCACCAAACAACAAATCAAACCTCTGGCATTTGGGGTTTGGCAGTGTCAGCCAAGGTGACACAAGGAAGCGTCAACAGCAGAATGCGATGGCACCTCTGCTGCTATTGGAACTTGGAGATGAAGCAAAAAAAAGACCAGAGAAAAGAGATTGTGCTATTAGAGCTTGAATGAATGCACGAAAGGCGTGCAATGCACGGACACATAATGTCTTGAATGGTTACGTGTGATATGTGGCAACCGCAGACATTTGGGAATGTGTGTACACTGAGAGGGGGAGATGATGAAGTTGTAGATTGAGCCTGAAATTGAATTTCTGAAAGCAGAATTTCTGAAAGGTATGCAAAAACATCACCATGCACACACAAACAATAGTGATCGACAAATTAGGGTCTTTACGTGTCTGAAAGACCTCAATCTGACAAATTCTAAGCCTCCGTCTCCTTAGACCCAGCCAGAAGCAAGTGGATGATTGTGCATGCCACTGGTCTGGGGAACCCAGTTTGACTCTCTCCCAGTCCCAGCTACCAAAATGGGCGAGGGTTGCTTCAGGAAGAAAAACTAGTCTACAAGCGGATCATCTGTTGTGGCGACCCCGGAAGGGAGCAGCCAGAAAGGAAAACAACAACTAAGCCTCCATCTCCTTACAACAGGTTCCACATAAACAGTCAGAAATAAAGTACCCAACTATTAAACTGTTAAACTTCATGAGGGTTAAGGTTAGCGGTTAGGGTTAGATGGTAGAGTTAGGGTTAGGGACACCTTAAAGGGTTGAAAAAACATTTAATTAATTCTTTGTCCTCCTGAGCACTATTTAATGAACAAGGTAGTGCTTGAAAAATGAGTGACACGGCTGTTATCAAAGAGTTATACATGCGTTATAATTATGACCTGGCTTGTGTGGTACGTACTTTCCTTCTCATAGCGTGCTTTAGAACTAATTAATGTTTATCTTGAAGTCGTTTGTGTGGATCTCAGTAAGATGAGTTACATGAGAGAGGTGACATTTACATACACAAATAGAAGATGAAAATGAGGTGCACAGAGCATGCCAGCATTACGCAGAGGGAATAGTCAATCTTGTGGAACAGCTCTGTGCTTTTCCATTTTCTTGACTAGACAATGATGCTGATGTTGATGTATTTCCAGTAAAGCCTGTGTTCACTGGACTTGGTTATTGTGTATGTAAGGTGAAATCCACTGAAGAAGAAGCAGATAATATATAATTCTGTATCATCAATGCAAGTTACAACATGAGGCCGCTATGTGTCGAAATACTGTAGCCACTTTAAAGCCACTGTGTGTAAAAACGAGTGACCTTGGTGAAAATGGGTGCAGTTTGTTTTGCTTTTCGCATGTTAAACTCACAACAACTTTTCTCTGTCAAAATGCATTTTGGGACATGTAGGAATAAGAAGTACATAAGATAGGTTGCATACAATAGAAATCATCACAAAGAAACGTCAGGAACACCATATTCATTACAGAATAACAATATATAACAGCGTAAAAGTATCGGCTGAATGTGTCCTTTAACGCTGGTCACTATAAAAGGGGTGAAGAGGGCAGTGTGTACTCGATCCCACTGAAAGGACAGAATAGGCACTAAGAGCAGAGTCTAAAACACTCAGGCCATTGTTTTATTTTCTTTCTCCCATAAGACAAAGAGCGCGAGGGTAGCAAGCAGGTGAACATAATTGGCTGTATTTTCCCCACTGGGCCACCGTGCACGACTTGGGCTGCGGAACCTGATGTCCTGACGCCTGCCTGTCTGTCGTATTCAGCCGAGGTGGTCTATTCAGAGTGAGGGACCAGGGGACACAGCCCAGGGGGTGTGGACGTCCGTGTGTGTGTGTGTGTGTGTGTGTGTGTGTGTGTGTGTTGGTGTGTAAGGGGGAGGGAGAAGGTGGCAGAGAATGCTTGGTGATGGGTTACCAAAAACAGAGCACCAGGGGGACAATAGGACCCAGGACATTCCTGACATAACCCCAACACACCGGGGAGGAAGTGGAAGGGGGGGGATTTATTGGTGTCAACGGCCCCTCGCCCCGAGAGGAGGAACGGGTGCCTCTTTTGTCCCCTCTGGCGTTGGAGATGGACTGAATCGAGACGCCTTGCACAGAGAGGACGCCTCTAAACACATACACACATAATCACTCCTTTGAAAGAAGAACCACTAATTAGGGAAAGGACATATAAGGCTATAGAGGTTTAGACTGAAAGGGGGGGCAGGTTTGTGTGTGTGTGTGTGTGTGTGTGTGTTGTTGCATGCCTGCCTGCATGCACTTGTCAATAGGATCTGAATGTAAAGAGAGAGCCAAATAGGATGCTTTTCAGCTCCGATTGCACAAGGGTTGACCCCATGGGAACACTGCTATGAACTTGTTTGAATCAGAGGGCATTTAGTCTCATTTAGGAATGGTTCATGTTACATTGAAAGACACCACAATGAACAAGACAATGTAATACTCTAGTAAATGGCCCAACAATTGTCAAGTGAATTTCCCATAGTGTTACCCAAAACTTTGTGTACACCATTTATTCTGTCTTTGTTGAGTGAAACAGAACGAAATTATTTTATGATGCTCAAATCCTTAAAACTGTACAGGAAAATCAAAAAGTCAGAGAATTTTTAATTTTCCCAGAAAAGGCATGAGTCATACCACCCATAATGCCAGTTTAATATTATTCATCTTGTGAGGAGAAACAACCTTTTTAGTAATAGGAGGGCTGGTTTAGAATTGCATTGTAATTACTGACCCAGCCGGAGCCTTCTTACAGCTTAAGCAAACCATATTAAAGGTAAATAGACCTTTTGTGAGCGGAAATGACTACGGAAAACTGACCACTGTGGGCCTGACAAAGAATACTTTTTCTCCGTAGATACTTGAGATTCAAACCCTACAGAGAACATCAACAAAACATTGGCCAAAGACTTTTTACTATTTATGGGTATTGATTTAGAAAATACCAATAAATCTGCTGAAGCTGGATAAAATAAACTCACTCAGGAATCTACCGGGACACAGTTCTTATGGACTACCACTACTTTCTCATGCTATCCAACACAAACAAACATGTAAACATGCAGAACAGAGTTTGTCTCGGTAAATATATAAAAAAAAACAACAACAACTACCTGTCTTTCAGCATTTACACCTGCAGAGTGCTGAATTGATGACAGACTGAATTCATAGCAAAGAGGTATTTTATTCCAGAAGCTACAGGAACTGTCTGGGATCAGTTTTGCTCTACTACCTGATGTCCATTTGACCATATTTGACTGTGAGGATGGTCTTGATTGATGGTCTCATGTTTTAACCTGCTTAGCAAACCCTGGAACAGGTGGAAGAGGATGGTAAACTAGACCAATACTTCCATCTAGTGGTGAAACAGTGTAACATCTCCTACTGTACATATGGGCCACAAAGGTGTGTGACCACACTACAACAGTAAAACTGGTAACCTGACTCCTCCCCATCCAATTTTCTAATTAGAGCCAGGTTATGTAAGACACCTGTTAGGCTAAGCTCACACTGTCCCTGTTATGGTTAGTGCTAGACTGGCAGTTCTAAATAAAGGGTTGTTTTTTACATTTTAAAGTACTTCTTTATTCCTTCTTTTGGTAGTTTACACTTATTTACATTCATATTTTTCCTCTCCATCACCCTCAGCAGCAAAACATTTGCTCCATTCTGAAAACGTGTCCGTCTTGCATCACAAATAGGTGGATTATCACTTTTCAAAACTCTGTGTAAGGTTCTTGAGACAGCATTTCCTGCAGTGCAGTTTCACAGGTGGCGTTGTTTTATTCTTAACCAAATTTCATCACAATCAAATAGTTGAGACCTCTGTCTGAAAATTAAATATTGACCTCATGTTTGTGCTAGAAAAAGTCAGGGAAACCAGTCAGAAATGATTCCTGATCTGATTGCATGCTTAAAACGCTGATCAATTCAGAGACAAAAGTCATTGGTGCTCTGGTTTCTTAGGGGTTAATGTCACACTGGTTTCTTTTACGTTAACTCTTTCCAAGAGTGCATCAACTTAATGATCACTCTCAAACCTAATAAATTCAGTTTTTGGTGTTGAGGAACTCAGGCAAGAGCGGAAAAACAAAACATTTAAAGTTTTCTGCTTACATAATGCACATTTATTTGGCTGTTATTAATCTGCGTGCTTGACTTGAACCATCATCCACTCCCAGATCACTGGATTACAACTCATTCAGAGAGAGGCTTCCTCTGCAGCCTTGGGTGGCATTGTTGTGGCCGCACAATTTATCAGCTAATCGACAAGACAGTGCCAGATTCTGCCGCTCATGACTTTCAATGCGGAATGAGAACCAGAACGTGAGCGTTCATTAGAGCTCGTGCTGTTTCTACGTCTTCAGAACACACATAGAGTTCAAATGGGAACTCCCAAGAGCTTCCAGCTGGCAACACTTTGGGATAATGATGCTGGATTCCACACAAATGAAGGGTCTAAATACCACCAGAAAGGTACCTGAAACCCCTCCTCTCAATGCACAGACATGCTTACATGTATGTAAAAACACATTTATAAGTTTTTTTTTTTCTTTCCTCTGTGGGTTAATCACACATCCACTGTACAACCAAGTGGGGAAGCCAATTTCCCACCGTCATCCTGGACGGTCGCTGCTGTCAAGTGGAAGCAGCTAACCCAAAAATAAGTCACAGTAACCTTCCCACACACACACACACACACACACATTCTGAGGCAAACACACATCCTCCGAGCCTTCAGGACTGCAGATTGGGTTACTGCAGATTCGTAAGCTGCGGCCTCAAGGTATCCTCATTTAAAAACTCTCAGTGGTTGAGTCATCAGTGTGAGCTGGGAAGAGACCACCTTCAGTGGTGTGATGTCAAAATGATGGATGGGACAATAACACTGGCAGAAGAGCTATTGATAGCTCTCTTTCCTTAATGTTGACATGCTGATACCACACACCCCAAGCCATGGAAGTGTGTGTGTGTGTGTGTGTGTGTGTGTGTGTGAGACACAAACAACTCTAGGCCTGCACACACACACTCTCTCACACACACACACGTATTGCACAAGGACATGCTGGTATTAAACCCATTAATATCTCTTCCGTTCCCACTCAGGCCCTGGGTCTTTGAAGTGGAGTGGCAGCTGAGCCCTGAGCGAGTGAGTGTGTGAAAAGATGTATACAATAACGCCAACACACCATCCTGACTTAAGATGAGTCGGCAGATGGAAAGTAAACAGGCGGGATTCCCCAAGCTGCTGGCGTTATAAACAGGGGGTGTGCTGAGAGGGGCTCAAGCTGTTTATTTTTAGCAGGACCTCAGTGTGGTTTGAAGAGCCCACGGTGTTCTCTTTCTCTTTATCTGTCTTTTGACCTCCTTTTGCCAAATCCTGCCATACCCCCACAACTACAACCATCCACCCATCCTCCCTGGGGTTCTTGTCAGCAGCGACTAATTATCAGTCACTTGTGTTCCCCTGTGTTTGGTCCACTTCTCTATTAACTGTAGGCCTGCTGGATGTGTGGCATGCTTCACATTTCTATTTCAATGCTGAACTGAAAGGCATCAACACAGTGTTAGGCATGTGTGGGTTGGTGGGGCAAGTATTGGGTACTTTAAGCCTGATTTTGATGAGTTTTATACTTGTTCATAACATATACTGATCCTAATGAGATAATCTTTAGAATTGATTCTATTGACAGCATTGGACAATATTGTAGCAGGCCTACAGTACAGTATTATATTGAGGTATTCACTATTGGCAGTGGTGAAACTTGCATATTTTTATTTTTATGATACATAATACTTCTATTTCACTACATCTCCGAAGCAAATATTAAAAACGTTTTTATTTTGCATATTCAGATCTAATAACACAAAATGCAACCCAATGGTTGCTAACCACCCTATGAGGATAAGCGGTAGAAAATGGATGGATGGATGGATGGATGTGTAATCGCTGCTGAGAGTCTGAAGACTGCACACACACTGAAGAGGTTAGACATTTCAGACATGCTGGACATTTTTAAAACATCTATTGTGTTACATTCTGGTCAAGATCCTGTTGTACGAAGGTAAACACTTGAAATCAATTGATCACACTTCAACAATTTGAAAAATGATCTTGCTATAAGTCTAAATGTTTGCATTGAAAAGAAACCTTTATTAAAGTAAATAAAAATATAAGTAATATATATTATTAAGAGTGGGAGTGTAAATCATCCATCCATCCATCCATCCATTTTCTACCGCTTATCCTCATAGGGTCGCAGGGGTGCTGGATCCTATCCCAGCTGTCTTAGGGTGAAAGGCAGGGTACACCCTCCAGTTCATCACAGGACACAGAGACAGACAACCACTCACACCCACTCATGTTTTTGGATGGTGGGAGGAAGCCGGAGTAACCGGAGAGAACCCACGCAGACACGGGGAGAACATGCAAACTCCACACAGAAAGGGCGAGGGCTGGGAATCGATCCCAGTACCTTCTTGCTGTGAGGTGACAGTACTAACCACTACACTGCTGTGCTGCCCTAGAATAAACAGTGTGTCTTAAAGTGTTCCTGTACACAGTACAGAAATATATTGCACATTGTCAGTGGAAATGAAGTGAAATAAAGTTAAATGTTTTGCTTGAATAATTAATATTGCCCATCAAAGGTCAAAGTTAAGATAAGACAAAACAAGAATCAGTGACATAAGTGAGTGGAATGAGTAGAAAAAGCAAGTTCAGATAAGTAAGTAACAAGGTAAATAAGCAAATAATTAAACAACAGAAAAATATGTTTGAGACTAGTACATTATTTAGACTCTGCATCTAAAAGACGTGCCTTCATCATTAGGGGGAATTCTATATTCGGAGAGCAAGAAGGTCAATTTGACAGCTGGCTCTGTTTTCAGAGCAGCATTACATACAATATCCACAAGAGGGCGTCCTCTCCCTGTTTAAAACAGGTAAGGGCTTGCAGCCTCTGGACAAGGTGAGCGCCTCTCCTCGCAGGGGCGCTCAGCAGCAGAGGTGCCAAAAATGAAGCGAGGAAAAAGCCGAAGGCTGACATTTTGTCCAGCAGGGTGTCCTCCGTAGGGAGCCCATGCAGCGCTGAGAGCCCTGGGGCTTTGAACACACACCACTGGAGGCTTGTTTTGCAGCAGACTGATCCAAGTGCAACAACTCTAAAGGACCGAGGAGAGCTCCCTGCTTGAATCCCATCTGACAACAAGTGAGTGTGCTGCCTCTTGTTAGTCTTTCTTTCATTCTCCCTTTAATGCAGACTAATCTCTACCAGTTGTAATTGGAAAGATAATCTAACTAGATTAGTGCCTGGCTGGCGGGGCTCCTTTATTTCAGAGAAATGCGTCAGAATTGGCCCTGTGTGGGAAAATACTGTGGACATGAATATGTGATAATAGCAGAGCTCAGTGGAGGTTAACTGGCAGCACAGTGTTTCAGTTTGTTGTTTTCTTACTGAACTAAAGATGTTCAGTGTTTTGTTCAATTCCAAGAAACTCTTTTGGACCAAATTATTGAAAGCCTGCGGTGATTGTTCCAGTTTCTCTCTTTACTGGCCTACTTTCTCAAGTGTCTCATTTTAAAAGGCAAGTATTTTAATTGAAAACATAGCAAAGCAAATTATAAAAGTGTGTCTGCATCATCATCATCATCATTCGCACACGCAAAAGTGATTTCAATTTACAGTAAAGGAGAGTGAAAATGAAGACCAGGGAACACTGAAAATGCAATTAAGAATGGAATAATGAAGATTCATTATAAAAACTAATTTAGACTCACTTGAAGCCCATTAAGTTATTTTAAGGTATGATTGACGTGGGAAAATTGTTAAGAAAGAGAAGATGAATTCTTCTCAGACAAATGAAGTATAGGCAAATAATACTTAATCGATTTACAATAACAGGCATAAAATGAGCATAAATTGTGGGCCAGAGGAGCAAAAGGAGTCATAATAAATAGGCTGATGGGAAGAAAATGTGTCAAGTTTTCACCAGCAGACATTTTTCTCTAATTCTTTATCATGTTGCACAATTTATCCTGGCTCGAGTTTAATTCATTCTAATTGATTTTTAGCCCATTTGGACATTTTGGCACCAGTTCTCCTTTTGTGTTTAGACGCATTAATTATCGCAGCGTCTTTTTCATTTTGTTTCTGTCCCAGTGCGTCACTGGCACCGTTAATTAGGCCTACTGACTGCAGGTGCGCTTAGGTTTACTTCATACTTATTTTCTTAAATTATCCGCAGGGTTTGAATCGAGATTTTAGACAATTTTAGGTGAATTATCTGGAATTAAGGCACCAAAGCGTAGCTCGCCGTGTTGTTCCTCCCAGAGGATGGTACAGTAAACACAGGAGGAATGTTGATCAGCTTACAGCCGAGCCTGGAGGTCCACGGGATTTGATCGGCCGTGATGCTCGAATAATGAGCCGCCGGTTGAAAGGCTGCACCTGCAGTAATATGGAGAGCAACGAGCAAGCTGTCTTCTGTAAATTAACGGGAATTAGAATTAGATTGTGGTCGTCCTCGCGCCTCTACGGGACTGGTTTAACATTAACATGCTATTCTACTAGAAAATCTGTTTACAGGTGAAACACATTAATGCCTCAAATAAAATATGATGTAGATGTCAATATTTGTAATATGATAATTAGTATTTAAAAAATAACGTTTTAAGTCACCGTCAATCAGTGACCTCTCCGGTGCGCTTTTACGCACAGCCCCCTCTGCTAGTCTACTACATGACTAGCCACACTTTGCTGTTGCTCTTTAACCTGCACACACTGAGGGTATTAAGCCATATGAACGCAGTTAATGAGTTTATGTGCTGTCATGTCAGGGCGCACAAGTTCTGTGCCAAAACGAACCTCTTTTTCCAAACACACACACACACACACACACTAGACCGTTCGTAATAAACTTAATTTGATGCCACTTTTATTATGATGCATTAATAAAAAAACATTAAAACGTCAACATTTTGCCGCCTTGACGCACAGGCGATACACGCTAATAAATACAACATGTGTTGGACTATTATTAGGATTAATAAGTTCTAACATTCTGCATCTGCCTCTTGTTTCTGTGGGCCCCGGAGCCCCGCTAGGCCTGCTCTTTTTCCAACAGGTTCAACGTTGTATTCTCATTACGACCTCCATATGGCTGCCTGTGAACACAGCGAGCCACGGGGCATTTAGAGGCAGGCAGCACAGTGAGACGCAGTCCGTAAAGTGACGGAGGTATTTGTTGTAAAAAGTGAGATCAGTTTTGTTGTTTGAGGGGGAATAAGAATCTTGAAGCAAGGCGACGTGATCGTTTGTTCTTGTGTGTGTGTGTGTGTGTGTGGTCGTTTTGCGCGTTATTTTGGCTAAGCAAGGAAATTACACGCATCACCACATCGCAGGTAAAATGAAACTAAGCAAAACACTGAATACATAGTGGAATATTTAGATCTCTCTCTCTCTCTCTCTCTCTCTCTCTGTCTCTCTCTCTGTCTCTCCCTCTGCTGCGCGCATACACAGTTGGGAAAATCTGGGTTTGATTTTAATGGGGAGTAGCCTACCCCGAGCTCGCTTTACAACCCATGGATGTACTGGACGGTCTTTAGTTGGTTTGAGCTCCGGCTGTAGATGCAGTGGTCCACCTCCTCTCTCGGTGTCCCGTCCCTCACTTTTTGACTGTGTTGCGAGCGTTTCTCTTGTAGCCTAATTTAAGATTTCAACTGAGGCAAGTGCGAGAAACACGAGACACTTTCGCATTTGGAGAGGACAATTTCTGACGGAGGAGAACCAAAAGGTTTCTAGATGTGGATCTCAAGGCTCAAGGGAGCTTGAAGTTCTTTGTAATTTCTAAAACAGCAACATTCAACACGTGACATCGGGGTAAGTTTATAATTTGAGACTCACCGTCAATATATTTTACATCCAGCGTGTTTTTGTTGTTTTTACGCACCACTTTTTATCTTAGAAAAGAAGCGAGTGACTCACAGTGCTCCCTGTGACATGATATCTGTTTACCTGCCATTTGTTTTAAATGAAGGCAATCCCTGTCATTACTGTATTAAAGGCTGGAGGTAGCGCGACACTAAGTAGGTGTTTGGGTCGCTGTTTCAGCGGGGGCGCGCTGGATCAGAGCGACGGACACCTCAGACAGGTGTCAGCCTCCTCGGTTTACAACTAGCCCGTGGGTCCCCGCGAAAAAAGGTAGAAAAACAGTCCGCGCAGAGGATTTAATACGAGGTACAAGAGGTGGACTATACGAAGCCAGAGAGCTTTAATAGCGACTTGGAATCAGAGCCAAGTGCGGATGCCAAAGCAAGCAGCGCGCTCCTCGGTTCCCGTCTTCCTCGACACTGCTCCGGCCAACTCTCCAAATGCGTTTGTCACTTCTAATATTTTCCCTTTTCGCTTTAACGCCACCACCTGCATACTGAGAGAAAGAAAACACGATTTAGTCAGTGTTGGAAGATTCAGGAGAGTAATTTTATGGAGAAAAGTGACAACAGCAGAGTCAAGTCAGGTAGTGTGAAGTTCTGTCTTCTTGTTGAAGACTGAAGAGATGAGTTTTGACAGTGAGACGCACTGTGGTGAAGGTGTGACAGGAAACTACATGGTACTGATGGTGAGCTTTCTAAGCTCATCTGCTCTCTGATCTCAAGCAGCAGCAAGTCTGGAGGTGAAAGCGAGAGTCCCATACAGATTGCTTATCTTAACTGCTTCAATAGACTTAAAATATGCCCCTATAGCACACTGAAACAGTGTCAGCCACTTGACCTACTTCTCGCCACAAAGCAGTTCACAAAGAAGACCCCCAAATCCTCACCTTCCACTGAGCAACATGGTTGAGTCTGTGATGTGATGTCCTTCCATTGCTTCTTTTTGCAAATTAATCCTCATTATTTAATGGCATCACACCCTGCTTCCATCAATAACAGAGCGAAGGAGGCAGAGCCACGAGCAGCAGAGGGCACATGATGTGGAAGCTAATCCAAGGCAACAAAGTGCAGATTTTATTCACTCGTGTGTGTGGGGTGGCGGTGTGTGTGTGCTTGGATGTGGTTTTTAAATAAGTGGATGTATTGAGATAGTGATGGAGAAAGCTGCAGTAACATAAGTACTTTTTTATTCTGCTTAGTGAAGGCAGATTTGTCAGAACTCTTGAGCATCCAATATATTTTCTCCCATCACTTCACCAGTTTGACGGGGCAGAGTCAGCTCTCTTTCTGTCAAAGCTTTCCTTATCAGTTTTTTGTTGGGTGTAAACATCCATCCCATCCACAAGTCAGTTTTTGTCATTTCATACAAAACTACCTCAAACCAATTTAAGAAGCTGTGCTCAACCGTGGCCGTGGTGAAGCTGTCAGGGATATCAGAATGATCACCTTTCATTTTACAGCTGTTGCCATATCAGACTGACACCTGATCCTGTCATGAATACAGAGCTCTAACATTTCTTGAATGCCAGTTTAATGTTGTGATTGGACTCCATGTTTTATTCTGTCCTTCCTGGATTATTTCCATCCGACAGCAATTCACATGGAGATAAAGTGCTCGCACATTCATTGTCTCCACTTCAGAGGTGAGATTGCCATCTCACTGATTTAAGTGGCTGTGTGTTTTCTCTTTGAGAGACAAATTGGGTGAGTGTTGCACTTATGTTTCCTGTTAAAATACCTGCCATTCGTCAGCATGACACCCAAGATGTCTCACGCTGTGTAAGGAGGATCCAGGGGCAAAGATTCACATGCTTCATCCTGCCACTCCCTGCCTGCACCCTGCATGTGTCGGCCACACATTTCCTCCAGATGCACCGGGATGTGTGTGTGTGTGTGTGTGTGTGTGTGTGAGGTCTGCAAGACTGTCTGTGCCCACTTAGTATCCATCAATGTGCTTATCTGCCTTGGACACACACACTAGACGTCCTCTGTATTGGAGGCAAACTCTGAGTTCTCAGACGTAATGAGCTGACAGCTGATTCCTCCAAAGGAACTGTTTATTTTCAGTCTGTGGTCAATTGTTAGTGGTTTGACAATGTATTGGATGCTTGTTTGGCTCTCCTGGCAACCATGTGTGCTTGCTCAGATCTGCTCAACTTGACAGTTACTCAGTATGAGGGTAAAGCAGGGCTGTCCTCAGCAAAAGAAATAATTTTCCTAACACGTAGCGACTTATCAATTCATTTATTTAATCGTCAGATCTGTAAAACTGAGTTTCTCCCTAAAGACACAACAGCTCCACTTCTGGTGGTTCTTGTCTTTACCAGAGATGTACTTATACATTTCTTGGAACAAAGTAATTCAGCATGAAAAAAAGCATAAAAAAAGGAATCTGACTGATTAGTTAACTAAGTGACTCAGAGGGGGCAGCCCTAAAAGTCACACATTGTTAAAATAGCAGGCTGCTGCCATAAAGTTGGACCAGCTCTTTGCTAGCTTCAGTTGTTCCAGCAATTTCCCCAAAATGGCAAATGTTCACGACCTCTAGCGGCCACAGTCATTATCAGGTGAGCAAAGGAGGAAGTGAGGTGACGTCATTATGTTATAAAGTCTGCGTAGGGAGGAGGTTTGGTGATGGATGGATTTAAAAAAAAACATCTAACATGGAAGCCCGCTGTGTGTTTTCCCCTTTCAGTTAAACAGTCAACATTTTTTCTTAGCATAAGCATGCTTTTTCCTTAACCGCATGTTCATTATTGTAAAGGGATTGCGGCTGCTGCTATGGCGATGCCATCAGTGTGTAATGGGTGCTTCACTATGCAGGGGCTGCATGTGTTTAGTGATGTGACAGGGTTGTTCTGATGCTCCTGTATTCCTGTGGTGTGTTTGGTGACACATCTGTCTTATCTGATGGAAACACTGCTGTTTGAAATCCTGTGTGGGTTATTGATGCTTTGCTGGCTAACATTAATAAGTATGGAGGCATAAAGTGTAGTCACAGCTACCATAACCATCTATAGATTTAGAAAAGACAGACATTTAGGTGTTTCCCCATTTTAACTGGAGACCTCTGACCTCCAGGTGAAGGAAGAGGAAGAATGAGTGGAGGTGTAGATAGGGAGGAGAGGAACAAGGGAAGAAGGGAAAGGGAGTTTTCTGATGAGTCACAAGCTTTGGCATCCTGCACAAATCTTCCTGTGCGATTGAGGGCACATATTGGGAATAAAAGCTAGTGGAGAGCATGTGTTTGTCCGTCAACAACGTGTGTGTGTTTAAGTGTTATTGACGCAACCGTGCGAGTATTCCAAGCACTTAATAAATGATCTGTGTTTTTTCTCCCCCCTGTGAGTTCAAAGCGGGTTCTCGCTTTCGGCTGTGGGGTAGAGGTTGCTCTTGTGCAATGGAAAAAAGAGAGCGTATTCCTGTCGGGGGGGTTTTTTGGGAAAACCGCGGCTCTGCCTACCGCAGCCAGCCTTCAAAGAGCTTTGAAGGAGTGCTCACCTCTCCTCTCTTTAAATCCTTCCATCCCTCCAAATGAGCTACTTCCTCTCATATGCAGGAATACCTCACCTGCCTCTCCCTGTCCAACTGCACTGCTGCAGAGCTGCGGTCAGGGTTATGCTCCGGTTCATGGGAAATGTTCAATCAAGAAGCCCTCAGTCCGCCCACACTTTCCCAAAACAGCACACTTCAAGCTGTCTTTGTCATCTCTGTAACCCCATAGTGTGGCCTTCATCCAGAGACAAACACCGAGAAGGAATCTGTGTCTCTGCCAGGGTGGAGAGTGTCATCCTTTTCTCTGCATCTTGACAGCACATGTAGAGGAAATATTTCTTGTATTTGAAAACAGATCACAGACACAGGGGGCTATAAATCCTTGAACTCTCGTCCATCGCTCTGTCAGTTAAAAATCCAAAACAGAGTGCAAATTTTTCCTCTCTTACATCCTGCTACAACACATTGTCGTGTTATATGAGTTGGAACACATGCAAAACATGAAAATTATCTTAAAATGCCGTTAACAGTTCACTCACCTCATAGTTCAAGTCTTGTTTTCGAGGAAATGTGGCTCAGCATCACATTTACACTTTTACACACGTCTCAATGGTGACAGCAACGTTTGGATATGTTGGAACATAAAATCTGTGTAATATCAGTATTTTCTTGTTTCTCACAGATTAACCCTGACTCATGTTGCCCTGGTCTTTCTGCTGGCTCATGTCCTTTCCCCTCCCTACACCTCTCATTTTCTCACCAGAAACACTGACCTCACTGAACTTCATTAACAGAAAAACACACAACTTGTCCCATCAGCGTTTTATTCCCCTGCTTTTGTACCAATGTGTGTAGGAGCATAAGTACAGAGCGGTAGCTTAGCACAACTTCCTGTCTGTGGATCTGTGAGAATTAACCTGACCACACATCCCACCTCACGCTGCCTGTCTTCTCTCCTCCGGTTCGGTTCTGGATCAGGTTCTGTTGATTTAAAGAGCCGCTGTCAAACTCGGGGCCAGCCGTGTGGGCTGGGCCACAGAAGCTGCTGCATTCCTCCGCTGGGCGTTCTGCCTTTTCTCTGTGCGGCGTCTTTCTGCCAGATGCAGAGATTATTTCACTTGTATGTTTTATGGTGCTTTGTGGATCCTCCTGCCGTGTGATTAGCCTCAAAAGCACTTGAGAGCTTGAGATGTATTATCAGATTATTATCCCAGTGACAGATAGCACTCAGTTCTCATATGGCCTCTAGTTCAAACGCAGCATTTTGAGGTGAGTTTTGAAGGTATAAGAATAAAAGAAAAAAAATCATGCATCAGATTAAACCCTCCAGAGTCACTCACATGGTGCCTCTGAGCAGACATAGCAGCCTTTAAAAATTTGTCAGTGATCCCCCTGCTAATGACGCTCTCAGCTGTGAGAGTTGACCCCCTCCTGCCCTCGGCCCTCCCTGCTCCTCCTCCCCTCCTCCTCGATCCCTAATGAATGCCAGCGAGGAACTCCCCCCCCCCTCCCACACACACACACACACACACACGCAGGCTTACACAAATAGCAGGATCATCGTCACCACTGTGGAGACGGCCGTCATCAAGTGGAATTCAGGCCACTAATATCTGACCCCTGTTACCTGAGGCCCGTCAGTCATGTTGATTCATCTGGACAGGTTTATTTACCTGTTAAATGTGTGTGTGTGTGTGTGTGGATACAGGCTAAAGATGTTAAGCATGTGATTGGTGCTGAAACGATAATTCAATTATGATTAGATGGAAAAGCGATCCCCAACACTTTTAATAATTAACCGATTGTCAGTGTCATTTGTTTGTTTTGCAAAAAATAGACACTGCTCTTCTATATTCATAGAATGTGTCTTTCCATAACGATAATGAGCATGGAGGTGATCCTGTTGTTAGCCTATTAAAATGTCCTCCATGGTTCTGGGCAGCCACTAATAACCCCACCAGGGATTACTGTACGGCAGGCTGAAGGGACAGCAGGACACCAGTTTGGGCCTCAGCTTGCTGTCATCCCAGAGAGGCAGACCCAGCAGACCTCCATTCTCTCTCAGTCTTCATGAGGCCACCAAGCCAACTCTCCAGAGCAGCGTGAAAGGCTCCCATTTGGGACAAAAAGTGGCTCAGCTGTCCCTCTGCTCTCCTCACCTCCCAAGGCGCCCCCTCCTCTACACCCAAGCCAAATAAAGCCTCTCAGCGACTTCTGTTTTCCTAATCTGTGAACTCTGACAGAGGCACCCACGCTTGAAAGAGAGACAACTCAACATGGGATGATCTCCCGGTGACAGGGGAGAAGCTGAAAAAACGTTGCCGGAACCGCCAGACCACCCTGTCATCTTTGTGTTTCTGTCTTTCCATCTCACTCCTCTATTCTTCACCTCTAAAGGGAGGAAATTTTAATCTAATTTCCCTCCCTTTGCCCTCCATCTACCCTCTCTAATTGGGCTGTCACTGTTTGATTAAGACCATTGAATATGTTCCAGTAGCCAAATGGCCTGAGTAGTCTTTGATGCAGGGGTCTTCCACTCTAAAAGCACCATCATTTTTCATCCATTCACATACTTCGCCTGTATTACTAATGGACGAATTATTTAATGCTGCAGCAGCGTAGCCGCTGGGGATTGCAGCACGTCTGCACAAGTATGTGTTCCCTGCCATTGATTCACAGAGGAATGTTGCAGTGATGAATTGACTATGCTGTTTGTGTTTGTCACGGCACTCCCAGCAGTCACTCACTCGGAAATGGCTTTACTGCTTTGGGAACTTGTTTGTCTTTTAGCTTCCCGTATAGCGGCAGGTTTGTGTGCTACTTTAAAAGGCACAATCTGTCATATAAATGTAGACACAAGAGTAGCCAATACTGAAGAAATAGCTCAACATTTGCGATATTAGTTTTCGTGCCGAGAGTTAGATGAGAAGATTGGTACCACTCGTGTTTGTACGCTACACACAGCCAGCGGTACTTCTGTCTGTGTGGTATTCATTGTCTTCTTCAGAGAGAGATGCAGGCCTGCAGCTGTTGCTACTTCAACCACATTTAATGAAAGACAATGTCTGCCCCCACTGAGGGGAAACTGTGGCTTGTTAAATACACTGTCAATGCTGAAAGCAAAGAATTTTCTTGCTGAAACAGATTCTTAGTGTTTCAAAGGTCAGCCAGCTACACCACTGTGCTGACATCCTGACAGAGCTTACAGATGCAGAAAGGATTTTTGTGGAACAGGCAGATTTTGCAGCGTTTTATAGCGATACGTTTTTAATAAAGGCCGGCTTCTTTGGCAGAGCATAGTGTTGCTGGACTGTCTCAGACCAGCCTTAACACTTGCTGTGAGGCTAGCATCTATTTCAGAGTGGAATTAAACAGCCTTGTCACTGTTCTCTCTCTGTTTAACCTATAACGCTCATCTGCCAGACGCGCCTGACAGCACCAGAGCCTGGAAGAATCTCCCAGCAGACCCGGCGGCACGCGGACCGCACCATATTTAGTCATCTAAAGTCCAGACACAGACCAATGCCGTCCTCCACCATAATCTGTCTCCCTTCTCTCTGTTTCTGTCTCCATCTCTCCCTCTCTCATTTTTTATGTCCTTCCCGCAACTCCCTCCCTCCATCTCTGTCACTTTCCCCTCTCTCTCCTACTGCTTCCATTCATATCTGTCCTCGCTCGCCCTCCCCCAGGTCATTTCTGCTTTATCACTGTCGTGCCCCTCGCTGTTCATCTTCCCATCGTCTGTCCTTATCTCCTGGAGCTCTTCTTTCCTTGTGCCTGGTTGTCCTCTTTTATGTCTCTTACTTGTCAAGTATTTTCCTGCCTGTTTTTTTTTTTTTTTTTTTAACTTCCCCTCACTCCCTCAACCACATGCCCATCAAACAAGTTTGAATGATTCCCTCACTCCATCTTTTTCTCTGTCTTTCACCTGTCATAATTTCTACCCCCCGTCCTCCCTCTCAGAGCCTCCCCACTGGCTCTTTTCTCGACTCAACATGCTGCTGATGGAAGCTGGGCCTGGATGCTAATGAGTTGCTAATTCTATCAGCCACCTCTCCATGCCCTCCCCAGTGGGTGTCGGGCCCGCCAGCTTTACCACGGCCGGCCTTTTGATGGAGTACCTTAGCTGATGAACTCCCGCCTGCGTGCCCACTTTAACCTCCTCGTCCTCTGACACATGTCATTGATAAATGTCCTTATCTGTCCTGGCAAGCACTCTCGCTCCAGTCATTTATGAGTAGGCTCATTCCCTGCAATCCATTTTTCATATTTTGAATATTATACAGGAGGGGATTTTTTTTTAAAATAATTTTTATACTTGAGACTTGGAGAGCTGGACATGACAGGAAATATAAGTTCTCCCATGTTCAAAATGAGAAAAAGGTCTGAAAATACTCTTAAATCACGAGTTACATACCATAGGATTGACATAAGAAGCTGTCACAATTCCACTTTGCCAATGTTTTCTTCCTCACTATCTTCCTCTCTGCTCTGTGTAATTCCCTGATACTATTTTCCTTTAACACCCAGTCTGTGTTTGAGAAGAGGCCAAATGGCTGGGTTTAAGCACTTGAGCATAGAAGAGTGGTCCTATTTACTAAGCCACTGGCCCCCTTTTTTTAGGGGTTGCTTAGCTTTGGACCCCCTCACATAAGAAAAGAACGACACTTTTGTTTATCCGACTCCCCTTAAATCCGTCTGTCTGCCTTCCCTGCTTGACTGAAGTGGATACAGAGGCGGCCTTTTGTTCTACCGAGATGAAGAGGGCCACTCTCCCTCTTATACTACATAAGTATAAGAGGGAGAGTGAGGGTAAGAGGTGGGTGGGATTCATTGTAATTTAATAAATACCTCGCAAAAAAGGTTGGGGTGCCTTCTCAACCCCTCAGCTGTCCGTTTTCAAATGGGGCTCTTCTGGATTTGACACCCAGGGAAGTAAAAAGGGGATTAGCGAAGGAAAAGCCTCAGGCTATATACATCTTCGCCCCAAAGCTTTCTCTGTCCCCCCCCCCTCAATCTTTCTCTCTTTGGGGCCGAGAGGCCCCTCGTCTAGCTGTGAGCATATGAATGATGTCATCCAGGTACCTGTCTTGACCCAGTGATTTAGAAAGGCTTGAATGGAGTCTCATAGCCTCTTTTAATGCAGAGTATAATCCTCAAATAGCTATCACTTTTGGAGAATTTTCCGGTTCAGCAAGTGCACATAATGCTCCCTTCTCTAGGGTCAGCACTGTGTAACAATAGTGTTTCAGTGGTTGATTTTTCCTGTCAAATTCCCGCAGAAAATCAGCTCAAAAGTTGAGCCATGTCTTCATATATAAAAATAGTTTTTAGGGGCTTCAGGGGGTCACTCACGGTCCACTGCTCTGCCGCATCACCGGAGATTATAGGGTGACTTCTGCCATGCTGCTCAAGCATGACCAGAAAGCTTGGCCAGTTTTGACCTGAATGGAAGAACTGAATGAGAGGCCGGCATTAAAATTCAGGATGCAGTCACTTGCAGCCACTAATGTCTCTCTTTAAATGGTCACATCCTTTCTCTTGGGGCCCCCGTCTAACTGTCTTTTCCTTTGACAGGCTTTTAGTCAATGAAAACATTCACTTGTAATTGTACAGTACAAGAGATACAGTTTAATTTCCTTTCTAAGGGCAAATGTAATTTGCTTTTGAAGAACTTGTTTTTTTTTATACAGTAGAATTAGATTAGCATCACTTTCTGTTTCATACCCTATTACGGTAAAAGCATGCCTATGACATTGACCTCTGTGTTTGTTTCTCTCCTTACAGGAAGGGCTCTGGCCAGCCTGAAGTAAAGGGTCACTGAGCTCAGACACCTTCCTTCCACTGACTCACAATTGTACACACATAGAGGAAAGTCACACACACACACACACTGAGCTAAGACACACACACTTTCAGATTTGCTCACACGGACTCTTGGGCACATACACAAAGACTTTGTGCATTAACGCAGACACACATTCGCACACGCACACACACACACACACACACACACACACACACACACACACACAAAGGCCCTCTGAGCAGCATGCGGGAACCCTGGAGGTGCCTGCTGGGGCTGTGCCTCCTGGTGTGCTCAGCCTCCACCCACAGTGCCACACATCCCTTCTCAGGACAGCAGACCCCTCCAGACCCATGTTACGATGATACAGGTGCAGCCCGCCGCTGCATCCCCGAGTTCATTAACGCTGCCTTTGGCAAGGAGGTGGCGGTGTCCAGTGTCTGTGGCCGACCCCCGTCCCGTTCCTGTAGTGTGGTGGAGCGGGGCGACGACAGGCCCTCTGTGCGCACTTGCCAAATCTGTGATGCAGCTGACCCTCGCCGTGCCCACCCTGCTTCCTACCTCACTGACCTCAACTCAGCCCACAACCTCACCTGCTGGCAGTCGGAAAATCTGAACACCTCGCCGCACAACGTCACTCTCACCCTTTCGCTCGGTAAAAAGTTTGAGATCACTTATGTCAGTCTGCAGTTCTGTTCACCACGCCCCGAATCCCTGGCCATTTACAAAAGCATGGACTACGGCAAGACCTGGATGCCCTATCAGTTCTACTCCTCACAGTGCCGCCGTATGTACAACCGCCCCAACAAAGCGACCATCACCAAGCAGAATGAACAAGAGGCACTCTGCACAGATGGCCACACCGACCTCTACCCTCTGTCTGGAGGACTCATCGCTTTCAGCACTCTGGACGGACGGCCCTCTGGCAAAGACTTTGACAACAGCCCCGTCCTTCAGGACTGGGTGACTGTCACTGACATCCGTGTGGTCTTCAGTCGGCCCCAGCTGCCCCGGGAGCTGGGACTGGGGGCTGGAAGCAACAGCGGCGTGAGGGATGATGACCCCATGGCGGTGACATCGACGCTGCCAACTTATTTCTATGCAGTGGGAGACTTCCAGGTGGGCGGGAGGTGTAAATGCAATGGGCATGGCTCACGCTGCCTAAAAGATAAGGAAGGCAAACTGGTGTGTGACTGCAAGCACAACACAGAGGGACCTGAATGTGACCGCTGCAAGCCCTTTCACTATGACCGGCCATGGCAGAGGGCCAACGCCCGCGAGGCCAATGAGTGTCTGCGTAAGTCTTTCCCAAAATCTGTCCTCCTTTATGTGCGCTTAACAATTAATCTGCTGCAGAGCATACTGAACATTTTGCTTTGCCTTACTTTACTTGCTCAATTTTTTGTTCAAGGAGTGTATAAAAGTTAGGATGTTGTTTATTACTTTGCTGAGTCGTGACCTTTTCACCAGCTCCTCTCAGGATTTGAGGACAGCAATTTAAAATCAGGCCAACAAATTGGATTTATACACATACACACAGGAAAAGAGAGGAGGAGGCGGAAAAAGAGAGGTTTCACTGTGATGACCTGTGTTTGACTGTCACGGGGTGATTAAAAGTGTTGCCAGAACACACCGGATGGGTTTGTGTTTGTTCAGGTGAGGACTTCTGGTAGTGGTTGAGCTTGCAACTCTGGCAACGTTTCTCAAAACACGAGGCCCATCCGTTTTCTTGCATTTCCCATCAACCCCTTCCATTTACCGCTCCCCCACAAAATCGTGTTTTCTGGACTTGTCTAGGAAAAGAAACCCTCTTTTTTCACAAGCAAGTCTAAACAGCGGATGACAACAGCTCGAGTCATTGGCACACGGCTACAGCTAAGTCATCCAAGAATGTTATTTGGCAGTGTTTGCCTTTACCTCAAGACATGCTCTGTAAAAGTCATCCAGACATTTCTCTGAAAGCTCGCCAAGTAAAATTATAGCAATTTCTGTGGCAATTTTTGTTAACGTAAATGGATTACATTTGTATGGGATTTGGCTTTTATGTGATATTTAGCACATATATTAATTTCATGGCTGTACAAAAGGTTTTAGACATATGCCATGTCAGCCATGTTCTCAGCAGGAATGTGTTCAATAATATGTGGATGTTTCCTTGGTGGTCATTTTTACAGTGTTTCTGTTAGTATAAATAGACATAGGTTGAACTTAATTTAGGTCAATTTTGCTTGTCATAAAAATTTTGTTAGCGTAGGAAAATAAAACCATATTAGAAACCACTGTCCCCGTTTTGACCTTTCCCCATAATGAACTAAAATTACAGCCGGAGAGAGAGAGAGAGAGAGAGAAAAAAAACAGGAGCAGGACATTGAAAAACAGTGTATATTTTTCTAACATGTTATAATTGCCCGGTGAGCTGGCCTGAGATCATATTTAGCATTGAACAGTGCCAGATCTGTTTAAAGGGGACAGAGTGACAGTTAAGCCAGCGTTCCTTCACTCTGCTCTGAAACCACTCATGCCAACACTCCTTTACTTTGGCTTCTCATCTATCCTTGACACCCTTGGATATATCTGCACACATCACACACCTAGCTCCTTCTACAACAATATCCTGTAAATCCCTTAGTATTTTCCCGCTCATACTGTTGGACACGCCCTCTTTCACATGTCCCATAGTTTGTTTCCGAAAAGTTTCACCCGCTTCCCGTACAGCTCTTCTCAGCGGGGTTGATATGTCACTTCCATCCAAAATTTCTGGACTAAACAGCCTGGTTGTGCTGGCCAACTCTGATGACCTAATCCCAGTGTTGATACAGGGCAGTTAAAGCCTTATTGCAAGCTGCACGCTATACCTGATCACACATCCGGACACGCCAAGAAAGTCAGTCCCAGATGTCCCCAATTTTATGTTCCAAGAGGCTTTTTACAGCTTATTCCGGTAGAACTGGTTCCAACATCCATGTTCTCAAAGTAGCAGGATATTTTTTTTAAAAAAAGTCTCTCCAGTGTAAATTACAACCCATTCTTGAAATGTGTCTGCTTCTTGTTGACTTCTTTTGCTGCAGTGTGAGCCACTGGCAGGGAGGTGAAGGTATTTAGCGTGTAAAAGTGGCAAGCTACAGAGTCAAGGAGTCCCTCAGGTGTCACCAGAGCCGTCATGAGGCCCTGCGGGTGTTTGGGTTGGACATAGGGTCTGAGGGGGCTGGGCTGAGGTCACGATCCTTTTGCAGGGTGGTGACAAGGTTAAGCTGGCAGGGAGATGGTTTTTTGGTAATGAGGTATTCAGAAAGGGCCGATGTGGAGCAAAATCAATAGCTGCTCCACACCCCAGCTCTGAGACTGTCAGCCCTTGGGATATCACATGCCAGGTAGCTGATTTCACCACTTTCAACATTATACTTTTGCTCTCAATTGTAGCAGTCTTGACTTTAATTTACCCTGCACAACAAGAACATTGTCCTTAACAGGCAGGTTTGATTGTTCTCCGGTCTGTCCAAATGTTTGACACGCATGGCACTCTTGGCAAGCTTGCATACTGTCTCCAGACACACACAAACGCCCCATCTACTGCCTCCCTCGCTATGAATCCTGCCTCGAGACATCGGTTTACAAATCCCTGCTCTGGTAGTCGGAGAGGGCAGCCTCGTAAAGGAGCGTGTCTGTTTGTATTGAGGGAGACATGATGGAAAAAGCTGTGATTTATCTGCTCCGGAGTTTGAGCCACAGGACAGAATGAGGAAACGGGTGCATAAGAGCTGTTCGGTTACTGGTTGTGATAGAGTATCGGCCTTTCTGTTTGCTCGGTCAATGCTGAAATGTAAATACATCATGTTGACTTAAAAAATGTGAGACGGTGTATCATGCTATAATAGAGTCTGCCAGAGTCCCTCTATAAGATGAAGAGGCCTCTTGTAGAGTCAACGGCAATGTGACATCCTGAGTGGATGATGATTTATGTTGGTGTAGGAGCTCTCTACTCTTGGTTGTGGTGCTAAACTCCTCTATTCTTCAGCCCTTCCTTTCCCTCGTTTGGACTGCAGGAAGTCCAGATTACTGCACATGGATGCCAGACCCCATCCATCCCTAATGGACCATTCAAGCCTGGTCTGCTCCCAATGTTGTGCCAAGCACACTGGTATGCATTCATAGCTTTAAATACAGAGGTCATGTGAAGGCTGTTTGATTTGCCAGAAATGCAGGTGATCTGCGGTCGCTCACGGAGCTGGGTGTTCCTGCTCTGCTTCAGCATCTGGGTGTGGTGTTGAATATTTTTAATAGTAGGTTTTGACATATTGAGTCCAGCAAGGAATGAGTGATATGGTATTCTTTTTTTTTACACAAGAAGAGGAGTTTCCTTTCAAATTAAATCAGTTAACTAAATATGTATTCACTGTAGACTCTCATGATACATCAGTTTACGTCATCACCTGAAGGTAATGAAAGGTATGAAAAAAAATAACCTGTTACATAATAAACATTATTAGATGATGTCTGGCACATTAGTGAATGAGCAGTTGCTTTAAATTATGAATTTTACAGCGGAGTAAGGAGAAACATATCTTGTCGCAAGCCACATCACAAGCCTTTTGTGGGGGCTCGTGGCTTTTGGTGGGCTCACTCTCTGTTTTTTGGAAACTATTAGCTGGAATTAAGGGGAATTTGACAGATGGGTTTCTTAGGGAGAAATCCAGCAGAGGTGGGTGTGTGTGTGTGTGTGTGTGTGTGTGTGTCAGAGGAAGAGGCCAGCCAGGAACACATGCTCAGTAACAGGGCTCAGAATAAACCCTCAGATCTGTACAGAGCTGTGGAAAACTCTGAAGACCACAGAAGCACAAACTCTCTCTTTTTTATTTCTCTCTTCCCTCACCAACAAGGGACAGATGTTTTTTTTTTTTATGATGCTGATCAGAATTTCAAAATAAGCCTCCATCCTTTCACACCACTTTTTCCTCCACATCTCCAAGCGAGGACTAGCAGAGGTCAGGCCCATGTCCCAGTCATAGAGCAGATCCATTAAGACACTTTTTTGGCCTGGTGATTGAAAAATAAGCTCATTCTTCAACTCACCGCACAAAAAAACACAAAACATGGCACGATTTGTGAATCAGCATGATTCAACTCTGTGTCTTTCAGTTACTCAACAGAGGATTTGTGTGCTTTTGTTCTTGCAACACACATGTTGTTTGGTCTAAGTTAACCTCACTGGATTGCTTTGAATTTCCACATTGAACCATGGAAATCCATGACCAGCTGAAGCATTGCTGTCTGTCTCTGGAGGGCAACGTAATATGAAGCTCGGTGAGATGCTGAATAGTAGATGGGTAAGGATAGAAAAAGCTAGAGCCGCCTTGATACTTGTACATCTATGTGCCATGTTCCTACTTCTACTAATTGACTTAAAGACCCTTCCACCTCTGCTGCCTGTCGCTGGAGGCTAACAAGGAACCAACACTTCAATTACTTACAGCGCAACACACAAAGAAATGAGCAGGAGACGTCTGTGTGTGCAATGAAGGGGGGTGCGTTTTCAAATAATTACACTGCAGAGGAATGTTGTTCTAAAATCAGCAGCCCTATGAAATGATGCCTCTGGGGTGGTTAGCGTGAGACCCAGGAGCAACGGCACAGTGAGGCCAACAGACATGAGGTGTGTGAGTTTTGTTTTTGTGCATGCGTGTGTGTGTGTTTGTGTTTTTAAAGCAGGAGTAACCTCCTTTATCTGGCTGAAACAACATGGTTTGGCCCATTTGATTGGTTTGTACTGTAGCTTTGCTCCTTGCTTTTATTCCCCGTCAGTATTGCAACTTTGGTCTTCGGCCAACCCACGAGGGAGCGATGCTCTCCTCGTTCCATGAAGCCACCCGTAAAGGCTCTCTGGCAAGCAGGGAACATGGTGAAACAAATGTTAAGGACAGCAAAGTGTCAAATAACAACAGGTAAAAGCACTGGCTGCCTGAGGCTGTGTGTGTGTGCGTGTGCGTGCATGTGTGTGTGTCTTATGTGCACATTGGGGGTCACACACTTGACTTAAGGCCAGTTGATTGGGGATGGCATGTGCAATTGGGGACAAAGTCCAATTTGTCCATGTTGAGGCTAGGGTTAGGTTTATGCAATTAGTTGTTGTAGTTAGGCTTAAGGTAAGTTTATAGGAAATCAAAATTTGTCTCCAAAGGGGGGGTAAAAACACCTAAATACGGCAATAGTGACTTAAGTAAACGTGTGTGTGTGTGTGTGTGTGTCTGCGCGCGCATCTCCTTGCATCAGTGCATGTGTGAGAGCCACATGTAATCTAGTCGTGTGACGCAGCTTTTCATCCTTGTGCCAAAACAAACTGGTGGAGCTGCAGCGTGCCCACCCTGCTCTGCCTGCAGGCCCCTATCGACTCTCTCCACAGATGGTAGCAATCACCTCCTGAGGTGCCCGTCACCGCCGGCGCTCTCTTCCTCCTCTCTTCCTATCCTTGTGTAACTGACTCTCGTCAAAGATAAACTCTCTGCCTGGATGTATTCCTGCTGCTACCTCTTCTTTTATTTCATATATATTTGTCTTTTTTGCTGAAATCAGCCTATTTTCATCTCTCATTGAATTCTCTGTATTTTTTTTTTTGCCTCTTTTTTTCTGCCTGCAGGCCTCAGTGCTCTATTGCTTGAGAAAATATGTGATTTTTGGCTGCTGGCCGGTGTTGCTGGTGGCAGCAGGATTCAGAGGCTGTTAAGACAAAATATATGTTGGTTTTCCAACAATGACTGTGCGATAAATGTTCTGCTTTCTTTTAACTGTGGTGTTATTTGACTGTGGCTGACACAGTCATTGTCACCATGTTTGAAATCATACGCAAGCACTTTCTTTAAGATTTAATACAAGTTTGATTTTGACTGATGTGACTAATCTATAGGCTAGGGCAGACAAATTAATTAGGGCTACTCCACTGTTTTTTACAGGTGAGGATCAGTTTAACTTGGCAAGAAGAGTGAAGACAGTTGTTTAATACCTCTGTGGCTCGGCGAAAAACACCCAGATGGTGTCATAGGGTCATCTCAAATTGGACTCTGAGAGTTACTAACATTTAACAGACGGTCTAGGAAAATATGCTATTGAGTTGCATTATGGGAATAGTAGGATTCAAGGTTTCCAGAGTCACATGAAGGACCAAAATTCAAGATATCTCAGCTCCTGCAAAATAATTTTTCTGACAGAAAGCTATGAAAAATAATAGAATCCAAACCATGCTGCCAGAGCGGATATCAGATGTCTTTTCAAACTGAAAACTGCATGGTGGTCATTGCTGTAGTGCTCAGCTTCTTATCCTAATCGTTTCTGTCTCACCTTAACATTTGACCTTTGACTTTACTGCTCTTTTCTGGGTCGCCCATCATCAGCCCAGGACTCTCTCCTTTCAGTGCATTCACATATAAGCCTGCATCACAGCAGGAATTAACACTGTATAGTTCCATCTGTCACTTTGTATTCTAAACCAGCCCAGGCATCGCACGCATCCCCCAGACTGGACCTCATGGTTGTGTATGCCAAGAGCCATGGCAAAAGTACATCTGTTTCACCTTTGCTTTTACTGATTCGCCATGATAATTTGATTGCACCACGGTCGTCTACGTCTGTCCCAGTGCTCAGGACTGCAGGATGTTGCCTGTGGAATTAAAAAAAAAAGGCAGACAGAGAGTGAAGGCTAAGGTGGGACACAGATAACAATGTTTAGATGTGAGGAAGTGAAGTGGACCAGAGAGAGGGAACAGAGCTGAGGACTCAACTCTCCACTGACACCAGGACCCTCCCACCAATATGGCAACCCTCCAGCCGAATCTCATTGAAATCTTTCCCTGCCTGATGCCATCCAGAGAGAGAAAGAAGGGATGGAGGAGAGAACGGACACGAAAAAGGGCTAGGTGAAGGAAACATGCAAAAGGAGGGAGTGACAACCAGTGAGAGTATGTGAGATGAGGTCTTATAAAAGTAAGAGGAGAGAGGCTTAGGGGAGGGGTGGGAGAGGAATTAAGGGGACTCTGAGTTCAAAAGGGCTCCCAAGAGCCAGCTCTTAAGCTCACGACGTGAGGCTAACCGCAGAAATCATGAGGAGGGAGGGGAGACGGGGTGTCAAAGCTAGAAGTGAAAGATATATCTGTGTGGAAATGGCTTTCTTACTAAGAAGTAGACGTACGTCACAGCACAGCGAAGCAATGCACAGAGCAGGACTACAGGAGCTGCAGCTTCCTGTTAGTGAATCTTCTCAGCTTGTTGTCCACAGCTCATTAGAGTCCACAGACCCAGCAGTGTTTTAGTCACACTTCTGAGTGTTTTTTTTTTTTTTTGATGCATGTCATTTTGTGAGCAGTTACTATCGTTTGAAGCGGTGTCTCTGGTGTGTGTGTTTGTCCACGCTGTCCACTGCCTTGGCTCTAATGAGGAGCTAATTAACCGGGTGTTCCCCCCGGTGCCCTGAGCAGGTGGCTGGAGCAGCCAGGCGGAACTCAGCCCTAACACACTGACACACACACACACATACACACTGACACACACACATGATAGCAGGAGCCTGTGTAGCAGAGCCTGCAGAGCGGAGAGGACACACAAGGGGAGGAGGGGGGCTGCAGCAGGTCTGGACTGGGTCTGGCCTGGGCCAAGAGGGGAGAGCGGCCCCTCTGATTTTCAAGGACCAATTTTAGCCATGGGATTTGGGTTTTGCACAGGCATCCAAAATCAATTGGCTGTGCTTACCGGCTTGGCTTTGGTGGAGCTGAAGGAAAAATGAGGTTAGATTTATCCCTGACATATGGAGGGGAACAGGGAGGTGGTGCACTCCACAAACACAATTGCATTTTATTTGTTGAGAGCAGCCTTTACGGGCCAATTTGTCATAGCACACATGACGGACCGGTCTGTGAGTTTGTTCAGAGCACATTTACTTGTTGAGGCACCTGTTATGAAAGCTGAAATAGTACTGTGGTGTGTTCTTCTGTCCATCTACCTTACCTGAAATCTATTTTGACCTATGTTAAAAGAAATAAGCACCATAAACAGTGTGCAAACTGTGCAGAGGAAGATAAAAACAAGACTTTTAATATTAGAGTTATCCCCGCTCTTCATTTTGATGACAAAGTGGTGCAACTATTCTCTACTCTAATATTTTCCTAGGGATTTCTCTGCCATCCCCTGTTTTATTTTTGTTGCAGTGCAGCATCCCTCCATTTGCGAAGCCCATCACTTGTGTTTGTTGTTTGATTTCCACGACAACATGAGGAACCAGATTTACGCATCCTTGAATTGGACGCTGACCCATAAAGGAGTGGCATTCACTGGAGGAGCTTGGTTTCTTTGCTGACTGACTCTCCACCACCCACACAACACTGAAGTGTCTGTTTTTTCCTCCAACAGATAAGAATTAGTGAGTTTTTTTTTTTGTTGTTTTTTTTTTACTCACACTCGTGAGGCTTTGATGTGTTAATGAATTGAAAAATGGCCTTCATTGGTGTTCAGTTATCCCTGCTGAGCCTAATTTGGGTGAGGGGGTGCTGCGGTGGTGGGGGTGGCAGGGTTTTTTTGGGGGGTGTCAGCATATGTGTGTGTGTTCACAAGCACTTCAAAACAAACCCATAAACATTCCAGGATCCTTGGGCAGCTGCAGCTCCGAGCCGAAGTTAACTGCACACAGCATGTTCACACACACAACACACACATGGGTCCATTAGCTTATTTATTTTTCTTCTTCATTAACCTTCGATCACACATTCATTCATGTTTTTTCTTTTGTTCCGAGTCAAATTAATGGTGAACTGTTTCACCTGATCGTTGTTGAAGCCTGCTCCTACACATGCTAAATCATTTAAAGGTTCAATTCCAGAGCTTTCCTCACATTCTCCACACTTGAACACCTCCTCTCTTGCTTCAGACGTCGTTGGCCGATCTTGTTGCACGGCGGCGAATCGAGAAATGCCATGAGAGTTACTGCCGGTGCTTCAGCCTGGGAGAAAACGCGTTCCACCGCTTTCATGTTCTGCTACAAGGTGTTAATGGACACAAGTGCTCGCAGCTGTGTGTGTGCTTGAGACGCTTGATCATAATCACAGTCACCCCCCAGCAGCCCCAGCCACTCACCGAGGCTGGTGTGTTCTTTGTCACGTTCTTTTCAGAAGAAGTCAGACAGGCTGTTGTAGTTGTAATGTCAATTAAAACATATCCATATCATTTGACAAAAAATGCAGTGCAGTGTGCAAGCTTCCATCAGTATGCTATATATCTATATTTTTCTCCAGGGTCAAAGGTCACTCATACTCATAATACGAGTGCATAACATCCCATCAAAACATCCTGTAGTCTGTCTACACAAACAGCTCGGCCTCGATATGGATCCATAAATGAAACAGTATTTCATTACCTGCAGAATTCCATACAAATTGGGTGGCGTAATAATTAGATGGAATTGGGAAACAGTCTGGGAATGTGCTCCCCCTTTTTTTTCCAGGGTCTGCAACCAGGAAAAACTGGGCCTCTTTCCCATCTTGGTGCCAGCGTGGATGGAGGTTACATATCGTTCACCGCTCGCATATCACTTGACATATGCATTCAAGTCATTCCCTTCCTACGATGGAGTGTCATTAGCAGTCATTTGTGATCAAGTGCATGGAGCTCATCTAACGTGATACAGATCATTGAGCTCAGTGTAGCTGCAGAGCTGACCTTGGCTGCAGAAGCAGTGTTTGTGTCACCTAGTAATGACTGAGGAAAGAGACTTTAAAACTTTACCTCTTGTGAAACTATTTGTATTATATTTCTGTAAGTGCCACTGTTTGCACACAAAGCCACACTCCCATGAAAGTGTCCCAGTCCTTCAGCTAGTCTGTCTTTACTTATTCCACATTAATGTGTCTTAATCTATTCTAAACATCCATTGTTAGTTCATTTTTCTCAGTCACACTCCCACCAGAATAATTGATATCACCGTCTGCTGTGATGTCCCAGTAATCCTTTCTTTGCCATAACTGTTGATATTTTTCGGTCAAACATCTCTGCTGTTGTTTACTCTTTACTAATTTATTTGTGGATAACTTTGAGCCAGAGTTAAGCTCTGCAGCAGGCGTCTTTGAAGCCACAGCCAAGACTTCAGGTCCCATGTCTGACTCTGATTTAACCAGCCGAGAGTCTGGATCAAACTCTGTTACACAAACAAGAAGGGCAGCTTTCTCATTAGGCTTCTCAAATGCAAACCCCACATGCAGAGTAGGGAAGTAGACTATATGAATAATGTCAGGGCTGGTGAATGCGGTCCAGTACGGAGGAATCAGTGGGAAGACCGGTGAGGCGAAGAGACATAAAGGAATCAGCCGGATTTCAAGTGGAACTGGGAGGGACAGCGAAGAGATATAACCTCACTTCTCATGTCCCATATCTTACGGCTCGCCTCATTTAGAAGACAGCTAGCTCGAGCCTGTTCCTTTATCTGAATCGTTCACGCTTTTAATAGATCTTAGATGTCTTTACTCATCAGTGATTCATGAAATTAATGTCTCTCTTTCCAGTGATTAATAACTAATGGGCTGAGAGAAAGCGAATTCATTAATCATGAAATGGAGAAAATGAGCTCTGCAAATATCACTTTTGATTGATGAGTTCTGGAATAGCAGCCAAGCACACGGCCTCAGTGTAGAGAGTATAGACCAATTGCTGTGCTGTCTTATTGGAAAATCTCTGCCAGCTATACATGGTATGCTTTACTGCAGTGCACATTCCATGTTAGCATCTCATCTGAGCGAACTTATGAACGCTGGGAAGCTATTTTGACATTTATTCACCTTTTGCTGATGCGATCACACCACTGATGTCTTTCCTCTTCCCTCTGCAGCATGCAACTGCAACCTCCATGCCCGCCGCTGTCGATTCAACATGGAGCTGTATAAGCTGTCGGGGAGGAAGAGTGGAGGGGTCTGCATGAACTGCCGCCACAACACAGCAGGCCGCCACTGCCACTACTGCAAAGAGGGCTTCTTCAGAGACATGGCCAGACCCATCACACACCGACGAGCCTGCAAAGGTAAAAGTCCCAGCAGGCTTTCTGTGGTGCTAATTTCTACTAATTGTTTTCTACTCCTATCTTGTCAAACAAGCAGTTCTGTTTCCTTGCATTATCAGTTGATAAGGTCTCTAGATGGCACTCATATCTTGATCTGATAACCAGCACTTCTGTTCTTCTGCTGTCAGAAAACATAAAACATTTTTCTGGGAAAGAATTAGCAACCACTCAGTGTTTACAACAACTAATGGAAAAGTTTTCATGAACAAGGATCACTTTTGTGTTGCATCAATTGGTAATAGAGTAGCAAAAATGAATATTTATTTACATGGAAATGTCACGGGTTATTACTTTAAGCTCAGTTTGACTTTTCATTTGGCAATACTCTGCGCTAAATGTTTACGAAATGTTCAAACAAAAGCTGATTGAGATGCTCTAACCCTGCTAATACTTGTGTAATCATGTCTGAAAAAGAATTTAAAAGCTATGATTGGAAACACACACGGTCATGGTAACTTTCAAGAAAATATCAGCACGTCTAACTTGCCATACCATAGCAGAGGGAAACGAATTGATACTGTGCCCGAAGCTTTTCTGGCCGTGCCACCAAATGTTTCCCCATACCACACACCACATAATATTATCGCTTGACCAAGGTATTTCTCATGGAAAATATATTTTACCCCTTTATTATTTCACATTTGCAGTGAATATTTTTCAGTCTGATATTATGCTGGAAGCATTTCTCTCCTCCCACTGGACTCATTGCAAAAATAACACCAGTTTCCTGTACTTGTTGCTCAGGAGAATATTCAAATCAATAGCAGAGAGAGCGTGTTTTATATCCTGTTGATCTTGACGAATGTAAAGAATCACTTCCAGAAAATAAGAAACAGCATTAGCGAGCGCTGCCAACGCTCATAGCTGTGAAGATCTTTTGGTTGAAAATCTCCCGCTGGCTTCCGCTCAGTTTTCCCTCTGCAGTCGACCCAAGCTGTAACCGAACACCAGGAGGTTAGAAATGGCACGATATCAGGCCACACTTGCCCGTGTTAGTTGTGTTGAGATGTCGAGCCATTCATCATATAATGGCAAAAACTCCACACTGACTTGGTCGCATACCTCAGAACTGAAGTCATTTGACCTGTTGGTGCACCAAAACACTGACAGAAAAGAGATCTGCTGCAGCCCTGACAGGGGATCAGTCCTGAGATGAGCATCTCCCTGTGCAAATTGTTTCCTCATCTTCCATTTCCTGCAGTACCTGGGAGTGGGATGCTCCCACACACATGCAAGCCTCCCCTGACACTGCAATTTGTCCTTATCAAAGCCCTATGATCAGGTGGTAAACAGTTTATCTCCCTCCCTCACAGAGGCCCCAGATGTGACGGAAATGAAAGTTAACGTCTGAAAAGCCTCCGCTGAGCATCTGGCTCCATGATTGATCAGAGCAATTCTGCAGCCTTCTAGGAGCTGTCGTTTTCCTTCTCCTCAGCCTTTGCTCACTTTTTTTTAATCTCCATCTTCCCCATGTCCCACGATTGTTCTCTTTCTCCCCAACTTCTGATTTCTGTCACCATGACTCCCTCACAAGCCTGAACCTTTGTCTTTCTCGTTTTATTTTCAGCTCAGATTTTTGCTTTCTTCCATGTTTTATCTCCATGTGTCAGGATCAAGATGGAGGTCAGAGGTGTGGTATGGCTGCAAGTGTGTCAAGTCTGAAATGGAGTTTAAACAATAAAATGCAGGTGTTTTGGAAAGGCGAGACAGGAGTGAGGAGGAGGGTGGCTGGGGTCTGTGCAGACTCTGAGAGGACGAACAGCCCATGTCTGTTTCTAATGAGACCTGCTCTGGATGGGTGTTTGTGCAGTGCACGAGGTGGAGTAACAACCTCCCTTCTTCCTCCATCGCCACCACGGCTTACCTCCCACGTACACAAAACTGCAGGGCTCCATTTGGGACGGCCAGACACCAGGCTCTCCATGAGCCCTTTACAGTGTCACAAGCATTAAAACAGTCAGCAAAATGAAAGAAACATGGCAGTCACCCCATGGTCTGACTGCAGAATATGAGCTCTTCAAAACACAAGGCTTTATGTGAATCCAAGCCGTGCAGCTGGTATCCGTTGACCAGAAGGAACAGTGATAAAAGGCATTCAAAATGAGGCCATGGTCAATCTGAAGCAACACCGGCCAGCGAAAACCACATTGGTTGTGTATCTCAAATATCTTTCTGAAGCAGGGCATGAATATTTTTGCTCTCAGAAAACACTGCAGACAGAAAGCTGTTCCCTAATTTTAAGGGTAATTTTAGTTAGTGATATAGTACTTGGCCTATATCAGTATAAAATGTGATCCAACACCAATTCTCTTATATTTGTATGAAATTCAGTACCCGGCCAAGATTTGATAGCATTTTAATTTCAGCCATCAGTCTTAATGATGATGATGGAATGCACATACTTTGAGACCTTTATCTGTTTTTACAATTAAATAAACAGCTGAACATCACTGACTAATTAAATCATATTTCCCATGAACTTTATACAGCAGCTGGACTCTCATGATTTCCACCTTGTCATGCATCCAGTAATATATTAGTGGCTGGTACGCCAGAGCACGGGCCATTCAGTATCCTGCAAAGAGTTAAATTAGAAAAACTACAATTGCAGCTCCTGAAGAGGTTATGTTAGATATGTTTTTTTTTTCAGCTTGTCAGACGGTTACATCAAACCATCTGGCGTCTCAGGTTAACAAATAACACCATCCTCTCTAAATGTGGCAACTGCCAGTAACTGCAGACAAAGAGCAGTCCTCACTAGTACTTTATGACACACGCACACAAACACACAGCAACCCAGACTCAGTTAAACTGGGCCTGTCAAAGGACTACAAATCCCAACGCAGTGCCTGTCACGTCTGCAGTCGCAAAGGCTTGAAAAGTCATCAGCCTCTGAGGACGTTTTTACTGCTTCTTAACTGGCCCGAGCCCCTGCACATAAAACTTCAGAAAAGCAGTTCAAGGAGGAGAGCTGGGGGTGGAGATTGACACCACCACCCCCATCCCCGGCCCGTTCAGATCTGGCAGTTGCAGGCTGTTTACTGAGCAATGTCGACTCTGATAGTAACTCTAGCGTCTTAACAGCCTGTGATTGTTTAGAAGAGAAGCGAGAACAACTTTACACACATCTTGTTCGTACTGAACGGATTGAGTTGATAGCTCGTGCTGTTCGATGATCAGCAGGGAAACAACGGCCACATGTCTGAGCAGGCATGACAGACCAACTCCAGACTTGTATCACACAGATCAAATAACAAGGGGGTTTATCCCACATGTGCTTTGGACAAATCATTTCACAAGGAAAGAAGGGGGGCACAAACTCCAGGAATGAGAGACTCTCAAATGGTCCGTGGACACTGAAATACCTGGTAACAGCCCTGACTGATGAGGGTAGGTATGGGGGTGAGGATATAGGTTGCATGGCTGCATGGTTGCATGGCACAGAGCATCAGACACACAGTGAAGAGACCCTTGTTGACTAGACCTCTGACATCGTGCCATATGCAGATGTGTATTCCTTTTAGGTCCGTCAGGAACTCCAACCAAGTGTTGTTATCTTGACTTTTTGGTTGGGCCTGCGTGACTGAAATGGTGGCAATTTTGCACGGACGCTGAAGCATCAGATTTACGTCTCTGTGCACAGCTTCAAACGCAGCGCAGCCACTTTGACACCTGTGGACCGGTTGGCCTTGCCGGAAAAAGGCAAGCGTGTTTCTGAAGATTTGAGCCGCAGTTAATCCCTCCCCACCCTGCTGCCAGACACACGCGATCACTCTTGGGTCAATTTCAACCATTTAAAAGCCCCCATTTTGCCTAGTCAACAGGTGGTAGGGTCCTCAGTCTCTCCTCTGTTGTAGCAGCTAAAAAATGTCCGGCACAAATAAACACATTCACAGTTCGGTCAAGTGGTGGGAAGAAACCTTTGCATGTTAGCAGCTGGCAAGCCATGTAACAAACTGTTGGGTTACAGGGTTTTCCCCAAAGTATAATTTTGGCCTTTCTTGTCTTTTCTTGATAAGCTTGGACAATTACAGCTATCATGTTACAGTCAAGTCACTCTCAGTTTGCTTCATTCATTTTGCTCTAGCCTGTGCCTGTTTTCCACAGACACTGAAAATAAGAGGAAAGGGCACAATGTTCACCTGAATTTCATGGTCTGTTGTATTTTTGGTAGCACAGTACTAGATAAGACAGGAAAGGATACCTCTCTGTACACTGACTTGTTTTGTCCTGGACAGAGAATGTCAATCAGTCACACTCCTCTGGAGATGTAAAAGTCCTACATTTGTTTTGATATGTCACTGATGTGTTTGTATGGCTGGATTGCTGTGAAATGTTAAGTATGCATTTATTACTCAAAGAACAAATGTCTGTTTATTTGGTGGAGTCAGAGTAGCCACAGTTTGGTTAGATTCACTGTTGTTTATGCTGTTGAGCGCACCAGAGGCTCTGTTTGGACTACACTGACACGCTGTGTCTCTCCCAGTTCCTCTCCAACCCTCTCCAATATGTTGCTTCTCCCTCTCCCTGTCATCCTCTCTAACATCTTGTAAAGCTCTTCCAGATCAACACGCCAGCACTTGCATTTAACAGCTCTTTAAACCATAAAAAACAAAAAAGCCTCACGTTGCTTGAGGGGTCTTGAATAAATTGCCTATAACCACCAAAAGTCATAAAAGCCTCACCAAAGCACGGTGACCAGAGCATTGCTTATTGCTGTTGCGTTTGTTGGACATCGACTAAACTTTCGGGAAGTGATGAAGCAGCGGAGCGTGTGTCACCAGGCAAGCCTAGTGTGGCTCTCTGGGCCTCCTGACAGTGATGCGCCACATGCATTAGCCTACATCATCTTCTGCTTTCACACATAAGATCTGTCTCTATTGCTGTTATTCACTCAAGAAGATGAACATTGTTTCTCCTTGCAGTGCTCAGGGAATCCAAAGCAAAGAATTAGCCAGGAAAAGGGTTCCTGACATCCTGAAGTTGAGCCAAACATTCAGCCCTGCAGCATATCTGATGGCAAACATGGCAGCAGATTACAAGATTTAACACAGAACCCTGCAGAGACTGTGATATCCAAGGAATAAGCTGGTGTTTGTGTGTGTTGTTTTGGCAAAATGTATCATGACCTAATGATCTGAAATATTTTCTCTCTTCCCCCCCCCCCCCCCAGCCTGTGACTGCCACCCTGTGGGTGCAGCGGGCAAGACGTGCAACCAAACCACAGGCCAGTGCCCTTGCAAGGACGGCGTCACCGGCATCACTTGCAACCGCTGCGCCAAGGGATACCAGCAGAGCCGCTCACCCGTGGCCCCCTGCATCAGTGAGTGACTGGCATGCACACACAACTAACTATGGCTGCACATGACAGCTTGGTAATTTAATAATCTTGGAAATGAGTCACTGCAGAACACGCCATTGTGAAAAACATAATACAACAAAAGGCCTAACACAGCTCCAATAGAGTAGTGAACTACACCAAATGCAACACATACAAACCAGTGAGATTACAGAGCATAATTGAAAGCACACTTCACTGTAACCTAAAGTCATTCTGGCCTTCTGACAGGCACACCCAACCCGCTCTCTGCACGGGCTGCATATATACTACATGTGTCCTGTGGGTTTGCATGGCCACTGAAAATGCAATGATAATTTCATAGAGAACAGCTCATAACATGTGCGCACACATGTATGGACATGTAAAGTCAGGCCACTGAAACACGATCTGTGCAGAGCTGGTGTGAAAACGCGAGACTTGGTTATTGTTGTTCCACTTGCTCTCAGCGATGTAAATGTGTGTGTGTGTGTGTGTCCGTACTGTAGCTCACATGTCAGACTACATCAGGTTTTTAATTTCCTGTTACAAATATGTATGTGTGCGTGCGTGCGTGTGGGTTATGAAATTCGCCAGCGGCCTCGGCACATGCAGGCATGCGTAATGGAGGGCAACTTTCCACCACACTGTGTGCCAGGCGGTGCGGGCACACATTGCACACATTCACAAGACAACCTCCACCAAAGCAAACTGTGCCGCCCAGTACCATACCAAGCTCCGCCACACTGTGCCACATGGGGCCATGTTGCTTCTCTGACATGCAGCTCCAGTAGCAGATGGCGGATGGGGCGAGAAGGAGAAAACAACTGTGGTCACGGATGGCAGACCCTAGCTCATTTGAGTGCCACTGAACCATCCCAGTGAGGACGAGAAGAATTATGTATATGCATTTTGGTGCATGCGTGCATTTGGATCCATCGTGAATTGCGTCAATGGAAACTGTGTGTGTCAATATGGCCTCATGACGGGCGTCGCACCTCCTATTGAGGCTCCCGGACCCCAAGACAGAAGACAAGCCCATTAAGCAGCCAATTAGTATGATGGCAGCGACCCTCATCTGAATGATCCTTTCATCATCTGTCTGTCTTCACAAGATGTGGCCATGAGGGCACACAGACTCAAAGTAGCTTCTAGCAGCTGTGTCTGCCTTCACAAAGCTCTGTGCCCTTGTTTGTTTATGTTGGGTGTCCATAATTCTCCCCCGCCCCCACTACCTCCCGCCAACACACTCCCACTCTCTTGGTTCAAACCCTCAACCTCTAAATCCAATCAAAAGCAGATCCTCTGGGTGGATGCTAAGCTGGTGTTCCAGTAACTCTGTTTACAGTAAAGGCAGAGGGCCCGCTGTTAGTATTAGCATTTGTATTGGAAAGTTGCATACGATTAAAAGAGAGGTCCTGGAGGAATTCCACGAGGCACTTTTTAGAGTAGCCAACGGGCACAGCGAGGGAGGGCTGCATCTGTCTCAAGATGATCCAACCAAGATTGCTCCCTTGCCATCTGTCCATCTGTCTATACATGCTCACATGGAGATTACACAGCAGTGTTAACCCAGCATCTGTTAAGGGAGGACAAGTCTAATCTAGCGCAGCCACCTTTTCCATCTGAATCAGCATGCCTCCAATAATTAACTTCTGTCTCAGATGTATCAAACATGCCGACTTTGAATGGATTTACTTCTCCAAACTGGATCACTGGGCGAACTTGCATACTGAGTTTGGCTCCACATGTAAATTTGGTCCTGTGACCTCCATTATTTCATCCACTTACTGTCTCAGTATCTTTCACTGTATTCCCTAACAGTGAAACCACCACATTAGTCCGAGGAATGCGTGGTTTATTTGAGCCTGTCTTCCCGCTCACCACCAATAAGTATCCCTGTCAGTCTGTCAGTGTTTATCTAGCATGTCTGTCTGCAATTCCCCATGTGTTTTCATGTGTATAGTTGGCATATGTCACAATCTAAGCCTACTGTATGACAACCCTGGTATTTTCTCTTATTGGCATTCGTGAGAAAATACACCTATGTGTCCTCAATACTAAGCTAGCAATACTAAGTGATTTTATTAATATATTCACAAAACCTTCCCATACAAGCTCTTTAGAATAATGAATTCAGACATACTTGATTTCTTTGACCACACATGAACTCATAGCAGACAAGCAGCCCAATCACTTAGACTGTACTTGAAAGGCATGGATTTACATCTAACCAGTGAAATAACGTATTCTGTGTGTGTGTGTTTCAGAAATCCCAGTGGTCAACCCCACAGCTGTGGTGAGCAGCACAGAGGAACCAGCAGGTTTGTATTCACTCTCTCTGCACCTCGCCCATGAGCACCACTGCTTTATGAGAGGAACAAAAACATATTTTTTAATATTTGTGGACTTGGAGTTTTTAAGGTGTGGAATAAATATTAATGAAGGGTGGGCCCCCTCTTTTGAAGTTAAGCAAAGAGAACGAGTGCACTGGGACCAGCAGAATTTTTCCATTGTCTTAAAAACCTGTCCTTAGCTTGGTTTCCATCAACCACGAACCTCAAGTTGGCGGAGCCTCACTGTGCTCAAAATATAGCTGCAGCTTGAAGCCAAAGCCAGCAGATAGGCAGCAGAGATGATTAGCTTCAGCTTAGCTGGGAGATATAGAGGCAGAGAGAGTTTTTAGGTGTGAAAAAAAGTGCTGGCAAGCGGCTAGGGGGAAATTTGTTCAGTCTCTCCCTCTAACTGTCCAATTTACGCTTCGCTCAATTACCCTGCCCTTATTTTTCATTCTGCAGCTGTTTGATTTGAATGGTGGTGTTGATTTGGAAATGTTGATTCATTAGTGGGTTTATAACATATATCATCACTCAGACTGTGCGTCCCACCCCACCCTCCCCCCCACTTTGCCACTTACACTTTACTGCACTATTCAAAGCATATCATTTCGTTATTTTTGTATAATTTTTCATCCACAAATGTATATATTTTGTCAGAAAACTCTCTGCTAATTAAACTTTTGACTTATGGACTTCTAACATTTCAAAATTGGTATGAGTTATAATGTTAGGAATGTCTATAATGGCTGATACTGACTTAATTTAACAGGAAAATATTGAAGCTGGAGTCCAAACACAGTCAAATAGTATACTACAAATAGTATCTATGGAAAAACTAACAGACTGAATGAATGTGAATGAACACGTTGGTTCATATTGAAGGAATAGTTTGACAATATCCTTATTAGTTTTTTTTTTAATCATATTTACCAACCAAATGAGAAAAGAAGCTCTCATTACTCGGGCCTCTGCTTTTTGAAAAACAAAAAATGCCCAGTCCAGCTCTTTCTTGTGTTTACTACTTCCCTGGGAAAATGTTACGGGCTCTCAGAACACAAGAGTTGTTGATCGCCAATTCACCTCAGGCTCTACCGAACACACCAGAGCATCCCCCCCACATCTTTCTCCTTCCTAAACTACCATAGAACGAGCTTCAACGTCAGAAACCCAAGGCTCCAAAAAGTTTTTGTGTAAGGGGCGGTGGATGCAATTTGTCCTTGTCACAGCACAGTGAGAGGGGCTCAAGGGAACGAGGGCATCGAGAGCCCCGGAGCCAATTGTGAGTGTTTTCAGTGGGCTGGTCTTCTGGGTCAGTGGGCAGTTCATCGAGAGCTTTTCCAGGTGAACAGCCAGCAGTAAGTGACTCTTCATGGGAAAACACAACCACTGTCTTCCAGCCAGCGTTTCAGTACTGATACCTTTAGGCCAGCCACTGTATACCGGGTGCGCACACACACAAACACACACACACACACACACACACACTTGTAATGAAAAAGACCTCAAGCAGTTATGATACTTAACATCAGGCACTCACACGTATATGACTACTTTACACAAATCCATCCACACGTACACCTCAGCACCCGTCCACATCTACACCTCCACTCATCGTTTCTTTAAAGTCACCCTGTCTGGGGCTTATTGGAAGCTGCCATCTGCTCCCTCTTTCTCCCTCTCCTGCCTTGTCTCTCCTCTCTCTGGCTAATAAAATCTCCAGCACTCTGATATACAGCCAAGCCTCCTGGACATTTTTATGGGCTCCTTGGTCCCCAGTTTCTTTCTCCTCCCCGCTCCTTCCACTGCCCTATCCGGCCTTCCCCAAAAAATGAACGATGCAACACCCACTACTCTCATGCAACCCCTGAAAGCGTAATTTCTCTCTCTCACGACATTATTTTTTTTCTAATTGGGACATTTGACGTCCAGCTATTTTAATTTGGTTTTCTTTGGGAAGCAACATGACTGAATGGTTTTCCTGTTGAAGGCAATGAGAGGCCTGACCGCAGATAGTAGTCCAGTTGCCACCATGTGTTTTTTCAGTTTCATGCCCTGACAAGCGAACAGCATGGTCAGCTTTCCGTGTCCTTCCACTAAAACTAAAAATATGACCCTCTTTGTATTCCCCACGTTTTCAATCCATCGATTTCATTTTTCTTCCTTTGTGTCCTCTTCATAGTTTTGTAATTGAAAAAAGTTGATCTAAAATTCCAGGGTTCATAAAATCCAGTGGTGTCCAGTCAAGTACAGTAGAGCCTCGGTCATGATCGACAGTTTCTCTTTTCTTTCTTGTCACAGCTCCAGTAGCAGAGGTTACCATGAGCACAATTTAAAACACAGCACAATACCATCAATTTTATCAAAGATTCTTGTGATTGATTTTGAACTTGAGCGCTTTCATCTGTTTTTGAGCATTTATTTAATTTAGCCTGTCTACTTTGTTCTGTTTCCTCTGCTCTTGGCTCATGGAAAATGCATTTCGTGAGCACAGACAAGTAAAGCTGGAGATGACAAAATAAATATTTTAGGATTGCAAGAAACAAACCATAGGAAATAATGACATGCACATGCTCCATTTGACTTAACTTATCTCCAGCTTGCTTGGGTCATAGTGTTGTACTCATTTCTCAACATCATTTTACAAATATATTCAGTGATAACTGTATTTTATCATTTGTGTTGAAGGTTAACTTGAGCCATAGAGTGAAGGGATGTGAGGCTACAGCCTGAGAGGACTGAGAAATTCAGAGCACAACTGTTTCCAGAGGGTTTTCCATATTTGTGTAACCGTGTGAAGAAGTCAGCTCATAGATACATGACTACTAAACCAAACCAAGGCTGGTTTTAGACACCAGAGATTAGTCACTCCAAGCCAAGAGGTTCATTTCAGCTGTCACAATCATAATTATAACACCTCATCGCTGGCGGCTCCACCTATGAATGGTCAGTAGAGGTCATCTGTCCAGTGTGTGGTCCCAGTCGTCATGCTGGCAGCCAAGGTCTATTCACATCCATCCAACCATGACCTGCTTCCACTGTGCTCTGTCTTTCCTCAATACCCCCGAAAACATGTCAAACCAAACACTTTTACTACTCTGGTATGTTTCAACTTGCATCCCGGCACCGGCTGTTGCAGCAGCTTGATGTGTGATTTGTCAAAAGTTGTATTTTAGCAGCACAAAAACCAAACCAAGCTCAACGTTATCCAACCTGCTCCAGTTTCTCTCTGAGTGAATATGTATTGTTGTGAAGTGTGAATATGAGCACAACCACTGCAAAGTTAAAAGTACACAAAGTACACATATATAATCTAAAAAAAAGACAGGGCTTTGATGCTTATATATATTACTTGAGTTACTATATAAGAATCTCATCAACTTGTGTGTACAGTAAAAAGCCCATCTTGATTTATTTAGATGATTTATTGTGTGTGTGTGTGTGTGTATATGGGGGTTTCACAGAACATAACAGTTTTGTCACACTAATTTTGCATTATGTCCCATAAAGTACTATGTCTTAAAATTGACATTCAGTGTGTAAGTGTCCCATTATGTGTGTAATTTCAGTGTCAGTAGGAATTGTGAAGTTAAGCCTGCATCACAGGGTTGAATGACGGCTGTCCTTGTCTCTGTGCAGATTGTGAGTCCTATTGTAAACCAGTGAAGGGCAACCTGAAGATCAACATGAAAAAATATTGTAAAAAGGATTATGGTAAGGAAGTACAGGAAAACTGCACATTTGAAGGACTGAATTATACAGACTGAATTATTAACCATAATCAATAAATATACTGTGTATTGACCTGAATGTGTGTTTGTATGTGTCCTCAGCGGTGCAAGTGAATGTGCTGGACATGGAGACGGTTGGGGACTGGGCCAAGTTCTCCGTTAATTTGGTGTCTGTGTATAAGAGCCGCGGCGAGCCCCTGAAGCGAGGTGACAATGTCCTGTGGGTGCACATGAAGGACCTGGCCTGCAAATGCCCCAAGATCCAGATGAGCAAACGTTTCTTGGTGATGGGCGGCAGCGACGGTGGAGCAGGCACAGGGACGAGTCCAGGGGTCGGGCCCGGGGGCGGAGCCACTAGTCCCGGGGCGGAGCGTGTGGGCCTAGTAGCTGATAAGAACAGCCTGGTGATCCAGTGGAGGGACGTTTGGACGAGACGCCTGAGGAAATTCCAGCGCAAAGAGAAGAAGGGGAAGTGCAGCAAAGCGTGATGGGAAAGCGGCATTCACCCCCTACCTCTCCCTCCATAGCCCTTCATGAACCCTTTCCCTGCAATCTCTCTCCTCCCCTCTTCTCCCCTATTACAGGAACACTGCACATTAGAAAGACTGCATGTACCCTACCTGTTTTAAGGACCACGGTTTGTGTATATTGTATAATTATTTTCCTTTTTATTTTTCAAGGTTTGTCTTTGTTATTGTCTTTTTTGTCCAATTGGTTTGCCTTAAAAAGGGACCATTAAAAAGGGTATGAAGTGTAGACAAAAGCAGACGCCATTCCCTCCCTTGACGACGACAGTCCACTCGTCCCCCAGCTACGACCTCCCCGACCCTGAGCCTCCTATTGCCGTCAAGACTGACTGTCTCCTGTCACTTTGTTTGACATATAACACACTTCACACACTTCTCTGAGGATTTTATTCAACAGTGTTTGTCACCGACTGATTTCAGCAGCGAGACAAGCTGCACATCCTCAGCTCGGCCTCCTCGCATTTCATTGTTGAAACAACTTGGATCAGCTCGAGTTGGGCCGTCTGACAACTTCTCAACGTTTGCTGTTAAAGTGTTCATTAAACAAAGAATAGGCCTACTTGCTTTAGGCCTCTGCAGTAACTTCTACAGTCTGAAACTATGAAACTCTTGTCCCATGAGGGACCAAGGGCTCCCTTTACAGGGATGTTTTCCACAGCAAACCTCAGTCTCACCACCACTGCTGCTGCCACCAGACAGCCCTCAGACATCAGCACTCTTATATCTACAAGTATTTGATGCCACTGTTCATAGTAGAGTTTATATTCTCTCTCTGTGGCTACTTTTATCTCATCCATCCGTATCCTTATTTGAGATATATCCTTTTGTTTCATTTTAAGAATCCTGTTAGCATGTGTGAGTCACATTCCAGGCCTCCGGGGCTGTGCCTCTTCACCACGAGTCCCTCTCATGAGTGGTTTATAAAGGCATGCATCACCATCATGACTCATTGCTTGTCACTTTTTCTGGAAGAAAGATTAAGCGGTGTGGACAAAGGGCTGGAATTTCAGAACAATACCAATATTTCCAAGGAGACTTTTTTCTTTATGGATAATGTCTGGGTACTGGCCGTCCAGATGTTGCCGTGTGGCCATTGTCATTTCTTTGTATTTAAATGTCTGAACATTTTCCGGATGTGTCCAGCGACCGGCAGGCTTTTGTTTGCCAAAATAAGAGATTTGAAACGAGCGTTTCTTTTCATGCAGTAAAAAAAAAAAAAAGTTGGATAAACAACATTATCGTGTTTTTTCTCGTGTATTTTGACAACATGAATGAGGCTGGAAAGTTTTTAGTGCTCACTGATTGTATTATGACATGAAAAGATCATATTTCATTCCTCATGTGCTTTGTTATGTTTGCATGTTTGTGGTTTTTTGCAAGTCCATCAACATCTTACAGTGAGCAGTGAAGAGCTAAACTAAAATGAGCATCGAGATCCAAAGGAAACTTCCCAAGTCATCTTCCCCCCACTTGCCTTCCCCTAACACGGCCCCTGTCATCCTTTGCCAAATAAGCATAGTCAGTTTTTAAATTCAATTAAGAGACCATGGAAGTCAGGACCGCCGAAAACCACAGAGAGACCCGTCTGGTTGCTCGCAAGCTTTTTATCTGCCTTTTGCTGTTATTGCATTTTGTTAAGCACATCACAATTTATTTAAATAGAGCACAAGATAAACACAGTTTTTGAGGAGCACATCAGGCTAGCGTAGCAGCCAGTGTGCAGACAGGCATGTCATGCTAGTGAGTGGTTACACTCCTTTGGCTGCAGTGGCATGTTTGGTTTGTCATTCTTCCAAAAGTGTCTCTCCTCTGCTCTCTTCTCTGTGTCAGCCACCACCCCTTTCCCCAAACTCCCTTTTTTCCTTAACTCGTTTTTTGCATGTTGTGTATTCAGTGTCTTAGATAAGTGACAGCACAGGACAAGGCTGCCAGAAGTCCTCAGTGGTGCACTGTACTGCACTACTGTAGCTGTTTTCACGTCTTCCCAAGAATGTATGTCAAACTGTGAATAACACACTCACGCAGGTGTACGGTCTGATTGTAAATGTATGAAAGTAGTGGTGCCAAGCTTAAGAATGTGGATGTCATGACAGTTGATGCTATTATTACTCTGAAGGATGTTTGCTCAAATGATTGTGGATCTTCTGCTTCATCTGTTTGTCTCTCTGCATGACATTTTTTTATTATCTAATCCAAAAACAAACCCGTAACCAAAATGAATTATCACCCACTATGATTTCTGTGTGTGACGAAAGAGCAAAGAAGGACAAAAAACAGCACTAAGGCTCAGTTCCCACTGTTGGACTTTTATAAAAATGCAGAACTCAACAGTCAGTTATTTGTGCGTTGGCTGTGTGCAGTGGCCCGTCAGACAGGTGGTGTTACAGTAGCACCAGTCTCCTCGCCCTGGTATGCATCTACGGTGTGTCATATTCTGATTGATGGTCAAATTACGTGCCAGGGAGGCCTTTCTGGCACTCAACTCCTTACGAAGCCAACACACTTATGGAGGATCTGCAGTGTTCTTGAATATGGACTTCTTATTTCACGTGGAGTCACACAAAACCCCCCATTTTCTCTCTATTGGCACTCCTTTTTCCTAAAAGCCCACCCTGAATGTAGGCAGAATAAAGATAATAAGTAAGAGTGAGCCAGATGTTGTTTGGGGTGGAAGTGTAGTCTTGTGAAAGCTATTTAGTGAGCCTCATAGGGAGAGCCGTCCTGTTGTTTTACGTTAACAAGCCCAGCAGCCTGGCAGTGGTACTGAGGCCATAACTGCTTTGCTTTGTTTCCCTCCCCCCCCTTTTTGCAGCGTTTATAGTATTCACAGGTGTGTGTGTATGTATGAGTGTATGTGTCTAATTAACCTTAGCCGAGTAAACAAGTGATACGCACATGAACTGAAGGTGCAGAGAGGTGTGAGAGCGCTCTCATTTGAAGGCAGATATTTTAGGGACAGCGTTCTCAGTTTTGTCACCGTTTAACGTTTGCATTGACGAGTCTGAACAGCAAATAAGATGAAGAATTACCGTTTCCATTTCCCTGGCCCCATTCTCATTTCTTTTTGGTTCACTTCCATCTTGCCTTGTTTAGTAGGTCTTGACACATTTTGTTTAAATGTTGTAAATATGTACTGAACTGCCTCTGCTGCCATTCATGTTGTCTTTTGTGAAGCGTCACTTATTGGCCTGGGATGACTCACGCGTATGGATGTACAAACCAGATGATGTTATATGGATGTGGAAACCAGAAACATATGCTTTTGTGATCACGACCAGAAGATGTGGTTCAGTATTACACAGAATGTATCCCTTTTTTGGTTTTATGTTGTTTCCAGACAACAACCGCCCCAATTTTAAATGACTTTGAGGAGATTTGAGTACAAAATTGACGCGGGGCTGATCAGACCCTCTGCTTTTCCCCACCACAACCCACCACTTCCTGTTACATTAATGTCCTGGGAATAATGGCTCACACACTCACAGAAATTGTCCACCTACTTCTTTTGGGAGAACGAAGGGATTGTTCCCATCTTGCCCTTCACTTCCTGTCATATCAAAGTGTTCCTTGTACATTTTTCCTCTGAGGCAATGAACCACTGACTTTTTAATCTAAATGATAAAAAAAAATAAATTATTAGTTAATGAGCTGTGTGTTGTGTTGATTATCTGTCTCTTTAATTGCAGTCATTAGTCTGAGCCATGGAAATAATGTCAAATTGATATGTGTGTGTATATGTGTTTCCCTTTGGAAAGTATGCTCGCATACAGTGGGTACTGCTCTGGTGTGTTTCCACTCTCACCGGGGTCTGAAGGGGGAGAGTACTGGACTCCCCTCCTCTACGAACAGACCAGGAGCTAAAGCTCTGTAAATAAACAGGGTGGCAACACACACACTTTGAATGTGCAGCTTACCTCTGAGGAAACCCAACTCCAGAGTCAGGTCCAAAGCAGGAAACCCCTCTCTCTCTTTCTCCCCACTCTCTCTCACCTACAGTCTCCTCTCTCCTCGTCTCCCCACCCTCTAACCAAACAGGCCAGCTCCATCCATCCTCCTGAAGGTAAATTACAGGAAAGCGATCATTTATCATCACTCTCTCCAGACATGGCCATCAGGGCTTTGAGAATAGAGGTTGCTGAGATTGTCCGGACACACTCACACACACACAACCACACACACCATGACATATGTCTGCGTCAAGCACATCCATCCTGGACATCCCAGCCTTCCATCAGCTTGCCTGTGTCTCTAACTTCCTTTGTCTCTCTGTCTTTCTTTCCCTCGTTGCTTGTGAAAGGACTGAGATGTTGAGAAATGTCAAGTGGTAAACGACACATTTGAGATGCATCCATCCCAACAAAACCAAATCACGTAAGAAATTGACAGTATAAATGTCTACCTGTCCCTGAGTTTGTATGTTGGAGATGCATCAGGTATTTGTTTTGCAGCTTGCGACCTTATTTTTGTGAACACTTGAACGTGGACTATTGTTCCATCCCTGAAGTCTCTTGAACCAGTCGGCTACTATTAAGTCCCATATCAGACATTTTCCACTCTGCTTCTGTAAAAAAATTGATAAGGAGGTCAGTGATGAGAACCTCAAGTTTAGGAAGCTTCTTTGGTGTTTGCAGAGAAAACTGAAGCTCTGGAGAGCGACTGGTGTGGGAGAGAACTGCTGGAAAAGAGCAAAGCTGATCTGGCCAAATACTGTCCATTCTTCCCCCCTCCCTGACACAGACACACATCAACACAAACACACACCACCACCACAAAGCGGCAGACGAGGGGGGCTTACCAATCGTGCTTTCATAAGCTGCCAAAGCGGCTTCATTGGCTTTAAATGCAGCCTCATTACCACTGCGCTTCAAAGCTCAGCAACTGCGTTTTCCAGCATGGGGTCTCTTTCTGTGTGTGCACATAGATCTGTTTCCTAAATCCTCTCTGTCTCCTAATGTTTTACTTTTCGCCACATTTGCGACTTTCCATTCTAATGATCTCTATGACTTATTTCCCCTTTTATTTCCCCCCATCTCATTCCCTTCAGAGACAACAAAAGCATGTGTGGATGTCTAAATGTATCTGTGAACACTCATGAGCCTGCAAGTGTGTGTGGGTCACCAAGTGCTAACCCCCACTGAAAACTGCAAAAAATGTGGCGAGAAATCTGTGTGGACCAAGATCATAAATATTCAGTGGTGAAGGTCTGATCTCTTTCTCTCTCTCTGCTGCATGTCTTTTCTCTGAGTGAAACCAGCTGTCGACTGAAGAGACACCACTCCCTCTGGATCTGACAACACGCGTGACAATGACCACACCTCTGCTCAAACATCTGTCAGCCTTCTATCTCTCTATCTTTCCATTTTAACATGTAATTTTTTTCTTTACTTTCATTTCATGCCTCCAAAAGGAGTCTATTACTCACTTTCAAATCCATCCAATCTTAAATGGGCCAATCACGTCCATGATAGTCAATTTTCCAGACACATACAGTGTTGAGGATTGTAAATGGATTGCCATCGTACAAGTGTTCCTTTGTTGGTGTCATTTAGTTAAGAAACAAACTCTATCGGGCCAGTGAGTGATTGGAAATGAGTGAGGAATAGGGGTAATTAAAAACCAGTGTGGTCCCTGATATAAGAGCATTGTGCAGCACAAGCCTGCTCCTAATCCGCCCCTCAGCTTTGTGTTTGATTGGGTACTGTTGAAAATGGGGATGAGTCTGCTTCTTCAAAGCCTGTAACATAAGAGGAATGTGTGTGCATGTGTGTGTGCGTGCTACCCGTATATTAAGGTGATCACAAAAAGCAGATTGTGTGCAGATGGACAAATATTACACTGATACATTTTGCGTAAGGCTTTTTATTACGGCACATTTTAATCGCCTTGCTTCAAGAAGAACAACCCTGGCTTTAGGGCAGAGTGGTTGTTGAACATTCACTTCAATGTGAGCACAACCACTTTTAATGGTGTGTATAGTGAAAAAAAAATTTCAATATGTTGCAGTGTTGTGTTTGGCTCCTTCTGATCACGGCGGGCTACTTCAGGATCAAGCAGGCATTTGGGTTTGGGATGAAGGTAGGACACAGAAATCAAGAGAGCATCTTGGCTTTGAGAGAGGAATGTCAAAAAGATAATTCTGCTCACACTCTTTAAAAGTTGGACAGCATAGCTGGTTAGATCCGATGTAAAAGGTCAGTTAATCATCTCTATATATCATATACGCTTCATCAAACCAGATTAACTGGAATGTAAAAATGAGAAAAATGCTCACAGAGCAGTGCATGATGAGTCCCACATTTCATTGGAGACATATATTTTGAATTAATAGATTTCGGAGCTCATTATTCATTCATATTTGTGCAAGTGATGACAGACTGATTGGAGAACATGTGCCATTTGAGGAGTATCCACGCTGAATTGGCTTTGAGTCCCAACAGCAGTCTCAGCCAAACACTTGATTCAATATGCATAATTCAGTGGTGAATGAGGGGGCAAGATGTGTAAAATAAATCTGACTCATTTTTGGAATATACACAGTTTTTTTTTATACAGGGACAGACAGAGACATGTTTTGTTGCAGAGTCCTATAGAGCCAGGGAGGAATGTCGTTGACAATATGTCTTTAAGCATTTTCCAGAAGTTCATAGCTCTGGACAGAATTTCATCCCAGTTCAATAGTTTTCCTGTCAAAAAATATACTTCTTTGACATAAATTAGCTTTAATTTTGTCATCTTTTCACTCTACATCGTTCCATGCACTGGTGTTGTTCATTTCTCGCTAATATAAAACTAGATTTCATAAGAATGCTCCTTTTTCCTCTGGGCTCAGGCATTTTCTCAGCTCCACCCCAGGTTATACTGTACCGTACTGCGTAAGGCCACTTCCCATCTGTTGGCATTTAGCACCAGCTTCCCCGCCTCTGCACTGATCTCCGGTCTACATTAACTGCCCTAATTTGTCTGCCAAAGCCCACTCTGATTGCTACCATGTGATGTTATGTGAAAGGTGAGGGATGCCTACTTATCTGTGAAGACGGACAGAAAGACAGAGCAGGGGGAGGGTTCAAAGCAGGAGAGGGCATGCAGGGTTATGGGAGAAAAAAGGCTGAGAGAGGAAAAGAAAGTGATTAGAAAATGACATGAAGAATAGAGACCACATGGCGAGATGGAGATGAGATGGGAAGAATGAGCAGTGGTAGAGACAGCTCGTGAAATGTGTAAAAAGTCATCAATGTGGTTTTGATGGTTTTGTGAAGACGGGGGCCTTTCCCTCCACAGATGACAGCGATGAGTCCAGACTGAGATGTCATCAAGCTCCACAGTCCACCAGGACTCTTTGCTGTCACGCTTCAACGTCTGCAGGCCAAGCCACCCTCGGGAAAAGCATGTTTCCTCTTAGAATTTTCTCTTCTGAGACATTTTCTCTTCCTCTGTGTCTGCTTCTCAAGAAAAATACCCAAAGGCTTTTCCTAGCCAGTGGGAATTGAGATCTTAAAATTTGTGAGAGTCAGACAAGTGGGTATCTGGTGCTCATGATGTCCATTTGGCTTCGTAGCATAAACTGCATAAGGTCAGCATATATCAGATTTTCACCACACAGCAAAAGAATTCCTGATGACAATATTATTGTGATAGACAATTAAAGAAAGAAATATTTTTGTGATAGACAATTAAAGAAATAGTAATCATAGCTGTACAAAAGTGAGAGGTGTTGGATTGTTTACATGGTAGTGTAATAAATGTAATTTTTAACATTGTATAAATATATATATATATTTTTAAATATGCAATTGTGACACATATCAAACTTGAAATATAACTAAAAGCATTTTTTTAATCCCGTCATGAGTGACCACGTGACCACACTGAAAGGGAGACAAATGCAGAGTATAGCACCCACTTGTGGGCGGTTTTGCTCGGTTGTACACAAAAAGCAGTAGTCTGGACTCTGTAGAGCAGGAGTGGATATAACGAGTTCAATTTACTGATATCACATGAAAAAGTCCTGATAATCGGTGAGACCGGCTCAGATGTGCTGAATCATCTGCATCAGAGGAGAGGCTGCAGGTGTGTCTGCGGACAGGTGACCGGAAATGAAACGTTCTGAATATTTACACATGGAACAGAGGCTATGCAGTCCATGCTAGCAGTGTATGACAGTGTAAGCAAATTATAACTGAGTTTTTTTTTCTCTCTCTGCGTAGTTTAAACAATGCTGCATCTATTTTTAATGCATTACTGATTTAATGACCACTGCCAAGTGGTCTGGCTAACATGCTAAATGCTAATAAGCTCATGGAGACGTGTGTGTAGACTGGTTACACTGGGATGAGAAACCCTAACTCAGAGAGGCTGAGTGGACTGGTTGTACTGGGATAGAGAGGCTGAGTGGACTGGCTGTACTGGTACAGAGAAGCGGAGAGGACTGGTGTCTTCATGCTTTGACAATGAGCGAGTGGAGAAGTGGATCCTGGAGCAGATTGTGAAGGACTTCCGGTGGTCCAGACTGGTATGGTGCCCTTCAGACAAGTGAGTACAACAATAACAACACACTGCTCTCTCCTTTGATCCAACTAAATAACTGTAATGTGTGTTTGTGGCTGAAGTTCACGTTGTTTACATGTTTGTCGTCGGGGTGTGACGAGATCAAAAATTTCTCGTTTAAGTGAAAAGCTGTCTCGCGAGAACAGGGCGGATCGAAGCCTATCAGACTTTGATCTATCCAAGCTTCTATTTGTGGCTTCTGGGTGACGGTAAAAGAAACTGTAGAACTTAAGAACTAAATTTAAGCTGCTTTCACACCGAACGCGCTAGGCGCAGGTGCGCCAAGAGAAACCCATTCACTGTGTATGTGGTAGCGCGCGCCTACAGAAGCGCAGTGGTCTGCGCGCGAGGAGAGCGCGTTTGTGCTGTTGTGTGCTGCAGGAGAGATACCAGGTCGATAGTATCGTTACCAAGATAAGTATTGAATATTGATAACTGATTATCAATTGTATGCACAGTCTGTAGTGTTGAGTGTCTGTATGTTGGTTTGGACATGAAGTCTTATTGATGCCTTCTATTAATTTAACAGTAGTATTATATCATACATCCTTCCCCACATATTTTATGCAAGTACTGTCATAAAATATGTCACTGTCCTCACTACTATTTCCACCTTGACTGCACAGTCATGCTGGTTCAGATGTGTTGAACATGTAAATTATTAGACTCAGTATTAACAAGATGATGGCAAGTCAGAAAAATGTGGAGGATCCAGCAAGTACTTGATACAAAGCTTAATGGTGCTCTTACCAGAGTTTAATAAATCTCCTCTCCATGTTGCCAACAAAACATCTCCCTCTGACCCCAGATCGACATCAACAGGCATGTGACGGACTTTCCTCCGACTGTCACCACAGTCACAGGGTCATAAAGAGGGCCACCTCCCCATATGGCAGTGAACTGCACTTGCCCCACACATACACTAAGCCTCAGCCCAGCTGTGGCATGACTTGACTGCAGCTGCTCACCAGGACGTGGTGCTGCCAGTGTGACTCCAGCCAGAGACCCATCTCACCTAATGATGGCTCTTGGACCATTACTCTTCCACCATGTCTGAATCGGCCATGGATATTTGCACTTAAATATGTTGATGTAGTATAAAAAGTAGTCAGGAGTGCAAAGGACTTGATCCGTGGTGCCTTTTCTATTGCTTTTTGACAGTCTTGACAGTCAGTCACTCGCTGGCCCAATAAAGTCTTGTCATTTACAGACTTGGTAAGTATTAAAAACGCTGTCACACTGTGCTGCCGTGTCTTACCAGATGAGTCAAGAAAAGCATCACAGAAGTAGCATCAACCCATCCTGGGTATTTTCTCTCATTAACTCAAATCATGTTCACTCCCAAATGATTGAACAGAGAGATAAGCTGGTGGGATTTTGAGAGAAGACGTTTTGCTTCCTGAAGGAGCAGAGGGGGCACCCCCCCCCCTTGTCCACCAGAAAGGAAGTTCTGTACAACCGGGGCCTTGTGTCTGCCAGGGAAAGCAGGAATCAGGCTCTTGGTTCAACAACACAAGCACCTGTGAAAATATGGGCAGCGCACCACGTATCAAACCAAATAAACTCACCTTGGTGTAGAGCAAGAGCGCGCTCTGATGACAGATGCCACTCGGCAGCCACGCCCGCAGGCCAATAAAACACCTCACTAGCGTGATGGTAGAGCTGCGGACTAGATCTGGTTTTCATGGCATATAGAGGCTTCATTTGTGTAACAGTGTCTGCACTCAGATTCTGGTTGAAGCGCAAATGGACGCCAGAAAGACTGTGAGGGTTCAACAAAATAAAAGTATACAGAGACTGCCATGCAGGAAAAACAACCTCAGCAGTTGCAAAACACCAAAATTCACATATAATGAGTGATTGAGGCTGCAATCAGTCATTTTAATAAAGTCAAATTCCTCTGAGTGTGTGTCACAGTTCAGTGGCTCGCTGGGCTGTGCAGGACCCAAAACTTGACACGGTGCTGTAAAACCAGAGGAAACCACACTTCCTGTCCTCTACTCCTGTTTCTTGAGCGGCAATGGCTGAAGCCAACCTAAGACCACGGTGAACACAAGCGGCGGCTGCATCGTAGTACAACCAGGCCACAAAGTAAGAAAGCGTCACAATTTACTTTGGCACCCGTAACCTTGGGCCAGCATTACTAGTGCCGACTGAGACCGCCAGGCGCTCAAAATCACACACACAACATGCTGGACAGGTATCCAGGCACAAGCGAGAACCATCCTGGCGTGATCCATCCCGGTTTCCTTTTCCTCCCGATGGGCATAATGAAAGAGTCATGCTTGGCAAGACGTTGGCAAGTGGTGGGGCATGTTGGTAAATCGTTACTTTTGAGCACTCGTTGCAGGGGAAGAAAAGGCACCTCATTGTGCAAACACGAGTGACTGGAAAAACAATCCATAGCAGCACCATAGGCCAGAAAGTCCCAACCACTGGTTGCATAGCCAGACCTTAAACTGTCTCTCTTTTTAAATATGAGACACTAAAGACTTGTATCCAGGAAGCTCGACAGCAATGCATAACACAAATTATTTCCATCATAATATTCATCAAATGTGTTTAAGTAACTTGTTGCGCTGAGTATGTTTAATGGCTCTGTTTACTTCATGGTTTCCACTGTGTATAGAATCATATTTGGATCATTTTACCACATGGCGCTTCTAATGAATTAGACTTGATGAAGCTCAGCTTGGAATGTGAATTTTTTTTTGTTTTGCCTCACTAAGGAAGTTTCTAAGAAACACAAAGATGGGGTGAAAATGTTTGCTTTGAAGTTATGACCCGCAAGATCTGCACAAGATTAAATGCAGGTGTACAAACCTTACCACACAATACAAGAGCAATGATATTCTGAGATATGGGACTGTCAGTAAGGAGCAATAGAGAGGATCTGTAGCGTTACACCTGAATGTGCACCTGTCCCAGAAACCTGAGCTTATGATGGGGGGCAGGGTAAACCCCATCGAAGTGATTGTGACAGAGCCAGTCATGCTTTAGTGTGGTTTATGCTATAGGGCATCTTACACATTCTTGTCTCTGCACTTTTACGTGACCTTTAGCTTCCATATGTATTTTCTCTCATGCTTTAAAAAGTCAACAAGCGATGCCCAATATGAAGAGTGCTGTTTACATAGCCCACTGACAAAAGCAGGCCATTTCGCAGAGAGATGAAGCAGCTTTGCACATAATCAAAAACACAGCAGTCTTGAACGCAGCATCATGAAGAAGCACTTAACTCCTGAATCTGGCTATATCCTCTCTGTTGCAGCACAAGAACTCTACAAATGACAATCATCTTTGGAGTCCAAGTTAAGAAGCAGAGGATATGTGCCAAGGTGCCATGACAAAGTTGTGATTGTTATTTCAAGGCTGAGGTGAGGAGAGGGTTATTGGGGAGGAGGGGTAAATACCACACAAAAAGCATGCATAATAACAACCAGGTGAGAGAGCTTGGTAAGCTGGCTGGAATGTAAAAATACTCCAGAGGCTTTGTCTGATTGTGAAAATATAAAGCAATGGTTTAACACAAGTGAGAATAGAACTAAAAAAAATTACAAAGAAAAAGGAGGATTTGTTTACATCCTTCCTTGTCAAAATCACCACACTTGACCTTCACAAATTGCCAAGCTTGTAATCATAATGGAGTTAAGTGCAGACGGCACAAGCCAAACTTGCTTTCATAATACAAAGTGTGTTTGTTTAATGCCAGAAATGCTGTAAGTCTCTGGCAGCTCTCGCCTCCTCTTCATCCCTTATTTATCTTTCAACAAATCTGACTACTCAGTCAGTCAGTTAAGGCCGACGTTCAGTGGGAGTCAATTACAAGACACCTTTTGAAAAGTCCCAGAAGACCTGTTGGTTTGTGGTGTGAACAGCAGTATCAGGTTACACATCTAAAGTGAGCTGCTATAGGCTGACGATCATTAGAAGGTGTTGAGCTACAATATGGCCAACACCAGCCCTACAATAACCACTGTGGTTATGACTTTTCAGTGGCGGTTAGTACGGCCTACTGGGGAGTTTGATCGACTCAGCTCCTTGGAGTGAATTAATGTAGACTTGTAGCCATTAGTGTTTTCGCTCAGAAATATATGGACGAATAGTTATTTGTGGGTGGATAACTCGAAGCAGATTTGTGACATGTGCAATCTGATGAATTCTCTCTTGATGTTTGTTTTGCTGTGAGGTTTAGCCAAAATAAGAGTTCAGTATGTTTAGAGAGAGTGGGGAGTGTGTGTGTCTAGTATGTGGAATAATTTCCCTGTTATGACATGTGTTATTTATACATATGAACCTCTGCTAGCATAATTAATAAGCACCCCATATGTTTGATTGTGTTATGACTTCTTCCTGATTTTTATTGGCGCACATTTGTGATTCCCCACAAAACAAAAGATGAGCTGTATAATCACACACTATTATCCTTTATACTTTATCCTTTTATTTTTCTCATTCTTTTTTTTTTTTAACTGCCACCATCTGGTTTTAATTAAGGGGCCATCTGGAACACCCCACCACATACGCCCCACGCCACCCTCACCCCCCACCCCATCCCAAAAAAATGATGGAAAGTTACACATGTGCACTTTTATACCTGAGAGGTGAGGTCTTTCCAAGAGGATCGGTGGCTAGACAGTGAAGACTGTCAAAATGCATAAGTCCATATACAGGCTACTGTTGTTAAAGTAAGCCTCAGGTTTTATCACTGAAGAATGTGACCTTGGTAAACCAGCAAAAAAGGGAAAAAGTCACTAAAAAGCCACTGTACACTACCTGCTCAGCTAATGGAGGATTTAGCAGCTGAAAAACCAGATATGTCCTTCAGGAGTAGGTGGACACTAAAAGCAGAGCTACAAAAGGAGTGACTGGTGGACAGAAAAAGAAAGAAAAGAATCAGACCTCTGTGGCAGCTGCAGGACTGTAAAAACTCTGGCCAATCCCTGCCATTCGGTCCGAATGGAAAGAACCAATCAGATGCCTATTGTCCTGTCCACACACCCTCTGTCCCTCCCTCCTCCCCACTGTTGCTGGAAATATCCAGCACACTCCTCTGCAGAAAGACAGCTAGCAGGGGAATCCTTTCTGTCGGGAACAATGGCGGAGAAAATGCAGCCAAAAATACCACTTCCAGTGTTATTCCTGACAGCTCACCCTGCTAAACAGGCAAAGAGAAGAAAGAGGGAGGCAGAAAAGGCTGCGACAAACCAGAGTCAACATCGGTGGAGACACTGAGACATCTGAAGGGACTGCAAAGTGATGCAGAAGTTGCTTTCAGTCTGTTGGACAGGTAAATATTTGTTTAGCTTCGGGAGGAGTTGGCATGGCTGGAATCACTTCTAAGTTATTTACTTAAATGTTCACATAGCCTACTTTACATCAGTGAAATGAAACAAAAATTAAAACCTTTAATAACCTTTTACCAGAACAGCTTAGAAAGTCAACATTATAACCACAATTTGTTTCTGCTGCCCCAAAGTGGCCAAACTGCACTGCACATTGTTATGACTATTCTGAGCATTAATATAGCAGCAAACTATTTTCTTTGTAAACATACAGAGGAGTAATGTCTATGTGAGCAGAGGATGAAGTTGCTCTCCCTCTGTGTGTGTTGTAATCAGAGCTTCCTGTTTATTGACTTAGCTGGGCCAGCTGTGTATGCATTTTAGTGCATGTGATTGCTTCCCCATTAGCTAAAGGCCGTGTCTCTCTGCTCATACGGCTGTGCACCCATCCTCTGATTCCCCTTCAGGTTAGCACTGTTAGCTCTGTTGCTGCTATTTAGACTGTAAACTAAGTGAGCTACATTAGCTGCAAGCCGCCGACTCAGTCATTGTCACGTTAAGAGCTGTGGCATTAGATATGCTCTAGCTTTAGAGCAAGGCTTCTTACAAGGTGTGACATCTGTGGCTTAATTTTAACAATATTATGGTTAGCACCTTTAAGTTTAACTTCTCCACCTCACAATTAGATCGTTCATTTGTCTCAGTCGTTAATGTGTCTGCTATATTCTCCATGCCTTCAGCCTCGTGCAGCACGAGGATTCCCCTCCATCTCTCCCTCTTTCTATTTGCCTTGACATCTTTTACCACCGTGCTAGCTGCGTCTATCCTTCAGTTTTTCTCCCACGGTAGAGCAGTCAGAGCTGCAGATGGCATGGACCTCCGCCCACTCTGAGTATTCCACCTCACAGCCTCGCGCATACCTGCGGCCAAGCTCGACTGCAGCAGTACAAACATACAAAAAGGCTGCATTCCTATACACCCTGGGCCTGCTTGTCTGTTTAGCATCAGCCCTCTGTTAGCGAAATGTCAGATGATTTTGGAAGTGATGGGAGCACGGCTGCTGAATCACATGCAGCATGCAGAGCCAGGATGCATTGCCAAAATAAAAACATTTCTTGCAGCTTTTCTATCAGACTTCATTCTGACTCAACCTGCAAACCAAAGCTCATTCAATTAAACAGTTAGTGAATGTTGGATCCATTATACAAACTCTACCCAGTATTCATCATTTGCTGAAACTGAAAGCATCAGGGATGGATCTCATCCAGGTGAAATAGAAGAGTCTTGTTGTGGAGACACTGCTCAAGTTTAAAGTAAACTGCAATTCTGTTTAGTTATTTTAGGGATTTGAGACCCTTTTGACTTTTTATATCATAATGTTGATGAACTTGCCTGAAGCATAACTCTACACTCGTCTTTTATACAGTGCCCATTCACTAGTATCAAGAGTGTCAGACTTGAACACCTACAATAACAGTGAATGAAAGTGGCATGTTTTCTTTTTGTTGAATAGTTTGCATTTTCAAGCATATGGAAATAAACAACTTGAGCTCAGTTTATCTTGCATAGTTTCCATGTTTTGCAAAGACTGAGTCAGATTAACAGCAGGTTTCCTGGTATGTTTTCTGTCTTAAACCTATTTTTAGTGAGCACCACAGCAAGCTAAAAATGAAGTACTTCAGCTTTATTAGGTTAATGCATGTTGTTAATTGCTCATTCATCCAGTTCGCCCTGTAACTTTTCCATCTGGGGATTCATACGTAGGTGGTACAGTTAATGCAAAGATAATATAGTGGGAAGTTTAGCTCATTCAGTATGTGAAGCGATATGTGGCTGTGATGAATCACTGAATTCTGTGATTAGTCGTGACTAAATATCTATTGTTTGACAGCTCCAATAGAAAATACAGTTGTTTGGTATGCCTGTGTATACATAAGTGTGCACATGTCGGACCCAGACGCTGTTATTAAATGCATCCTCAGGCTTGTAAAGGCCCTTCAGTGAGGCACACCTGAGCCGGCTCGTAAAGCCTCCAGTCGGAGCGACCTGTGCAGCTGTCTGCCTGTTTTCTCTTGTCAGCTTTGTGCCTGTTAGCTACACATCCCTAACTTTCACAGCTAACTTATCACCTTCTCGTGCATACTCAACTTCATCACTGTTTTGTTTTGTTTTTAAGTGTGAGGGGCGTGATGACTCAGTTTACACATTTATTTCAGAATTTCTAATGTGCGATTCATCCGCACACACACCTGCGCAGTCACTTAAATACCTGTTGTGTTTCCAAACCCCTCATTCACTTTCTCCTCTGTAGCTTTTCCTTCCATCAACACTGGATAAGTGCATGTTTGTGTGCAGCTTAACGTTACTGAATGCTCACATAAACATGCATACCAGGGTGGAAGGTGAGCTTTTCCCAGTGGGAGCTCTGCCAGTTTTCTTTTCATTACTCTACCTGGGGGCTGAACCCCCACTATCACAATAAGCTTTATTTTTATCGACATGTCCAGACGGAAGCGGCATTCCAGGGAATTAGGCTCAATTTCACTTGGCCTCCAGTGTTTTTAGGGAATACCGTGCTCCCACAACTGCCCCCCCCAAAATTGTTTTTGCATATGGAACATGATGCTTAGTTAATATTATATCTCCGCTGATACTGTATATTGTTATTCCAAAACTGCAGAGATAATTTCATGGTTTCATTGCAGCAGTTATTGTGCACTCAATCGGTCTGTTTGCATTTACCATCCGTGGCTCCATCTGACCTTGCCAAAAGGCACATGTCAAAGATGTTTTTATCAGATTATGAGCAAAACCTTCTTGGAAATATGTATCAGGTGTTGCCCAATACCACAGTTAAGACATCCCACCCGGCAGCAAATACAGCAACTGTGAAATGTTTGTATCTGCACCCTTAGGGACACAGGAAAGCCACTGATTTGTTGAGTGTGCTGTGTTGGTGTACACTATGAGCAGTGGTGTTGCAGACTGTCTCCTGTACTGCTGTCATCTGTAAATCAATGTGAAGAGACAGAGAGAAACCAAAATGACAACAGGAACAATAATACTTGAGTATAGGGCCAACAGAGTGTTTATTTGTTGTCTGTTTTCTTAATGGTTTTAAATCTTAAATGCAGCTAGCACTGGATGCATACTTAAAAAATAGGAATCTTCATTTGCACACAAATGCAAAAGTCTGTTTTTCATCTCACTCTTACATTCTGTTATTTATACTTCTCTGTCGTAAGCTGCTCAAGAAATCCTTTCTCTCATTTTGATTAACTTGGCAAAATAAACCACATTCTGTATTAATTTATTAAGCAGCATAACTCTTTTTTTCCTTTAATTATCGGCCGACTGTGTTGTTTTATGCAGGATGGTTTGTAACTCTAGCCTTGACCATGTCAGCATGTCTGGTATGAGAGAATGCAGGGAAACGCTACCATTAGTGGAAGAGGTTAAACCACTGGCTGTGGAAACTGTATCTGCAGCCTCAGGGTCAAACCACAAGCGTCAAGCTGATGTCCAACACGCTGAAGCCTTTTCAGAACCTCAAACCCTGCAAAATAAATCTAGAAAAGTGGAGTTTTCTCCAATCCCACATAGCCAGCCCTAATGTTAGTGCTTTACCTGCACTTTGTTAACATGATGTCTAATCAGGAACAGTTGGTGAAATCCACCTGTTAAGGCTAATTTTCCACCTCCACAGAAAGGAACTGCTGGCAGTAGTGTGTGTTAGCCTTAGCCTATTAGTGTTTTATCATGCATGGTCTGAAGTAGGGGAGTTTGGTTGAGGTGGGGAGGTTGACCTTTGGTGGGGGTGCCTCCCCTTCAGTCTGAGTCTGTATATAGAGAACCCCACCTGTAATTATCTGGGGATTACCCCTTTATATGAGCAAGCTTTATAGTGTCCAAAGGGACTTCCTGTCCCCCCCCACCCCAATAATAAAAAGCCACCTCTGTAGCATCACAGCAGGACTTCAGCCAATCAATGTCTTTCCTCAGAACCCCATGTTCACAAAATGGATTTTTAAAGGCCATTCAGGTCATGTAGACTCATTTATATGTTGAAAACATATGTAAGAGAGAGTCATCGTGCCTGTCTGATCACTCACGGCAGTACTTCAAGATGGCGATTCAGTCAGTGGAAGCTGGCGTATTTCAACCACCTGCTCTCATGATATGGATGTTTTCACAAGTGCCGCGCCCACAGCTGGAATATGTCTTGTCTTTTTTTAGATTGTCTAGCTAACTTACCACCTGGATTGAAGATTACTGGAACGATTTTGCCGTATAGGTCGATCTCTTGTATTTGAATATGTGGCACTGATCAAGCCACTTGATGTCTTGGGATGCTTTCCAGCTCACACCCTATAAGGCACAACTCCTAATCCACATTTCGTTGAAGGGAACAAGGAAAAGGAAAGAACTGTAAAATCAGGCAGGAATTCTGTTTATGGGGCGCCAGAACACAGCTGCCTGTTGGAGCTGGCAAAGGAAGTCCATGTCACGAGCAAAACTGCTGGATCTATAGTGGCTTTAGCCAGATGGTCAAGTCTTTTAAGCACACATATGCATATAGACTGACAGATTTAAAAACACTTCAAGCTTACTACAGGTGCATCCACTGTCTCGGTAACACACACACACACACAGATACACACTATGTGGCACCAGTTATTGCTTCTGGACTGTGCCTTTACAGCCTGTAGCACCGCTGTCGCACGCAATGTGCCGACTGAAAGCTCCCTAAGTCACAGAGAGAGAAGGGAAGCCAAAGTGGGAGGGGAGCGTCAGAGGCAGCATGCAAAGGATTTAGACGTAGAGTATGAAAAAAAGGACCATTAAGTGACTCGTCTAGCTTTGCCAAACACAGTCACACCCAACTCAAAGGATCAACTAAGTTCCACTACTTGGTCACTGCCAACCACGAAAAATTAATTTCATGGGTCAAAATTGAAATCTCCACTTAAGTGAGTGATTGGGGAAAATCCAAGAGAACATTTCGTTAAAACTCTGCTCTGTTGTGGTCAGAATGTACGGCTTACGTTTCACAAACGGAGAGATTAAAGAAAAGCCAGTATGCTCAGGTGGCTTAGAGAAAGAAATTGCAATGAATAGCCATTTTTTACAAGCCTCAAAAACTCCTAGATGTATGTTGTGTGGCTCAGTCTGGGTTGTGTTTGGACTGTTTTCCCGGCCCATTAAAAACAAGCATATTTCAAGGGAAACACAGAGGTTTTAAAGGCCCGGCAGCACACATGAAACTTCATTAATTGTGATGTTTCCTCAATTTCCAAGTGAGAACAACTTGGGTCATCGTATTTATGGTGATCATTGTTGACCTTTAGTGGACTGAACAATCACCTCTCTTAATGAAAAGGATAACATTTAAATAGGTCTGTGACAGTATGGATTTTTTATAACTGTGGTGATAAAGAACCCAATCAGTGCGGAATGGCGGTTTACTTTCGCGTCACTTCAAAACAGCACAAATCAGTGGGTGACATTAGGGAGACAGCGTCCCCTATACAGTGTACTTACGTATATACTTATATTCTTTGTCTGCCTAATGAGTACTATTCACTTCCTCATTGTAACATTGTGGCTTTTTCAAGCCACAGGAGCCACAGAGAAAGATCTTGCAGAGGAGACACAGGTCTCTGAACTTGGTAAGGTGCTTCCCCCAATAATTACATCCAGATGCAAAGTGGAAGTTAAGAGGGGTCATTCCCTTTTTATGAAAAGGTTTATTAAAAATAATACAGGGGGAGGGGTAGATTTGTACTTCATCTTTCTTATTACAGCCATTTTTTCTTTGGCAGCACTCGCAGCCATAGCAGGTGCTGACATTCCTTCTCCATTTCTTCCCTCTATCCCTCTTTCACTCTCTCCTCAGTCTATCCTCACACTCACTCCCTCTCATCCCTCATATTGTTCCCTTTTTAATTGCAGATATAAAAATGGCCAAATGCTGCCCCTTTGATGGGGAGGGACATTCCTGGCATCTCTCAGATGTCTGCGCTGCTTTGCGGTAACCTAACTCTGGTTGAAAGCATTTTCATGGGAAAAAGAGGCGGCTCGCAATCGACGGGGCACAGGGACACCTGCAGCTCTGGCGCAGCGGCGACTACAGATCAGTTCTGGACGTGATTCAACACTGGCCCGAGCACACATGCGCACACACCAACACTTGCATTCGCACTGAAAAAGCACTCCAGCAGTCGCTTATGCTTCCACACATGTACGGCACATTCCACGCTGCACCTTTCCGACTGCCTCTCCGGTTCAGTCAGCGATGTCCAGGCTGATGAGAGTAATATGGTGGAAATGAAGACAGCTGCTCCCATAAACTCTGTCATCAATTTGTCTTAGTCATTAAAATTGCCTGTAATTGGCCTAATTGTGGTCAATCATGCTTGCCAATGGTGCAGAAAAGTGTAGGGTATCTTTTTACAAGAAGAGTGGATGATGAAGTTGGAGCGGGCCACTTCGCTTCGGAACAATGATTGCTAAGTATAATCTTTGTCTAATCCTCACCGCAAATGACCTGTTTGATCAAAAGGAGAACAAATGATGCACTAATGGTGGACAGGTTGAAACAGTATGACGCTGTCTTTCTCAGCATCAACTTGTTTTATTTTTACTCCACAATCCATCTGCATATGCTGCAGAACGTTGCTTAAAGTCAGTGTGTCATTTGATCAGTTGCAGCAAATAATGACAGGATTACCATTTTGGACCTACACGACGAGGACTGCTGAGACAAAACACTTTCAGATACCGAAACAAAATTCAGCTGTCACTCTCAACCCGTGAGATGATTGACTCCCCAAGTGCTTCTCTCTTCAAACATCACATTTCTTATGCACACAAACACGGACACGTCAAGCGTGAGGAGAATGTGACAGGCGGTTCGTGAGTGACAGCTAAGCATATGCTGGAGAGTTTTAAGGCGGGTGAGGAGGGGGTGGATGGCGGGTGTGAGTTTCTAGAGAGGTGTGCTGGGGCAGCTCAGGTCGACCGGGACACATGGCTGCGCTGGGAGGAATTTGTATTAAATTCACCCCCCTCTAAATTGTTTCCAGCCCATGGCCATCAAAACGCTGTCAGATCACCAGCTCGCTCTCAGTGTCTTCCCTCCCTCTTATCCCCCCACCACCACCACCACCTCACACACCTCACACACACACACACACAAAACTCTTCGTTCTCGCTTTACTTTGAGTCTTCACTTACACAAACATAGAAAGAAGGTGTGTGTGTCTGTGGGCAGTCTGGATGTCTGAGCTGTGGTGTGTGTGTGTGTGTGTGTGTGTGTGTGTTCAAGCATATGTATTGTTGTGTGTATGCGTGCATGTGCAGCCTTGTTCTCCAGCCATCAGGAAAACTCAAACCACCAAAATGCAGTGCTTGGAATAATTTAGGCGCAACTGAAAATATGTCTCGTGATTTCATGCATGCTTGGCAGTGGTAATCAATCTCTTTGAAGTGGTGGCCCGTCTCATTTGGAAACCAAATAAATGGCCAATTTCACTGAGTTGTTTGACATCAGGTTAACTGATTGTGGAAAATAGAACCATGATTTTAACTTTATATGCCACATCACGTCATATCTAAGTGCCTTTCTTTATTTTCTGCGTGGTTCTTGGGACTGTCATTCGAAATTAATATGGAAAAGGAAACCTTTCAGCACATTTTAGTAGCCCACATCACATTTATTGCCATCGCCACTGATGTATCTGACGTCGCTCTGGAGGAAGGAGAAAAGAGGAAGGGGGAGGAAGTTTCCTCTGAGTTCTGGTCCCAGGTCATGGTTCTGGGTCCCAGCTGTGAGCAGTTTGATGGTCGGTTGAGTTCAGACAGCAAAAACAACCTCTCCCCGGCTTCTCAGGCCAGAGGTATAAGGCTGTGTGTGTCTCAATAGAAGGAGGGAGAGTGCTCCTATTCACCACTCTGGGATGTGGAGATGCTGCGTGGGGTTACTCAGGGCGACGGGCCACACCTGACTGGGGGGCCCAGTTGAGAGGGTGGAGGTCAATTAGAAGCAAATGTCTTCCATCATGATCACTCTATTGTAGTATGACTCTCCAGTGTTTTGTTGCGCACAGGAGGATTCGATCTGACCCTGAGCCGTATCACTCTCGCTCCAGATCACTCTCAATAACCATCATGTGTCTGAAAAAGGCCTTAAAGTTGGGTAAACCATTTTTTTAAAGGCAGCTTATGTCTCATTGCTTCCACAGAGTTCATCTAGTCTCAGTAATGCAATCCATTGTTGATACGCAGAGTCCAGCTCAGCTTCCCCCACCCTTTCAAAGAGGTACGAAGACGGTTTGCATTGGTCCTCCTAGAGCTGTCAAAAGTGAAACCACTTTAAAAATGGACATTTTCACTGTTTTGCCTCAGAGCTGTAGAAACATCCGGCATTACTGTAAACAGCGGTTCAAGACTCGGGGGATCAAATAAGTTCCATGAGTTGAACGAGTCGATACAGACATCGCCTTTTCAACCTCTCCTTTTATCGTGCTGAAGCTCTCGGCACCAAGAGGCAACATCTCTTTTACACTTGGACACAATTATACTGTCTCCACACACCTCAAAGCAAAGATGATCTACTCCAGATCTGGACGTCTTAAGTCCCTGGACATTTATAAAACATTCACTATGTTCCTCCGATCCCTCGTGGTTTAGGATACAACTCCAACCACTGATGAAACACACAGAAACACACACAATCACACATCTCTGGAGAAGAGAGATGTTTTTGGCATGGCTGTCTCAAAGTGGCAGGATGTGAGTGGTAACACAGAAGAGAAGTAACACATCCTGCAGTGACACAGTTGCTACGCTCCTGTAGGAAAATATTTCAAAGCTTTCAGAGTAGAGTGAATGACAGGTACAGAGATAGCTGATGTGTTCAGGGGAGACAAAGGGGGGAGGAAGGGAAGAGAGGACTTCAGCAAAAAGGTGAAACAATGTAGAAAATATGTTGGCAAGGGATGTGAGAAATATTGAAAAGGAAATATGTATTGTGGAAGAAAGGAAGACTTCTGTCAAAGAAGCAGGAATGGGAGCAAAAGCAGGACTGATGGGATAGATGAAGAGACACCAGAGAGGTTTGTGGGGGAGAAAGAGATGCAGATAGAGTGAAGGAGTCAGTCTGTGTACGGTGGATTAAAACCACATGTGTGCGCCTGAGGTGAGGACGCTGCAGTGCGAGGAAGAATGCCGTCACTTGCACACACCAAGGGCGCTACTCGCTTCTTTGCAGAATTTATCTCTCCTGCCAACTTTCTGCCTCTTGCAAAAAAAAAAAAACTTGTCAATGTGTCATCTCCACCATGCCTTTCATCCCCTTCGTCTCGCAAAGCAAATAAATAAATCCGCTCTCCTGCTCCAAGGTCATCTTCCCTCTTCCTCGGCCTGCTGGCAGAACAATGCTTTGGTAAGCGTTGCCATGACAAGAAGCTCCCCGAAGAAACCTATGCAGTCAGAAAAGTCATGGGAAGAGGGCAGCAGGGAAACCGGATGCTCGGGACGCACTGGAGGGCCTGATATTGCGAAGGAGCACCACATTGTGGATCACTTTGATCGTATGTTCATCTCCCTATTCTCTCAGAATGCATTTGTCAAAGTTGGACTTTCGACGAACTTACGATTGAAGAGATTTTTGCATTTGAATGCATTAATTTATGTCTGGATTACCTCCATATGTCATCGACATGCATGTTCATAAATTATGTCAGATTACAGAGAAGCCTGAGAGAGAATCCCGACTACACGCACGGCATCTTCGATAAAACGTATTTAGGACAGTTGGAAGAGTGGGTGGGAGGGAGAGATGAGAGGGGTAGCTGGGAGAAAAGGGGGCGAGACGGCCATGCTATGGGAAAGTGTTTTGGGGCAACCAAATTAAGGGGGAAGAAAGGCCGGACACAAAGGCCTTTGAAAGCGGCAGACAGTTCCCTTGACATGTGCCTTAAAAGAGATGCTGCCGCCGATGCCAAGAAGGGGGGAAAGGACAGAGGAGAGGGAGAGAATGGAGAGAGGGAAAGAAGGACAGATCAAGGGAAAGATGGACAAAAAGTAAGAGGGTGACAGAAAAGTGAAGGCAAAACTTCAAGAAGGAAGGGAAGAGTGGAAGAAAGCGCCTGAGTTCATGATAGTGTAATGAGTATGAATAAAGGCATCGGCGCAGGCCTGTGGTCCGTGGAACGGACCAATTCAAAACACTCTTCAAAGGTACTGTGTGTGTACATGTATGCTTATGTGTGTGTGGGAATACTTAAAGAGATGGATTTCAAGTGTGTAGTTGCGCACATGAACGTGTGCGTGTGAAACATTAGAAGAAGGAAACAGGCTGAATTTTAAATGGCACGTATCCCCAATGTTCTAATCCAAGGTCTCACTTTTTTGCAGATCACTGCTGATCTGTTACATATGTTCTACATAAATGGCAATGTGCACTTATGAGATTGCTCTTGTATGATATTGTTTTCAGTCCCTGTCTGGTGTTATCAAAGGTTCTTATTTAGGCCAACTTTGATTCACTGCAACTTTGGCCAGACTTTTGTCAGTGGAAATACATACACAAATACCATCTTATTTGTTTGATTAGTTAGTGAATATAATGGTTGTAATGTAGTAAAAATGTATTTTCACAGGGCGTGTTGTTTGGGAATCTGTGGAGCTGAAATAACAAACAAAGGCAAACAACAAATACACACTTTTTGTGGCGCTGCCATGCTGCCGATGTCAACAGCAAAATGGCAACATGCTTTTTCTCATGCAGATCCAGTCTCTTTGATGCAGGTCGGCCCCTCTCTTTTCCTGTCTCTCCCTCTCTGCTTTTGCCATTGTGTGCCCCTCAGAATTCACTCTCTTACTCTTCCGCACACACACAAACACACATTATTCCTTCCTTGGGCTGTGTCTGACTCCAGCATGAAATCAATTTCGTATCCTGCACCCTCCCACCACCCTTCTTCAGCACCCATTTTCTCTCACCATGAAGCGAGACCGTTGCTGTGCCAGCCTGAGAATACTTCCCCCTTCCAACTTGATGCCCCTATCCCCGTCCCAGAATCCTTCAGTGCTATGCCCTTGTGGCGCCCACCGCCGTCATCCCTCCCTTCATCGCCATCACCCACTGTTCAAAATGTCTAGAGCCCCATCATCATTTGGTCTGTACATGTAATATGACTGCATATTTTAAACATGAAAATGTAACTCCCACAGATAGTTGGGACCACACACTGTGACTGAGCTCATTGTCACTATGAGCATGCTGTTTTATTACCACCTGTATGTGTGGAGAACCTGCACGAATTCAAAGGCTTACTTATAAAAAAAGAGCTTGCCTTTGATCATCAAAATGCACTAGCAAGGCTAAATGGGACCCCATTAAAAGTCCACATAAAAAATGTAAGCCAGCTTGGCAACATGCACGGAGCATGAAAAGGTTTGGAATCCCAAAATTGGTATAAAGTGACAAATAGTGAGCAGGTTGAAAGAGGGATGGACATGCAGAGGTGCGGCGGCACGGCTTTTATCACCGCCATTCCCTCCGCCGACGCACACCGCTCCTTCCTAATCCGCACTGACAGAGTTTTCATCGTCTGAAGAGGTGGGGACGATGGAGGACTGGAGGGAATCAGCAGAGGTGGGGGACTTTTCTCCACTCTCTCCACAGTGGCAGTGCATCCTGAGCGGCCGGGGCCACCAAGGACCCCTTTGTGCCGGTTATCACCAAGTGGTGAGTGATGGCGCCCTCGGCCTCCCGCTCTCAACAGAGGGAATGGGGCTGGGAGGGGAGGGAGAGGAGGTGAAGAGGAGAAGGTGTATGAGAGGAGCAGATTGGAATGTTCCCAGAAGAGACAGAAAGAGAGGAGCAGAAACAGAAAGAGGCTGTCTGAAGGGACGGCGCTTGTATCATCTGCACTCGTCTCACAGGTGCACCGCAGGAGGAATGTGCTTCGCTGTGATGACTCAATAGCAGTTGACCCATCAATGAAACAAGCAGAGGAAAAACCTCCAAACAGTGTGGGAATGATCAGGATTTTGCTCATTATCTTTCTGGTTCATCTCACAGCCCTGTTTTATTTGACAGGCACCAATTTAACAAGCTGATGTCATCTGAGCACTAACTAGGCTTGCTGCGTGTTTCCTGCGATGATTTCATGTCTTGACTCAATTACGCTCGCTGAGACACAGCCGCCAAACACTGAGTGACGGACAAACTTCTAGACAACGAGCAGACGTATCCAAGTTGCTGCAGATGGATCTTGGGAACTGCCCAGACGATGAAAGGGTCAAAGGTTGCCTCTCTCTTTTCCTCTCCCAGCCTTCTCCCACGCTCCCATCATGGCTAACACACCTGTGTCCTCACCAGCAGGTCCCTCTCCCCTCATGTCTGTCACACACACATATGAAGCATGCAGACACACTGATACCAAAGTCACAGACAGCTTGCTCGCTTTCTCTCTCTCTCTCTCTCTCACTCGCACACATTCCTAGCCTTCCCCAGCTGCCTGTGCACCTGGGCTGGCAGCTGTCATCGCCGTGGTAACTGGCATACAGCTGGCTGTGTCACTATCACCTGGCTCATCTGCCTCTGAAAGAGTGAAAGAGAGAGAGAGAAGTGGGCAGAAAAGAGAGCGTTTGTGAGGGAGATAAAGACAAATGGATTCTTTACCAAGAGAGACGGAGAATAGGCTCCTTTAGTCATGCTGTCTGTAACTTTTCTATCTTCTTCTCTCTCCTGCCTCTGGTTCATCTCACTAGCTTCTGCCATCATCCACCTGACCACTGTTGGTCACTTATGAGTCTCCAGCCTCAGATCATCACTTGATCCAATTGACCGCCCACTTTAATCCACACCACTAAGTTATTCATAAGTTCTTCACTTTGTTTTCATATTATGTGAGCAGTCTTATACTAAAACAAACCACACTTGGTGAAAACAGGATTTCAGTATTTCAACTGTTAACTCTTTGAGTGCCACTGATGTAATACGACGTGAAAGTGTTGGGGTTTTTTTGCAGCTGGTCGCTGATCACGGCCTCCCGCAGCCTGTGAGTAATGTTGGGGCTTCTGTGATTTGTAGCCGGGACATTTAGCGTTAATATGCGCCACAGCGATCAAAGCAGGAAGTGGAGACTATCGTGTTTAGAGAGCATTTTTCATTTGAGCTACTCTGTGTTTTCAGAGACATGGTACAAAATATTCTGTGGGTCTTGAAATATGACTAAAAATATTGGCAAAAACGCTGGCACAAGGCACTTTCGATTTTACAAAACGGCTGGCACTCAATGAGTTCAAACTAAAAAAAAAAAATGAAGATATCACATTGAAGTAGGTATTCAGATCATTTGCTATCCATCCATCCATTATCAGCCACTCATCCTACATAGGACCCCGGGGGCTGGAGCCTATCTCAGCTGTAACTGGGCGAAGGGCAGGGTACACCCTGGACATAGTTGCCAGTTCATTGCAGAGCACATAGAGACAGACAACCATTCACACTCACATTCACCTATGGGCAATTTAGATTAGATTGACCTTCCCCTCTACCTCTTTGGATGGTGGGAGGAAGCCAGAGTACCTGAGAGAACCTACACAGACATGGGCCGGGAATCAAACCTGGTACCTTCTTGCTGTGAAGAGACAACTGTGACATTTGAAAATGAAATCAGGTGCTTTCCTCAGAGCTCAGCCCCACTGGAACACAGTGTTTTGTACACTATTTTAGATTTCCTACACCTGTATTGGTTTATGTAGGTGTCAGCTTGTCACCTTTCTCTAATGTTTTTCTGTCATGCCTCTCGAGTCTGATTTTAGGAACCAGATCTGTGATCTAGTGTTAACTGCAGTGCCAAAGTGAGAGTTGAGACTTCATTTTGTGACATCAGAATGGAAATATCTTGGTTGAAATGCTTTTGAAGCTGTTTCAGCATGATGTTCCTTTTTAACAAGTCTATAGTGTTTGTTTGGGTTGATGAATTCGGTCACCACCTGTCAAATGCTTGGTGGACATTTATTATTAAAACTACAGAAATCCACCAACGCTAGGCAGAAATAAACCGCAGGCTATATTATTATTTCAAGCTATAACACATAAAATGCAGCACTGGCGTCTCCTTTTAAAAGGTCAGGATCAGGGGTGTAGAAAAACAAGACTGTTCGAGACCCCCTGCACGGGCGGCTTTAATTACAGCTGAGGAAGTGGCACAGCTTAACGTGAGCCACCCTGCTTGGCTGTTACATCCCATGACTCTGAATGAAAGCAGAAAAGCACTTTAATATCTTTTAATGTGCCTGTGTGTGAGGGAGAGTCGCACGCTAGCAGTGTGTGGCAAAGGCACCGTGCAGCATATGGGCAGCCGTGTCTGCGCTGCCTGTTAAGCAGAGGCGACATCAAAAGGTGGGTTTTAAACCTCCTCCCATGCACCCCATTGCCACCCCTCACTATAAAGCCCACCCCAAAAGGAGCCATTTATGGGACAATGAGAGCCAATTTATGGGCCCCCAGAAAATGAAGGCAATTCAGAGGTGTAGGATGAAAGATGACGAGGGCTTTCCTGGGGCGAGCTCTGCCTTTCTTCACAACTTTCTCTACTGTAGCCTGGGACGGCACAAACTAAAAGATTTCACCTCCTCTCACAAGCTTTCTTTGCGAAATGGGTGAGCTGCATGGCCACAAATGGAACCTCAAACTGTAAATGTAATTTTGCATCACGTTTAGAAACGTTTTATCTTCTTGCTGCTGTTTTTAGGATCTCTGTGTGCTTGGTTAACCTCAGCTGTCCCCCTAGAGGTCATAAAATACTTACTTTTGAATACATACATAAAGACAATGGGATTAGCAGCTTCCTGGACACACACACGCACAGAGAGGCACACGAGACGTAGACAGGATCACGTCTGCCTCAGAGTTACTCAGGTGTGACGAGATTGCTGGAATACTGACACGAAAGGCCTGTGCCATGCCCCGACCACTCAAGCATACACAACTGATCTCTGGCCTGTAGTTTGTGTTGCTGATGGATGGTCCACACACCAAAGTAGTGCATCTCTGTTCTGGGGATGCACCGATACAATATTGGTATCACATTTGTACAGATGTTGAAGAAAATTATTGATGGGTACTGGTGACAGTGACCCATAGGTGCAGATCTACTCAATGTGATTGCTTTCAAAATAGAGCGAGCAATGTTTTGTCATATTTTTTATAGGGCTGTAAATGTTAGTGAATTAACGCGATCAATCCACGTTAGCGACGGTAACTCGGACAAACTGCCTGTAATGTGCTAATTTTAACAGCCCTCCAACTCCAGTCAATACTAATGATAATGAACGTGCTGATTTAAAAAAAAAAAACAAACCCCCCCCCAAAAAAACGATTAACCCTATTTCGTTAAAGTATTAATTTGTGAGGAAAATAAAAGTGAAAGAGACACAGTGCTTATTAGAGCTAGTGTGGTATCACTACAATTTTAGCAGCTTTTATATGTGTGTATATGTTTATAGGTATGCATAAATATGTGTGTGTGTGTGTGTGTGTGTGTGTGTGTGTATATATTAGGGCTGTCAAAATTAGCATGCCTCTCTGGACAGTTTGTCCAAGTAGATAAGTAGTAAATAACTAATAATGGAAAGAAATGTTTAAGTCAAGTTTGATGTTGCCTTGCGCAAAAGAATGATCCCTGCTTTTCTTTTTCCGTATCGCGCAATACTAAACCTTAAATATTGGTATCGGAAGTGAAAAAAGTGGATTGGCGCATCCCTACTCTGGTTGCCCAACTATGAGTCAGCTACCTACATTATGCCTGGAAACAACTTGTGAATGAATCCCTGTTGCTTCTCTCCTTCTCTCTTTCTCTTCTCTCGCTCTCCCTCCTGTTCTTTTCCTCTTTTTTATGCCTTCAGTTTAATAGTCTGTAATAGTTACCAAGTATCATTAAGGCCAACCTCTGTGGCTTCTAACAGCGCTGTAGGCAAGCCAAGTGTTTGTTGTCGGCATTTTATTGGCTTCCACGGAGGAGGGTTGTTGTTCAGTGTAATCTTGGCACGCCAATAACAGGTTTCAATAAAAGCAGCTGCTTTCTTATGGTAGTTAAGCTGCTCTCCTCCTCTTTTCCCCCTTGTGCAAGTGTGGCGGGTAGACTGAACCCAGTTCAGCTACCTGACTGGTAGAGCCTCCATTTGACAGATTGAGAATACTTCTGTAACTTTAACTCTCTCTAGTCCCATGTGCAAAAAACACTTTTCCCTCAGATGGTTTTTTTTTGTCACTTTTCTCTATCACTTTTTAAGCAGGTTGCTGAGGTCTTATGTTGAGTCCACTGCTAGTTTAGCTTGACCACACTGCCCCCTGTAGGGATCAACCTGCTGTTGCAAATCAACAAAGCTGGAGAGGTAAATAGGCAACGTTTCCTAAAGAAGATATACTGTATGTGCTAAAGAAAGAAAGTGTTAAAGAAAGGAAAAAGCAGACAGGAGAGCAAATGAAATAAAAATAAGAGGACATTGAATCTGAAGTGGTGTTTGATTGGACCCAAGCAGCACATTGGGAAACACTTGAAGACCCAGTGTGATTGATAATAAACAGTCATGTTAATATAATCCAGCAACAACTACAAATGTGGATGGTTACAACATTTTCCAGTAAATCTCAGGAAGAAAAGGACACAGATGAGTTGTGTCTATAATTTCCATCTGGTTATGTAACTTGACCTCAAGCCATCATTTGGACTAAACCGTCATTCCTAGTAAACTGTTGATGTATGTGAAATAAGTCAACTGTTATCTCACCTCTATATAGCATGATGTTTCTCAGAATAAATCTCTGTTTTTCTTATAAAACTGCAGACATGACACAGGTTGAAAGTCTGAATTTAAGTGAAACTCTCCTGTATTGCTTTCTTCTACATATCATTTTTCTTGGCGGTGAAGTTTTCGCCACTACATTCCACAGTAAAAATGTATAGGAGAAAGAGTCCCTACGTGGCCCAAAGAGTTCCTGTCTCTCATGTAAAATTAAAAAGCACTCAGACAAACATTATTGAACCTCTACTGGAGCATGAACGTTCCACGATGTCTGGCTGACCCTGACACAGGTTCAGGTTTCCTCTCTTGGTCTCTCAGGGGTTTATTTTTTTTCTGCTCCATCCATCATCCCTTATTTTTGAACTGTCTAATCGTTATTTCAACGTGCAGAGATGGCATGCAGCAGGCACATGCTAAGAGTACTAGTATTCAGAGTCCAGTAACCATGTTAGTGGCATGGCTTTATGACAGTCTGTTGGTCGATCCAGCTCTTTGTTGCACACTCAAATATCTCAACAATTGTCAGATGCATTGAGATTCTGTACTGGCATTCATATCTCCCTTGGGATGAATTTGAATGGCTTTGTTGATCCTTGCATTTTTCCCCTATAGTGTAAACAATATTGACAGGCAGCATTGCCAGACGTGCAGAAATTACTGTGTTGAGATATAACCTTGCCTTCGGTACTTATGTACGTATGATTAACAAAGGCAAAAGTGTATTTGACCATTTTGTGACACAGACAGTTACAGTTAGAATAGCCTGATGAGTCCTGCATCTGTGTGAAGGCATATCTTTCCAGCTACTCATGCTGGGGTAAAAGCTGTGATGTTAATGGAGAGCCCAGCTGCTCATTTCAGATGGTCCAGGTATTATCATCATCAATTTAATCTTTTAATAGTAGGACTTATGGACACAAAGGGCATAGGCATATCAAAACAACATGGGATTTGTACTGTAGGTATGTCAATAAGTTGTTTAAATATCTGTTATAAAATTACACATTTACGACAATTTGCTCTCATGGTTATGACTCAGGTGTGAGTCATACGGCATATTAGCATTGTTGTTATGAGCATGTTGCCATGCTAGCGTTAGCATTCAGCCAAAGCACTGCTGTGCCCATGTGCAGCCTCTAATGCTGTCCCATTTATTATGAGGTCAGTAGACAGCCGTGTGGAACACTAAAACCTTTGTCCGTCCACCTCAACACATTTGCTCCATAGTGTATCTACACTGTGCTGTTTTTGGACCCTCGGGTTGAACCCTCTGCCATCAGCCCCCTGAGAGGTGAGTGACAGCTTTTATATGCCATAACCCATGTAACTGATATGAATTAACATGAATCATCCAGAAATTACACATCACTTTCCAAAAATGTGCTTCAGAGACGTCCCTCTGAGTCAAAAGCACACTTTTATTTTCCTTTAATAGAAAACGGCCTTTTGACATAAACACAAGTTAATTTCCTTCGTCTTTGGACCGTCCAGCTAATTAAGCAAAAGTCACATTTGGCAGGTCCAAGTAAGTCCTCCACATAGTCATCACAAATGTTGCTGTCATGGACCGTTTCACAGGCATTTACTAGTCAATCACATTGTCGACCGGTCCTGTCGTCACAGCCCTGAGTGGTCTGATCCCTGAGTGACAATCTGTTCTGGTCACATGAAGAGTACTGGGGTGGAAAAAGGTCTCTTGTTCTGCCAATTAACATTCTTGAGCGTATCCTTTCCAAGAAAAACTTCACATCTACCCGTTTCAAAATAGCAGCTTGTTGCCATTGTTGGAGCCATCTTTGCGAACAGCTGCGCCATGTAAATCCAGCACCCCATCACTTACAACACTGTGAGCTGCAGTTTGGCCTTTAGTTGTTATCATTTACTTCTTTCACAAGCTGTTTTGCAAGAAGGGGTGATGGGATGAGTCTGTGTGACCACTGAAGGCTCTTGAAATGGAAACATTAAGGCTTATACCCTCTCCATCTGTCAGGTAGCCAAATCGCTATATGTAAAGTTGCCATGTTTGTTCGTATCAACCTGGCAACCAGGCGCAAAATACCCTTAGGGGGGAGACTTAAAGTATGTGGAGGTCATGAGGCAGTCAAGAAATAATGGTGCAAATGCAAGAACTGAGTCATGTGTTATGATCAAAATTATAATTTCTAGTAAAATAACTCAAGAAAACATAATTAATCCTGCCTTCAGTGACTTTTTTTCCGGTCTAAATGATGCAAAATATGTGTTTGAAAGACAAACAATGAGGTTCTGCCTATACTGGCAGGGGGGCAAGGATTTAAAGAGATCTGAGGGGGTTTCCTTAGTCAAAGACGGTTGGGAACCAATGGTTTATATGACTGTATAATCATGGTCATATGGCTGTGACCTCCCAAAGGCATCCAGAGGTTATCCATGATTCACTCAGATAATGAGCCTCATCACTTAGGCTGTCACTCGCTCTCCTCTGAGACCTGGGTTGATATTTGCAGCCAGCAATGCATAGAGGGGTTACATGAGTGCTAATCCCATGCAACGCTGACCACTGAGATACATTACTGTAAGCAAATGAATGATTACAAACATGTTCAGTGTAAAATTGAAGTGCTCTATAATCTGGAGCAGGAGAGCAGAATTAAATGGATTTAGAGTGCCACTTGTATTCATTTAAATACACCTTCTCCTTAAAGTGCAACCTGCCTGAGTTGAAAGACTGTTTGCTTAAGGGATCAAGGCAAAGCTACAAAAACAAGAGGGATTTTATTCTACACCGTGAGACACCAGGCCTTGAATTCATCATCCTTCAACACTTCAAGTACTTATGAAATGAAAATCATTCATTTTTGGTTTCTGAGTAATGAGAAAGAAAATATTTTCCAAGACGATCACACTGGACATAGTAGGGCAGCCGTCTCTCTTTGGTCAGGATCAGTCCTTCACAGTACAATGGCTACAGTATTGCAGATGGCTCTTTGGTGAGGCTTTCATCATATTACTGCTATTTCCTGAGATATCCTGTGTTGTTTAGAGGCAGTCGGGGCACAGTGCCACCTGTCCAGGCAGGTGAGCTCTGCAGGGACACAGTCTACGCTGAGACAAGTCGGAGCCGGCACAACTGAACAGCAGAGGCTGCTGCTGAAGGCCACAGTGTTGACCCCAAGGGCTGTAGGAAGGAAACAGGTGGTTGACTTCCTGTCCTGTGCTGGAGCATCCTATCTTGAGTCTGAAATGAAAGTGTGTTTATTTTCAGCTGTGTTTTACGGTACAGGCTCTATCACTGGTGAAGTCACAGTTGAACTTGCACATGTACATGCTGATTTCTCACCTGGTGAATGCAGCAGCAGTGTTCAGGTAGTGAAACAGAGCCGGCTCACACACAAGCGAGGACCGTTCACACACACTTATGCATGACTGACCCAGGGGACCCAAGTGCACCCTTAGAGCGCTCTCTGGTGGCCAAGTAGGGACAGATTTACTGCAAAAATTCTGGAGGGATTCAAGAGAAACAATGTGTATCAAACTGAATGGTTTCTCTTTTCGGGGATAATCCCAGCAGGGGGGACAGGCTTTGAAAACATATTTTAGACTTTCATATGTCACAAAAATTCTCTTCAAATTAGCCTATTTTAGAGGTCAGGCCATCCCAGGAATCCAGCAACACAAAAACAAATACTGCAACAGGTCTATCCTATATAGTTAGTTAGGTATAGGTATACAGGTATAGTTATCTCTGTACCTGGTGAGCGATATAACCACGAACCCGCTCCAGCATTCCCTCACAAGTGAACTCTCTGGGAGTGAAAGGCTTCACCTGCAAAAACAAACACATGCACGTGTACAGTACTACTGTAACTTAAATGTATAGGATAATAAGGTCTCTACAGTCTATATAAATGTACATATAAGAGCTTGTTCTCTGGTCACTACCTCTGTACGTAGAATGGCTCTGACGGCCTCCCGTACATCAGTCTTGTTGGTCACATCCACAGTCCACACGTGGGGCTTGCCAATGAATTTCTCCGCATAAGGGTGCTGGGAGGAGATCTGTTATCCGAAATAATTTACCACATTTAGGTTTAAATTTGATATTCAGTTCAAACTGTCATTTCTTTCAGTCTGAGGAGTCACCTACCTGTCTCGTGGTGGGCTTGCCTTTATAGAAGTCATTGTTGTCTGATGAGTGTGGTGGGTCAAATCGTGGCTGAAGGAAGACACAGCCCAGAGCGATCGCCTCAATGGGAGCTGGACCCTCATAGGGGAACCCAAGACCCACAAACACCTGTGAGGGAAGCAGAAGAGGTGACTCAAAAGATTTTGATTCTCCGACTTGATAGCCTGGTTTAGAGATGAGCTCTGAATCTCTGATCTGACCTTGGCTCTGCGGAGGAGTCGTTGGAAGCGTTCCTGAGTCAGCAGGCCGTGGTTTCTGATGAAGCTGGGCAGATTGGAGGCGAGCCCTGGGGGTTGATAGACCGTAGCGTGGGTCTCCATCTCGTCACTGATCACCTCCACATATTCAGATTTACCCTGATACAGAAACACAGGGCACAGAGTCTTGTATCAGATTCTTACCCACTTACAGTCTTTCTACATACTGTATGTTTTCCTCTTTTGGTGACTATACCTGCCACATGTAGTCCTGTTTGCCGTAAACAACTGCTATCTTGTCTTTCCTGTAGTCATTCGGCTCCAGTTCTTCCTCCCTCGCCTCCTTCCTCACTGCCTCCTCACTTACAAAGCCCAGGAAAGAGTTATCAGGGGTATGAGCTAGAGGGGCAGTTCAAATTAAATTTAATTTCGGAGAGGCATTACTGAAAACCAGATTACAAGTAAAATAACAAAAAAAAAAAAAACATACTGTGCTTTATTAATCGGCTGTTAAAGGAAGTGAGAGGCTAACGTCTGGCTGTTTGGATAGGCAGATGCCACCCTGCTGCTAACACTCTGAAGGAGGTGTGAAAGATGAGTATTTACTTTACTAGGAATGTGATGGCAAAGGTGTGTGTGTGTGTGTGTGTGTGTGTGTGTGTGTGTGTGTTAGAATCACAGTGTGTTTATGTGTGTGCCATTCTCTCCTGCCTCAAGTACTAGTTTAAAAGAGTTTTGCCAAATCTCTCCTCATTCACACGTACAGCAACACATCCTTTCCTCCTGGCTCCCTTACAGCTCAATTTTTCCCCACTCGTCTCTCACACCTATCAGATTAGCAGAGACATGCAACAGCCCTGATATGATCAGGATCATGTAGGGGTTTGACGGGAAGCTGAAGTTTGAAGAACAAAGTGTCTTTTGGTTGCAGGGCTCTCTCTGCCTGTTTACAGTTCTGCTTCGCCTGCTCGCCTGTTTAGTATCATTCACTCGACTGTCCTCCTCTCCCCCGTGTCAAAACAGAAGCATAAACAGCCGCCCGCTCTTTTCTCAAGCTTCTTTCTTTCCTCTCTCCTTTCTTTGTTTCTCTCTGCCCCTTCCCCACCATCAGCTAACATCCATCCCTGTCTCCCCCTCAGCAGGACAAATAAACAGTGTTCAAAGCATGAAGGGTTGCTCTCGGCCCAGTGCCGGCCAGCTCGTCTCCATCTCCCGGCAGGGTGGGAAAGATGACAGGGAGAGGTGTTGGAATAAAAGCTCTGTCTGGGCACCAGGTTTATTTGATCTCCACTATTAATCCTGTCACTGTGAAGATGTTTAGAGGGGCGTACGTGAAGCATCAGTGCTGCGGTGCCAGGAAAGGACAGACTTACGGAACATGGTCGTGTACTGCAGAGGGTGCAGACCCCAGCTGCCCCACAGTGTTTTATATCCATGACTATGAGCATAACTCCCCAAGTTGAAGGCTGGTTCGGTGCCAAAAGAGTCCAGGATTCTGAAGCAACACCTAGAATGAAGAATTTAATCACAAAATGTGTCTTACTGTTTTTCTACAAATGTTCTACAGACTATGTATATAACACATGGTTTATGATAATCATCAGGTCAGGGTTTACATGTCTTTTTTATTTGCATTACATCCCAAAAGCTGTAAAAGTAAAAAAAAGTAATATGTAATATTCAGAGACTAGAGATACACTAGAAGCATAAGTATGTATTTGGTGGTGATGCGGCCATACTGGTAGTGCAGGAAAGCCAGTCCCATGGTGCTTTGAAGGTGAACAAGACCATGGTAGTCTGTGTAGATGAGGTCAAAGGTCAGGGGCCTCTGGATTGGACAACTGCCTCGGCCTGGCGCAGCACCTACCAGACTAATCACAACGAACCCACATCACACTAATAATCACTCAGCATCACTCAGCATCAGCCTTCAGCCTCTCTCACCTCATCAGTGTAAACTTGTCATGGACTCCTATAAATACACCTACCTGCTATACGTAGTAAAATACTTTTGTTCATCTGTATAATCTGTGCTTTCCAAATATACTTAGTATTTTTGTGTCAGATCAAAGTAGTGGTGTAGGACAGTGGTGCCAACCTGTGGAGTTGCTGCTGTGAGGTGCTGAAGGTTAAGTTGTGACCCAGGATGGTCAGACAGGCGCTGAGGTCGGCCCACTGGACCAACTCCCCTAAAGGACCTCCTCTCTCCACCAGGGCTTCAAATCGCTGGCCGACACTCCCAGCCAGGGCCCCGGGGTACAGCAGCACCTAGAGAGTGGGAAAGTCTGAAAATTCATCTTTAATGGCAACTTAAGTCGAGGAATAAGATTTATGATTGTTTATGTTTTGGTGGTTATACCCTCATCTGCTTTGAGGCTGTCTTGTTGCTGCTGTTCCTCATCCTCTTAGCAGCCTGTATCCACCGTTCAGACATCCTTTCCACTCTGGACCAGATGAAGTTCATGGCAGGACCGCGGTGGTTGCTGATGACCTCATACAGTGGACTCAGAGTTGTGCGTATCTCAGCCTGCGTACAGCGGCAGTGTGAAACAGTGTGGTGGTGAGCTGATGCTATGGTGGTACAGTGATAGTCAATGGCATGAAGCCGCTGTGGTTGTACCTTCTCTGCATGAGAGTGAGGTTTCTGGTGCCATGGCAGCACAGACTGATTTCTCCCAAGACGAGGGGGACAAAAGTCCTCTATTTGGCTGAGGTATGTCAATATGGAGCAGGTGGTACCATCCACCCCATAAAAAGCATAACAGGGGTCTGACTGCCAATGTGCTCGCAGGAACTGCCACAGAGACAGATGTTAAATCAACAGATGATAACGAGGCATGTTGGATGTGATGTACAGGATAAATAACACAATGTATTAAAAATATTGAAATATTGAATCTTTAAGTCAAGCTAAACACTTGATATATCTGTAGCAGTGCACACAGAGCCATTAAGTTTGTGCTGCTACATATATTTCCACTTTCTCACCTCTACTTTCTCCGCACACACCGGATACGCACGATCCATTGGCACCTCACACTTCTCTTTGGGTCCTATGGGTGAGATATTAGCCGTCATGCCGGTTTTTTTTTTTTCTTTATTTGGCCATTTTGAGTGCATCATTATTCCACAACCCCAGCTTTAGTAACAGAAAGCACATTGAGTCAACTCGACGTGGGTAATGAAGAACAGTGGACAATAACATTGATATATAACCTCTCGACTGAAAAGTTCGCCATGAATAGCAGCCATCAGCGCAATGTGTATTGCTGCCATGCGTGTAAGAGGCATTAGAGTAGAGGCAGTGTGTTCTCAGAGGCCCTTTCCCGTAAGCCCCCCACCATCTCTAGCCAATGTCAATCAACTGGAATGAACACACACGCTCACACACACCTGACCCACCTGCCTCCTACCAAACATACCCTTTTACAATGCCAGCCTTTGCCAAAATACACAGTCCTTAACTATGTAAAACAACGTAGTAAAACAGAAAAGAGGGAAAAAAGATAAGAAAACCCATAGCTGAGGTGTGAAAGCCTAAAAGCAGTGATATGCTATAGGAGCACAGCGAAAAAAAGAAGTGCTCCCTCTGCAAAAATAAGAGCATGAGTAGACGAGCTGGTGAAAGGACTCCGAGGTAATTCAGTCATATTTTATGGGTGTGAGGTAATGTGAGAGGAGGAGGGTAAGGGGCGAACAGGCTGGCGATGGGGTTAGTGTGTGTTAGTGTTCATGCGGGTGGCATAAGTGCATGTGTGTGTGCATGTAGACAAGTGTGTACCCTCACACAGTCACATAGGCATAGTATGGTGTCTGTGTGGCCCAAGCTTTATGAATTCCCTTCTTTACGAAGAGAGGTAAGCATGTAGCCACTCACACACACACACACACACACACACGTGTATAACCCAACTCTCACCTGACACCTCTCTGGAGGGTCGTAGTGTAGATGTAAACTTTTTTCCTCCCCACGGCCAGTTTATCGGCACTGGCTCTGTGGGACTTGTTAAACGTCTATTCAAGGACTTCATCCCCCATAACCACCTGCACCCACTGCCCTTTAACCCCCTCCCCCCACCACTATTCACACCCTCCATTATCACAGCTTGTTAATTTCACTGTGTGGTTAACCTCTATTGAGGCTATGAACCGTACATTTGGCTCGGAGTATCTCACTACCGCAGCAGTAAACCACAGAAACGCTTGCCATTATTGAAGCTGGCAACATGCGGGGAGGGGAGGGTGTATTTATTTGGTGTAGCCAGAATGTTAAAGCATATTATAACTGGAACACACTCTAAAATTTGTTTAAGCTTGGACAATGAACTGCTTTTAGCAAAGTGTATCGTAAAATTAAAGCTAAACTAGGCAAGATTTGTGTGTAGTAGCATAATACACCTGTCTGTGGGGCCCCAGTCAGACTAATCTAAACCATCATAGATCCATATCTGCTGAAGTGTGTGTAAAAATCCACCCACCTGACATGACAAATCCATGCTAAGGATTAAGATACTAAACTTTCCATCCAGATAAAAGTGGGCAAACTGACAGCAGATCATTTTCCTATATATTATATTAGTATTAGTATATATTAGATGAAGGGGGCTTTACCTGTGTGTAGTCTGAGGTCATCCCGTGGTGACGGTGTGTGGTGATGGTGTCGGTTGAGCTGGTCGAGCCGGTGAGACACCCTCTTCAGCTCCCTCTCCACTAAGCGGGCTAAGCCTTGCTGGTTCTGTCCAAAGCTGGAAAGCAGCACAACACTGAACAAATAAAATGATCCTGTTTGTACCGTATGTTGAGAAGGCAAATGTCGTTGAATACCTCTGCAGCAGCAGACTGAGGTCATCTCTGGTCAGCTGAGTGAGCTGTCCCCTCTCTCTACTCAGCCTCTGTACCTGAGTACTCAAAGCCTCCAGCCTAAGAGCCAGCCTACGAGAGCCAAGGCCACGCTGACCTGTGACATGAAGTACAGTATCATATGCTCTATAATAGTGTTTAAGTAGTAATATTATACATTATGTCCAGGCTAATATTGTTCTGTGCATCTGTCAAACCATGGCATGTGATCACTTTTGCAGAGGTGCATTTTGCCATTTTACGACAGATGAGATAATTGTTTTCTGACAACAAAATATTTTAACTATAACACACACACACACAGTTACAAACACTCATATAGATGTATTGTATATATGCATGCATGTTTATTTTGGAGGTTAAGCTGAAATTGTTGACCATAGATTTCCATCAGGTGCTGTGCATCAGCGTGTGAACCCTTAAAACAACAAAACCGCTTGTCACAGGAAGTGACCTTGATGCAGAAATGACATTCTGTTTACCGTTTTTGCAGTTTTTAAGTCTTGGTTATTTTAAATATGTTGATTTTTTTTCTCTGGTAGGTGGTCCAGTGTAAAGTGCTCGACTGGCCTGAAATGGTATCAGAGATGCTGTCCACATTCCCAAACATTCTACTGTTGTTACCAGACATACTGTAACTTTACAAACAGTAAATGTGCACAATAAAAGCCTGCTGGTTGCTTAAATATGTTGTTTTAAATGGATCAAGGATGTCTTGATTGAAGCATCTGTATGAGGCAAGAAGGGCTGTTAAAATTCAATGAGGAATATTGAGTGTTATATTGCTGATGATTTTGAGGTTGATCTGAGGTCACAGTAAGGATCTCCTTCGGGATCGAGCTCATACCTATGACGCACAGTAAAATCCACCAGACTGATGATGTCACCTCATCGCTGTTTTCTCAGCTGACTGTCAGCATATCAGCACTTACAAGCCCAGGGGCCCTTTGGGCAGATGCAATGAAAGATGAATGGGGGAGAAGAGTTGCGGTCCTGTAACAACTTCATGCCAGTTGGGTGAGATAATTATGTGACCGAATCATTTAAAAAAAACTCATAAAGGAGGTGTGTGTGTGTGTGTGTGTGTGTGTGTGTGTGTGTGTGCTGCTTTTAAAATAGTGTGTGCAACCCTTACTTATTTGTCAAATATATGTTGTTTCTGCACTTTGTCACATTGCATGTAGACAGAAAAAACTCATAACAATATATTTTAATCAAATATTAAAGCCAAAATGAATTTGTCATAATCTGCCAGTTAAATGAGACAATTCAGTTTTATGTCACTGTAATGTATTATTTTATATTTTATTTTATCCCTGTGTTTTTGAACTTCTACTCTTGCCATTTTTACTTAGTATTTATTATATTATTGTGTGGCTCACATGTGCCATTGGTTTTTATGCTCAAAAATCCTATTTCAGAAGAAAGGGATCAGGATGTTTGGATTACATTTTGAGACTGATTTATCAGAAGTTTCCCACAAAAGAGAGTGTTCTCTCTTAAGTTGTTTATCTGATTTTAACCCTCATGGATATCATATAATGACTAGAAATATAAGTTGTTTGAAAGAGTTTCTAGGCACGGTGGTGTAGTGGTTAGCACTGTCGCCTCACAGCAAGAAGGTACCGGGTTTGAATCCCGGGCCCGGGGCCTTTCTGTGTAGAGTTTGCATGTTCTCCCCGTGTCTGCGTGGGTTCTCTCTGGGTACTCCGGCTTCCTCCCATCATCCAAAAACATGCATGGGGATTAGGTTAATTGGCTAATTTAAATTGTCCGTAGGTGTGAATGTGAGTGCGAGTGGTTGTCTGTCTCTGTGCCCTGCGATGAGGTGGCGACTTGTCCAGGGTGTACCCTGCCTTCCACCCTAAGACAGCTGGCTTCAGCCCCCTGCGACCCTATGATGATAAGCGGTAGATAATGGATGGATGGATGGATGGATGGAAAGAGTTTTTTACATGTGGCTTCCATATAATTCAATTCAATAATACAGTCTACCTCTGTAACGGACATAGTTTTTCATTTAAATTGCACTAATTGAAAAAAAAATGTATATCAAAACTATTACAAATTATTAAATGTGTTTGAATATTAAATCAAAATTCCAAACAAAAGCAACAAATGGACTTTTGACCTCCTTAACCACTTAAAACACAGAGTGGAGAGACTATTTCCAAAATACTCCTGAAGATGTGCGACACTGATTTCCAAGAGAGACCAGAGTATGTGAATTTATTCCTCGGGTGCAAAAGAAAATGCTGATTTTTACAGAAAAACACTGGAGATTGTTGACAAAATTTGTCTCGTCCTTGTAAACAAAGACAAAAGCTTTTGCCCAAACAGCCTTGTCTCCTTCCCCCTTAAATACCCTCCAGTGTATCCAGACAATTGAGACAACAGAAGTATCTTGGCCGCAAACCCACAACTGCCAGACACATGGCAGGACCCTCCGCAAATTGTGTACAAAGCTTCATCTAACACTGAGGAAGACAATCAGATCAGGGTGTTAAGCTCTGGAGATACAGTACATCGTTGCAAAATATACACTGTTATGTCCCCAAACCAATGCTTAATGTGAAGACATCACATCTGACTGAGATTATGTGACATGTTTGTTTATGTTGTTCATAGTCAGTATTGTTAAAACGCCATGGATGTGTGGGTCTGTGAATACAGTCCACTTCTAAACTAAACCGTGTCTCTTTGTGTGTGTTACCTTGCTCCTCAGGTGACCTCCCAGCAGGTTCATCCTTGGTCATCTCAGGTGGCACCCAGAGGCTCTGCAGCATCAGGGTGATCACAGACAGGCACAGGCAGAGTACCAGACAACCACTAGAGGGCACAATACCACAGAAACCTTTTCAACTACTACTGCAAATGGCACAAGGTAGGTACACGTTATATACAGGCTACATATGGGTGCATCCGTTGGTCACAAGCTTATTGTGTCTGACAAGCTCAACTCACTGTGTAAGTGGTTGTTTTCATTTGATGAAACTTTCAGTGTCTGGTGATTTGGTCAAGTTTGCAGAGTTTCAAGCATTTTTCCATTACTTTAAGCTAATAATTTATTATTATTTATTTATTAAATGTATTAATTTAAGCCAGTATTTTCAAATATTTTCCATTATTTTAGGACAACAATTCTAATCATGTATCCATTACTTTAGGATAATAATTCAAAGTATGTCTGCATTAAAGCTAATAATTCCGAGCATTTATGCATTTCTTTGAGCTAATAATGTAAAATATTTATCCATTACTTTCAGCAAATAATTCCAAGCATTTATGCATTTCTTTAAGCTAATAATGTAAAATATTTATCCATTACTTTCAGCAAATAATTCCAAGTATTTATCCATTACTTTCAGCAAATAATTCCAAGTATTTATCCATTACTTTCAGCAAATAATTCCAAGTATTTATCCATTACTTTCAGCAAATAATTCCAAGTATTTATCCATTACTTTCAGCCAATAATTCCAATCATTTATGCATTACTTTAAGCTAATAATGTCAAGTATTTATCCATTAATTTAAGCTAATAATTTCAAGAATTTATCAATTGCTTTCAGCCAATAATTCCAAGCATTTTTGTACATATTGAGTATTATACATCATCATATGGACGACAAAGACAAAAGAGTATGCACTCTAGATATGTAGCATATGTAATCTCCTTTTAACTGCATATATTTGGTTTTAATGCAATATTCTGATGCAATAAAATGTACAGCCTGACTGCCTTTTGACAGATACACTGAGAATGTGGAGAGCTGAATCGCTCCATGACTTCTCGTGCAGACCATGGTGTGTCAAATCAAATATCTGAAGCATGATGTGCCATTATTGCATGGGTCTGCTCATCGCTCACATGTGCTCCTAGCTTCAGTTTAACTGGGACAAAGAGAGCAGTCACTTCTCTTTCACTCTCATCAGGTCGGTAAACCCACCATCCCCTACCCAAAGAAGCTCCCTTAGTGCTATAAATCTACAGATTCAGATCCAAACAAGTTATTTCCATTTCATTCTATCAAGCTGCATTTCATCAAAGTTGTCCAAGCACTCATCACGACACCACGTGTCTTTGGTTGAGGGTGGTATGGAAAAGTAGCAGAACTGTATAGCTACACAGGAGAGATCATGTGAAACAGATTATTTATTAGATGTGAATATAATCAGTTACTCATTAACTTGTTAAAGCAAGTAAGACAATGTGAGTGCACACTGCAGGGGCATAGATGACAGTGCATCAGTTGCTTTCTACTGTGCATTTTTACAATATCCTGGCCACTTATTACACTTAATGATGCCTTACCTGCGTGGCCGAAGTGCAACATGCATGGCCCTCTGTTTACAGTATGCTGGATCTCACTGTCAAAAAAAGAACATTACAAATTCCAGTAAATTCATCATGCTTAGTGATAATGTCTTGGGCAGGGAATAACGTAATTGCACTATCGTTTCATAAGTACACTTTCATGTTTGTGTTTAAGTACTCAAACTCTTTTATCATATTGCAAATGAATGGTCACACTTTCCACATGAATTACATCAATAAAGTCTGAAGAAAAAATAGATTTCAAGTCATGCCATATTCAGCATGACTGGTCATGAAAGCCTTTTAAAGCCTGCATTAAACATGTTCATTAAACTGAGAAATGCTGAGCATTCTCTTGTGTCAATGTGAGACAGATGCAGAGATGTCAACAGCCCAGCCTACACGACAAACCAGAACAAGAACAACCACACACACATCCTCACCTCCTTGGGTCTCCGTCCCAACCCACTAGCAACCATTAGGCCTATTTTCAAAACACACAAACTAAAAAAAGGAGATAAAGTTAGGACTGGGAAGTATCTTGCCTCCTTTTTTGTCTCTTTTAGCTTTCGTTCCCTCCTTCTCTGGCCGTGTCTTTTCTCTGTCCGAGGGCCTATGGGTAGGCATCCTGTGGTTGTCAGGGTAACCTGACTCCCCTTTTAAGAAAACAATACGCAGAGTGCTGCTTAGGTCTTTCACTGATACAATGGAGCCCACGCTATTGGGTGACAAGGTTTCTTTCAGTCTCGCCAACCAGACTTAAGCCTCAGTTGTGAATTGATACTCAAGTAGGGAGCTCATTTAAATAGCTCAAATGGTGCAAAACTCTTTCTCTGAATGGCACAATACAGACATGAAACAGTACAAATTTAATGATGTAACAATAGCATGATAATCACCCCAGGAAAATACCCAGTAGCAACTTTATTGATAAAAATTATGTAGTAATTGACTTGCTGTGTTGTCACACCAATAATTCAATCAGACAGCAATCTCGGTCTTTATAGGTTTAAATTTGATTGTGAGAGATGGAATGGAAATGTATGAAAGAGACCAATGAGCTGTTTTAATTTTAGTCATTATACTGGTTGATTAAATCATTCAGAACTTAAAAACTTGACCACCGTTGACCACAGATCAGTGGTCTGCCAGATACCTGAGGAGGGCGCCATAGTGCCAAGGTGCTCCTGTACTGAAGTAAAAATTAAAAAAAAGACTGGGGAAAAATCTAACTCTGGACACTCAAATCAATGAGCAAAAACTGAAATACGAAAGGTGACAGGGACAATTTTTTTTTGTGATATGCTTAAAGTTAGCTTCTGAAAAGGGTGATCATAAGAATGAGCATGCAGCAACAATTAGGAGGCCTGCAGATCAGTCCCACACAGCATGCCCAAAGTTTCCACACCACTTAACTAATTAGCAACATCCCATCTGGATAGAGACAGACCGGACACACATGTCACTGGGTCAGCTGACGTTGAGCAATTCAAAGAGGAAGTGCACCAGTTTCTTATAAAATAGGCCATGAACACAATAAGCAGGCAGCGAACCCCACAACTCAAACCCTGCACTCTTGATTGTTTAATTTTATTAATGTAATCTAAAATATGCCACTCCCATCACATTTTTACCTATTTATATAATTCTTTTTGTCTTTCCACAAAAACAAGAGCAAAGAAAAGCCCACACATTTGAAAAATGGCCACTAGCATGTTATTCCTTTTTAGTGATTTGTGGATTTGCAAAAATTAGCATCCTGTGGATAATCCTTTGTTTAAGCTTTAGTTAGCTACCTGCACAGTGCAAAGTTCTGAAAGACAATAGTTAATTTCACATGAACCTCTCTACGCTACTGGGGTCTATTTAATTGTGCAAGTCCTAATGTTTAAGATTTTGTTTAAGATTTAAATTGGTCAGATAGAGGCTAGGTGGCTATAAACAAGTTGGTGTGCACATCTATGCCTCTGTGCACTAGTAAGATAAGAGGATGGGGCGGTGTTACTGGAGTGATGTCATGCAGTGTGTGAGAGCAGCAGGATTTGATGAGCATAAACCTCCATAAGCTAGGACCTAGAGGCTTACTGGCTTTATATACACCCATCTGTCTCTCTCTCTCTCTCTCTCTCTCTCTCGCTCTCTCTCTCTCTCTCTCTTTCACTATCATATCATATTTGCTTTATTGGCATGAATTTTACAAGAACTCTGTTGCCAAAGCATCAAGAATCAATTAAACAGAGCAGAAAATGCAATTTGTAGATTAAAATACAAATAAATGAAATGAAACTTAAAAAAAATAAAGATAATGTGTGTGGAAGGATTAATAAGACTGGGTATCATTAGGCAATTACAAGTTGTCATATACAATGAAAACCATATACACATATAGTTGATATTAAATGATAATAACAATTATAATAAAAACTAACAATATTATACTATAGCAGTAGTGGTTCTGATCAGCATTTGTGTTTTTCTCTAGCATCATGGCAGAGTGGTACATATTGTGCAGCTATTTTTATAAATTATGGAGCTTCTCCCAGACATACTTTTAACAGTTCATCACATTTTGTTCCCTGATATGATGGATCTGCTGCAGTCATCTGCTGGAAGAAGGCCTCTCTCTCAGTTTGGTACAGCGAGCAATAGACGAGAAAATGGGCCTCAGTTTCTATTTCTCCTGAACCAAAGTGTTTACATACTCTTAATTCTCTCAGCTCTCTTTCTGCCTCTCTCTCTCACATGTGTACACACACACACACACACACACACACAATGTATTTGTTCTCAATTTCCCTCATCGTCTCTTACAACTCATGCATATACATGCACACCAATTTCACATAATTAACCATCCATATTTTATGCTGTGCAGACTAATGAAATGTGAAGTTATCGTTATCATGTGACATGGTTAGTGCTCTCTTTTTCCCAGAATACTTTGTTAGTTGTTTGAGGTTGTACATAATGGATTAGGCTACGTGGAACTTAGGTAAAAGGTAAAACACAATGATGAAGTCTAATGCTGTGTCATGAATTCTGAGATGTGGATGGATTTCTTTTATTTTATATATTATATTATCATTTATATATTATTTTTGTGTAACTCCAGTTTGCAGCCAAGTGCTGCGAAAGCTTGGGCAGAGGTTAAAACAATACATCTCTATCACACAGCAGCATAAGGCACAGTCTGTCTTTGCTATGGCAGTACAAAGAAGGTCATAATAAATGAGGACATGAAAAACATCAGCTGTGAGGGACAAGGCATGTCCGAACAACATTTCACCCTGAGTCCTGGATGGCGACGACGGCTCTACAATTTAATCATCAGTAATAACTGTCATGTGTTGGGCGGTTGCTTTGAGCACAGGACAAAGGCGGGGTTTGTTGCACTTTCTAGACTTGTGTGTGTAACATGCAGTTGCTATTGCTCTAACCTAATGACTACATACATGTTAGCCTATAATCTGGTCTTTTTTCCTCAGTGAGTGTCTACCTGAGCCCCTCACTGCAGCTCCATCAGGCTCCGCTCACAGACGAACCGTAACCGAGGCTGGAGCCACTGCGCATGCCCGAGACAACTTAATATGAACGCTGCCTCACTGTCTCAAGACATCTCACCTACAGGTAAGGATACTGTCCGCTTACTCTCTGTCAGTTAGCCACATTGTGTTACTAGTCTTGGTGTTGTACGTTAGAGGTCATTCTTACTGCTGTCGTCGGTTTTAAATGCACAGATGTCCAAAAATTCAAGCTGTTGTCTCCCCACGTCAACAAACTCCAAGACAGGAGCCTGCGGACCAAATTAATTTGTGGTTGGTATCATTCATGCTAGCAGCCGACACATTTGACTGAGTTATTTTGCTGTGGGGCGATATTTGCATGGCTTCGTGTCTGGCCGCTTGTTTTGTGTGTCTGGTTGAGGTTGGGTTAGCTGCTTACGTGCGCTGACAGCAGCAGCTTACGGCTAGCTAAGGCTAGCAGTGCTAACCTGGCATGCGTGAATGGAAAAGGGTGTATCAGATTTACTCGGGCGGTAATGATAACTAGTCTGTGACCCGTGTGCATAGGCTACAATCTCATCTGCTGGCTGGCTGGCTAGCTAGCGTTAACAGGTCATACGGCTGTAAGTACAGGTTATGCAGCTCTGAGTGCATTTGCAGCTGTCGCTGCAGTGTGCGATGACATTACTGTATCCGCATATCCTGTTAATGTTTATGTTAGGTGACAGACACTGACGTTAGCCATTTGTGCTAATGTCTTTGTATCTGTAGCCTGTCCAGTTTTGCAGAGGTGCAGATTAATGTAGCTTCCTCCCATACAACACCTAAAGTTTGCACATTTAAACATGCATTAGATGGACAGAAATCATATGTGGGGAGGTTAGTTCTTTAAATGGGCTGTTAGCACATGTACTCATTCAGAGTGTAGTGTGTATATACACAGCATATATTATGCGTTATGTGTGCTAAGTAGGCTAACCTGTTTTCAGGAGAGGTAGCTTATGTATGAGCGAATTTCATAACATCATAGGAGCCATATTGTCAGGATCCTCAAGTCTTCCTGTACAGGATTTAAAGTCAGTTTCATCACGAGGTAAAGGGTGTCAGTTAGTTTGGCTTCTTACTCAACAACATGTTGAGTTACAGCAGCCTGCATGCTGCCATGCCATCCTGTGTCAAAAGTAAAATGGCCCTATAGATGCTTCCAGTTTACATGATGTAATGTATTGGTATTCACCTCCATGTGACTTGTTGGAACGCCGTGTTAAATTGTCTGATGATTTTACGACTGTCATTTTCAGTATATTGCAAGTGATCTTTGGACATACATTTCCATGTGACCAGCGTGACATGATTTGTCATACGACAACCATTCTCAGTATGCTGTGTATTTCACATGACCTTTGGATGTGCATTTCCATAATTATTGTGGATAATCACCTGATTATATGGCAGTCATTTTTTAAACATGTTTTTGGTGAAATTTTACAGCATATGCTAGGTGTGTATTTCCTTCACTACCAGGGAACATATGGAAACTATCTTACTGTCTACTTATGCCAAGTTTATGTATCATCTCTTCCATCTAACTGATATCATTGCCAAGAAGGCAGCCAGTTACAGAGGATCAGATAGGCTTGTAGGCATTCACCAAGGACATTTAAGGTTTTGTAGACTGACGAGATTTTAGAGCACGTTTATCTGTCTTAAATTGATACTGATCACTGTGAAACATGCCTAGAAAATGATGAAGTGCATTAATCCCATTTATTTCCTCCTTTCTGCCTTCCAGTAAGCATCATGGAAGGTTAAGAGAAATAATTTCCTGTTTGGAGGACAGAAGTTTATCAATACCTCGGAGCATCACTCCTCTCTTCCCACTCAGGCAGTCCTCAGCAAGTTTCCAGCACAATGGCTGAAGAAGACTATGGCAGCTTTGTGGACTGGAACCAGATGGGTGATCTAGCCAAAAGCAGTGGGCCCACCAAGGTAGACTGTAAAGACCTGAAAGAGTTCAAACAGATGGCTCGGCAGGGTTACTGGGCCAAAAACCACAAACTACGGGCACAAGTTTACCAGCAGCTCATCAAAGCTATTCCCTGTCGCACAGTTACCCCAGATGCTGAAGTGTATCGTGACATTATGGGAAATGCAGCCACTAAGAAGCCCTCCTCCCACATCCCACTTCCAGAGTTTGTGGATGGAAGTCCTCTGCCGCGGTACTGCCTGAAGGCTGAGGCAGTAGCCTCAGCCCACCGCATTATCAACTGCGTGGCTGGACAGTTTCCAGATATCTCCCACTGCCCGTCACTACCGGCTGTTGTTTCGTTGCTCCTGCACTTCAGCATGGACGAGGCTCAGTGTTTTGAGCATGTCAGCCGTATGCTAGCCTGCAACGAACCAGGCAGACGTTTGCTGGACCAGACTTTCCTGGCCTATGAGTCTAGCTGCATGACCTTTGGCGACCTGTCCAACAAGTACTGTGCAGCTGGCCACAAACTGATTGTGGCCACAGCCCAGGATGTTCTTGAAGTCTACTCAGACTGGCAGCACTGGGTGTTGGGCGACCTGCCTTTCAGCCACGTGGTCAGAGTCCTGGACGTCTACCTAGTGGAGGGCTACAAGGTTCTCTTCCGTGTTGCTATAGCCTTGCTCAAGTTCTATCGCAAGTATAAATCAGGGAGCCAGGGAGCACAGGGCAACCAGCAGCAGGATTCAGGCAAAGTTAGGGCCGACATTCAGGCTTTCGTCAAAGGCATCGCCTCCACTGTTACACCTGACAAGTTGCTGGAGAAGGCCTTCTCCATCCGGATGTTTAGTCGCAAGGAGATCACCCTGCTGCAACTCACAAATGAGAAGTCCCTGCAGCAGAAAGGCATCACTGTCAGACAGAAGCGGTATAGTCAATCATCTGATCTTTATGTGGTGGATTGTGAGCATCCTGTTTGCCTTTTTTATTGAGAAACTAGGCTGCTCCTACTGATGTACAGTGCTATTTGTCTTATCATTATCTCAGCTCTGCAGATTTTTTTTAATATTCTGGCATGCTCTGGGTTCAAGTGGCTCTTGCATCCTTATCTCACATTATGTTCTTGTTTTCCTTTTTTTTTGTTTCTGCTGTGTCTTTCCATCCGCCATTCTGTCTCATCTGCACTTCACTCTTATGTTTCCTGCATTGGTTATTTCACAGTTCTAGGTGGGTTCTCTCTCTCTAGATCCATCTCTGTTTCTTTCAAACCATGCTCATGTACTCTAAGAATAGATGTGATGATACAATTGCACTTCAGTTGTCATAGGCTAGAATCATATATGAAAGGACACTTAGTCACTCAGTCCTCTCCGTGTCTTCCTGTGTCTGTTCCTGGGCGTCTTCAGGAGAAACGTGCAGCTGGCTCTCAATCCTGACACCTTTTCCTCAGAGATTGTCAGCGCCAAGGAGATGAGGGACATCTGGTCATGGATCCCTGAGCGCTTTGCCCTGTGCCAACCACAACTCCTCTTCACTACCTCCACCCATGGATGCAGCCTCAACAGGTTCACTGTCCAGTGCTCAATTTAACACGTTAATCCAGCTTTTGGCTGCTTCTCAGAATTCACATATGAGGCCATCCTTTACATTGAGTCTTTGCATTTTTTGCCCTTTTTTGCCTAAACTTGGTGTATACACAACAAGACGGTGTCTGGGGAGACCAGCAGGCCTGCCGGAAGTAATTAGTCTTTTGTAAAGTAATTAAGAATATATTAGCTGAGAGTTGTGTTCTATATTAAAACAGTGCCTTACTTAAATTCGACCAACCCAAATCTTCCATACATCAAGTAGGTGTATGTAGAGAAAGTTGCAATGAATTAAGCTTGAGCATCTTCCTTCAGATTCTACTCTCATTGTGAAGGCTACGAACCCACACTGCTCCTCATCCGGACCACAGATGGCGATGTAAGCAACACACTCACACACACACACACACACACCTACACCTACATGTTGGAGGAATCAAACATATGCACATTATTTTGATGGAAGATGTGTACATAGGACATGATGACATCCTGATAACATGCATCAGATTTGATGTCGTTATGGTGATGTATTGATGCAGTTTAGATTAGTAAAATATTCTAACAGTCCGGTTTTTCCACTCAGTTGTTATGGATACCAAAGTGTGATGTTGTCATTTCAGGCACAGAATCACAGACGTGGACACAAAGCAGTATAAACTAGTTTCTGTCTCAGAGACTTTCTGTTGTAAACTGTTTTTGCGTATCAGTTAAAAGAGGAAATGCTAGTAAATGAGTCCTGCACACTGCTACTGCTGCACTGGTGCTTGGCTAGCAAAATCCACCTGACAAGTTGTTGCTTTTCTTTTTCTTCAGTACTGATAAATGTCACAGTAGCTAGGTGCATTTCAAAATAGACTTTGGTTTTATTCTAGTCCTGAGCTCTGTGAATTGGTGTCAGATGTCATGATTACACGGGTGTCATAAGATTGGATTATGGCGCTGCAAACAGATCTAAGCACGAACGTTGGCAGTTTACAGAAAGCAAACTTCCACTAATTAACTTAACTTCCACTAAGTATTTTAGAGACTGAAGTCCTTGCAGATGATGAAGAGATAAACCCACTGATGCCAGTTCTGTTTTGTTTGTGTTTTTTGTTCCAGGTATGTGGAGCCTTCCTGTCTACAGATTGGGAGGAGCGAAAGAGAGGAGGCAACAAATTGAGCTTCTTTGGCACAGGAGAATGCTTTGTGTTCAGGGTAAGTTAATTGTTACTATCTTACTGTTTTTGTTTGTTTTTTTATGTTTTTTAGTAAAATGTTTTGTTCATTTTGGTGATTTTTTTTTCTGAATCAAAGGGTTTCATTTTTTGTAGTACCACATTGCAACCACCAGAGGGTACCATCCACTCAGTTCTCACATGCTGTTGATCTCAGTGTCACCGGAAAGGCCTGCTTAGTAGGTCACAGTTTAAGGTACAATATGTAAGAACTCTAAAGCAATTGGCCGTAAAATCGTCCTAATGCCTAATGTGAGACTCAGGAATAATGTTCATATAACATACTGAACTCACCAACAACAACAATACAGCCAAAATATTCACATTCAAAAAAATCTTTTGCAGACCGCAAATCATGTTGATGTTTTGAAATCATGTTTTGGCCTCCACCTATCTCCCAATCACCAAGTCAGTGGTGTTTCAGTATCCGGGTTGCCAGCTCTGCTCTAGTTAGCACAGCTGCTACGAACGTGTTGGATAAATAATGTCTAACGTTATGAAATCGAAAAGACCTCATCATGAATCCGAAATACATTTTGACATACAAGTCCGAAATAAAACAAGGATTTGTATAGTTGATGCCTTTGAAAGATGGAGACGGCTGAAAGCGGACGGGCAGCAGCGCTCCTCACCGTGGATCGCGGACCCACGTCTCCCACCCCGGAGTTGCGCTCACTTTAACGCGGCCCTCCACAGCTCTCCTCCGGCATATTTTACTCCTTCTGTCCATGGTCCATGGTGATGGACTGCTTTTCATTCACTGTAACACTTTCCGTTCCTCTTGCATCCTAGCCTAGCTGGCAACCTCTTGTCAGGAGAAAGGGAGAGGGGAGACACCACTCTACAGTATTTTGAAAGTGATTGCAGTACCAGTTTTGGCCACAATCCTGTCATCCATCCATTATCTACCGCTTATCCTCATAGGGTCGCAGGGGGGCTGGAGCCTATCCCAGCTGTTTTAGGGTGGAAGGCAGGGTACACCCTGGACAAGTCGCCACCTCATCCTAGAGCACATAGAGACAGACAACCAGTCACACTCACATTCACACCTACACTGGTTTTGCCATGTCTGCAAAAACACCACACACACCATGCTCTTTGAGTTGTATTAATAATAACACCTGGGCTAGAAATAGCACAACAGACTGGCTCCCTAATGCCTGCTGAATTAATTATTTACTGGGTATCTGTGTGGATGCACAGCTGTGAGCTCTCTGAGCCAGAAAACACCATCACCTCACACACTAATACTCAAAGCACGCACAGATCGGAAACTCCTGCAACCTGATCCTGTAGTATCTCACCTGGCCCTCACCTGACACCAGGAGGAAATGGAGACAGTCTGCTATGACTGATGATGTCTATTTTTAATTTAATTTTATCCTTGATTTAAACTGGTAGTCTCCATAAAGTTATGGTCTTATACACATTAAGTTTGGTGCACTGAAAAGTCATAGCTGAACATTGTTTCTCATTCAGAAAATCAATTGTTGTTGTGAATGTTGAATTGCAAATACTTACAGTTGTTAGTATATAGTATAGCATAGTTTTCTTTGTTGTTTTTGCAACTCATTCCATTAGTAAGGGGCACAGTGTTTGAGACTAGTTCTTTCAAGTTCAGTTTAAACATACAGTAGCTGAAGTTATAAGTTATAATGTCAGCTGACTTGGCAATGTAAGTATTTTTTTATGGGATCAGAGACCAGATCGTGTGATGCTCAGGTGTGTAATCGATAATGAATGTCTATTTTCTGTGCCAGCTGAAGCCAGAGATGGAGCGCTATGAATGGGTGGTGATCCGCCACCCTGAGTTGGCCTCCTCTATCAAGACTGAGGTCCAGGAAGACACAGGCTCCTCTGAGGGGCAAAACTCGGACAACAATGGCTTACAGCAGCCAGAGAAACCTGCTGGAGACCTGTCGCCCTTCCTCTCTGCCCACCACTTCAACCTCAACTCCAAGAATACTTCCATGTTCATGGCTGGCAATTTTGACTCTATCATAGTGGGTGAGTGGATTATTACTTTATTTCATTGTTTTGTTTTTGGCATTTCTGGTCCCTTCTTATGTGGTGTGTTTCTTTTTGCATAGCTGGCCAAATATAGATTATTTTCACTTTCATCAAACAGATGGGAAGACATTAAACATGGGCTAAAACACAACATTTCATTCAGCAAAGTACTGTAAAAGTATGAAGATCATAGGGTTGATCTGTTTTCAAGTGAAAACCATTTGTAGAAATGTGTTTTTGGACTTTTAACTCATACAAACTTTGTGCTCTTGTGTGTGATCAGGGGGAGGTGATGGCAACGCTCTCTACATCGATTCTGAGCTCAACCATGGGCGCACTGGCAGGTGTGCCACCTTTGACAACCCGCCTCTGTGTGCTGAGAGCTTCCAGGTTTCACTGCTGGAAGTGTGGGGCTTCCAGGATACCATGGCCTCATAATGCTGTTCACATAAACACACACAACACATACTTACATATAGAGCCATACAGATTTTAACACACCATATTAAGACAGAATATCTTGATATAAAATGTCCAGCAAAGTTTTAAGGTGGAAAGCACAGGTGTTCAAACAGAGCTACGTCCGTCCTGCTAATTCCTCTACGAGTAACTTTTTTTTAATTTCTTAAAGCACCTAACCCAAATTTCAGCATATGAATAAAAATGTGATCTTTTTTTTTGTTTTCTGTGTATACAGATTTGGATAATGGTGTGCCTATTATGTCTGGTAATATGAAAGAAGTCAGAATCAACTCTAGATGAAGCCAAAATAAGGTTCATTTAGAGAAGTTTTTGTCAGCTGTGTTCGTGTTCATGTTCATGCTGAGGTGAAACGTGAATTTTTTAATGTAAATTCTGTCTTTTATGTTCTGTGGTTTCACTCAATCTGCCAAATTTACTATATAGCTATGTCTTGCAGTCTTCAAAAAATGTTATTTACCAGGCCATATGGCTTAAGATGAATTGTGTGAAGTCAAGATCTGATTTGGTGAGTCTGAGTGAGTTTTTAAATGTTGTAGAATTAAAATAGGTCAAGCCCTGACACGTTTTCATTTCCTTTGATGAACTGTCTGTATGTTGGAGATGTTTGTGAATATCATTGATGCCATTTTGCACCATATGTCGAAGCTTTCTTTTGAACTTCACTTTGTAAAGTATATGAATATTCATGTGACTAAGTGAGAAAACGTTTTAAAAGAAAAAAAGGTGTTTTTGCTTTACAAGTAATGGAGATAAATGTAGTTTCTCTTCTTCTTACCCTTCTCCTGCAACTTGCGTCCTTTCCAGTGTGAAGATAATAACAAAAAGAAGTCAGATATGTGCTCCAGTGAAGTAATAAGTGAGTAAATACAAATGTATCATACGTGTGATAATACAGCAGTTTGTATTCAGTAGAGCAAGTGACTTGGTCTGTTATTTTTTTTTTTTTTTTTTTTTTGCCTTGCTACTTTGTTTTTCTGCCATATCTATCACATCTCTCTTCCTACAAAGACTTTTCTTTAGACAGTAACAGAAGTGTGCTAGATGCCTTCTAGCACACTTCAGTCAGCTGACCCTCTAATCCTGCTCTACTCCTGCTAGTTACAGCTGGTATGCCTGGTTACCAAAATTACTGTGATTACACTTTTTATTACATTTGTTTCCTCTGCACCTTTAATACCAACAATTAATTCAAAAGGGTGTATTTCCAATTTAAAACTACATGTTGAAAGATATTTTCTTTAAAGATAAACCTGCTTAAGGAAATACCCTGGTTCAAACGCAACATTAGTTTCGAGTAAATTCATGAAATGACATTATTGCAAATGCCTTATTGTGTAGGGTCTAAAACACTAATTGTGTGACTCCTTTATCACTCATACACACTTCTTGATGTCTATTTTTTCTACTATGTGGAAGCTGACAGTGAACTGCATGACTGGAAAATATTTAGCAGAGATGAGTCAGATATACCCACAAATATATCCATAAAATACTCCTTTTATTCTCAGCTGAAAAGCAAAATTCAGTTCACTGAACTTATTAGAGAAATAGGGCCAGTTTGCTACACATGATGCAAATTCAGCAACTGATATTATCCAACCTATGGCAACACTACATTAAAGTTGTATTAAAATTTATTGTCAATTCATTTATAGTAATTGGCACTTGGAGAACTGTAGTATCTTAGAGGGTGGAGTGGTGGAGTAATTCCTTCTTTACAGTAAGTGGCATTGACTCTGTCTTGCCAAGGCTGTGCTGTTCATTCAGGATTCACACTATGCTAATCGCACATGCACTATATTTAGCTGCTCCTTTGGGTGTTGGTCTGGCACATCTCCTGAAAACCATGCTTTCAGCCTCAAGGAGTAAGATGCTTAAGTATTTAACCCTACACTGAGACGGGTCTCTCCTTGTCCAGCCCCCGCCCCCTCGGATAATACAAGGGCGATGGATGGGGGATTAAGAGGACAGACTAAGGATGTCTCAACAAATATGTTTTACTGTTTCATGGAGTGAATACTGCAATGTGTTCACTGGAAAGGAGGTTGATCTCTACTTTCGCTCAACATTACTGAATATATGTCATAAATGAGCTTTATGGACTGTACATCTGTGCTTCAACATCAATAATCGTTGCAATTATTTCCTTAAGGCTGGTGTCACAGCAACACTTTATTATTATTGCAAGATTAAAGCTTTATCATTTCCAAAATATTAGCATTTTAAAAAGATTGGAAAGTTCTTTATCCCAGTAAGAAAGGAACCAGCCCATATGGTGAAAATGCCAAACCTGACAGTAGTTTGGTTCAGTGACTTCCTTCATTTAGATCCTGGACAGAGTAGGACACTGGAGAATTGCATCCTGGTCTGATCATATATGAAAGTACCAGAAGAAGGATATAGTACAGTGTGCATTTACAATTGGGAGGAAATGCTTTGCAGTGCATTTTGAAAAGTATCTTGAATCATGCCCTTGTGAGAATTTCTCATAGTTCCCTGTTTCCCTTCCTTAAAACAGCCTTAAAGACCATTTTGTCCTGTTCTTACTCTCCTCTTGCATCCTGTATCAGTGCAACTGAAGGACAAGTGCATCCACCTAATTCTTATATCATCCCCAAAACAGTGTATAGGCTGAGGTACATGGGCTATCATATTGCTGGGTTTTATCAAATGTTGCAGTGTCTGTGTATGTATCCCAGAAAGGAAGATCGTAACCCTGCATAACTACATCCACATCCACCTAAGGGAGTCCAGGATCGATGAGTGTCCAGTCAATCAGCAGAGAAAGAGAAAACCAAGTGAAATCATCTCATCTCACGTGATCTTTTTCGTTATTAATGCATCACTGCACACACACACACGCACACACCATCCATGCCTCAAAATTATCCATTCCAGTTGTATAATACAACCTTTGCTTTTGGCAGGCGGAGTAAGATGTTGGCTGAGAAAAGTGTTTGAAAGGAAAACAGGCTGTGATGCTCGACTGGTGTAGAAATTGCATCACGAGTGAAGGAGCTATACAGAGCCACAGGGGAGGGGTCCTTCTCTGGTGCTGCTGACTAGACAAGGCAATGCAGAGGGAGTAGGATGGAGGGATGGATGGAGGAAGAGGAGGAGGCACAGGGACTGCACAAGCTCTCTGTGACTCACACGTGCACACACTTCATCAGTCCTATGGTGTCCTAGCTTTCTCCACCCCTCCTCTTCCTGGATCTCTGAGCTTGCTGGGAGCCATAATGTACACTGGAATGGGGATTCTCTGTTCCCTCCCCCCACCACAAACACACACTCAACCTCAAATTCTCTCACTCTCACGCTCCACGTTGCTGCATATCACAGATGACTGTAAACCATCCTGCAGCTGCATGGTAGAATTCTGGTGCAAAATGCAGAAATGTGTTTCAATATACGCAACATTAGGAACTCCAGTATTTGGAGAGGTCACTTTAATCACTGCGGGGCTCTCTTTAAGAATTACATCCATATTACAATTTAAAGCGTGATGTATTCAGACATTTCAAATAAATATTTTCTTGTTTTTTTTTTTTTTTATCACTGACTGCTTGGACCACACAAACACCATTTCTCATTAGCTCAACAGTGTCTCCACACCCTCTTGCTTCTCCCCATCATTTCATCCCCTTGCTTGTGAAGGGTGAATGCGTAGATATCAAAGGGGAAGCCTGCAGCGGAACACACCAAAGTGATGTCTTGATAGGGGTGACCTTCAAAAATAATAAAAAAATAAATAACAAAAAAAGACAATTTATTTGTGAGGTATACATCATTAATGTTTTTAAATCGGCATTTCTTGTTTGGTGAATGTGTAATGTGGCACAGCGTATCATTAACGAACTTTGTTTTAGTGCGCCCCCACACCCAGCCCATGATAGGTTTTATCCGTACGGCCAAGTCAGGTGATATTTTCCGCTTCGCCATTTTGTGCTGCTGCGCCGGGTATTTATCAGAAGAGTCGTGACTGCCCCGTTCATACTGTTAGTTAGGTGGTCAGGCGGTTCCAGCGTAACTCGGTTCCTCATTTCAAGTCTGTGGCCTTCGACAGGTTTCGCGAAGTGCGATTTTTGAGTCGACAGTGATACTTAATTTTGTATATTTAGTTTATTTTTTATATTGTGTGAGACAGAATGTCGTCCGAAAACCCAGAATATTCTCCGTTCTTCGCAGTGATGGGTGCCTCTGCGGCTATGGTGTTCAGCGGTAACTATCATACGATCACCTTATTATATTTAAGCTCTCTGTTTGTTATAAAGTGTCATTTACTGATAACCCATTTTGTATGTATATCATTTCCAACAGGGCACTTTTGAATTGTCTACCATGGTGCGTCTCTTGCAGCTTTCTTGTAAAAGCCACCCGCTAACCTTGCTAACGTCGCAATGCTAATCTTGAGCTGTCGTTTATAAGACTTAACAGATATAGCTGGAGTAGCCCCTTGCTTTAGTTTATTCTTAACTTGACAATATTTAGCTACCATGAATTAGTTAACGCATTTATCGCTGCTAGCCCTTGTGCTTCAACGATACAGTCGAGACTAGTTAGCTACGTTAGCTGATGACGACTAACATTACATATGCTAGCCCTGACGTTAGCTTAGTGCTGTTATACTACGTTAGCTGATTTACCGGAGTGCGAAGGACAAATCGGTGAATGGCGGATAATTGATCAGAAAATGTGACATCATCAGAGGTGACTAACTATAAAGGTTTACCAGTTATCACTCACTCAGTTGCCTGCTTGTTAGCTTTATGATCTCTCGCAGAAAATGTGTAGGTTAGGATCAATCCCACATTGTCTGCCAGATGTTACACCACAGCTTGCAGGGTGTCAAAAGCAAGAGGTAATGTTTCACACAAATTTATTTACTTTAGCTTGAAAGCAGATGAGATTAACGTTAAATTGTCTGCCCAAAGCATTTACTTTTCTGCCCTGTTTTCCATCTGTAAAGTAGGTGGTGTCACACCTAATTTAAAGAAAGTTTATTTTAATCTGCAAGCTGATTTTTTTTTTTCCTTACATCTTAAATAGCCATTGGAAACCCAGATCAGCTGGTTAACTTCCTTATTCCTCATGGGATTGACACAGGGTCACATGATAATCACATGATGAGACTTCTGACTTGGACTTGCCATTTGTTTTCCCTATCATATAAAATATCAATAGAAAAGTAGAATATATAACATGTTAGCAGTGATCCCGTTCAAAGAAAATAAGGTTAATTTTAACAGAAAGTGCTAAAAAGTGAGGGTTGGTGGGGGGGTGAAAAGTGAACTGTCACAGAAAGTGAACTTTGAAGCTTGATGGTTTTATTGTTGGTCATACTTTATTTTATGGATGTTTCTTAGTTTGTTGTTTGTCATTTGTTGAGCTAAGACAAGGGCTACATATATCACAGTGCTGATATGCTCTATCACAGTAAAGGCCCGTGTTTGAGACAGGTGGTGTGGGGTGAATCTTTGATTCAGTTCCCATCTTTTGTACACCCATTTGTCTATTTACTAGTGAAAGAACATGTTCTTTCCTTTTTTTTTTTAAATAACAAATCACATTAGGTGGAAAATCTCTTGTCAGGTCAGAACCAGCTAAATGCCAAAGTTAACCCTGGTCTCACCATAGCCCAGGTTAAATGTATAGTGATAAGCAAAGGCATTGTGGTGGTGGTTGGGGCTCCTGAAGACTACCATAATGCTAGTCTATGTTGGTGAAGGAGTGACAGCTGGGGAATTAGCTAGCAGGGAGGGGATCATGCTGGTATAAAGAAGGGATGTGGCAGTGGATGGATGGAGACACATGATTCAGATTAAAGCATTAAAGATCTGTATTGTGGAGAAATTGATAGAAACTTGTAGCTTATGCGTCTGTGGTGCTAATCACTTTGGTGTACACAGTGTACAGTGTAATTGCTGTAAATAGGCTAATGGCTTAATGGCCCTGTCATATTTTGGTGGGTTGATCCACTACAAAACTCATATCACAAGTACTTGTCTGTGTTTGTGGGCAAAATTTCACACCTAAAGGTGCTTCTTTTGTTGTAATTATCCAGTTTTCCAGAATAGGCTGTAAGTTACTGTGACCTTCTGGTTTCAGGTGATGTTTCATTGTTTTAGTAGTCTGGTGATGGTCTCCTGTCATGAGAACTGTTTTAGTGATGCCTGACTCAGACCAGGTGACACTCACAAGGTGCCATCATCTACGAGACAATAGAGCAACTCCTCCTATGATAGCTGTGCTGCAGTTGTTACCAGTTCATTACTATTTTAACTATTACTCCGACTTTAATTTAAGATGCATGTTGCCATACCTTAAAACTATGTCTCTTGCTCTGCTGCGTCTCACTTTCCCAATTTCCTGTGCAATTGTCCTCATTTGAAAAGTGCCAAACAAATAAAGTTTATTATTTCTTATTCTTACGACTGGCTCTTGAACAGGCACTCTTCGGAGTGGTGTAATTGGTGACGGAAGTAAATATGCTTTAGGCATTCCTCAGCTTCTGATGCAATATATTTGTCAGCAAGGCGTGCAGCCTCAGGTGCTAGCAAGGCTAGCATACAGTTTTCCAAAACAGGAAGAAGTGTACAAATGTGTGACCTTCCGGATTTTCTCACTCAGAGCACTTCCCCATTCATTTACTATTCAGAGTGGAGCATTCTGCTGTCTACTGTGTGGGCATGTTGCATGCTAGATCATCCCTAGCTCCTACTGTGACGTCACAAGCGCATCCCATACATCAAATATTCTGCAGGGAGGAATAAAGAAATTCGGGGGGGGGGTTGTCATCTTTACCTAAGCTGAGGGGATTAGGATTAAAACCCAGGGGTTGTGCCTCCACACCACTGCAGGAGCCGCCCTGCCACACATCAAACCTTTAATCGTCAGGACAGAATGGCAGTATTTGAGGTTTCCAGTGTTCTCGTTTAGCCATAAGTGAAGCCAAGCTTACCAACAAAGAATGGAGCCAGAGGACAATGTTACTGACGGTAACAGATGTTATGCTGGTAATGGATGGCTGAGTGGCTAAAGAATCAACTGTTTGGAGAATGACTAAGGTATCAGAATATTGTCTTAAAAGTGTTTTGTCTGGCTAAATTACAGGGTTGTCATGTTTTCATTGGATCTGCTGTCAAGGTCAGTTTTATAATGACCTGCTGAGATTGGTTGTGTGTAAGGTAGTTATTTGTAATATGATGTACCATGTCATTTGTGATGGATGGTTTTAAAGAATTTGGCACTTCCGCAACGTCACAATAAATCTTTGCGTCGATGCTTGTGAAAAGAGTATTCGGTTGTATTCGACCACATCTCACACAGGCAGTAGTGATTTCACCTTGTGTTGATAGCGTCAGTCTAGTGACAAATCAGTGTAAGTAGCGGCTGTCATGTGCACATTTGAATATTGGCTCGCACCGTCGTCCTGTCAGCCTCTCGATCCATTTGCCAGAGAGCCTCACAGCTCGTCTTTGAGTTAACCTGAACTATCCCAACATGTCCCAAGAAATGAGACAACAGGGCAGGGCACCTCAGGCAATGTGAACAAGGCTGTCCACGATTAAATCTCAACAGACGTTTCCTATTTAATCATCATCAGTATGTTTTCTTTGATGAAGGTAAGGAAACTACATTGCACACGACTGGTGTGACAAGATCAGCACAGTAATAGAAGGCTGCATCTTTGCTCGCTCATTTTTATGATACTGCCTTACAACATAGTTGATGTTTTACCAGTTACATAAAATTGACTGACTGTTATGCAGCCATATCAATTCACAAATTGCATACAAGTGACAACTCGCGTTGACATGTTTTGTTGAAGCAGTAGAGAACCCACAGAGGGCATATGGTTATATTTAGCATCATAGCAGCATCTATAAATCTGCGACACAACATGTATGTATTATAGATGCTTCGTGGTGGTCAGTGTGGTCTGAGCTATCGCTCACATTTGCGGTCAGTGAGGAAATGAACACTTTCCATATTTACACCCACACCTTTGATGTGGGGAATCTTGTTAAACCAGCCTGTCTCTAGCTCCATAGCACACTGACGGACTGATATGGATATTAGAAAAGACACATCTGGTCTATTGCATGTCTGTCTGTCCTCTGGGTCTCTTCCTGAACTTCTCCTTATCCGATACAAGGGTCTAAGGGTGTTGTATGCTGTGCAGATTGTAAAGCCTAGAGGCAAATTATTATATTATTATAGAAGTAAAATTGAACTGACTTTGTTTTAGGTTGGATTTATATTTTTTGGTCAGAATTCTACCAAGATCTTAATAGAAGGTTACTGTTCTATTTTGTTCCTTTTTTTTTTTTTTTTTTTAATTTTTGGGCAGGTTGATTATTGATTTCCTCCTTCACCTTCTTCCTGTGCTCTGACTTGTGTGAAGTAAGTGACACAATGCTTTCTCCTCAGTGTCACAGGCTGGTGAAGCTAATGTGCTTTCTTATCCTCCTTCCCTGTTGCCATTACTGTGACGCTAGCCAGAGACCACCCACAGCAGATTGCCTGAATGTGTACTGCCAGACCTCTCTGGTGCCCATCCTTGATGCATCTCTGGAGTTGCACTATCCTGCTTCTCTTGTGATGTCAGCAGTTCCCTGTGTGCTTAAGAGTCTTTTTTTCATTCAGACAGTGATTTACATTTCTGCAGTGGTCTGCTAGGGTCCAGTATACAAGGCTTGAAACAGTGTTTAGATAAGACAACAAATCATCAACTTTTTGTTGCACAGTATCTGCATCAGTTAAAAAAAAAAAAAAGAACAGGTTTTGTTTTCTGTTTTGAACACAAAATTCCCCTGATGGAGCCATGTTGGATTTTTAAGCAGAACAGAAACTGAACAGTTGTCGTATTGGGCATCCACCTATCATTTCACTTCTGTTCATAAGTCAGCTGTGCCTCCTGGTTTCTGTCATCACTCTGCTTAGCCTATTTTAACTTGCATTGAAAAGTGTGCTTTCTAGCTTATTTGAACTAAAATGTTCTTCTCTCTCTTCCCTACCAGCCTTGGGAGCGGCCTATGGCACGGCTAAGAGCGGTACAGGGATTGCCGCTATGTCAGTGATGAGGCCGGAGCTCATCATGAAGTCCATCATCCCTGTGGTCATGGCGGGTATCATAGCCATCTATGGCCTGGTAGTAGCAGTGCTGATTGCCAATAACATCTCAGACAAGGTCTCCCTCTACAAGTGAGTTCACTTGACCACCAGTCATATTTTTAGTCATTGGCTCATCTGCATTTCCTTTTGTCTTTCAAACAAAACTTATCTGTGTAGCTGCCGCCCTGTCATAGCATCAGTGTCCCCTCAATCTGTGTATTATAAAGTATTAAACACAAAACTGTTTCACACATTTCTGCTGTACAATGATCAGTGACTCTCATGGTTCGGTCTTGTCATGTCACTGTGCTGCGCTGTGCATGCTCATGACCCAGTTGTTAACACAGACAGAAAAGATGACAAACTGGACGCTCCACACATGCCCTACATGTATGTTTAGTTAAAATATTGTTAACCCAGATCATCAACATCTGTTATGCTGACCAACACTTTTCTGTTTGTATTCAGGAGTTTCCTCCATCTGGGAGCAGGGCTGAGTGTGGGTCTCAGTGGGTTGGCGGCAGGCTTCGCAATTGGCATCGTGGGCGACGCGGGCGTGAGGGGCACAGCTCAACAGCCGAGGCTTTTTGTGGGCATGATCCTCATCTTGATTTTCGCTGAGGTCTTGGGTCTCTACGGGCTCATCGTCGCCCTCATTCTCTCCACGAAATAAACACCCAAACATCTCCACTACAAGATCTGTCCTTTATGTTGCTGCTGGAGAAAAAGTATATAACGGGGGGGGATTGTAAAAATTTCTGCCACTCAAGATGAAAGAAGTGAAGGCAGGGGGGAAAATGAATTAAAATGGCTCCATAAATATGGTCTTATCTCAACAATGTGTACAGTTGTTCCAATTTGATAGTCAACTTGTAAATGCGCAATGTAGTGATTTGTCTGTCTTGTGTGTGTGTGTTTCAAAAATTGTATGATGAAGATTCCTTTTCTCCCTCCACTTATTTTAGGCCTTGAGACCAGCTGAGGCAGCTCGGCCTCTGGTCTTAAGAGAGCTGACCAAAGGGCCACACAGCTTTTTCTCCTCCCATGTCGACTTGGGGGTTCACACAATTTCTGCATTAATCTTGAGATTTGTAAAGAGAAATGTATATGGACTTAAAATTTTGTTTTTCCACTGATTTTATTTATAAGCAATTGTTCATTGAACTGTTTAATGCAGCAAAAGTCTTTAATTCCCCAGGATATATTATTCATATATACAGACATATACATATCTAATAGATAGATTTAATGCACTGTGGGTAAATTGTGATAAGTGGTTGGACTTCCTCTGGATGTGATTCTTGGTTTAATAATTAAGATTGCCTTTAGTATGTTGCTGGTGAAGTGGGAGTTCTGTGTGTAGCTGTATTCTAATCATTACGCAAACATTCTCCAACTTCAGTGTTTTTCCTGTAGTACTGCTGTTTGCATTAAAGGTGTGTGTGTGCCCCGTGTTGGGTCTCACAAGTGTAATTTCCAAATTTTCATCTCTTCTCCATCTCATTCACGCCCTCCCCTCTCATCTGTGGCTGTACGTCATTTCTTCCACATTCCAGCCATCTAGATCCTGCATGGGTTTCAGTGTTTTGTTGCTGTTGGAAAAGAAGCTGAAGAGCAGGCTAGTTTCAGAAGATTTAATCCAGATCAAAGAGCTAGTTTCAGATTGTGTATTCATGCACGCACGCACACCTAAAAGAAGAAAAAAAAATCAAGCTCAAATGACAAGAGGATGTGTAGTATCCTTTATAGCATGCGACAGGAAGCCAGTGAGATCAGTGCTCAGGTCTGGCCTAGTTTCACACAAGGACTGGTCCAATTTGATCTGGAGTTTGTCTTCTGAAAATGGAACTGCTGCTGATGCATTTTATTGAAGCGCCAATCTACAATCCTGTATTACCACTGATTCTTGAAGTTATCCTGATGTGTCGACGTGTGTCACAATCGAATTAAAGAAGATTCCAACTTAGATTTGACTGGCTTCAAACAGAATGGAGGGTTTCCAGTACTGTACATAATGTCGTCTTCATCATGACATGGCATTTTTATTACAAAATGAGCTCTCAGAATTGCAGTGAAACACATTAGCTGGGTTGGCGTTTTACTGTACTCATGTCTTCCTGTTCCATTTTGTGGTGACGGCTGATAATCTTTGCACTCGTTTACACCTCGAGAGCTAACTGCTGCACTGACAGATAACTGCACGCAACAATGTCCGTTGGCAGATCATGACTTTAAAGTATAAAACAAGCTAATCGGTGAACAGCTTTACGTAGTGTTCCACCATACAGGTCGAAAATGCAAAATAGAAATCTTGTTTGCATAATGACATATTAATGTGCTAACACGAAAACAATGCAGACCTCTCAAGCTGTCTGGAGGTTGTTGAGGAGGGTCTGAGAGATGCTGCTGATGGCACTGAAGGTGGCGCTGTCTGGAAATGACTGTGTGAAGTCTTTGCCCTCCTCTATACTGGTGCTGAGCAGAGGATCCAGTGGCACAGACCCTGAAGATGGACAAGACGCATCGTTGATTACTGACCTCATCTGAACTAATCAATAGGTCTACTGTAGTTTCAGTGACCTTATACCTGCAATTAATGATGATCAATAGTGGATGTTAAAGAGCATTGATCAAATACTTACATGGTTAAAGCTACACTGAGCTGTCAGATACAGCTGGTTTGTCACTGCCACAGGCTAACTGAATTAGCTGCTTCATTACTCAAGAGATGAGCTGTACACAAAGCTGATAACTACTGGGCAGCCATTTAATGATCTGTTTATCTTATCAAAAATAATTGATCAACATGTATCATTATTAGTATTTTAAACCTGCTGCTGCACTGAAATCTGGACCGACCATTTTAGCAGCAGGGCAGTGATGTAAAATGCCTCCTTTATCATGAATGGTGAGTGAGCAGTGATGCACAGCCACAGCACATTGTGACACCTTGTGGCTGGAAACTAACATTATATGCAACTCAATTTGATCTCACCTAGGAAGGTTGATCCAGTCAGCTTGGCTAATTCTTCACCACCACCCTTTGAGAATATGTTGCTGCAATCCTGAAAAAAAAAAAGATTTTCTTGGAGATTTAATGAATACATATTTAAAATAGCCACTACAACAATTGATTTGCAGATGACCTTTATATCTTCCAGTCTGTCAGACCTGCATGTGACAATTTGATTAGAAAATATTGGCATTTTACATCTGATTGTAGAAAAGTTCACGTACAGAGCAGTGCGGACAAACAAAGCCACTCATGTTCTCGACGATGCCTAGAATCCGTACACCTGTCTTCTTACAGAAAGTGATTTCTCTCCTCACATCCCCCGTGGACACCGCCTGTTGCCAACAAATAACCTCTTATCAGTGGATGTCACGTAACACACATTGAGGACCATCAAGCTAAACACGTTAGCACATTTGTCAATGTAAGTTAACTATTTTGCTCCTACAGTGGACAGTGAGGCATCTCCAGACTACTGGGGTACCTGAGGTGTTGTGACCAATATGGCTCCATCTACTCTGTGTTTTTTAAGGTTCTCCAGTACTGCCAAATGCTCATCAGAAGTCCCTGGTGGTGTGTCCACCAGCAGCACGTCCAGCTCTCCCCATGCCACATCTGACACAAACTGGGAAATCATAGCTGTGGGACAGGACAGTCAGAGACAGATAAGATGTTGGGCAAAAGGAGGTGAGTTGGGGTTCAAGTGCATAGATGTTAAAGCAGATCATGTTAGTGTAAGCTGGTGTATGGCCTTAATAAGTAAGTGGATTTCTGTCATAAGCCAGTAGTGGACTAGTACAAATGAAGGAGAGCTTACCCGTTTTCTTGGGGCCCCTCCATACCACTGCTTCATCTGGATCCTCCAGTAGGAAGCCGATGGACATAAGAGCGAGGCTCTTTTGGGCATCAGTGTAAACCGGCACCCATCCTGAGTCACACTGGTGAACGTCAGGCCTGCCCACATTCAGCATGCGGGGGATACTGGGCCCACACAGGTCAACATCTAGGATGCCAACCTGATGAGTTATGTCAGTCAATTCAATTACTGTGAGTAATATGGACTATTTAATAATGTTTAAACCGATGCACACGTACTCACACAAAGTAACCTAAATACATCCTGTGTATCCGGTATTCTAATGCACATAAACTCAGTCGGTCTTTGAACTCACCTTCTTGCCAGCATGCTTAAAAGCCAGCGCCAACTCTGTGGTGATGGTGCTTTTGCCCACACCGCCTTTCCCTGACAGGACCAACACAACATGCCGGACCTGGGACAAGCTCCCATCTCATATGGAAAGGAAAAAGAAAATGGGTGAGTACAGCATGAACGTAGCAGAATGGCTATTTCTGATGTTTAAATGTCAGTCAATCATGACTGGCACAAGAGGAGGTAACACGAACTGTCTTAGAGAAAAGTGTCGCAGTTATGGAAGAGGACACATTTCACCACCCGAGTTCACAACAAGTTCAACAGAACTAGGTCAGAGTTCGTTTGGACTAACGTTAATCAATTGTTTTTATATAATAGCGTTTCATATATGATGATAATATGAAATCCCTTTCGGTCAGCTCCGATTTTGGATGATTTAGCTGTTGATAGAGCTGAATTATTTCCAATTAGCTTCCGCTAGCCAGTTAGCTAAGCCATAAATGGGTAACTTATCATACACGCAGCCGTTTCTGACAACTGCCAACATTAAAGTACGAGGACACGGGTCATTTACGGATGGACGAGCTACAGAAATAACCTCCTCTTGAACTTTTTTCACCGATAAGTTCGTTTTACCATTGTTTTGTTCCATCTTGTGTTTGACGCACGAGAGCAAGTAGACAGATGACTTCCGTGATCGTCACAGGCCACCTCGCCAATCATTCAGCGGACGTTACACTTATGTCCCGCCTCTTTTCATCGCCACCAATAGGCTGCCGGTGCGCACCATGGTGCGTTTACTTGCGCCACAAACGGTCAAAATCTATGCTGAAACTGCATTTTGGTGTTTTTGTTAATGGAATGACTTTTAAAAAGACAACGACCTGTCCTGAAAAGATGACCCTGACAAAGGTCTTTATATATCGACACGTACAGCATTGTGTTTGAGGTCCCGAAATCTTTATATGTGCTAAGATAATTCACTTTATCTTTCAGTTGCAAGCAGCAGTAAACACTATTTTAAGTTTCGTGTCTAATTTTCTAATAATTTCTGCTCCCTCCATTGAGTTTTATTTTTTTTTCTTTATTACCACACCTGCTGTTTCCCCATCATTTGCACAAGGACCACTTATCCTACACGTGTAACCAAATAAATGACACATAGTCTCCTCCCCCCTCTCGAGCCGTGTCCAATAAGCACACGATAAGGGCGTGGAAAGGTAATGTTTACGTCCAGCTTGTCCCAAAGTGGGGCAGAGTGTGAACTACACCTGTGACGCGGTAGGATACAGAGACAAACTGGCGTTTAAATGAGCCACTGAAAGACAGTGTACAGGTCGACTTCTGTAAGGTAAGAGCGGGGCTGCTGCTGAAATAGAGATATTCATGCTGTACTGAGGGTGACTGACTATGCTGACTGAGTGAAGATAACGATACAGCAAAACACCTGCTGTAGTGTCACTGAATTTACATGTAGTATGTGCTGAGCTTTAAACATTCAGCTGATGCTGTTAACTAGAATGACTTGCAGTAAGAAGTATAGATATTCTAAGTGTTGTGTAGAAAACAGACTACTTAGAATGGTCATGAGCTTCAGAAACACTGGGGAGGACATGGGCTGTGGACATACATTAACCTACTGCACCTGTATTCATGTATCAGTCAGAACATTGCCTGACAAAGGTACTCTGGTTTGTCTTGACTGGATTGTCCAGATGATGCATTTACAGTATGTAGGGTAAAGCCCAATTAAAGTGACACTAGCTCCAGACCAACTAATCTAACTTATTGGCAACGATCTCCTGCACCTGCTTCCAGAGCAGACACCAGCTGCTGTGTTCAGTGGTGGCATTAACGGAGACAGGTTTAGGTACAGCATTTACTAAGTAAAGACTCTTGTTGAGGTTGGAAGTTTTAACTATATCATACTGCAGAACACATCTGTAATATATAGTGAAATAATACTTCAAAAATGTTTTTTTTTTATGTATACAAGTAAATTAAATTGCAAACATATACCTTTCAGAAAAACAGAACTGCAATTGAGGCAGTTTGTTGTAATGATTGCTGCAGATAAGATTTTTTTTTTTTTTTTTTTAAATCAGTTTGATTTTTGATCAATACATCTGGAGGCATATGACATAATTGTAACTACATACAGTAAATATACATAGAGGTAGAATGCCAATAATATTGTTTGTCATTGGAATTGCATCAACTTCACCAATTGGTAGTGCACATACAGCTTTCCATTTTTATTCTGTTATAGTGATTATAGTAATTGATCCTTGTGTCACCCTGGATCATACATACATGGAAAAAGTGTCTTTTGTTTTACAGAATCGGTATGTATTCTTGTGACGTGAATACATAACCACATTATGTCGTGAATATTAACAAGGGTGTAAACACAAGGATATTACAATATGTGAAGCCAGCTAACAGACATGTTGGAACATTGGCAAAGCAGCATGATAGGTTTAAAAGTTAAACAAGGGCATAGAAACGATTCTGCTGCCAACTCGGGCATATGGGGTGGATAGAAATAGTTAAGCTACAGCACAAACATCAGTCTGCATGTGTCTAAACTTGTTTCCTTACAAGGATATTTTGCAGCTTCGCACTGACTGTAAGGAGAGTAAAGGTCAGTTTACGCCTCGCAATTCTACTTGACCTAATTTCAGCTGTACAACAAGTTTGTGGGACATTGCAGAAACACACTGACTACCCCAGACAGCTAACTCCTTCTTTGTGCAACCTCACAATAGATAACTCAAAAACACCACAGATGATACCTTCTCATAATTGGTTTAGCATATTTGTTAACTTGTTTGAGATGTCATTGTGCCTTTGACATTCAGCTGAGGCTGTGTATAGTTAAATCCCAGAGTGCCCTCTCCAATCTGAAATAGGGAGTTATTTCTGTCTGTCTTCCTTGAACACAGCCTGCTAGGTTTGGAAAATGTGTAAGTAGATATGCACATGTATGTTTCCAAAAATAATATGACCTCAACAAAACAAATCAGCCATTAATCAGAAGTTAAACACTGACATTATGTGACACACTTAAGGTAGTGCATGGCCTAGTGTGCGCACACCAGCTGGTTGTAAAAGGTGTTGGCTTTGCTCTCCACAGAGCTGCCATGCTGAGGAGGGGCAGGAGTGTCCGGGGTCGGCATTTGGCTTGGAGCGAGACGCAGCACGAGACAGACGGCACCATGTCAGTGATTCAGACATCGGATCATAAGGAATGGGAGGGCCAGACAACAATGCAGGTGAGACACTGGGCTTTGAGAGGAGGATCAAAACAGAAATGGAATGGGAAATACAGATGAAATGTATTTATGTATGAAGAGTCTGAAAAAGCATCACTTGCCTGACGTTAGAGGATAAGAAAGTTTTTGTCATCAGATATATATGATATTCCTACCTGAGTACCAGTAGTTTTCCACTGGGACTGCCCCCTGTCTGCTTGTGAGACATGGTCAGGTCATAGAAAGGAGGCTCAGTATTTTTGGCAGGGGTCTAATTTTACTTACTGGCACACATGACTTCTGTAACCAATAGGAGCCATTAGGAAAAAGGCTATCTTGTTAAGTCTTTGAATCATGGCTCTCTGGCTCTTTGGACTGCAGCGTGAAAGATAGCGAGACTGTGATTGTGCTTTCAGGTTGCTCTTTGTTGTCGCTACCAAAAGAGTATTCTTTACAAAAAGGCATAAATATACTTTTTGGCTACTGGATATAATTCCTCTTCCTGCTACTAAGCCACATCGCTGGACCATGGCCACATCTATGAATTTAAACGATGCCTTTTGTGCTGTTTGTTTCCACCAGATAAGCGACGTGGAATCTGAGGTGGATTACCTGGAGAGTTCTCAGGCTGGGTCTGAGGTGGTGGTCTTGCCCAACACAGCACCAGTGACAGGGGAGTCTTTCTGCCAGTGTGACCGACAGGAGCAGCTCAGCCTGGGCTTTGGCGTCACCAGTGACTGCCTCTGTGGGGAGGAGGATCAGGGTGAGCAGAAGCTGATGAATCCAGTAATGCACCATATGAATACAACAGGGCATGCTGTAGGTTGGCACAAATGTAGTGTTGAAGCTGGGCACCTAATGTCACAACATAAGGCTTTCTCAGCATATTACAAAAAGGCTCTGTGAGCAGCTAACTGCATATTCCAATCTAAATGTTGTTCACATAGTTCAGTGAGCAAAGCGGGAAATCATAATTATCCGGATGCCGGGTGTGTTTGCGTTCCCAGGTTTTGACTGGGAGTGGGACGAGCACTTCAAGTCTTCTGGAGCTTTCCTCAGCTGCGACAACAGGAAGGTGAACTTTCACTCAGACTACAGCTGTGGCACAGCTGCCATCCGCGGTACCAAGGAGCTCACAGATGGCCAGCACTTCTGGGAGGTCAAGATGACATCTCCCGTCTATGGAACCGACATGGTAGGTGGCAATGCCTTGAGTGATAGGCTGCTGAAGTTATATTAGCAGTGTCTTGTTTGCATGTTGAGAATCATTGTGTTACTTGTTCTTAGATTAGGTAAATTATAAACTTGTCTTTCGTAAATCATAACTTAAGATCTTGTAAAAATTCCCAACTAGCACATAAGGACTTTAAACCTTTTTATTCTATGCAATGAACACATATACAATATCTTGAGCCTGTAATCACTTGTTAGATGGGATAAAAGCAGTCACAAAGGAATAACATTCACCACTGTGTATAATATGTCTTACACAAACTGTTCAACCATTAACCATCTGAGTCTGTCTCAGTCTGTTTACACAACATGATGCAGTCGTATTATCTAGTGAAGACCCTGAATGACTTCATCTGGTTCGATCCTGTTTCTACTGTTTTGCTGGTGTAGATGGTGGGAATTGGAACTGCAGAGGTGAACCTGGAGAAGTTCAAATTCAGCTTTGGCAGCCTGCTGGGCCACGATGAGGACAGCTGGGGTCTCTCCTACACAGGTTAGAGGGTTGGAATACCAGGTTAAAATGTACCATGAATTATCATTATTATGTAAAAAAAAAACTGTGTGGAGACTTTAGCAGCGGTGAAAAGTGCATTTCAAGTACTGTACTAAGAACAGATTTGAGTTTTGTTTCCATGGCTAGATTACGATCATCTCTCCTGCATAGGAGCAAGACACAGACTGTTTTTTTGTGTGTTTTTGTGTCTGTTTGAACATTTGTCATGTACATTCTCACATAGTTAAATTTTAATCACTGTTCAAGATCAATAGAGGTAAAGTCAGAGAGACTGAGAATCACTGGACTTAGAACTAACTTCACCAATGACAACCAGTAAAATTCTTTTGGATATAATCTAATGGGATATATGGTGAATGTAATATTACTCACAGGGGTTTTGGTACAATGTTTTTTTAAGTGCATTTCACATTTCTGGTTAAAGGTTTCTTCCAGCACAAAGGGGACAAAGTGAAGTTCTCCTCTCGGTTTGGCCAGGGCTCTATCATAGGAGTGCACCTGGACACCTGGCACGGCACCCTGACCTTCTACAAGAATCGGCACTGTATAGGTGCGTGTTCCTCCATAATTCAAGCAGGTCTACATAAAACACATGAATAGCCTCGTGGTGTGTTCATCCCATCACCTCTTCTGTAAAAACAGGTGTTGCTGCCTCCAGGCTGCACAACAAGAAGGTGTACCCCATGGTGTGCTCCACAGCAGCTAAAAGCAGCATGAAGGTGATCCGTGCCTGCTACACACCCACCTCCCTGCAGTACCTTTGCTGTACCCGGCTCCGCCAAGTGTTGCCCCACTGCCCCGACGTACTGAATGCTGTGGAGCTGCCCCCAGGCCTGCGCACCCTCCTCAACATACAGCTAGGCTGGGTGTTCACCCTCAGCAGCAGCCCTGAAGCCTCAGAGGAGAACGAGGACATGCTTGAGGATTTCTTCGAGGAGATGAGCCTGCCTTCCAGCCCTGTCCCGAGCCCAGTCTCCACCCTGAGTGCCTGCGCCTCCCCGAGCCCCTGCACCAGCCCGTTTCTTGACACAGTCCCGTACCAATGCACTTGTCGAACATCACCTCAAACTCAACCCTGCACTTGCCACCGCCCTCCAACTCCCAGCGACTACAACAGCTGCTGCTCTGAGCCGGAGGATTACCAATGCAAAAGAAGCCGCTGGACATGACACCCAGTAGCCAGGATGTATTTGGCAGACAGCTATTCTACCATTGCCATCAACATCTCCTGTTGGAAATCCAGGAGATACTGTACCGTAAGAGCAATCTCCTCTTTTAGCCAATATTTCTTCATCAACATTTTTAATGGATGGTCGACTTCTCTTTTTTATTTAGCAAGTCTGTGACGCTCAAACAACTTTGTGAATGAATGGGGAGAAGAGAGCGAGTAGTGAGTGTGTTGTGAGTGAGTCGTTTAATAAAGTTGAGATTTTAGAGTGACATCTGAGTCATTGATTCACACTTTAGCCAATGTATATCATGGGATTAATGATAATAATTATAATGTGGCAGTCATTGTCTTTTGAAAGCAAATGTTTGCCAGACCTGACTGATAAAAACATGTTCACTGACTCTCAGGGACAGACTCCAGGGTGAAAGGAGCTGCTCTTTTGATACTGAGGAAATGACTTTTTGTAAATGTATTCTGTGATCAGCATTCGGCTTGGATGTCATCAATGGTTGTGTTCTTGCTCTACAAGGTTTTGTTTTTCTATTTACAGTTTATTAACTTTCTTACTCAGGAAATTATCTAAAATAAATAAAAAATTGAAAAGTGCAGTTGCAGCTCATTTTTATAGGCAATTCCACAGGTAAACATCATTTAGATCCCTTTAAGACAACGTATCTTTCATTTATACATAAACAGAATATTGTGTTAAATAATACACATCATTATTCCTTATTTTCTATATGATATCATTATATATATTATATTCCTTGAATCTGTTCAGATGAGTATAAATAGTGCTTCACTGGAAGGTAAACATGATATCTGAGGCATATTAATAGCTTGTAAACATCAACAGCAACACATTAGCAGCCAAGTGGTGGTAAAGTGTCATTAGAGACCAGATTAATCCTTGCTGACATCTGTCCATCTGGTCCTCAAGTGGATGGATCAGTCCAGGACCAGCTGAGGGTTCTGGGCTGTGAAGCAGCGGTAAACTCTGGCTGATATCTCCGGTCCTACACGTCTTTCTTTGCCTCCACTTTTCACCAAGAGCCCAGCCAGCAGCCCCTTTCTTTCCTCCTCTGACCCCAAGTTCTTGTATGCCTAAAAAAAACAACATGGACCTTTTTAGATCTGTTTTCAAAGCAATAGTAGTAATCATCAATGCTCTGAGCTCTATACTGAAGCACACTCAGATGTACCTGCAGCAGCAGCTGAGGAGACCGGTAGGCTGCAGTCACAGTGGAGGCCACAGCAGGACTGACTCTGTTCAGCTGTTGGATCTGCCTGCTCCAGACCTCGATCAGCCCCGAACCGTCCTTCTCCACCCGAACACCACTGGCCCATGAACCATCCATGCAGAAGGGCAGCTCTGCTCGCTCTGTCAGCAGTCTGGAAAGACGTGGAAGAACATCTTGTCAGGTCAGGTACATGTCCCCTGTCTGTTAATTTAATAATGTCTATTAACATACTTGAAAGGGCGCTTTGATAAGGCCTTGGTGACGGCACACACATGGTTAGTGACGTCCTGCCAGTCATCCAGGAAGACCAGCGAGATATTCTTGTAGAGCTGCAGGTACACAAGAACCTGGAGAGAAGAAACATCCTCATCTTCTGTACTATCACAGCTCATACATCAGATTGACTAATCCTCTAAGTAAACTGACCTCCTCCATGTCCAGGTTCTCTATTCCTAATTTGGATTGTAGCATCTCATCAAGCACACCAGTGGCATCTGTCCTGTTGGAAAGTAAACCAATAAGTCAGTTAAGAGCAAAGCCAACTCTGCGTACATGTCATCTCACCAATGTTTATTAAAGTTAGTAAATCAGAAAGGAATTGAGAGTATCTGTCAATCAGACGCCACAATCACTAACCTGTAATCTGCCTGAGCGTCCATCACTAACAGAGTGAGCGTCTTGGCATCCCGGTTGAGATGCTCCAAAATTGGACCGAGGAAAGACCCCATCTCTGTCTCCTCTCCTTCACTGTCGAGCATCTGCAGTGGAAACAAAATAACATGGAGGGGGGGGCATCATTTAGACAGCCATCAAATTTAATATATTACAATTTCAGGGGTCGTTTACCTTCTTCACAGGGCCCACCATGTCCACGAAGTCAGACAGACCCAGAACCAGAACTATTTGCTCTTCCTCCACCAATCCCTTGCCACCTTCTCCCTGCTGAAGACAAACCAGTAAGTAGGAAGGGTAAGAAAACATTTTTTTAATCGCAAGAGGCACAAGGTGCCTACCTGAGGTAGGTCTCTGGTCCAGGTGATGCTGTGAGGAAGCTGCTGGCTCTCAATACTAAACCTCCACTCAAAGGTAGCCAGGGCGTCCAGCAAGATGTCTGAGCCATCGTGCTGCAGAAGAGCTGGAGAAGAACACAGCCATGTATTAACAGATGAACAAATGTATGCATGCAGCATTTTGTCGTTTGTAGAAGACATAACCAAGTCGGATAATGGCTTTCATTGATTTATTAGCCAATGGCTGTGTATGTTTCAACACTTTTTAAAATCCTAATATATGAGTCTTTGTAATAATAATTTACAACAATATTTAGAAAGGCTGAACAGTATCCAGAGATGACATCCAAAACAAGATGGCCGAAGTAAACCAGAAACACCAAACATTTCATATACATTAAAAACTCACTAAATTGACTTAATGCAAATTGTGTACTTCATTGTCAAAATAAATAAATGAAAATTATTAAAATATAATCAAATAATACAATTTTAATCAATACGCCTTTGGGTTTTGTAGCATTGTTTTTTCCCAACTGTTGACAAGCTGGTCTCAATAATTGAGGAATACTGTAGTTATTTCCGGCAGCACTTGAAGGCAGCATGGAGTACCTGGATCTATGCAGACTTTCAGAGTCTTGAGGCAGTTGTCCGGCCGGAGGCTCTTGAGGTTCTCCGCTGCCTCCCTCCTCCTCTGCTTCTCCTGTCTCCTCTCCTCCTTCTCCTGGGCTCTGGCTGCTCTTTGCCTCTCTCTCACCTCCTTCCTCTCCCTGGCTGCCTCTCTGTCCGCCTCTAGCTCCTCCTTGGTGCGCCGTTTTCTAGCAGGGCTTGGTGTGTCTCGTCCCTTTGGTCGCGGGGGAGACAAAGCAGGAGTCAGACTGGACTCTGTTTTTGAGGGTGACGTTGTGGTTTTTGTGGACTTCTGGTCTGAACTCTCATCCTCTGTTAAATCTGTACTTATTGTTACTATCTGACCGCTCTCATCACTGTTTATGTCGGGTTTTTTCTCTGCGTCGCTTCCCTCAGAGTCAGATATTTCCCATGTTTTAGTTCTACGCAGCGCAGACATTTCATATGTTGAAAACAAAAAGAAACATCCGAGCGTCCTTGAACGGATCAACTCGATGGTGTCCGCTGAGGGACAAAAGATGAGAAAAGCGCAATAGAAATTCATTAAGGACACAACCCGTGGAATACACGGTAGTAAAGCATCATTAAAAACAGAAACTGATAAAACACTAAATGGACAAATGGGTGGGATTTGATATCTTACTTTTTGTTCCATTGTGTTTTAATATTTGACTGTACTGAAACTTAAAATATATGCTGAGGCATTTGGCAAGCCAAATATTTTTTAGCGATGTTTATAGTGCATCCAAAATTAAATTGGTAAAACTTGTATAAACTTACAAAAACTATAGAAAAAGAAGTGTGTGTTCTTTTGCTTATATTCATGTTAATTGTTATATATTTATCATCAATTATTAATTAATAGATGAATTAGAATAAATCATAATAAACCTACAGTACACAATTTAAAAACGTATTATGTAAGTATTTTGACAGTTAAAAACCTTTTTTCTTTTGCCATTTTATTTATTTACTTCCGGGCATGTTTTAATTTAAAGTTGTATCAGAAAAAAAAGACAAACCAGTTAGATTATATTACATTCTTGACCAAAAACGGTTTTTATTCTACTTTTATTTTTTCCCTTGAGAACTCATGTTTCTCAATAAAGGTTTAGGTGTAAAAAAAAAAAAAAAAAGTGTGTAGCTCCATGCGCAGATTTCCAAACTATCTGCGGTGACGTCACCATCCGTCTTGTTGAACCATGTAGCTTAAAGAGCTGCGGTCTGCAGACACCAGCAGAGTGGCTAACACACTGTTCAGGTAAACAACACTGAAGAATGGGACCAGGAAGTTTTCTTTTATAGCAACTGTTTTGTTTTTGCTCACCATGGTGGAACAGGCAGAGAAAGGTACGTCGGACTTTAATTTTATTTATTTTTTATAAGTACTTCATTTAGCATTTATCGTTAGCATGACCAGACCTCCGTCTAGTAACCCTTCCCTAAAAAACTGGGCCACTGAAACACCGACTCAGCATTTTTGGTTCAAGTGTCGTTTAAAGAGATCATGTGACTAAATGGGAAGTAGAGAAATCCTTCACGTTTTGGTTTGATTTGTCAAGATTTATGAATGAATTCTGTAAAAGCTAGGCTAAGCTAAGCTAAACTGAAGCACAGTTTGTTATCCCAGTGAGGTAAACACATATAAACTGTATATAATAAAACATGAAGGCTCCCATCGGCTCATCCCTTCATTTGAGTATATAATCTTCACTGTGCATAGTGACATATTGTTTTAGCTAAGTGATTGCACTTTACTGTGGGAAATTCAATTATTATTTCATGCACAATATCTTACGTATTAAATATTTTTTGTGAATTAAGCACTATGTAAAAGCCAATTACAGGATGGATGTATGCTTTTCCATCAGAGTGCACACATATTTTCTGTTTGGAATATCCTCTGCATGATCAATAAAATTGAGCTTTAAATTAAAATATCAACCTACATACTGGTGCTGTTTTCTCTTCCTGTCCAGGTTCATAGTAAAGTTATCCTTTTTCCCCCACAGCGTATTACCGCTTTGTGGTGTTGTTCTTCAACTGTCTGCTGACGTTTGGCTCCTACTTCTGCTTCGACATCCCCAGTGTTTTACAGGATCAGTTCCAAGGGGTAAGTAGAGAGGTGGACACCATGATTATTGGATGATTTCCCCACGAAACTCAACAGGACCTTTGTAGTTTGACTGAGAGTTAGATAATAACTTAAATCTCTGGCTTCCCCTCATCTGACAGAACCTGACATGTCCCAACACAACCGTGATCAATGGGACCAGTGACTGTGTGTTGGGATTGGGGATGAACCCGCAGCAGTACAATCTTCTTTATGCTATCTACGCCTGGACGTAAGCACACATACACACACACAGACTGTACTATTGTTTCAAGTAATCAGAAATGATTAGAAAAGTGCATCAGTTGCTCTTCTCTCTCGTCAATAGGAATGCAGTAGTGGTCATCATGGCCGGCTTCCTGATTGACAAACTAGGAAACCGCTGTAAGTCTACAAACGTCTTACCTGCAGATCAAACAACTGACTCGTGGTAAATTGATTCCCCTTTCCTCCTCTCTGTCTGCAGTTGGAGTATTTCTGTTCTCTTTTCTCTGCGTTTTGGGCTCATCGCTCTTCGCTCTGGGTTCCCACTTCAAAGGAACTCAATATCTGCTGCCACTCATGCTCACAGGCCGACTTCTGTTTGGATCAGGCAATGGATCTCTGACCAGTGAGGCCTCCGTCCAAAAGTCACATGCATGGTTTTTGTGGCATGCAATGTTCATAAACCGCTCCTCTCATTTGCTTACTTTTCAGTCGTTCAGAACCGCATCACAGCCTTCTGGTTCAAAGGGAAGGAGCTGGCTTTGGCTTTTGGTCTCACCCTGGCTTTCTCTCGCCTGGGTTCAGTTTTGAACTTCTTCTTCACCCAGAAGTTTGAAGAAATATATGGCATGCAGTGGACCCTCTGGGGTGGTACGTAATAAATAAAAGGGAGAGAAAGCTCAAGAATTATGACTCGACTGAATAATAACAAAAAGTTAAAAAAAAAAAAATATTTCTAGGTGCCCTGCTGTGTGTGCTGGGCTTCGTATCTGCTGTTGTGGTCAGTGCGCTTGACAAGATCGGAATGAGGCAGCTGGGTCTTGATGGCGCCATCCAAGAGGAGTCCCGCAAAGTGGTAATAATAATAATATCTTTAAATAATAAGCTGCAAGTGCAAGGATGACAGCAGGTTATCTGACCTCAGTTTATTTATTTTAAATATTGATCAGTGTCATTTGTTTGAGTGTGTAGAGGATTCAGGATGTGAAGCTCCTGTCTGTGAGATACTGGTTGCTGGTTCTCACCATCATGTTTTTCTACAACGGCATCTTCCCATTCATCGCAGATGCCAGGTAGGATTATTTAAGGCCAGTATGCAGTGATGTTTTTAGGATAAGAATGTTGTAGACAGTTCAGTTTCAACATGCTGCTGTGTTTTTCCTTTTCAGTAAGTTCATTCAGGATAAGTACAGTGACTACAGTCAGAAGGAGTCAGCCTATATCGCCGGGGCGGTTTATGACTGCTCTCTGGTGCTCTCAGCCATCGTGGGAATTCTCATTGTAAGTATCTGTAACCCAAACCTGTTCTTAAACTGTCTTATGAAGTATTGTAAAAGGTGCGTCGGTGTAACACCATGTGACATTTTCTTTCCAGGATTATGTGGGTCTTCGGGGCATTCTCGCCGTGGCCTGTGCTGTCCTCACGCTGCCTGTGTTTGGACTCCTGGCCTTCACATTTGTGCCTCCTCTGGTCTGCACAATATGGCTGGGAGTCACCTACTCCTTTGCTGCTGTAAGTTAAGCATTTTAACATGTTCTAGCACTTGCAGTCCCTTAGGTAAATCATTTTTGATTGGCTTATTATCAAGAACTCTAATAGCAGATATGCTGTCGTCACATTATATTGACCCCCAGTTTGTAAGTGATTCATTTGTCTTGTTTTTTTGTCATTTCTAATACCATGTGATGGGGATTTTAATTGATGATTTATGTGTTGTGTCTTAAATGACTGTATCTGTGCTGTATTCCAGGCAAGCATGTGGCCGTCTATTCCCCTCGTGGTGCCTCAGGCCACTCTGGGGACAGCCATGGGTCTGGCCACCTCCATACAGATGGTTGGCATTGGGGTGTCCAATCTGGTTGTTGGGCAGATTTTGGGCACCAAGTCAAGGTAGGAAATACTGCAGGTCAGGATCTCACTGCAGTGAACTTGCTGTTTGTTACATATTTTTTTAACCATCTCTGTTTTCTTCCGTTTCCTGTCCAGTGAAACTAAAATTCCATTGTGGCGTTGGCAGAGGATGATGATCTTCATGTTGGCCAACACCATCAGCTGCATCGTCACCTCAGTGCTGCTCAACGTTGTCGACCACAGACAGGTCAGACTGCTGCTCGTAAACCAATTTTTACATTGTGCTGCTCGTGACTGTCCTCAGCTGACGTCAGATCAGGTTGCAGTGTACTCATGAAATGGCTGTTTTTCTGCAGGGCGGGACCCTGAACAAGACAACCAAGAGATCAAGGCAGGTGGAGAGAGAGTCTGACAGAGAGCCGCTCAACCAGGGAGAGGAAGAGCAAAATGAGGAGGAGGAGGACAATGAGGCAGTCAGATCTCATTCTATCAACTCTTAGGTTGAGATATATATATATATATATATATATATATATATATATATATATATATATATATATATATATATACACACACTCACTGAAACACACCCTCCATTCTGTGGCTGTGGTTTTTGCAGCAGAGAGTGATGCAGTTTAATGAATCAGAATAAATAAATCTCTGTTAAACAGTATTTACACCCAGATAGTATCAAAACAGTGTATTTAGTGTGAACCAGGTGTTGCTGATTTTTCAGTAATACAGGTAAGTTAAGTTAAAACTGTTTAACCTTTAGCCATCAACTGTCTGTGCCATAACTGACTGTGTGTCTGTCTTCAGGTCACTTAATGATTTTAAGGTCATGTCAGCATGCTACAAATATATGATGTCTGTTTTTTTTTTTTTTATGAGTTTCTAACTGCAGTATTTTTACCTCCTATGTATGTTCATCGTTAGAGATTTGTACTTGAAGAAGGGAGTTTGATCAATTTCATATTGCTGAAACAGCAAAAATAAAATGCTGTTCACCTTTTACACAAGTTTCAGCTCATTGTTTGGCTTTCCGGTTCACAACTTTGCTGTTTTGGTTCATTCTCACCACCCAGACAAGGGTTGTTTTCAGTGAAAACAGAAATATCTACCGTACACTACCTGCTCTGCACCAAATGACAAACAGCGATAAACTGGTGAACTGAGTGGAGCAGTAGTAGCAGTTTTAGTAGCACATTGCTGCCAGGAGGTGGAGCTCTTTTCACATTTGTTTGTAATAGACTGCAGTTCATGAAAGAAGAATGGTATGATAAAGATTGTGTGTTTGTTTTAACAGCTTTTACTTCAGGTGCTGTGTTCAACCTGTGATTTTAGTTGCTTTAATTGTTAGTGTCTGAACACAGTGTCTCACAACCTTTTTGTTGATTAGGGTTGGTGTTTGGATGGAGCAAGACCTGACAGCAGCATATCACATCCATCATATTGTCAACAGCTACAAGAATGTAGGCTACCTTTAAATAGCTACAGGCAGATATGGCATCATCACAACGAAGTGCAACATGTTTAGGTACATACTAACATACTTCTTATTCTATTAAGCATGCATCATTTATGCCACATTTATTGCTGTTTTCTAATAATTTTGTAATAATAATTTAATTGCTATCAGGTGAAAAATTGAAAAATTATCAGGTGTGACCTGATAGAGCTACTGTCAATTTTCATAGATAGATTTAATACCAGCAGCATATGTTAAAAGTACAAAAATTAGAGCGAAAGAGCACAGAAGAGAGATAATCACAAAATTCAGACATCGTTAGTAAAAAAGATACATACTAAAATATTAAATTCTAAAATATATACTAAAACAGTGCAAATTGTGCACAGAAGTGCACATTTTTGTGAAAATAGTAACATCTGGGTTGTTTTTATGTGTTGATATTTAATTAAAAGTAGATTAGAGACAGACTTGTCTGCCTTTGAATAAATAAATCAGATCCAGGTTCAAGGTGCCAAACTCCTGTCCTTGACTCTGGGCCAGGTTAAATGAGGAGAATGCACTGCTTTAAATCTAAACGTTCAAAAGACACGGTGGATTAGTGTGTAGGCCTATAAAAAAAAGAAAATTAGTCCCATGTACAACATTTGCAGTCAGGGATTATGAAAGGTTCCTGAAACTCAATAATTTTGTATACAGCTGGCTGTTGTATTCACTCACAATCTGACCAAAGATCAGACAAACGTGAAGATTTAAATTACATATCGACAGTGCTGGATAATAATACAATTATAATACAATCATAATCACTTAGATTTGTAAAAGTTCATGTGATGATGAGTCAAAGTCACAGAAGCAAGAAGGTTACTGATGGAGACTTCCTTGAGCTCAGATCCTCTGTTTACCATGAAGATAAAGACTAAAAATATACCTTACTTAATCTGCTTAAGGGGTGTGTGGTAGGAGTTAGCCTTTGTCAGACTGATGGACAACACACACACACACACACACACACACACACACACGCTGAGTCAGTTGTACAGTCTTAGAGAGCAACTTAATACCTGACATTCAACAGAGAGCTTCAACATCTTGAGATCTGCCTTATGGTTTCTCACTTGGTGTCAATCTGCAGCCTGAACTGCCTGGCTGAAAGCCTCGACGGTGTGAACATGTCGCGTCTCCTCAACCTCAGCAGCCTGGGCAGGATCTGCGGCTCCAGCCACAGCAACGACATGGTGGTTTTGGACCGGGTCAAGAGGAAGAACTCTGTCAGGCGCATGTCAATTATTGAAGATGGTGAGATAGCAGAAGTTCTCTATCTTATCCCCAAACAGTCCATGATGGAGCAGCTGCCCTTCATCGACCCCAACGACTACATCCTGTGTGAGAAGTTGGCCAGTATACCTGCACAGATGTCAGGTAACGAACTGTAGTTTTCCTCATGTGGTTGCCATAAGTGATTGTTGTCATTACACTCTATAATGTGGCCATAGCATGTTTTGTGTTGACTATATTTCCAAAAGGGAAAATGCAGAATTATCTTTAGATTTAACATGATCTGTCTGCTTTAATGTTGTTTAATAATGAGACATTGAGCTGTTAGACAAACCATAATATGCATAATACTATTCAGATAAACCTGTGTGTTATTAGGAGATAACTTGTGTATTCAAATTGCTAGTAACAAATATCAACAGCAGGTAGTGTAATCACTGAATCATGTGTGCTGAGCGACAGACACAAATATTGTGGCAGAAAATCTCAGGTTACTGAATGTCATCACCATGTGTGAAAAGCTGGTGTGATTTACTTCAGATTATTACAACTGAATATTACATAACTGTGTCAGCGTTCAAAGACTCTCTTGTTCAGCATGGCTGAGGTCATGGTTCAGAAGCACAAGAGCACTTAATGCCACTCCTACTGTCCTCTGTGGGAGCGCACACACACATACACACAAACACACACACTCCTGCCCTCTGTGTTTTGGACCACCCCTTTCCCTTGAACCAGCAGTCCAGTTAGCTCCTCTGCTCACTCTGAGCCGCTGCAGTGACCACAGCTCTACAGACGAGCAGAAACCAACTGGCATGAAAGAGAAAGGTAGACATTTTTAAAAGTGTGTGTGTGTGTGTGTGGTCGAGGATGATAAGGAAAAGGTGTGTGTCTATTAATATGTAATTAATGTTTTTGTCAGGTGAAAAAAATCTCAGAGCTTCATCCATGATTGTATTTTTCTTACGTTATTATACTAACTTTACTACTTCACATATTCATATACTTCAAATTGTGTTTATGCTCACAATATTTGGGGATTTGTGTGTTTTAGAGGTCAAAACAAATATTTCTTATTAATTTGTATTGGCTCCTCTATGTCTTAACTCCACCTGCATATTTTTCTATTATAGCCTACTGTACAGAGTTTTTTTTTTATATTTACAAATATTGTTCAAACTACACTTTATTTACAATTTGTTAAGACTTAGATTCAGAAAACTGAATCACATGAAACACGCTCTATTTTTATTTTTTTGTCTCGTTAAGATAAGCAAACAGTGATTACTCATAAAAGAGTTTGGAGATAAAACCAGTGGTTGCCAAGTGGGGAAAAGTGCAAGCACAGCAGCTCCAGCTGATCGCAGAGCATCGTGGTGGGTTAAGACCAGCATGTGATCTTAGCAATACTTCTGAACGGAGCATTTTCACTCTGATTGTTGGATTTTTCAGCTGCAAGGAGCAGATGGAGTTTCTATTGTGCCTGAACTTGAAAAAGAAGTTGAAGTTTAATGACGTCACTCCAGTTATTCAGAATTGTAGTAGTAGTAATTCTGAATTTGTCATCATTGATCAAGTGCTTTATACATGGGATCTATGAATCTATGCAGGATCATTTTAGCGAATAAAAAAGGAGCTGATATTATTATCCATCATGTTCTTGGTATACAGCTTGTTCTGTAGTGAAATTATGAATTTTGACAAAAACAAAATGTCACTCAAATATCATTCATGAACAACCACTGAAAGCTAATTACAATTATGAATGATTATTTCTGCATATAGTGTGGCATGTATAATTCAAGAAGTAATTAAATGACCACATTTTATGGCTAAAACGGTTTTATATTTAGCATAGCTAACAGTTTATTTTACACTATGCTTTACATAAAATTAGACTGAGGTATATTTAAACAGCCATATGAAAAGAATCTGAACACTTCAAATAGATATTCCCTCACTCCTTACACACACACACACACACACACACACACACACACACACACACAGCTGTGTATTTGTGTATTGTGGGGACTTTACATTGACTTGCATTCATTTCCTAGACACTTCCCTTGACCCTAACCATATCCACTACCCATGTAATCCTAATCCTAACCCTAACCAAAGTCTAACCTTACAGTAACATTAAATGTTCTCCAAGTCTTCAGCCTGAAATCTAACAGTTTACATTATGGGGACCTGCACTTTGTCCCCATAAGTACGGTGAGTCCCCACATTGTCAGCGTGAGCCCCCACAATGTGAGTGTGTTATCAGACTTATGTCCCCATATGTTCAGCAAAACACGCCCACACACACACACACACACGCAGATGCAGGTTTTCATAGCTGGAGATAGTGGCTTGCTTGTGATTAGCTGCACGTCTCAGGTTTCTCTCCATTTGCTGTCTTTCTAAATCTATCATTTGCTAATACTTGACACCATATCAGCTTCACATTCTGGGAGAGACCAAGAAAGAGAGGAAGACATTTTAGAAATTTTTCCATCTGATGACTCCTCACATGAGTTTCACTCATCATACTGTATATACTGGACAGTAGCACACTCACTATAGATTATGTTACTGTACACACATAATAAAATGTAGTGACATCCTTCTCTGTTAGTCAGTTTGCAACAAAATGTTCAAACATTTTTCAAACAGTAGGGCTATTTATTTTTGCTGTTGTGCTCTGTCATGAACAAATATCTGAGGTGTTCTTGGATGAAGGCCAGTTTGGCTGAGTTTCCAGTCATTGTTTCAGTACTGTGGTTACATTCCCACAGAAATAATACTTATTTTTCACAAACTTTTTGAGAACAGATTTTATGTGATTGCTATCACCTACTGTTCCTCTATTTGCAGAGATAATCTAAAATTATTACAAACTTTTTTGCTTTTATAAATAGTCATATTTCAATTGTTGGTTGCTTGCACTAAAGCTGAAGTTGTACCATCTACATATCCATCCATTTTCTACCGCTTATCTACCGCTTACATAGGGTTGTGGGTGGGCTGGATCCTATCCCAGCTGTCTTAGGGTAAAAAGCAGGGTACACCCTGGACAAGTCTTACAATTCTTACAAATCTTAATTACATATTAGACTTAATGGGACTGATCCAGGGCATCACTATCATCACTAATACAGTCTGAATTACAGCAGCTGGTCTATCATGGCAGTTGATAATCACCACTGCACAACTGTACTGTACAATCACTTGCAGTAAGCTTCATATTAACCTAATCTAGTTTGTTGCTTCATGCTTGTAACCATAGTGACAAATCTGTTTTGGTCAGACTTCAGGTCACATACCTATGCTGCTTGACTCAATTTTCCTCACAGTTTAGAAAAAATGTTTCTCCTTCCAGCTAGAAGTGTGAGGAAATCTTTCTGTTATCCAGTGTAGCTGTTATCTTGTTAACAAGTGAATTTATTATGTTTTTATATGAGAAAACAGAAGAGATGACTCTGATGTGTCTGTATCTTTTTGTAAGCTGAGTGCGCAGCCAGGGCTCTCAATGTACCACATTCTTTCACCTCTTTCCTCTGCTAATCACATTCAGGACCTCTCAGCTGGGCTCTGATTAGATTGTACAGGCTGACATCCACTGCATCTGCTGCCATACAAACATGAAAGACATAGATGAAGAAGGGAAGAGGTTCTCTCTGCAGTATGAAACAGTAGAGTACTGTCACTGATGTTGTTGGGAGAAACAATGGTTCTTCATGAGCTCCTGTCTGAAGCCCTAGATTACTGACATGCATTTGTCTGTGTGGGTTTATATGCCAAAGCCAAGCGTGTTAATATTCAGTTATGTAAGCATTGGCAGGGCAGTGCTGAAGGGACTGATGTTTTGTAATGAACTGTTCAGACAGAAAACTATAAACCTTTTGGGCCTCTTTAGCACATTTGCCTGCACGAGTTGAATATTCCAAATATTTCTCAGGAGTTTGCTGAACAGCTAGAGGCAGACATTACACAGGAGGAAGAGGGTATGGCTATAGATAGCATGAAGGCAGGGAAAACGCCGGGACCTAATGGGATGGGATCAAAATCTTGTCAAAAATATTAGCAAGGCGGCTACAAGATACATTACCCAGTGTAATACATAGGGATCAAAATGGATTCATCCTTGTCATCAAGGGTTCAATAATGTTAGGAGGGTCCTCAACATTGTTCCAAGCTTGAAGGACTCGTCAGATAAGGCCCTCCTATCTTTAGATGCTGAAAAGGCCTTTGACAAGGTGGAGTGGCCCTATCTGTTTATGGTTTTGGAAAGATTTGGATATAAGAATAACTTTATATGATGGATTTGATTATTGTAGAATAACCCTACGGCTGAAATATGCACAAATAAGAACATATCTGACAAAAAATTTTAATATATCCTTTGTCACCACTTTTATTTACTTTGGCGATGGAGCCTCTCGCTATAGCTGTACGGACAAAGACAGAAATTACAGGAATAAAAATGGACAGGCAGAACATAAGCTTGCTCTCTATGCAGATGATGTTATTTTGTTTATGTCACACCTCAAAAGACCCATCCCTGCCTTGCTAGAGCTAATCAATCAGTTAAGTGGCGTTTCAGGATTCACAATTAATAGCACAAAATCCTCTATTATGCTACTTAATAAAGAAAGAAATGAAATTCACTGCCAGAAGCCTTACCATTCAAAGTGGTAGACCAACTTATATAAGTGGGAATATGAATTGGGCTGAGACTTGATTTGATGGTTAACATTAATTATGAACCTTTATTGGAAGAAATATTTCGATCAGTTAAAAGATGGATTTCCCTGCCTTAGTCCACAACTGGTAGAATAAACATTTTAAAGATGAACACTCTGCCTAAAATAATGTATTATCTATTTCAAAATGTTCCTCTGACCCCACGTAATGATTTCATCCACAAAATTGATAATCTATTTAAAGAATTTACATGGGATAAATAGTTGAGCTAGAATTAGACTGTCATTACTAAATTTATCTTATGACAAGGGAGGTTTGAAAAGTCCAGTGGTATTATTGAGCTGTGCAACTAAGGACAATTAAATTCTATTTTGCAACAGGAGATGTCCCACAATGAAGGGAAATGGAATCCGAAAATTTAAATCTACCTCTTTATATAATTATATTCAGATAAAATGTCCAATCTAACCAAACAAACTGCCAACAAGATAGTTAGAAATATGATCAAAGTGTGGTTTGAGGTGAAAAAAAACATGAAAGAGCCTGATGTACTGTCTCAGGACAGTCCTATTTGGGGAAACCAAGACTTTACTCTGGGGAAAGCATATGCTATATTTAGAACATGGACATCAAGGGACTGAGAAAAATTCAAGATTTTTATCCACCTGATTCCAATAATGTGATGTCATTAGAAGAACTTAAACATAAATAAGAAATATTTTTTAAATACCTGCAGCTCAGAGGCTTCATTAGGATGAGTCAAAATGGCCCTACAACTAAACCCTAATCCAACTTGGAAACACTTAGTACAGTCTAGCAAAGGAGCAATAGCTGAGCTGTTTATTGATGTCATGTGCACAAGGAAACTTAGATGATAAGCAGATGGCTTGGAGCAAAGATCTGCTTATAGAGATTTCCCTTGGGGACTGGAAATATATTTGTAATAAAGCTCACACTCAGACAGTTAACTCAAGATTATGGCTATTACAATATGAATGGACAATGCAATCTTACATCACAGCAGTAAAATTAAATAAATGTGATGATAATGTCCCAGATTATTGCACAAAAAGTATGAAAGAAAAAGGGACATCATTTCATTGCATGTGGCAATGCAGAAAAAATCTAATATTTTCGGGAGGAAGTTAAAAAAGCAATCGAAAAGGTTATCTCAAAAGATCTTTTAATGAACCCTGCCTTTTTTATTTTAGGATCCTACCCCACACAGGTCATAAATATACCCTAAATGAACTAATATTGATAGATTTGTGCCTTTTTCATGATATAAAGTCAAATGCATTATTTTGGAAAAAGACAAATAGACTAAACATTACTTTTTAGATCAGGCAGATGTTAATAGCTTTACCTCTGGAAAAAATAACATACACACACAGAGGGAAACCCGATTTGTTTGAGGAGGTTTGAGGATTGTTTATTTTATTTGTTGAAGACCTGGATTAAATGGAAGAAGCACTAACCGATGTAATCCTCTCATGGTGGCTAATAATATTACAGAACATTTTTTTGTTTTGATTACAGTTCCATGAAATCTAAATATCTGTCTATTTATGCATCTACCAGATAATCCTGAAACCTGTGCCTAAATGCAAAACTGGATTGTTGTACCACTAAAATGTAAAATAAAAACAATGTTTTAAAAAAAAGTTAGTATGCTGAGAGATGCTGATAAGTTCACTCATTTATTCGTCCCTCTCCTGCAGTGCTACATGCTCAGGATGGCTGCCAGCCGTGTCCTCCAGGGGGGAAGAGGGTCATCCAGTGCTTCAGGTGTGGGGGTCCGTGCAAAGGAGAGGTGCTGCGAGTCCAGACCAGCCACTTCCATATAAAGTGCTTTACCTGCAAGGGCGAGTACCATCAATACAACACACCATACACAAATCACACCTCTGTCAGAACAAACTTTCATGTTATGAAGCAAGCTCAGTGCTGGACTCCCTGAAGCAAGTCATTGAACTTAATTCCACATGTGCAGTGGAGATGAACACGTTACGATTGAGTTTGTGCTCCAAATCACTGCTCTGTAACATGAACAGTATCTGAAGGCTAGTAATGTATTTGTCTGTTGTACATTAGGATTGGATTGTGGTGGGGTTTGATTTTAAATTAAGAATGTTGTGGTTTCCAGTTAAAATAATTTCACATGTAAGCTGTAATGTAAATAACATTGACCCTTTCGGTTGCATTAAAATGCATTATTTTTGGTAGGTTAGTTTTAAATTGAGTAGAATTTACTGATCATTCATTAGTCTGTCTGCTAACTAACTAACCGACTAAACATGCATGCACACATCAATATCTGCATCAATGGGTTGTTGTGTTCATCCCACTCACTCACTAGAATTACTTTGTTCCATGAAAAACATATTTCCTCATCATGCTATTGTCCCCGCTAATCTAAAGCGACAAGCTTCTCCTGCTGTTGCCCCTTCATCACATTGTGATGGTGTTTACAGCTCAGAGGAAACAAAGAGTCTCTCAGAGCAGAGACGAACCACAATTTACCTCAAAGATTTTCATGAAATGTGAATTAAAATCAGGTTTTACTTCTGTTTTAGTGATCCACAAAAGTGTTATCAAAGTAGATTTAAGAAAGAAGGGGAAGAAGAATTGGCACAGTCATAACAGTAATGTGAATAAGTATAAAAGCAAAGTCTAAAGCACTCACTTTATGAATTGCAAGTTATTTATGCAACTTCTGAAACTCCCCATCAGAGGAATGAGAGTACATTTGTTGTGTTAAAAACCATGAATGTTGTGAGTGAGTCACGGCTGGACAGGAATAGAGCAGCATAAATCTCCTGTCCTCGGCAGGTTCAAAGTGACGATGTCAGAAATGGGTTGAGTGAGGTATCAGATGACTCTGAACAAGCTGGGAGAAAACACTGCCTCCCTGTCACTTACACGTCAAACCCATAAACACTCTGAGGTCAGACATCCTAAATAGCATTTATGTCATCCCTTTGATGGATTACGTAGTTGTTCATCATTGATATAACGGTGACAAATTCACCTGTGCTTGTTTCATTGAAGCTTCATTAACAAGCACATTTTGCATGAAGTCACTGATCCAAAGATATTAAAGGTATTAAATAAATGTTTCCTGTTTTCCTCATCTCTTTCCCTGTGTGCAGTGTGCGGCTGTGATCTGGCTCAGAGTGGCTTCTTCATTAAGAACAGCGACTACCTCTGTCCGCTGGACTTCCACAGGCTTCATGGCACGCTCTGCAACAACTGTGGGGAATTTGTGGAGGGAGAGGTGGTCACAGTCTTGGGGAAGACCTACCATCCGGCCTGCTTCGTGTGCACAGCTTGCAAGTAATTGTGAAAAACATTTTTGAGAGTTTGGAACCAGAATACCTTCTTTGCTGTGTGGTAAAGGCCTGTCTCTTCCTCTGTTTCTCAGACAGCGCTTTCCTGCTGGGGATCGTGTCACCTTCAGTGGAAAGGACTGCCTCTGTCAGCGCTGTATCCAACCCATGTCTCCTACTCCTAACGACATCAGCTGTTCAGGCAGTAAATGCATCCTTGTATGATTGAATCTAGATTTTTAATCATCAAAAACACTCATCAACAAAGATTTAAAATGGACCCAACTTTGATCCCATGCAGACATAATCAGACAGTGGATTATGCACTGAACATTGGCCAGCTGTGGTCACAACACTGTGCTCACTTTGACAATCCAGCCATCCTCCTGGGATCCTGCCAGGTCAATGACTCAGTACAGACTAAATACAGCAGAACTCAGCTCTCCATCTCAACTTGACCTTGTCCACCTTACAACTATAGATAGGACAGGGATTATTAATGGACTCCAGACTCATAAATCCTCTGGATTAAGAGGCTCTTGAGGACTGTACAGAAAGGTGCTTATTTTACTCGTACAGGAAACAACACAGCAACTAGTTTGGTTCATAGGTGAATATCTAGAGATCAGAGCCGCTGGAGCCTGTTCACATGTCCAGAGTTGACTCTAATAATTACCTGTGTGTGTTCTCAGGCTGCTCTGGCTGTGGTCGAGACATCAAGAATGGCCAGGCTCTGTTAGCACTGGGAGGCCAGTGGCACCTTGGCTGCTTCAAGTGTAAAGCCTGCAGAAAAGTGCTGAGCGGAGAATACATCAGCAAGTAAATATTCAGCATTATTTTTTTTTTTATCTACCACCCTCATTTGAGTGCATTTTCCCTCCAGCAAGAAAGATAGAAATGATGTTCGCACTCCTCACAATACTCAGAAAAGAAAAAGTGTGGTTTTTTTTCATCATTTTTATTGCGTGTCTTGTCTTTCAGGGATGGTGTTCCCTATTGTGAGAGAGACTTCCAGATTAACTTTGGGGTACAGTGTGAAGCATGTCAGAAGTTTATAACTGGAAAAGTCCTGGAGGTGAGAAATATTTAATTTTAGTGAAGAGTAAGCTCCTGGTTGTATTTATATTTGCAGTGAAATACATGCATGCATAAGAACAGCATGCATACATGACATACATATCTTCTTAAAAGTCCATTTTTCCTCAAAAGTTAGATTATAGTATAACGTGGCTGCCCCCTTTGTCATGACAGGTGGAAAAACATGAACCTTAGATATAAATTACTTGTTTTAACAACTCATCATGACTAAATATATTTCTTGTCTCCATTCAAAATGTGCTAAATTGTTTCCCTCTGCACTAATAATGGAGCATTTAGTGATGTAGGACACACTATTATTGAAATTATGAGCAGATTATTTTGTCTTACAACATAGTTTGAGGAGCTATATTTGATTATTTTATATTCGTTTTAGATGTTAATTTTCACTCTTGCTGCAGGCGGGGGAGAAACATTATCACCCCAGCTGTGCAAGATGCAGCCGATGTGATAAAATGTTCACAGAAGGTGAAGACATGTACCTGCAAGGTCAGTCTGAGATTTAGGCTGGGATGAATACAAAACACTGAACGTTTGTTAAATGGAATCTAATTGTTGCATTTCTTCTGACCTCCTGTAATTTAATTTTTTTTTTCCATAATGTCGCTGCCTTTGCAGGATCAACAGTTTGGCACCCGGACTGCAGAGACAGCAGCAGAACTGAGGACAGTTACATAGTAAGACTCTGCTTGTGTGACATGCAGCTCAATGTAGAATAAAAATAGTGATTTCCATCCAGGCATGACATAACACAGTATCATGCAGAGCCTATAACTTCCCACAGTATCTCGAATCTCACCTCACTGGTGTTATATCTGTTACAAGGGGGATACGAGTGTGATATCTGTCTAATGATATCTCTTCTTCTCCAGGTCAGCAAACCAAAAACACCTTGTCTTGATTTCTTTTTCCCCCGAGATAAACTGAAGGTTATTACCATGACCGAGCCTGCACTTTGCACTGATGCGTTTCCAGAGTGAGCTGGCTGTAATCTCACGTTTTGAGATTAATTGCACTCGCTTGTTTCACACCACCAGGCTGGCCAGTTAGAGCTTGTATGCTAATTAAGTTAAAATGAAAACAAACGTTCTTAAATACATGGGATAAGTTCCCTTCTTATAAGTTTAATCTTTGATTCAAAGAATAATAAGAGGAGCTTTTACAGTAATGTATGATGTGTGCACTATGCAAAAAAGTCTGGCTGAGAAATAAAGGTATTTTCTAAGTTAGTTACACTATGGAACTAGAAAAGCACTCAGAGAGCGCAGACCTCCGCCAAGGCAGCATTCTGCTGCAACTTTGTCCTCTATGCACAGTAATTTGAGAATTCTTTTCCGCATATTTTGAGACCAGTTGCATTGCTCTAGCTTCTTAGAGTTATAGTTAAAACACATATTTGACCTTGGTGACCTTGACCTTTTACTGATCTTTACAAACTGAATCGGTGATTTCTGGATTCCTATATTAGTTTATATACCAAATTAGGTGACGATTGGCTGAAAATTGTTCACCCTGGGGCATTCAGAAGTATGCAGATTCTCCCATACATTACTATGGTGTGACCTTTCATTTGACCTTGATGACCTTGAATCGAATCCGATCACCACCAACAGTTAATCAGTTTTAGGCCTCTTCTGACCAATCCTGAAAATTCCGTCAAAATATGTCCATAATTTTTTGAGTTATTTTGCAAACCAACAAATAAATAAATAAATAAACCCTGGTGAAATCATAACCTCCTTGGCGGAGGTAACAATGCACAATAACTGCATGATACCAGGTAGACACCGCACACTGCTGCTTCCTAGTGTTTGAGGACCAAGCTGAATCAGGAAGTTCCTCACCATATGAGTCAGACTACCAGCTGTTTTGTCGTTTCCTTCAGCCCACTAGATCCTCATCTGAAAGCTCCTGCTCCAGGCCCGGCTCATGCACTCCAGGGAGTCCAGGCCGAACCATCTGCGTAAGTTCTTGTGGCGATATCTGCTCAACACCTTCCATGGTGCACAGTTCACCATGGCTTGATTTACATTTCATTTATCCTTTATTTGTACAGGGGAATCGCATGGACAAAGTGTCTTTCTTGCATGATCTTGCTTTATGTAATTGAAGACAAACCTCTTCAGAAAATAGCTAATACGGACTAAAAAAACATTAAAGAATTTTAATTAAATTTTCTGTAAACATGCGTTTTTAACTTTACCTTGACTGATCGGAATTTGTTTTTACTTTTGAGACAAATAAATGAGATTTCAATTGTGGCTGAATGCTCTGGTGCCTTCAAGTCAACCACATATTGAACAGAAATTTTGATTTATTTGCTTAATCAATTTGGATTCATTGGCAATTCAAATTGAATGTGATTATAAAAAAAAATCTGGTGCTTTCAGTGTCCTGTTGTTTCCTCAGTCCAGTCCATTAGGATCCATAGACTGTTGGTTTACTGTGTGGAATATACTTTACCCCATTTAAGACACCTCAACTTGAGCCAAAAACCATTAACCCTTTCATAAAACCTGAGAACTTATTGATATAGGGAATATATCATGTTAATCTGTTCATTCCATGTGCCAAAGACAGGCTGTTGTGGTGTTGTGGGATTAAAGTGATATTCCTCCTTGAAGTCATCCAATAAGCAACCTTTGACCTTTGACCTAATTCAACCTGTACTCTCTGCTCCTTCCATCTTCCATCCTCTGTGTCCCTCCTCCTCTCTCCTCCCTGTCCTACTCCCAGACAAAAGTAGAAAACGAGATCATTGATTACCGAGACTTAGCAGCCATTCCCAGAGTCAAGGCTATATACGATATAGAGCATCCTGATATGATATCTTATGAGTCTGTGAACGACACCTCCTCTACTTTGGACAACAAAGGCAACAGACAGGACAGGCAAAGCCCTGCTGAGGTAACTTTGTGTGTCATTGATTTGGCTTTTGCTTGGTTTGACTAGTGAATCAAACCAAGTGTTTGCTTCTTCAGATGTTTGACACAAGACATTTATTGTGAAAGTGACAGTGTGTTTTGGAGCAATAGAGCTTCTACATTAACAGTACACTTAAATAACTAAGTCATTATCCAGGCAGGTAAACAGGATACTTAAGATCTACTGGCTGATTTTCTTTTGAAGAGCAGTCTATAGTTGCTATTGAGTCACTAAGTGTATATTAAATCTGTGCCAGGCTGCTTAGTGTAATTGCCTAAAAGTACCTTTATAATAAAATCCTACTTGTCACGTCTGTCTTCATGTGAAAACCTCACAACTCCTAGTTTGGTGATTTTTTTCAAATTCAGGGTCAGGTAATTCTTTCTTTTTATAAATCATGTTTAAAAAGAATCATAGTGGTTGGGATAAGAGTGTTTATTTCATATCAGACAAGTCTGGAGATTTGAGGCTTTCATATAAAGAGTCAACAGTGTATGTTGTTTCTTTCTGGTTAGTAGTATTTATTTATTGTTATTTTTTTGCTGTTCTGATGTAGTCACCAGGAAACATATCTGCAACCACAGAGGTAATTGTTTGTTTTTATTAACTGTGTATTAAAATCATACATATTTACACCCATTAACGTAAATTGGTTTCAAAATGTTATGCATTCAACACGGGTTCTGTGTCTTTCAAGGAGAGTTATGAAGACAGGAAGTGCATACCAAAATCGACAAGTCACGGTTCTTTTGGAGTTCATGCAATTTACAATCGTCACAGCTGCACTCCAACTCTGTCCAGATCGCCACAACACTTCCACCGGCCAGGTGAGGAGAGCAAAAGTAAAATTAATTCAATCTACTTGTCATCTTTTATACAGAAATTAACCTCCCACTGCTCACGTTTTCCTCTGTTTTACCACCTCTCCCTTATCTATTCTTCGTACCACAACTCCTCCTTCCACTTCTTTTGTGGGATAACAAACAGGACTGATGCTTTCTCCCTCTTTGCTCTCTGGCAACAATGACACATGCCCCACTTCCCCTTTATGTCACCACTTTGTCCCTCACACCAAAGGTAAGAACCCCTGATCGTCTGTTGCCCTTTCCTGCATCCCTGCTGGTATTTCCTTACCTGTTGTTATCTTTAACATTTCTTATCAACATCACCATTCTATACTACAAACTACCAGTGACTGTGGTGAGAGCTACAACACCCATTTTTTATTCAAAAAATACCAAAGACAAACATGTTTTAAGGGTCAGAGTTGGAATTTATAGGGAGGCTTGTGGGCCTACTGACTATTGTCAGAAACAGTGAGCCATCTAGTGGTCAGAGATTGTCAATCAGCCATTCAGACTCTTCACATCACATCTTAGGAGACAGAACAGCAGTTTTAGTTTTATGTACCAGCTTGCTGCTTTGATCAGATAATATACCGATCTCCTCCATTGTCATTTTTTTCCTATTTTGCATTTTACCTTCACTTTCTCTTGCGCTGCCTCCTCACCCACCACTTCCACTGAAAAAAGTGATGGCTTTTTATACATTTGGATCAAAGAATGGTATTTTTAAAATGGGTTTGATTGGTTAAGTAAGCAAATATCCCTGTGTCTGTTCCCAGCTTCACTCACATTCCCCTACAGTCGTGGCTATTTATAGCAGAGCTATGATTCTCTGAAGCCTGTTTTATCGTGTGTGTGTGTGTGTGTGTGTGGATGAGGAATGACAAGCTCTGGCCAGTTAATCGTTGGCATGTGTTTTTGATGGAAACTGAAAATCACTTACAACCCACTGACAACCCACACAGCCCAGATTTTCTCTGTGATACTTTATTCAGTCGAGAGTATTAATATTAAATCAAGTTGAGGCTCTAAAAATTGTTTCTGCACTTTTTTTGTCTTGAAAAGTGAAGTAAAGTCACTGTACATGTGATGACTTTATACTCCATATACTGTACTATATCCTTGACCACATACTTCCACCAAGACATTTTTATGTACAGATGCAAATAGAGCTTCTGTGTCTGAATGTGGTCCCAAAATATATCAAATTTAAAATCAAAATCAAAGTGAAGCATTTGAAGCAAAACCAGTGTGTTAAGTTTCCCTATTGAATAAAACTTTAGAACATTAAAATGGAAAAGGGAGATGATTGATAACAATATATTATTTGGGTTCTGCTACGTTCTGCTATTTTAGCATTAATTATCTGCTGACGCTGCTTTCTTTTCCATCCACAGACGAAGGATTCAACATGTACAGGAGGCCTCCAATTTATAAACAGCAGCAAGGTACCGTGTGACCTTTTCACCTTTTATCAAGCAACCTTAAAAAAAATAACGAATGTGTTTCTGTTGATGCACGCTGATTTATTCTCACTGAACTACACTTTCTCATGCAGTTTATTTATAAATATAAAAATAGAGCAGTACTGAGAAATGGGTTTTTCAGAACAATTAGCAAAGGACTGAGAAAAGGACCTGGTGAGGTATTTTCTACTCTGTACGGCTGATCTAATTTGGGCGAAGAGCCGCGTCTGACTTCGTCACCTCATGATGAGCTAATCTGTCAGCTGGTTCACTTTCACATAGATCCAAACTCCTCCACATCCCAAACATCCTCTTTGCCTGGATACGGTCGCAACAGCCTCAACCCGGTAAGAGCAGCATCACTGATGCCTTTTCTCCTTTGCATTGTTTTAGAAGGTTATTAAGATACATTCATTTGATTCAGAGGATGAATTTAGTTTAAATATACATCAATCTGAAGTATCTGCTCATGGCACAATACAAAAGAGTCACGTAGTTTTTATTGCTATATGTTATTATAGGGTACATAGATCTTAGAGGATATGAGGTTGGTCCAACTTGCAGCACTTGAATGAATGATTTTTTTTTCCTTCCTCTCATTAAGCCACAGTCAGCTGATTTCTCCCATTACAGCAATGAGAGACTCAGAGGTATTTAGACATCTTTGTTATTCATAGTGGATGTTGTTAAGCACTACAATATGAATGGATATTTCTTTAGAACTTAATTACTTGTTCTCTGTCTTTCAGACTTTAAGGTATGCGAGAAGAACATGATGAACTTGATTTACTGCAGGACCGGCCTCGCCTCCCTGTCTGCATGAGCATGTTTTATCATGTATAAATATCATGTATAAATACAGTATATTTGCCAAAGTGGCAGATACAGCAGCTCACAGATATATGTTGCACACATTACATAACTGACCCCAACTGCATCTTTTATAAATATATCTTACTTACAGCAATTTGGCTTTGAGGTGATTGATCCCATTGCATGTGTTTGCTTCGTCCCGTAGCTCATCCATGACAGTCACCATCCATTAGCACGAATGGACAGAGGAGTGTCCATGCCTAATTTGTTCGAGCCGAAAGCAAGTATTGTTTGTATATTATGTGAACTACAGAGGAGAGTTTTCACTGCACTTCTTTACCTATAAGCACCTTTAACATACTAGAATAACAATAATACAGTACATACATGTGATAAATACAGCTTTCAAGGACAACTTTATTAGCAGTCTTTCTTCATAACAGCATAAAGTCTTTTGACAAAGTCTAATAAAGGAGAGACATATTTTTCTCCTTGAAGGCTGAAGCTCTATTGACTATTAATATGCATGAAAACATTATTATTTGCCTGATACTTTATGTTATAACTCCGTCTCGCATCTCAATAACTCATAGTGTAAGTGTACAACAGACTGTGTTCGGGTGCAGCGTGTGCAATTACCAGTTTGTAAAGTATTTTCAACCCGTCTTTGTTTTTCAAGGTCTACCCATATGAACTGCTCGCAGTCAGTAGAAGAGGACAAGTGAAGCTTCCCAACGACGTTGACAGAACAAGACTGGAGGTACAGTGACACGTGACATTTCTTCTCTTCACTGCATACTGATGTTGCTATAAGTGTACAGTGTCTTTTGAATGTTATTTCTAAGATAAATACCATAATAGATGTGTAAAATATCACACATAGCTCATGAAACTAACTTGGATGTTGATAAATTCCTCGCCAGTGGCATCATCTATTGAGAGGTTTTCCTTAAAAACAAGACCAGAATATATTTTGGTTCCGTCAAACCTCCAGTATGACTTTAATTTAAGAATTGCACCAACTGGTTTCATTCTTTCCTGCTCTCCATTGCAGCGTCACCTATCTCCGGATTCATTCTCAGAGATCTTTGGCATGGAGATTAAAGAATTTGACACACTTCCACTGTGGAAACGTAATGACATGAAGAGGAAGGCAAATCTCTTCTAAATTCTGCCAAACTCATGTTTTGACTCATTTTTAATATGCAGTACGTGTCATGTTCTCATGGCCTCTTGTGTTTATTTCTTTGCATTTGGGACAAAAACATTTTTGGACACTATATGTTATTTCCAAGTCATTTTACGTAGGCTATTGTAATGAATTGTGTTTAAATGTATAATACCTCAAAGCAGACGTGAACATGAGAACTCAACTTGCTGTAATGTCATCTTTGTTAATAGATGTCTTTCCTAAATCAGCTCCGTTCCCCAGGGATTATGTTCATATTGGACAATTTAACTGCTGCATATGATTTACGTCCACTCATGATGCAACAGGTAATGCCAGAGACAAGTTTAACCTCTGACATCTTAATTGGATTAACTTTAAACACTGAACTGCTGTGAAGTTTTCATTCATCCCATGATGGCTACATGTCAGCAAGATGTTCATATATAATGTATTGATTTTGTTTGAATTATTTTCTCCTAAAACATCTGCACATGGAAAGTGGTAACTACTAATCTATCAATGTGTAGTTTAATGCAGAAGAAAATGTATTTTTTTTTTTTTGCTTGACTTTGGTATGTTTGTTGTTTAAAACCTAAAATAAGGTTGTAAAACTGGTTATTCATTATTATTACCCTTTAGAATAATATGCCACGATACCTAGTACCTGGTGGTATGATGTCCCTTGCTGCTGTCATTATTACTTCCTCAATGTGATATTATATTTTTGTTATTCAGTTGATTCTCACTTTGTTGTCTTCTGATGACACAAATGCTGAAACACAGACCTGTAAAGAGAAGAGTTTCAAGTCGCTAAATAATCATATTCATTGGACTGTTGAAGGAATATTAATATGATGATTTGACTCTTAGTTTCATTATTACCATATATGTTACCTTGACACTGCTGTCCTGGCACACCACCTCAAGCACCCTAAATAAAATCTTGCACTTCTTGTAAGTTGAGTCTCTTTACTGACAGAATGATTAAATATGATTATGAGGTGTCTGTTTTGAAGCCATACTTTTCTGCATAGTTTCAGTTTTACGGAGCATACAGTATCACAAATCATTTGAATATTAACTTTAAAAAAGATTTAAGTGAATCTGCCAACAATAAGATGTTGGCTATTCATATGAAAATTGATTCTAGATTAACTCTGTTAACTAAATTTTGAGTCAACATATGTGATTCAGTACAGTGTAGAGCATTACAGCTTTCCTAGAGCATCATACTTCATATTTTCACTCATGAAACCAGCCATGTGATAGAAAAATTGCCTGACTTAACATCACCTGCTATCTATCACTCATACATTCCTGTTTGCTTTGGCTCCTCTGACACATCTCTGCAAAAATGTTTTCTTTTTCCTTTTCCACTTCTCAACAGTTCAGATTCAGTTTTTATGACCGACAGATGTCGCTCTAGAGCCTGGAACAGCACTTGCTCTCCATGTTTAAAATCACTATTTGTCGGGTATTTAAGCAACACATTTGATTATATTTTGTCTTTGCTTGCATCCATCCAAATGTCATACAGTTGTAGCAGTGTAAAAATAGCTTCCATTATGGCCTCTTCCTTTCTAATTTACATATCATCCCTAATGATAAAACAGATGGGATGCTGTGCGCAAATTAAATCACCATAAAGTGAATTCACAGTGTGTCAGTTTATTTTAAAGGATAATTTGCAAGAGTATAAGTCTTCAGAGAGTCACCCTATGTTATGTGTAATACATATGTCTACAACATTTGATATATAAAATGAAATTGCCATGGGCATTTATTAGTTTACTACACTAGTTGTGGATGAGAATTTCTTTTTAATGCATAAACATCATGAAACTTCAGATAATTACGGTTTATTATCAATACAATTAATCAAAGTAAAGCCTCAGTTAGCATGTGTAATTATCATAGTTTTGACTGTTAAGTAAACTGTTTTTTCAATGTTTTTAAAAATGGAAAGGACTGTTTGCTTTCATATCCTGTTGTTGTGTATTTTACAGACTGGGTCAACAACATCTAATAATAACAAGAGTAGCCTGAATAAATGTAGCAGTAATATAGAAATATTAGCACAGGCTAAACTCAATAGCATAGAAGTTTTGTGTTTTTTTTTGTGTGCGTGTTATCACGGGCTCTTTAAATCCCACCAAGCCTAAGCGAAAGTAGGGAGATTTCCGAGGTTTTCTATTGGTCAGTCAACACACCACTCTCTCCCCGGGCACCGCCCACCTCCATCGACTGGCTGCTCGGCCCAAACGAGGATTTTCTGGAAAACATCAACCGCAGACTGCGTACCAGAGCCTGCGGGGACTGTGCGACTACGGACTGGACTGGACCCGACGCCATGGAGTCTACGGCGTGACAGCGGAGGCGATGGCGATTTGTAAAGTTGGAGCTCAGCCTTAACGGGAGACGTTAGAAGCGTGAAGCGGACTGAACGGCGATGAACGCAGTGTCACTTGTTCGACAGGAGGACGGAGAGAGAGGGGCCGGAGCGGACTAGAGCCGATCCGCCCGATGGAGGCTGACGGGACCTTTGCAGTGAGTTCGAGGCCCGGAGTGTCACAGGTGAAACGTCGACACGTCGTCGGAAGACGCAGTTAAGAAACAACACCTGTCGGATTTGACAACTTCTAAGTGAGCTCGTTCACGGAAAGTAAAGTTAGCAGGTCAACGTTAGCTGCGGGAGGCGACCCCCCCCCCATGATGACTCTCATAGACACCTCCTAACGAGAGGCGCCTCAGGTAACAGGACAGGTGGACTTCTTGTCTTCTCATGGCTTTCTTTTAGAAAGTTCACCTCTTATATTCCACCAGCAGCAAGTTGACTGCAACTTATTTGACTGCAATAATACTGACTTATTTTTTTTTTTTTTTTTTATTGTTCAATCAAGAACTTTTTGTTTCTTTTTTTTTTTGCTTTCTCCGTCAACCATGTCATTCAAAGACAACCCCTGTCGTAAATTTCAAGCCAACATCTTCAATAAAAGTAAATGCCAGAACTGTTTCAAGCCCAGAGAATCACATCTGCTGAACGACGAAGACTTGAATCAGGTGAACAGTTTTTCTTATAATAATCACAAATATTTATTTCATACATGTGATGTTGTCTGTGGAAAACTAAATGTTGATGTTAAAGTGAAAGCCTGTTTGATGTTTCAAACGGTTTGTCATGTGTCAGTAGACCATGAAGTGCAAAGGTTAGGTTAATTGGACATAATTATTTCCCAGCCCAAGGGCACATATTGACCTCAATTCATGCACACATAGGCCTCCACCCGCCCCATGCCTTCCAGCACAGTAGCCCACTATCTACTGCTTCTGTTTTGTCGTTTGGGTTCCAGTTGTTTCTGTGAAATCTTCTTTTTTTTAAGTTGCCATGATGTCCCATGCTGTAACACTTCATTTATGGCATCTTGCCTTGACCACACTGGCTATCCATTGCCACATCAATCCCAAATAAAAATCTTCCAGTCGTGTTTCCTGCTGAGCTGTTGTTGGTATTGGCAGGTTGTGGCTCACTCTTAACTCTTTGTCGTGATCATTCCTTTTGGTAAAATATCCAGGCTGTTTGAACAGATGCTTCTTCAACATGGCTGAGTGAGAACTAACATTGAGCTGATGATAAGCACATTTTTCTGTAATTTCCTCCATCATGATGACCAGTGGCTCCTGTGTTGGAATGGAAATAGTCTTGAGGTTATTTCTCCCTCTCAGTGGAATTTCTGACCCACTGGCTATCAACCTCATGCCTTTGATGACTGAAAGGTTATCATCAGTGGCCTGACGCTGACGATCAGGGACAGACTGGCTGTGTTGTCATTGTTTGAGTACTGCTACATGAACATATGAGCCTCTGAATCTCAACCTGTGCATATTTCCATCCAGAACTTTTGTCATTCCTTTTGCCACCCCACCGATTCACCACTACAGAGATGAACACACGCAAACGGCTCTGTTTACCCGAGGAACCGTTGAAGGGTAAAAAATGACCCAGATTCATCTCATCTACTGTTCTCTCTCAGGAGGACTTGTTATTTGGGCTCTTGTCAGGTCATGCAGGGAGAGGTGGGACAAGCCCGAGGCAAGGAGGAGGGTAGCGCCCCAGTATTGATGTGATTGCTTCCTGCAGTCCCATTATCAAAACTCCTGCAAGGTGCTATTCCTGTGTCACCTCCCACCTTCACAAACTGTCCAAGGTTACATTCAGGACATCTGATTGAAAAATCCTATTGTGTCGTTTTGTTTACAAAGTCACTGTGCTGAGAAAAGTGCTGTTCCTCCTGTAATCAAAACAAAAAGAGGATTTTCATGGTGGATTATATTTGGCTTCACGTGGGATGAAGTTATGACTGTAATCAAAACCAGTGATAGAGGGACATGGAGGTGCCAGGCGGCTGTAAATGTCAGGGCTTTTCGACTTGATTTGCAGACTGTTGTTGCGCAGACTTGAGAGTGCAGTCGGGTTATGTAAGGCACTTAATTTGTTAAGCTCTTTAAGTGTAGGTAAGATTTGTGTGTAAACATATTTAGTGAAATGCTCCTGACTGTACAACTCTGCAGTGGTTATGCAGTGCTTTGTTTTTCTTTCTTTTTTTTTTGGGGCTCCACAAACAAATGCTGACTACTAGTATGGCTGGAGTTCAAGTACGTACCAGAATGATTTCAGAAAGACTGCCAGGCCAACTCGCATTTCTCAGTTTGAATTGCAAATCTAGAGCCACAAAATCTCTGTGGCTCAGTACAGCTTCTCTCCGCTGCTCCTCATCCACTGTTTTTCTTGCTAACTTCTGCCTCTTGCTGCTCCCTCCACCCACCCGTCCACCCACTTAGAGGATCAGAGGGAAAATCATGTGTGTTATCCTTTCCTTTTTCTTCCCAGGGCAGCATGGTGCTCTGGAATATGGCCAGCTGGACAATGTAGCTTGCAGTCAACTGGAGGCAGCTAGTGACTAATACACACCTTCCTGTAGCTGAACTGAAATGTGTGTGTGATCCTGTCTGATGTTAGGACACAACTTGAAGCCTTTAGTGACTAGCCTCCAGTCACATCACAGATGAACTCAAATGTCCACAACTGAACTCTTTATCTATATGTTAATGTGCCTGTTTTAGCTCTTACTTTCAAGGCTATAATTGTGTTTTGTTTTTTTTTCTTCCCTCACCAGGCAAAACCGATATATGGAGGATGGCTGCTCCTGGCACCAGAGGGAACAAATTTTGACAATCCCTTACACAGATCTCGGGTGAGCGTCTCCTTCGCAGGACTTGAAACTGATCATGTTCAGAGCGGAGGATTTTTTTTTTCTTTCCTATTTGCCTCTTTATGACTTAATTTTCAATAAAATAAATGACGGACCATTGAAAACAAAGGGGGATTGTTTAAAGGGTCTTTCTTTGACACTGTCTGTCACTTCTGCTCATGCCAAGAGCTGATCAGTACAATGTTTGTGGTTTTGTGTGAGATAATATTGGATCTGGCATGACTTGGCTTGGCTAACCCTTTTCATTTTGTTATTTACTCTCCAACTCATTTGATATCTGACAAACAGGAGGTGTGTTATTGTGGCTCCTGTAGCTGTTTCATGGATTCAGCAGCTTCCTGTGGGAGGCCTGGCCCTCTATCAGAACAAGTCTCATCCTCTGGCAATAATGAGCCTAATATTGACTTTATTTCACGAGTCCTGCTCCCTTAGCACCGTGTAATAGGAGACTTGCTCTGTTGCACCGCTTCCTTTATCAGCTCTCAGATTATACTGCAGCGGTGCATCCCAACGAGGAGTACAGGGAATGTGGGGGAGGAGAGGGAAAAGTCCCAGTTCTCACAGCCACACTGATGGCTTCCATATGGGTTTTTAGGGAAAAGCACCTCTGGATCCTTCAACTCAACTACTGTCAACACGCTGCTGCCACTTTGACATCACTAATGTGTTCTGCCTATTCTTACACTCTGCTGGTGTATAATTAGTGGCCTGTAGTGGTGAGGTGAGGTCGGGGTTTGAGTGACCAACAAACAACAAATGAGAAAAAGAGCAGACGTGTTGGGTGAGTCATGTCGTACAGCCACTTCAGCCTGACGGGCTGTGGTTCTGTATTTTGTCCAACAACAGCACTGTAAGCCACATATCTCTCACCTTTACTAATGGGCATGACTGCAGTGTCCCTTTAACACCTGTGGAGCTTATCAGCGCCCCTATTTAGACCTTCAGATGCCTTTTAGCTTACAAAGCACCTCTCAATATTTCATGGATTTGGCTCAGTGGGAGCCCAGGATATTTAACACTGAGACAAAATGGTGCATTAAGATGAGTGCGGTCAGTGAGCTCATCGAGCCAGGAGATCAATGGAAACCCCTCACAATATAATTCGAACACATATCGACATAATTACTCTTACCCAAGAGATAAAATGATTTCCTTGTTTGTTAAATTTGACCTTGCAGTTAAAAAGGAAATATGATGCTTCATCTTCCCCAGACTGGGATCCATTAACATTGTGCACTCAGTGTGTTTGGGCCAACGCTCACGTGATACTGTCAGATATCAGTTCAAGGTTGCATACATTTAATATCCTGTAAGACAAATTCATTAAGCTGAGACATAAAAAACAGGTTTACTGTCTGTGTTGAATGCTCTGTCTGTTGGCCTTTCTCCTCGCACATTTACCAAGAAAAACAATCTGGTTTCCAGTTAGCTTGAGACGCTTGTGATGTGGTAAAAACTTTGCCAAGAGCTGGATGCCACTGCAAGTCAACTGTTTCCCAAAGGCTCGCTAGCCTGTGTGTGTATTTATTGTTTGTGCACTGTAGTGTAGTGGCCAAGTCCTTTTTTACCCTGAGTTGTGTGTAAGATTCAAGATTTAATTGTAATATCCACTGATCTAATAAAAAAACTTGGCTTTACAAACTAAATATCTGTCCGTGCTTGGAACAGTAGCCTGTTTGTTAAACTTTCTAAATTGGCTAATGTATAATAAGCAACAGCTTTCAAAGCCATGCTAAGTCCTGGCTTATTTTCACATATTGCTTCATCCTTTATAAAATGCTGAAGTGTTTTAAAAAAGATGATGTGATCGTGTCAATAGTTGAAGAATTTATCTTTTTTTTCTTACTTAATACAGAAATGGCAGCGGAGGTTCTTCATCCTTTACGAGCACGGCTTACTCCGCTATGCTCTGGACGAAATGGTGAGTGAAAGTGTTCATCCTGTCCTAAAATGTCCTTGTTATACTGTAGTAATACTGATCTTTGAAGAATGGTTTCAAATACTAGCTGGCAGCATGGTCTATATGAGCAAATGAATGATGGCAATGATGGCTCATGTGGTAAATCCTCTCCATTATTTGGCACGTTAGTTACACCCACCCACTAAACTTATGATTGATTCCCATGTGTGTTTCTCTCCTCTGTTGTTAATCTGCTATTAATGAAACTCGGCACAACATCCATCCATGAAAGGGAAGTGATTAAGTCCTTTTTATATCCTTTAAGTGTTTCAATATGAAAATGATGGAGGAAGTGTGTAGAAAGTTAACACTCAAATAAAACAGATCACAAAATAGACTTGCTCATTTCGGACTAATTTGAAGATTTTTTTTTTTTAAGCACAGGGCCAGCTAACTAGCACAGCAGTGTCAAAAGTAATGAAGTGACAGACGTGGCGTTGAGGATAAAAGTCATGTGCCAAGCTGTGTGAGTTTGTTCAAGTGGCTGACACACTTATTGTGCAAGAGCCCCATGGCAACTTCCTGTTTGAAAAGATAAACTTAAAGAAATACACTCAATGTCAGGAAGATTGATGTCTTTAGTGACATTTATAGGTGCAACAGTTGAATTCTTATAAATACTTATAAAAGTGTGTTTCTATTTCAGTTCATGCTTTTGTAGGTTACGTTTTTATCCTACATGGTTTCTATATACACTGTAGCATGTGGGCTGGGCATGCTGAATATTGATTGACCTGAAACAGTTATAGACAGTTTTTTCTAAATGTGGATGTGCTTTGAAATGAAGTGAAAGCAGAAGCAGTTGAAACAGCATTTTCTTTGTTGCTTTTGACCCTTTCATACTGTATGAGGTATTTTCTGGCAGAGGAGAGCGACACTGAGAAGGTTTATCTAATGGAAGCAGCCGGAGCAAGGATGCTGTGTTGTTGTTTTTCTTTACCGTGACCTTCAGAGTCATCTCATTCCCCCTATAGATCTCTGCTATTTTCACAGAGCAACCAATGTTGTATTAAAAAGCTTTTTGTAATCTTACTGAATGTGTGAAAAATGCTGGCCGATATGTTTTCAAACTGAAGCATTGAATCGTATTTGTGAGGAACTGGTGGAGAATGATGACACCAGAAGAAGGATGGATGATGTGTTTACTGGAGGAAACAAAGAAACGAGGCGGATGTCCTCCTTTCATTCATCGTTCTTGCTGGATGTCACTCTTCATCTTTTCATCTCCGTTCTGAATGCAGGATCAAAAGGAGGAGGGGGTAGCAGGGGTCTAGAGCTGGAAATATCAAGTGACACTAAATATAGAAGCTCACTTCACAGAATGCATTAGAATAATTGTTTCGTGTTGAATAAACAGCAGAAAAAAAAAAAACTTGGTTAATTGCATCCATATCTGGCCTTCATTTACTCTGGACAAAGAGGTAAAATGAATATTCGTACTGTTTGACGTCAAACATCGGATACGGGTTACAAACCGTGGCATTATAGGATTTCATAAATTGCATTTTAATGCCTTTTTCACTTTTATAGACAACATAGGTAATGGCTGTAGAATATATTTAGTGCCAATATATTGCATGAAGTTTCAATAAATATTAACAGCTGAGCAGTTTGAGGGTTTGACTGATGTGTTTTATACCAGTCATCAAATCCAAGTGGTTGGTTTAGTAGCTTGTATTGTTTTGCCTTTTTTTAAAAAGTGATCTCAGCTTTGTTATTGCAACATTTTGTTTGTGCAGTGATGCCAAAGCTAATAAACATTATTGCATCATTGATGTGCAGTAGGTTAATTTCCCATGCTGGATGATGGGTAAGGATGTGAAGTTTAAGCTATGTAGTCTGCATGCAACACATAGTTAAAATGTTTATTGCAAATGCCTCGGATTGCACAAGAAAGAGACCAACATTAAGATCAGTTGAAGTCCTTTATTGTGAATGACATGGGGTCAAATGTAAAGATTGCCAGCTTTTACCAGTATATCGTTGCTTCAGACCACATCAGAGCCCCCATCTGAGAGCACTGGCTGGGGTTGTAGATGAGGAGGTGCCCCTCTGTTTTCCTCTTGGCCTAGTTTTATGGCTCTTGTGTCTTGGCTCTAACCAAACCCAGATGGGCTGCGGTCCCAACCTGCAGGATGTGGCATGGCTCTGGGGGAAAGGAATGGGTTAGCAGAGGCCTGGGAGAGATCACAGTTTTTGAAGCCATCGATTTGGGGTTGCCCACCTACGGTGAACACCCAACACGACGCACCACTGCCATCATTTTATGCTAAGAGCAGCTGCAGCTTTGAAGAGCTGCAATGTGCAGGAGACAAGTGTAAAAAGAAGAAGGTTCAGTAAGGGTAAGATTGAGAGGAAATAGTATTCTTAATTATTGGAAGGACGGCAAGGGAGAATAGCTGAAAAGGTTGGCCTGCACAGAACGTGCTGCCATGCAAGGCTAATGTGATCGTGGATCGTTTCTTGGCGTAGGCCTCCAAAGAAGGGCGTGGAATTTTGTTGTGTCCAAGATAGCTCACTCAGTTTTATCACTGTGTAGTTTATGAGCTGTAAACATGGAAATGAGACTCACAAAGTCCAGTGTCAATTCACTCTCCAGTATTTGCTGAATGTACGAGCTAGATTTTCCCACAGCAACCTACACAGCAATTTCAGGGGAGTGTTGCCAAGGCAACATGTTTTGTCCCTTTGTCCAGCACCCGTTGACCATGGCATGTGCACCATAGGACGAGTTATTCTCAGCTTTGTGGAGAGCTCTGACGGTCTCTATCCTCCTGACTGTCGGGATATAGGACAGAACGCTCTGGAAGCGAAACACGAGTGTGTGTGTGGGCTGAGGCCGTCTCTAGGCTCACATGGTGAGCGAGCCTGTGGGGGGAAAAAACAGACACAGCATCGAAACAAATGTACAAGGCTGGAAGGCGTGTGTTTGTGTGTGTGTGCGTGTGTATGTGTGTGTGTGTGTGTGTGTCAGGAACAGGTGCGTCAAGGTTTGAGAAACCTCAGCTTGAGTTAACACTGCCAAGAGAAAACGGTCTTGTAATCATTTTGAGGTAATGGTGAAGAAAAATGAACGAAGTGGACAGAGGTCGCCCAAACACGACTGTGTCAATAAGCTGCTCAAGTTCATTTAAGTGATGTGAGAAACACGCATACACACCCCAAATCCATTATCGCCTGGTGGTGAGGGCAGGGTACGTGGGTGTGAAGAACTCTGCAGCTCCACAAAGCCACTTAAATGACATCAGTGTGAGTTAAAATGATCAACGCCCACACTCTAATAACCACTTTGCTGTGCAGTCCTAAATATCTCACACAACACCTAGCTCCCATTAACCTTGCGTTGACCTAATCATAACCTTTTCCTGCTGACACACTCACTCACCCCTCATCATATGATCTATGCCTTTTATCTTTCCAATGTCTCAATCTCTGTTGTGGTCTCTGATTCACACTGAATCATGGCCTCAGTTGCTTACTTGCATCCTTTTGCGCTGAAACTCTTTTATTACCATTGACGGCCCAATGTGTTCAATATTTCGTCACTTTTTGGCCATCGGAAAAGACAGCGCATTGTTGTTTTCTCATGCTCGTCAATTTGTGTGTTTTTTCCAGACTGAACACGCACAGTATACCTGCAAATAAAACGAGGCTACCTATTGAGTTGCACTGCACAAAAGGCCCATTCAGAGATGCTTGAATTGCATTTGCCTTTAGACTGTATTGACTGCAGTTGACTGTCTGCACCACAGTCACATCCCTTGTTATTCAAGGGAGAATGTGATGTTCTCACGATGTTTCAGCTGTTGAAGTCATTCTCATTTCAGCTTAGCTCAATTAATTTCTTGTGTTTACTGGAAATGAAGTAGTGAACCCCTGCCTCATAGCACAGTCCAAGAACTGAGAACATTTTGACAAATTTCCCTCCATTTCCCACACGTTTGTGCATTCTTTTAACTTGAGGCACACTATTCAGTTGCCTCTCTCCTGAATCTTCCAGACATACACAACCATTAAATGTTTGCCCTCGGACTTGTGCGACCTTTTGACATGCTGATACATGCAAAAAACGCTCTCCCTTTTCATGCCCAAGGAAACATGAAATTCTGGGCCATTTTTTAACAAATTTGAGTAGTTTTGTCTGGATTTGGAAATGAGCTTTCAAGGAAATCGATGAGTGGGCTCCATTGTTGCCTTCAGGCACTATGCAGGGAATAAGCAGAGGCTGGCCACCCCACCCCATCAAATTATAATTACTTATAGGGGAGCTCAAACTGTCCAGCAAGCTATGGGAAACAGTGGTGAAGGAAGTAAAGACTGCCAGGAGTACACAAGTTTGTGTTAAAGTGCAAGACGGAAAGAAGGAAGATTATGCTTGAAACATTAAATGGAGAGAGACTCAGATAATTTAAAGGGAAAAGGATAAAGATTAAATGAGATGTCGGTCACAGCCCGCGTTGATAAGACAGTGTATGTCATCCATATTGGATCATTGTGGGATGTTTACCAAGTGTGGGTCTTGGGTTAGGCTTTGGTTTTGTAGAGATATGGTGTGTGAGAGTCTTCTTTAACCCCTGCCCTTCCTTCCCCTGGTTCCAGTAGGAACTGATCTGCTGGAATGTAAACAGCCATGGATTACAGTGGGGTCACTGTTCCCATTGCACAAAGCCACAAAACCATGGGAACAGCCATTCATACAGCTTGTAATCATCAGGGTCTACAATCTGTAGCTGCTGCCCAACCCCACACCTCAAAGCCCAATTTACTATATTTGTAAAAGTGCATTCCCTTGTTTTTGTTTTCATTTACAGAAATGGGGAATTTTTGAGGATGCTTGTCACTGTTTTGTCCCAGAAATTCCCAACTGGTGGAAATGAGGGCGTGACACAAAGGGCATTATCTTTTCCAGTTGTGCACCACTGTGCAGGTATCTCAGCCAGATAGTTGGAGTCAAATGTGCAAAACAAATGCAAAAACCCTCTTCAGCCTTGCCGTCCTGAAACGTTTGTTGTGAAACTACATTCTTGTCAATGTTTCGGTCAAACAAATCAAACACTTGTTCTTATTGACTTTAATTCATAACATGATTGAAAAGAAAGCCTCAAATTCCCCAATGGTTATGCTTTTTAGACAGTTCTGGCTGATCCTCTGTACAATGATACACTCAACTTTGTGCACAATATTTAGTGTGAACAGGTCATTTCATAGAAGCACATGTTTTGAAAATGCTGTACCACACCCAGTGCTTTCCTGTTTACTTTTATCTGGAAAACAGATACTGTAATGGAACCTAAGTGTCGTCAGAAAACACGATGGCTTATTATTAGCAGCCTTAAAGACAGGACTATATTTAGTCTTTCTATATGTGAGAGCAACTTGGCAAGGTGTTGTGAACCCAGACCAGTCTCCCCATTAGATCCAAGCCAAGGACTCCACTCTACTCTGTCTGATTGACCTGACACAACCAACTTAACTACAGCTCCTAGAAAAATCAGACCAGAAGTAATTTGGTAACCTGTGACAGGATCGTACATCCCTGCTTAAGCAGAGGTTCTTATCCACCAGCTCACATTGATCGCTAATCAAGGGCCTTGCTGTCCTCCAAGTGACCCAGTGTGTGTCCACTTTCCAAGTGAGTGCTTTGCTTTCCACCACAAATTTACCATTACCAGGAGAGTATGACTGAGCTGAATACCATGACAGGTCTCATGGACGATGGCCTAGGTTATTTTTTTGGGCTTGATGAATGACCAATCTGGCTCTCCATTGGCCTTTTTGGTCTGACTTTCCAGAGTCCTCTTATCTGTTCTTTAGTTTTTGCCTTGACTTTAGCCACTACATCATTCCGGATGTGTCCAAGATAAAAATCTTATCCCCTCCACTTGTTCACTGTTTGAACACTTAAACTTCTTTAGTCAGAGGTACAGTAACCCTGTCTGGCTCAGGACCAAGTCTGCTCTCTAAACATTAAACTCCCGAGTTTGCCCTGGATGTGAGCCACTATTCTACACGGCACCACTTTGGTCACTTTTATTGTCTTTATCTTTAAAAGTGTAATTTAAAGCTGTTGCTGTTAGTGAATAGACACACAGGGAGTAGTGCCCAGAAACAAGATCCCAGCTGATTTGAGACTAAACTTAATTGTGGTTTTGGTCTTGTTCTAATGTTTCATGCTTTCCAACTGACCTCCCCCTCACCCACTCTAATTCTGCATTTGTGTGTGTTCCACAGTCAAAAGACCTAATGAGTCTAAAACTAATGGGTTCAAATTACTTATTAAATTCAGATACAGTCAATAAAACAGCATTGTTCTCCAGTATGCTCTCTCAAACACAAAGAAAAGGGGCTAAGCTGCTGCCGTCTGATTGGATGTGCAGAAAGTGCTTACACTGAAAATAAGATTGAATTCATTGCCATGAATTGACCTGGAAATGCAAAGACAAATTAGTCAAGCCACATCGGTAAGCAGGTGTTTGTCTTCTCTTAATGTATTAAACATGTCAGCTTGAACAATGTAGCCACTAGGGTGGTGTTTCCTTATGATTTCAAAGCAATTTGGGCACATTTTATACCAGAGGAGCAAGGTTATGGTGATTGTGGGGGTAGGAGGGTTGCGGCTGGGGTAGCGGGGTTGTGACAGGGTAGCAGGGTTTGCCGATCGCAGAGGGTAGCGGGGTACTGTGGTAAACCGCCATACTGCATTGATTGGGTGCTTTATCACCACGGTAATAAAAAATCCATACCATCACAGCCCTATTTACCACTGGTTATAAGGCTCTGCTTGAACTTGAAGCTTTAAGCCAATGTGGGCTGTACACAAGTGGAGACAGTCCTTGCCTTCAGTCCGGTGGTCTATGATTATACTGGTGTTCACTGTTGCGTGAGCCTGTAGACAGGATCGGTTAACACAGGGCACTATGTCCATCAGCACCAGGGTAAAATAGTACTATATTGCTCGTGGCAAATGGTTTCTCATGAGGTATCAGTTTTCTATTGCTGTTGGATTCCAGTTGGTGTTGAACTTAAACTCTCTTTTAACTTTTTCTTTGTGAATATGATTTCCATGTTTGGTTTAGCTAAAAGCTTGATGGTGGTCCACTATTGGTAAGAAGTCCTTAAAAAGCTCTTTTTTCAGGATGTCTTTTTTTTTTTTTTTAACCATCCTTCTCTTTGTACCCTCTTCATTTTCTTGTTCTTTTTCATGATTTCCAGCTATTCATTATCCAGAGAAAAGCAGCCTCCAGGAGGCTTTGGCTAAACCAGCGTCCACTCACTTGCATGGTCCCCATTTCTACTTTCCCATTACTCAGTCTGATTCACTTTCCCTTCCTTTTACCTCCTCACTTTCTCTTATTCTGCCACTCTCTCGCATCTCTGTCTTTCACTCCAGCTCTTTCTGGCCAATAAATCATTTGTGTTGGAGAGAGCAGCCAGCAGTATTGTGTAACTTCTCTCCCTCAAACCCTCCCTTGTCTATAAAGCCAAACACGGCCTGACTGCCTGCTCGCTCAGTTTGTTCTAAACACTAGACCAGGACACTCACAAAAGGTTTCATTTAAAGCATCAGGGTGAGAGGTTAGCCAGCTCTGAGACGGCACTAATAAAACAGTGGGGTAGGTGTCTGCATGTGTGATGGTGGGGGTACAAGATCCCTGAGACTTAAGAAAATGAAAATACTGCTGTTGTAAATTACCCACAGATGCTCACCACCATAGCCAACCAATAGATTGAGGTCATATTTGTTATTGAATAACATTTGGCTACACAATTTGTCATGCTCATACACTATAGCTGTGTGTGGTTTTTAACTTGTGGGGATGAATAACAAGAGTTGATAAGTTACATCACTGCAGCACGACGTCTCGTTTGGACAAAGTCCAGTTGTAAGCTGGCCCAAGGCCAGGTGTCTGTTAAACCGCTGCCTTGCAATGGCCTGCAGGATCCACAGCTGCAGCTGAATGTCTTTCCGAATCGCAACAGGTGCAGGTGTATTGGATGGCCTTTAACCTTTCAACCCAGCTTGGCGACCTGCCGATCCAACCACCTGTTAAGGTCAGAGCTCTGCAACAAAGATATTTTTAGAAAGAAAGAAAGTGCAGTCTTGGAGCTGGGTTTGCAGACGTATCAAGATAATGAATATTTTCACCTGTGTATCAAGTATTTCTGGGTTGAAGCTCTTGCTATTGTTTGTTTTTGGATGAGCTACTCACTCAACGACACTCTTTAATAAGCCCAAATTTCCCATTTGAGGCAGCCATGGACTGGCCTGCCTCCAACCTCGACACCAAAGCAGCTTAGCGCTCTCTCTTCTGTGCTTAGTCTGAAGTGAAAGCAACAAAAAAGTGCCCCCTCTATATAAATAAACATTAACTACTGAATGGAAAAAGGTGTGAAACAAAACAAGTGTGTGCAATGAAACAAAAACACTACTTTAAATCATTCATCATTATTATTATGCCACAAGTAACAGAAATTAAATGAATTACTCGTTTTCTTCTCATCTGTTTTCATCAACTTCAATTTGTTTTTGCGACTTATTGTATTCAGTTAATATTTGGACATCTTTGATAAGTTGATGATCTGAAATATACTAAAATATTAAGATGCCCACTACAGAATACATACTGTTGATCTTCTCAGCATGATGGGTGTCTCTGTGGACAACACTAAGCCTGGTATTAAACCTCAATACTTTTTGAGTGCTGATCAAATATTGTATGTAGTTGTAATTATTTGTCTTGTTTGATTATTATTCAATAATATATTGTCTGATGTAGGCATATACTTGTCAGAGATATACAGTATTATATGTTTTGTCTGTTTCTATTGAGACACCTGATGTATTTGAAAGGCTTGCTTTATTTTGTGACACAATTCAAGCCTTTTGTAGAAAAGTACTGATTAAGTTCATAATCATAGAGTTTTTAGGTATTGGTAGAGAAACTGCAGTTCTGTATTTATTCTAGTCTTTATATTTTGAGTGCTTGTCAGTCCTAGAACACAAAAAAACATCTTGAAATTAAATTAGCTTCTTCTTGTGTTTTCCGATGACTCCATCCTGTGAATGTATCTGCTATCAGCACTGTTTTGGCCAGGTTAACTGCTAACCACCAGACCTTAGCTTGTAGGAAGCTCTTCGTCAGGCCTGTGGAAAAACTGTGCACTCTAAACCTGAGCTATTAGCTGAATTCCCAAAGGAATATTTTCCAATCCCTCCCCCATTTTCCCTTCCTTTCTGCCTGATGGGCTAATTTACGTTGACTTAGGCTTTGGCAGATTTGCAGTCATTATCAAAGAGGCACTTGAAGCCTGACTGCAGGTCCTTTGCAGTTTCTTCACTCAGTGTAGACTGAGTAGAAACAAGCTTTTTGTTAATTGTGTTGAAGCAGTGAAAAATGCAGTATTTCTGCATCTCTGGTTTTTTGATAAAAATAGTTTTCTTTTTTCGACCCTGCAATTTTACAGCACCAGCATTTAATGGGTGTCTATTCACCTTGGCCTACTTTCCAAAGTGCTGTGTCAGAGCTCGGTATGGGATGCTGCAGTAATCCGGACACTGCTGTTTTGGGCCACACTGTGGTCTTGGAACAACTGATTTAGCTGTTTCTAGTGCTACAACTCCAGGATTTACTGCTCTGGAAGTCAGTGAGCGACTGTCTCGCTACCGGAGAAAGACCATTAAGTTCCTTGAAGTAGAACGGCAGTTAATACTGGTGGCCATATCTTGCAACTTATCCAGGCATAATCACTATTGGCCTTAGAGTAGCAGTTGCAATGAGGTTGTGCTGGTGCATGCTGTTAATGGAGGTGTTTTATTAATGGTGTTATCAGTGGGCGCAATTTCCTGCCTCCATGGTCCACTCCCCTGACTGGGATGTGTGACAAAACTAAAATGTTTTACAACATGATTTAGCGCTAGCGAATAGTAACAAATAAATTGACACAAAATCCAAAGTTGGGATGATTAGAACTGGGATATTATTCTGTATTCAGTAAGTAACAGTTTAGCTATCATTCAGCCACATTACCTTTAGATTTGATGATTCACAGTGATTTATTTGAAGACTGTTTATATTTTAGGCGTAATTGTGCAGCAAAGAAAGAAGCTGCTTTGATGAATATTAGATGGAGCTGAATAACAGATAAAGGAAAAAGTTACCCATCTGGGAAACTACACATACTGACAATAATTCTGCTTAGTCTGAGTGAACAGCCAGCGCAACATGACACAACTCGATCGTAGCACCCGTTTCTCTAGCCGGCCCATCTACTCTGTCACCACCCAGACATAGACTGACTGATTTCTCACTCTCAGTCTGTGTTTTTTAAGACTTTACACTGTTGACAGAGCTTTGAATACAAGGCTGTATGTAGTAGAATAAGGAAATAATGTACCACAGTTAAAGTGTTTTATTTGGTACCCACACACACACATGCATTTGATTACTCTGGGCTTGCCACCTTGTGTGTTGTCAAAGATCTGTAGCATCAGCACAGTTGCATGTGATTGACTGTTCCTGGCCTCCATTTGAAAAGAATCCTGCTGCACTAGCCAGAGAAAATGGTCTTCATCCTCCTCCAACTCTCCCTCGTCTTCCTCCTCCTCTGCATTTGTCGACTGCTGGCCTCCTAACACAGCATTAAACCACCCACATCCTCTCATCGCTCTACATAAGAGGAACAGTACCGCTACCACCCACAGTCCTCTCTGAAATACCTGGTGCAAATATGTGTGAAATGCGTGGCGCTTGGATTTGTTTTTTTTCTCTGAATATTGTGTCGATAAGGTGAACTCGCAGTTAGCCTTCACTGCTGTGTTGTTGTTGTGTAACCAGGCTTTGAGCTGGTGCCTATATCGAGGCGTCTTGAATACATACCAGTGGAGTGAGGTGTATCTGAGAATGCCTGGAGGACTGTACTTGGCCCTGCAACAGAGATGTCAGATATCCACCATATGGTTTAGTCTGATTTTATAGAGCTATACGTTCGGCTCAAGCACAGGCAGGGGATGGGTTTGATATTACAGCTGAGGCTAAATACCACTTGTGTGATTATGCTGGCTTAACTTTGTCTCGATATTGGGGTAAAATTATAGGACTGTGAGGAACAGTGATTATTGTGTTCTTCTCCATGACCAATCTGTCGGCTCTAGTTCCTGGTCTGATTGAAATGTATATGTCTGATGATTATTAAAGACTTAGGAAAGAGACGGTGATTTAATATTCTTCTGTAGGAAGACCAGAGGTGACTCCATCCTTCTGGCACCTGGGACATTTCTTTGCCGCTGGTTGTTGGGCATGCTCACTGATAGCAAAAATGCGTGTTTGCCTCTGTTGTCCTTAGTTGCTAAGGAAAGATTGACTGCGTAATTGCTGTTATCGGTAATGAGCAGAGGATGTTGGATGCTGAAGAGACCTGATTCTAGGCCATGTCCATGAGTCAGGATGAAGCCGTGCCAGTCCATCAGCTTTCCGTTTGGCTCCCTTTGTCTTCAGCGATCAAAGTCAAATGGCTTTGGATGCAGCGTGACGAACTTCAGGATCCTGCTGTTACATGTCTAAAGAAAAGAGTAATGTAACTTAATGAGTGAAGTTTTTGAATTTGTCACCACCAACACTGGTAGACAACTGGGCACCTAATACCAGATAACAGATGTTTGTGATCAACTTACAGGTGACTAACTTGGACATTGAGCAATATTTTAGGTGTATTTATACTGAAAAGAAATGAGAGCCTGAGGTGATTTTTCTTTTTATAAAAAAAAGGATGTTGCAATGTATGACTCAATCACATGATTAAATGCCATTTCATTCCCTCTCAACTGAGTCAGTTTAACTGCACTTTTGCTTTCCATGACTAGAAATGAGTCTGTCAAACCCAAAAATGTTGCTGGCAGGGAAGAGAATTTGCTTCTCGACCAAAATTGAGAGTAGACCATCAGCCAGCTGCCAAAAGAAGCAAATATTTCTCCCGCTGTGTCATGAGGGAGAATGGGATGTTTTGCTAAGCAGTGGAATGGCAGAGAGTGAAGGAAGCCAAGGGCGCAAAGGCATGCTAATTACCATTTTCTAAACAGAGCGTTGGTTCCTAATGAACACTGTTGTAATGATACACACCATCTGGACAGAGATCACAAGACATATGAATACTATATGGTAAGGAGGAGGACAGATAGGCCTAAATTATGCAGTGGATAGTTTCTGGGTGGACAAACTGGGAATTTATTCACTCTTATTGCATGGCAAAAGAGAAAATCTTTTTTTTACTTTGAGCACAAAAAGTGTGTTCGATGTGAAGTAGTATGGAGTTGCCATCTAGTGTTTAAGCTTTAGCTTATTTCTTTTAAATATGAAGTTTTTTTTTTTATAAAACTATGTTGCATGGGACAGATTTCAGAATCTGAAAACCTAATCACAGCCGAACTAGAGGTGGGCAGTCTCAGGGCAGCTGGAAAATTCAATCTCGATCAAACTGTCAAACTAGACGGTGCTGATCAAATATGCATTAAGATGCCGTTTCTGTAATGCCTGCTTTCAGACTTTCAGTGTACTGCTTTGAAATTCATGCATTGTGACCAGTGTTCCCTCTAAGCTGCACGCTTGCGCAATTGCGTACTGCTCTCACTTTTTCTGTGCGCAGCAAATCTATGTAGCGCATCGACAATAAAATGCCGCCCCATCGACAATGGGGCGGCAGTAGCTCAGTCTGTAGTGGGAATCGGAGGGTCGCCAGTTCAAGTCCAGGTCGGACCAAATGTGGAGAGTGGACTGGTAGCTGGAGAGGTGCCAGTTCCTCCTCCTGGGCACTGCCGAGGTGCCCTTGAGCAAGGCACCGAACCCCCAACTGCTCGGGGCACCTGGATAAGGGGCAGCCCCCTCACTCTGACACCTCTCCTCCAATGCATGTGCATGTGTTTGTTTCATGACTTGTGTGTGTAATGTGCAACTGAAAAAAGTTACTAACAGAGTGAAAAAATGTAATTTCCCCTTGAGGGATTAATAAAGGAATTCTTCTTCTTCTTCTTCTAAAAACATAACTTTCTGTCCCATTTTCAGTGCAACTGAGTGAGTGACAGGTGACAACAAGCAGTAAAAAGAGAAATCAATGACTAACACTGGCAGCCAAAGATATAATGCAGTTCACACACGTTTACTGACGCATCCAATCATTGTCATTAACAGTGCTTTATGTGTACGTGCCGCTGTTTGGCAGGTAAATGCTGCCAACCCCTTATTATGGCGAAATGAATGGGCTGTGGGGCACAGCCACAGCCTTAGTGTTTTTTCTAGTGTCATTTATGAAAAAATTCATTTATGCATATTAATCATTAAATGCTGTTATTAAATTATGAGTAGTAGAAATGTTCATAAAAAACGTCTAATTTTATATTTTACAGATAGTGTGTCACATGCTGGTGCTACAGCACATCTCGCTGTGTAAAATGTGAATGTTTTAATGTGAACTAAATTTGATTTCTGAAAGGAAGGGCTGGGTACTGAACTTTGATGCTTTTGTAGCACCGACCAAAAAGCTCCGATCCTGTCAGGTATCAAAAATGGCTCTTTCAGTGCTAGAATCCGATACCTAGCCTAAGTGTCTGTGAACCATGCTCTCAGTTGGCTATAGGGATGGGGGACATGTCCCCCTCAGATTCATAGTAACACTTATCCGTCCACCTGTTTCCCAACATAAGGCGACAAACGCCCTACAAACAGAATTAATGTCATTGCAGGTGCGTTTGTTTCACCTAATGGTGCGTTCAGGGTATACATGAATGTCGGAATTTCCGAGCTCCAAGTCAGAATTTAAATCAGAACCGCCGCAAAGTTGGATCTCCACCTCTGACGTCAATAGCAGCTACATGTTTTGTTGTAAGGCTGGAAGAGCTGGGAGCTCTAAACTTTGGGGTTAAGATGATATTAGGAGCACAGGACAACACAGAGGAGAATGTTTTTTTTTATTTGAGATTATTTGTCCCATGCAAAATTGTGACATCTTAAAAAAAGTGGCTTTACTGCTTCTGACAATAGTGTAACACTAACATTATTATAAAAAAAAAAGCAAAGTGATAAAGAATTTAATCAATTAAATAGTAATGTATGTTTTTGATAGTATTTCGATGTTTGTCATTTAAGCACAGTAATTTGGTAAGATAAATGAATATAAATTTACCAATAAATGTTGGTGCTGATGCCCTCTTGCCCCTCCATTCATCACAGACTGTCCCAGACAAACCAAATCTTTCTCTGATTTGTCCCTGTCTCCCTTTGAGACTTGGTGTCTCCCACCCAGACAGCATTCATATTATTGTCTGAACAACTTCAGAGACTAGAATAAGTTTATGCTGGCTTCATAATTTCCATGCTCTGATCACAAAAGGACACTTGTTTGGGCCCCTTGTCTCTCGGTCATTTCCTTGTTGAGGGTTAAGGGGAGGAGTGGCTCTGTGGACTGTGGCGGCTGACAATCCCACATTGTGTGAACTGCTGCTGCTTCACAAAGGGCCCATTGTGGAGAGCGGTGGCCCGGGAAGAGGGGACCGGGTCTAGGCTAGGTGACAGAGAGGTGTGGGTTCGGGGGCCTGGGTCTGGGGGCGAGAGCCCCGGTGGCCTTACTCCTACACAACCACCTACCTTATGTAAGCACTCAGATCTTTCTCAGAGGTGAGCAGCTTTATGAAAATAGGTTTTTAATCAGAGCTATTGTCAGTCTCCGATTTCTTTTCTGTCTCAGAGAATCCGATGCTGTGATTATAAATCTAGGGGCTTAAGCTGCTTGTACAACTGTTCCCAGAATTTGAAATATTTTGCTGTTTATCCCCCTCTGACTCATGCTCAAGGACAAGCCCACATGTGTGGTGCACTCCAGATTTGTTTACTCAGACAGATGGTCCTAGCAGTCCAAAGACGGAGTCCACAAAACCACTTTTTTTCTGCTGCACTGCTGTTCTCCTTGACCACCAGCTTGAGACTTAATCCCTTTTCCTCACTCTCTGTCCCCAAACCTCCTTCCTCTCTCCATGTCTGAGAGTGACAGGGCTCTCAGGTCAAGCTGACGCCAGTCTCTCTGTCCAGTCTGAAGCAGGCCTAGGCCCTCGCCCAGCTGTCCAGCTGTCCGTCTGTCTGTCAAGCCCGGCTGTTGCCCTGGCCTCTTACCTCATGGTCAAGAGCCCTCTGTGATTTTAAAACAATGGGTATAAGAGGTTGATCCAAAACACAGTTCCCAACCTCTGTGGCAGTCTTGTTTACCATGCTATATGAGAAATTGCAGTTATATTACCTGTTATTCCATATCTCTTCGACGTCTCTTACTCTTGGCCTAGTTAAACCAACCTCTGTCCTTGTTCCAATTTGCTGTGCCAAATTTTCACTGTGCTGCCTGCCACACTTACACTATAGAGAGCGGTAGAAGAGTTTAGAGTGAAAGTGACATTAAACAGTAAGGAAGTAAACAGAGCTTCTCATTTGCCCTCAGGGTTGGATTACCACAAACTGTTAACTATTGACTTCTTTGTCCACATTAGAGGCTTCAGTTGCTCCTTTTGCTGACAGGCTATGGTTATGCCGCACAAATTGGGTCCTTAAGTTAGATTTATTTGGTCACTAGCAAACATGAATGTGATGCCTTTTAATTTTGTCTCCAGCTCTATCTCCTAATATATTCCAATTTTGCTGAGGGCTGTAATTTATCATCTGTGGGTACCTGGTACTTATAGCATGGAACCACTGTGGCATTTTGGTGTCTATAATTCTGCCTGTATGTTTAGTGCAGTGAAGGTAGGGCCAAAAGCTGTTCAAACAGCCACCCATGTCCAGTGTGCTTACTTATGCAGTACTCGTTTACTTCATTGAACAAATATAAATCCCTCAGTCAACATCAGATTAGCATGGCCTCTCCCTTTGCTTGCGTAAGTCATTCAGAGGTCAGACCAAGCAAAAGTCAGTTACTTGTTGTATTTGTGGTAATATCTTTGGGCAAATGCTTACCTTCTGTAGGTACTACTGCATAAGTACTATGGCCCACAGAGTACCACAATCTTACAAACTGTTTGAGTAGCACAAGTTCACTTGGAGCAAAGCTCTGCAATGAACTATAAATAGATATTCTAATCTGTTTCAAGTCAAGTTGAGCTATCCATTCATTGTAAATGAGCCGTGCAAACATACAAAGCCATGGTGTGCTTACATAAACCTGCATCTGAAAACCTTAAGTCATTGTACACAAACCAGTATTATTGTGGAAGTCCTGTGGTCATGTTATTTATGGCTGACAGATGGCATCCATGTCAGTGTGCATAGTTGGGTTCACACCTCACAGCTAGGCATCAGACAGATTAAACTGAAAACCACTCGGTGAACTCATGAACTTGTTTATAAATGGAACAGGCAGTCCTTTTCACAGGTCCTTTCAGGCTCGTTTTACTGAGGCAATACACAACATGGATGTGTGGATTTGGTTAGCAACAGTGTAAAGTGCACGTTTTCACACTAGAATGGGTTCAATATGAATAATATTGAAGTAAAAGTATTGATAGATTATTTTAATTGGTATGATTTAATGTCTTTTAGTATGCACTATGCACCTACTTCTGCATATCCCCCTTTTTCATCCTGCTCAAAAAGGAGCCCATTTGTGCAACGCCCACTGAAAGTGCATCGTTTTTTCTGTGTAGATTAGGTAACTTTAAAACAAATACAGTAATGTATAGAGGAATAAAATGCTACATGTATCATGTAATTATGTAACTATTATCTTTTTAAATGCTGCATTACATATCGCAAGAAATAAAAATATTACATCAAGCCCTAACAAGAACATTTGTCAGCACAGACTGTGATTACATGACTGTGTGCTGTTTGCCAAGATTGGCAGGAAAAGTGATGCTGGGGTGGATTGTGTGAGAAGACGCACCATGTGGACGGTTATGTGGACGCGTCTGTTCACTTCCCTACTTAACACTTTATCTATGTGTCCATTGTGTCTTCCAGCCCAGCACTCTACCCCAGGGTACTATCAATATGAACCAGTGCTCGGACGTCATCGACGGAGAGTCCAGGACAGGTCAGAAGAACTCGCTGTGCATCCTGACCCCTGAGAAAGAGCACTTCATACGGGCTGAGTGCAAAGAAATTATCAATGGGTAAGACACAGTCTTAATATGTCATATATACACTACTCACAAAAAATTAGGGATAGTCAACTTTCGGGTGAAATTTATGGAAAATGTAAAAAGTTGATGCTGCAGTGATATTATATCATGAAAGTAGGGCATTTAAGTAGAAGCATGCAATGGTAATTTCTTCATCTCAAATAATTTATTGAAACAAAAAACTACTAACAGTGGTGGGTATACCACAACAAAAAAATGTCAATGTCTCAGTAACTTGTTATGTGTCCTTGAGCATTAATTGGAGCTTGACAACGACGTCTCATGCTGCTCACAAGTCGACTTATGTCTGCTGAGTCATGGTATTCCACTCTTCTTGAATGGCTACCCTCAGGTCATTGAGGTTCTGGGGTGTGGGGTTACGACCCTCAACACGATTACTCAGCTGATCCCATAGGTTTTCTATGGGCTTCAGGTCCGTGCAGGCCACTCCATTTGAGGTACCCCAGCCTCCAGCAGCTGTTCCCTGATGATGTGACCTCAATGAGCTGGGACACTGTCATCCATGAAGATAAAATCAGGCCTGTGCTGCTCATGGAGAGGAACAATGACTGGATTAATGATGTTATTCAGGTAGTGTCGGCATATCACAGTACCCTTTATAAGGCGTAGGGCAGTACTCTATTGACTAGACACACCTGCCCAGACTGTAACACCACCACCTCCAAAGGTTGATGCATAACATCCTCCTTGACGTCTCCAGCAGCGTTGGCGGCCATCATTTCTGCTCGGTGTGAATCGACTTTCATCAGAGAACAGCACTGAGGCCCACTGGTTTCTTGTCCAACGCAAACGCTCCCTGGCCATGCCAGAGGATGACGCTAGTGTCTGGTGGTGTGGTCAGGTACCCTTATAAGTTGTCTGCTACGCAGACCATGCTGATGTAAGCGGTTTCAAATGGTCTAATGTGCCTCTCTCCTCCCTTAAACATGCCTGGAGTTGAGTGTCATTCACACAATGAGGTGGTGATCAGCATGGGATGTGGCCAAAGGACGTCCACTTCTCTGCCTTTCTGTGACTATTCTGGTCTCTCTGTGTTGCTCTCTGTGACGCTCTAAGCTCAGTGGTAACTTCCCTCTGACATCATCCTATTTGAAGCCTCCCAATGACCAGCTACTGATGATCGATTTGTTAGGCGTTGTTGTAGTCCCACGATGTCAAAATGTGGGAAAAAAATGATGAAGAGGACTGTTTAAATACAAACAATCATAGAACCAGAACATTTAGTGGTCGATTCATGGATCATACACTTGTCGTGAATTTTGCGGTTAATCACCTTGTTAGAGAACAGCACGTTGTGCAATAAATGCTGAAACATTGAACAGCTGCACACGTGCATTCAAAAGGTTAGAAAAGATCAAATGAAGTTCACCTGTAAAGGTTTTAGTGCACTTTAGATGCATTCTGAAATTTTATCCAGAAGCCTAATATCCCTGACTTTTTGTGAGTAGTGTAATAACTGCCTCAGGTGGGCAGGCTTGTTTGCGTTGCTATCTATTTTGGTTTGGTTAGATATGCATGACAGGGACTTGGACAGCAGAGGATAGTACAGTTGCCTTTGCTGCCAAAGCTGTTCTGCCCCCTGCTGTCTCATTTGGGCTGTGCTTTTCAGAGGCTTATAATCCACACTGCAGTGACAGTGCACATTCTTGAACTGTTCCCTCTTCTTGCCTCTGTAGCCTTCTCCCTGTGCTCATACACACATATCGTAACACCCAAGCTCTAAGCCTCATAACTCGGTTGTGTCCTGTGCCTCTGCTCGGCTGCTGTACCTTCAAAGTGTACTTCTGCACCGCTCTCTCCCTTCCTGGCTGTAACGTACATATTATGGCTATTCTTAGGGAACTGTGACTCACAACACCTACTCTCTGTTATGCTGCCTGCTCCATCACTGTACACCTCCCACTCTCCCATCATCTGGCTCCCATGTGTTGGTTCTGGGCCGTCACATATCATATTGGCCCTCGCAAAGGCTGTCATTCACTGACAGTGATGTAACAGCCTGGATTTTTGGAAAACATACAGTGCTTAACAATTTTATTAGACCACCTGTCATAAAAAATCGAAAACACAAATTAATCTGGTTTGTTCAGCCTTTCTTTCTCACTGAGTTCCCTACTCTTCAGCTTGTTGAACAGAAGTGAGGAATTTAAACTGAATTCACCTTTTTAGACCCAAATTTGAGCCTAAACACTGGAATTCTCTGAGAAGTCAGAAATGAATCAATACTAACATACAACCACTAAAACATTTTTCTGTCCAGGAATGACAATAAATAATAATGTGCTATTTTTGTAAATCAGTAAATTTGAAAGTTCATGGATAACAACAATAATATTTAGCATTAAACATCATTTTGATTCACTAGCTTACACATACTAGTGGATTGACCATTCCAGAAACATAAAATAAATTAGGTAATGAGCAATACTATTAATTTTTTGCATGTCTAACACATTTGTTAAGCACTGTATATGTTTTATTTTGTATATTTTTTACCAAATATTATCATTAATATTTGATTCATTTTGTTTCAGTCTCAAGGTTGTGTTGGCACTCATAACTGCGTCACATGTTTATATCTTCACTATGACAGTTTATAATGTGACACTCACAACAAAGGTTTTCAAGCTTTACAAAAATGGGTGGAGCAGAAAAATGCTTGATAGCTCTTTGTGAGTGTTTCCGACCACGGTCACTGATGTGACTGTTCTAATCATAAAAGAGCCAGCAGTTCCTGTATTACATGATGTCCTACTGTATATTTTACAATCGTAGAGGTCTTTGTTTTAATCTTGACTGCCATTTTCAATATTAATTAGTTTTTGTGAGGTTTAGTTATTTTTTTTCCACTTGTAGACTAAAACTAGTTTTAGTTAAGACCAATCATTTTGGTAAAACTTAAAGGAACTGCTTCTGGGTTCAGAGGCATTGGTACACTAGAAGTGTGGGAGTGTGCTGTGTAGTAAATTATGCACTCTATTTATGCTTATCAAGCACAATACTTTGTTAAATCCACCCTGGCTAATTACATAGTGCCCCTGTGAATTGCCATTTTAGGTAAGATCACCAACAGAGGAAAAAAAAACAAACATAAATTATCTTAAAGATGCTCTGTGGTGCCACCTAGAGGATTAGGCACTACAGGTTAATTTTTGCTGAATTAGCTCACTGTTCACAGAATAGAGGGTGTTTCATTTTATTTGAGTCGTCTCTTTTTGTCTGTTAATGTTATGGTATCCTGGCAAGTATAATGATTTATATTTTTCTACAGAGAACTTTGTCCCAGTCATATATTGATCCTTCACGGGTGCAGGGTTTGTATAGTCTGCATTTAGTTTCCCAAAAACAACACTGTTTCACTACTCGTAGGTGGCAGGAGGCTCTGACTGTGTACCCCAGGACCAACAAGCAGAACCAGAAGAAAAAACGCAAGGTCGATCCTCCCACTCAACAGGTAATGCACCTACTCACACACTCCATAGTGAAATGCCTCTAACCAAAGTCAGATGGAGGTCCTGTGTGGTGCATTTGCTCCATGGTGATTTCTTTGTTCTCCTGTGTGTGGATGGGCACTTGAATGTTGCATAATCCTAGCAAATCTAAACCAGTGTACACACGTATAGCAGAGAATTAGGAAATGTGCTACAGTGAGAATACAGATTAGAACAGTATTTTGAGATCAAGATGGTTAAATTAACATTGCTATACTGCTACCAAACGATGCATCAGTTCTGATGCATAGCTTGATTGCTGTACTTGCTGCTAAACCTTAAGTATTTCCAAATGATGCATAATGAGCATTTTGTGATTTCATACTCACACTTTGAAGGTGGATATCGCTTTCTTTATATCAACACTGTTTGAGTTTAGCTCATTATTATGTTATCTGCATGTGACAATGGTAGCATATGTCGAAGGACAACATGTGCTGTGGGAGTATGCAGTATGGAGGCCTATCATCAGGCTGCCCACGACATGATGGGCAGGTTATGCTATCCTTATTTCCATTCTTGAGTCACATGATGTGACAGATTGCATGTTACATACTATTATATATTAGCTATTTTCCCTGCAAGTAATACTTGCATTATGTTTCCAGCTCTGTGTTTCTGTTTTTATAGGTGCAGAACAGGCACCCTGCTTTTAATGTCCACATAGTGTCACCTGGTTAGAAGGCAGCAAACATGAGTGATCTGACAAAATATTCCCGAGCAAACAACTGATGGTAATGATGACAGCTGCCTGCTGAAATAACAATGTGACAATTTCAACAATGTGGCCATGATCCTCTTGCTTGTTATGAGTCGGCTGGTGCACTCCGTTTCATTGTCACATCCATCAGCTGCCGGCTCACCTGCCAGGTTTTTGTCTGTTCAGTCATCAACATTTTGCATCTGGTCAAAATATATTGGTTTTCAGATTTGACGCTCTTTCTCTCTCAGATTCACGACTACAAGTTGAGGTCTGTAAAAGTGACCAACACTAAATCACGTGAGGACTACTGCGTGAAAGGCATTTATGTTGTAACACAGTGAACATAAATCTACAATCATCATATCTTCAAAGATATTTTATTACGATTCATTGCTGTGAATTGTGAGTAAATGCTACAGACATTTTCTGATTTCACACCTGGTCCTGAGCCTCTGCAGACTGTGCATGTATATCAGAGTCTATAAGTCTGTCAATGTGGACTTTGGGACCGCTAGTGCTCTTCATTAGCTGACTTGTAATTTTCCCCATTGGTGGGATGAATAAAGGATTATCTGATATTACTTTCCACACTGACCACACTGTTGAAAGACACAGAAAGAAAGTTTCTAGAAAGAATCAAGTCTGAGAGCAAGGTGAGCAGTTTCATTCAAACCATGCGCATGGTGTCCATTAGAAACACAATGACCGTATGAAAAGGCCCTTTTCACGTCAGTGCAGGCAGATTTCTCCCTAATAGGTAGAAATAAAATAACAGGAAGAATTGAAGCTTTGTTACCATAGTAAGTGTTTCACTACGGATATGAAATGTAGGCTGCATACCATTAAAAATTCTACAGCCCACCCACTGGAGGGTACAACTTTTCCGTCCTCCCTACCTCTGTTTTGACGTGAGCCCAAATTTGTGGTGAGTGCACAGCAAACCCCCTCTGAAGCTCATTATCTGGCTTCTCTAATGATGGCGTCCTAAATCAGACAGTGACCTCACCAGTATGACAAGGCTAACAAGGCTCATTTGCGGAGGGACAGTGGTCACACATTGATGATCCATCATATGACCTCCTCTTTCATTGTTGGTGTCTTCATCAACAATACTTTCCTGTGTTGAATGTATTTGCAGTAAACTGTGATTGTATTATATCTCATTAAGTTTCTAATATCTAGTTTAAGCAACAATAACATCTTTGAATCTGCTAGATTATGTACATCAGGAATTCAATAGTTGACATGATAAAGGCTGATGACGTTTGCTTGTCATTGCTTGTCTGATCAGACTCATAGCTTTTATCATTGCCTTATGGGCTGTTCAGTTGTGTTAAGGCTCACATTACCACCTTAAAACTCTTATACATTAGTTAATGGAGATGTTTGCATGGAAAGTGCCATAAATACTTGAGCACTGTCACATGTTTGCCTTGTGGGTAGTGCCCCCTACATTAAAGCACCTGATCTTGAGTACAAAAAAACATGTGACAGGGAAATTCTTCGTGCCTCATATTGTAACTAAAAGGAGTTTTTTTTCAGGTTCTTGTGTGTTGGCTCTTCAGCAACAGCACATCATAGTTCAAAAAATACAGAAACTATAAAACTACTAAGACAGATTTTTGGGCCTACCTATATTGATTATAAATCAGCACTACATAGTGGGCATTAACATCATAAGGCTTTTTGTGATTGGCAGGGTGGAGAAACTGCAAGCCAGTGTTTTTCCACTGGAGACATGAATGGACACCCAGTGAGTTCAGTTTGGCCAAACTTATCCTGCTGAGTGCCTTCGAACCCCTTCATAAATTCTGTTTATTATAATTCTGATCATTCAAGGTGAAGGTTGAATACAATAGAGGCGCTTTGTGCTTGACTCTCTGGTGAAAGGGTGAAAGAGTGATTCTTAGCAGAACAGCATGTTTGTGGTAATTAAAGTAGGCTGATGTCTGAGGGTTGCTTTGCTTTGGAAATCTAGATTTCTGCTTCTATGATCTCTAACGATTTTGCTAATTACCAAAATCGCTTCCAGTAATGTTCTGGTGACAACAACCTCTGAACACAACAGCAATGGGTGTTTTATTTTGTATGCACTTTGTTGTTTCATTAATCACATATATCTATCACTATAATCTGCATCTATTCCACCTCTGCATAATTTAATTTTTGAGTTTTTTTCGGTACTCTGTGTCCCTCAATATTATGGATGTATTTGCCAGGAATTAACTAATTGCTCTTTATCAAGATGAATTTTTCATTTTGAAAAAGAAAAAAAGACAGATTATGTAAAATTTTGTGCCACTGAACAAATTAATTTCAAAAAGTCAGATGTAAAGAAAAGCTAGTTCCTTTATTTGACACGTTGATTTTTTTTTTTTTTTTTAGTATTTAATTGTTCTTGGATCTTTCTCCTTCTCATATTCCTTTTTGTAGTCTCTCTGTGATCTTACCTCCCATTATGTCATTTCCTCTTCCCATCCACTCCTTCCAACCCAAACCTGCACCCAGGAGCCTGGCCCTGCCAAGGTGACGGTGACCAGCAGCAGCGGAGGAAGCATCCCTTGTCTGCCCAGCAGCATTGCGAGTGCTGAGCGTGTCCCGATGAGCCGGGCCACTCTGTGGCAGGAGGAGAGCCGCTGGAGCAGGGCAACCATCCCCTGCAGCCGCAGTGCCTCCTGTATCAGCCAGCTGAGCCAGAGCCAGCCCGAGTCCAGCATCACAACTCAAGACGGTGAGGACTAAGATTGTGGCATCTATTGAGTCAAGTCACTATTTTGTACTGTAGAACAAATATGTAATGAATATTGGTATTTTGCACAATATATATGCTCTTTTGGGTGTTTTATTTCGGTGGCACTGTGTCCTTGCTTCAGATGGCAGCACCATGAGCACTGGACGCAAGGTACGAGTGGAGAGTGGTTACTTTTCCCTGGAGAAGACCAAGTCGGAGCCTTCTCCACAGTCTCAGCCACCCCAGCCACCCCAGCATCTTCCCCTGTCCTCTTCAGCATCTTCCTCCTCTTTAGGAGCTTTCAGTCCCAGGTACAACTCTGAGTCCGAATCCCAAACTTCCCCTTATCAACCCTCCCAAGATCCTCTCCCTTCTCCAGGTGCGCTCGTTTCCCCCAGCTACTCCACCATCAGTTCCTCCCAGAGCTCACTGGACTCTGAACCCAGTGGGTCTGCACCCACCTGGGAGGGACGCAGTGGCGGTGGTGGAGGAAGCACCGGTAGTGTCAGTGGTGGAGGAGGCAGAGCGGGCCGGCCTGGCAGGGAGTACGCATCACTGTCTGATGTGCCCCGGGCTCGCAAACTAAGTTACCATGAAGCTTTCCGCTCAGACAAAAAGCGCCAAGAGCTGAGGGCACGGACACGGAGTCCTGGCAGAGAGGAGGTGGCTCGGTTGTTTGGGGAGGAGCGCAGGTAAGAGGTTATAGATACGTGTCATGCTCTGCACAGAAACATACATGCGATTCACTCTTGATTATAAAGGCATCCAAACATGATTAATAATCATTAATAAGCCACTGTTAGGCCATGACTTAGCCTTAAAACATACAGATAGCATTTATATTAAAGTAATCTATTATGTGGAGCTCATGCATTGCTTAAGCATCGCCACATTTTTTTTAGCACCACCCTGTGGCAGCTCTCCTTGAGGCATTCCTATATCTTGAACATCTTTTGCTATTGCTGCCTCCCCGAGCTTACCAGTGGTTTGCCATTAATGATTTTGAGATCGAAATGCTTGTTTTACATTCTTTTCTATTGATCTCTTACCTTTTGCTCTTGCTACTTTGCTAGTTTGTTTTGTCGTTTCAATCTTTTCCAGGGGCTACTGAACAGAGCTTCTCCCTTCCATTCCTGCTGGTCACAGCTGATTCCTGCTTTCTATCATTTCATCTCTGCACTGCCTGGGAGCACACACACATCCACATACTTGATATACTGTATACACTGTGCATACGCAAACATACTGGTGGTTGGTACTGATGTTGGGTTTACATACAGTTTGAGCTCTCCTGCACACATTTTAAGGTAATGCTGACTGTGTTGCAGTTGCTGCTACTTGTTTACCTTGTTTAATCCACCATCCTAGACATTTTCCTTTTCTTCTGAAGTTTAATCCCTCATCATATAACACCTAATCTTAATTCTTTGATGTGTCTCTGGGTTGTTCTATTTGGGAATATTGCCTCTACCTTGCACTTTTAAGTCTATGAAAGGTTCTTTGAGTCTAGAATGATGTTCAGTATCATACCTCCTACGTTAAAGCTGCACGTTAATGGCAGCAGTGAATTCTGCAATAAACTGAAACTAACTTGATTTTGGCTCAAATTTTCTTTCATGTCATGCTTTGGTTTTCTTGTTTTTATGCTGATTCTGCCACCATTTGAAGATTAGGTGCTGCTTTTGTGTACCCCAACTGCCATTTCTAAAGAATTACTGAGATATTTAAATAATTGTCAAGTCAGTCTTTTGATTGACATACTGTATGTACTGTTTTGAGTATGTCTTTGACAGTAACTTTTTTGTGTGTGTCTCATAGGCGGTCTCAATTTATTGGCCGATTCGAGGAGGGTCAGCCTGTAGAGCGCATGGACACGAGCAACTCCAGTGATCCCTACGCTGACACCACACTAATCCAGAGACAAGGCCGCAGCGAGAGGCGCTGTCTGGCTAACAAACACGTATGTTATCTTTTTTGTTAATCCTGAACAATTAAATTTCAAAAGGTCTAAAATACTGAAGCAATTCACTGAATGGCTTATGCACTATTCAAGAGATATACACAAGAGATAAAGAAATAATATTTAATAGTCATTTTCTATTTATAGGAGATGTCACTGGATGCAGGAAAGGACCGTTCAGTCGCTGATGTGTCCAGCTCGTCTTTTGCTAATTTAAGGAGAGCCAAGTCACTGGACCGCAGAGTCACAGAGTCCTCAATGACTGTGAGTAATGACGGTACTTCTGAAGTGTTGTAATGCCTTTGTTTTCAGTAGAGCACTTTCAGAAGTGCTGCAGCTGAGATTGAACATGTTATGAGGGTGTTTGTGTAATATAGTAGTATGTGATATGTAGTATGCTCTGCACAGGGGAATAGCAGTGTCCACTGGTCAGTATACACAACTGAACTTCAAATCTGCATACACCCAAACAAAATAGCAACTCCACATGCTTCTCCATGTGCTGATATATTATTTTATATCAGCATTACTTTTCTTCAGTTTTCACAAGTGAGCTTAAAGTAGCCCTAAAGTCGCTTAAGGTTGCACTGGTATCTTTCTGACGTCTGACTCCTACCAGTCTGACAAGCTGCCACTGATCCGAGGTCTGCTCAGAGCTGCAGGGGTGATTCGACGGTGCGTGGTTGGTCTCTCTGGCTGAGCTGCAGCTGCCAGAACCCCCCGCCTACTCAAACACACGCATTCATGTACGCGCCACTGCCGCCACCGCTACTGATGATTATAAATAGCAGTACAGAAGCAGCCACAGTCGTGCATATGTCCCCAGGACAGACGGAAAGAAACAGATTGTCACCATATGAAGTGAAGGCAGTTAGCCATCAGAATGACTCTCTGCCAGGCGGTTACACCACACCTGATGAAGCTCAACAAAAACAAGGTATTGTTGAGTGAGCAGAGGCCAGGTTTTGGACAGATGATTGACTTTAGTGTCTATAAACAGACTTGTGCTTGGTTTCAATGTGCAGCAGTTTGTGTTTCACAGGGAAAGTCCAGCTCCCGCCAGTCAGTCTATTTAGCTGGAGCCACGTATCTGCACTTGTGCTTATTGGGCTGAGGTAGTGACCTACGTAAATGTAAACAAATGCACATAAATGCAGTAGTGTCTGGGGAAATGTCAATTATACATTCTGATTACATCAGTGATGGATGCTCACTGCTAACAGTGAGAAAATTAGTACCAAATTTTTCGAAATTGTTTTCTCCATTTTTTCCTATTAACGTTCAGTGTTTAAAGTTAGTTCTCAGTGATAGCTGAATTTCCTTTGTATTGATTTTTTTATTTAGTTCCATTTTATAACATCCCTCCAATCTGTCTTAATTGCAGCCAGACCTGCTGAACTTCAAAAAAGGATGGATGACAAAGCTGTATGAAGATGGAATGGTAATTTACTTTCATTTGTGAGATTAAACAACATATGTCTCCACTAAATGGAAAAACATACCCATAGAGCACCAGTTAATATTGTCTTTTTTCTGCTTAGTGGAAGAAACACTGGTTTGTCCTGACGGATCAGAGTTTGAGATACTACAAGGACTCAATAGCCGAGGAGGTAAAACTTGTCTTAGCGAGACAGTGTGTTAATTAATAAGGATTTTTTTTCTGTTTTGTTTTATTGAGTTTTACTTTTTCTCCTCAGGCTTCAGAACTGGATGGTGAGATTGACCTGTCTACATGCTACGATGTCAAAGAGTTCCCAGTCCAGAGGAATTATGGCTTCCAAATCCTGGTGAGTGTGTGTTCTTCATGTCATCAATTGTCCTGCATCATTAATCACCAGTAAAGATGAAACTCATTGTCTTCGCACTTGAGCTCTGCTGTCGCCTGACAGTCTATAAACAGCCTTACACATGTGCTGAAACTGTAGCTATCAGGTTTTGTCTCTCTGAAACAATTTTTTGTTTGTCATGACGGATGTCACTTGACTTGTCATCTCTGTGTGAGAGGCTGACATCATAGTGCTCTAAATCTGCTGCCGTCGCCAGCCCTGCTCTCTCTTAACCCATGTGTCCCCATCCTTCACAATATGTCTGCCTAACCTCATGCATTCACAAGCCCTGTCCTTGTTCACTTTTACAGTAACGAAAACACTCAAGTTGTCTGAACCACACAGTAATTGCATAACAGTGCTATGGATTCTGCTGTGAACTCAAATAATCCTTAGGCCATTAAACTTTTTTAGCACATGTCGCTGGCAAAATATAGACGCATATAGTTGTTATCCATCTGATGACAGTTTGGGTTTTGCTCCTGCTACATATAGATTTAATCTTCCCATGATAATCCTATATGAGGAGAAGCTACAAGGTCATTTCTTTTGTTTACATTACCTCAAAGCAGCTTCCCCAACTATTTTCTCTAGAGGAAGTCAGAAATAGAGAAGTCGAAGGGATCGTTATCACTTTGGCTGAGAACAACATGGGTTTGGTGTCGAGAAATTAATAACTCCAGTATTTATGTCTACTCCCCCTGCTCCACAGTCAGACTGGAAGAGGCTGTTGTTTTGTTATTGCAGTTAAAGAAACGTTGACCCGCTGCTTTCACAGTTCAGTGAAGTTACAAGTACTTCGTCATCATAAGGCAGGATGGAGATATGTGAAATAGGATGCCCTTAAAATAAGGGTTGTGACACTAAGGAGTTTCTTAACATACATTTTAAATACTTACACATTGTCTAGATTTGGGAAAAAAACATCTTTTATAGTAACATTTTACTCTGTCAAACTCTTATTATTACTAAACCACAAACTGTTCCCCAGACATTGATTCCATCAGTCTAAACATTGATTGAATTAATAAGATACAATCAGTTGACATACAGCAAATGGAAATGACAGTACAATTTTAATGTATTTAGAGTGGACTGCTATAACTAGTTAAGTCTCCAGCCATTTAGAGTATTAAAGTGTAAACATATTTTTTTTTAGTGTTAGCAATTTCACTCCATCACAGTGTCTACAGAAGCTTTAATGAAAAACTCTGTTCTTATAGAAATCAATTAGCTTCCACTAGAGGTCTCTAATATAAATGGTAAAGTTAAATGTATTGCACACTGAGTGCAGGATACGTCTCTTTAAAGGGAGATTTCTGTTATGTGTTGTTTAAAACTTGACAAACATTAACATTAACATAAAATTGTATTAAATGTTAACTGAAAGTTGCATGTAGATCATTTGAATGTCTTACTCAAGTGTAAATTATCACCTTGTGTTTTAAAGTTTTATACCCATCCTCACTCAAGCTTCCCTAACCTGTGACTTAGCAGCCCTGCAGGGTGCAGTGCAATGGGTCATCAGGGCAACAACAGCAACACACCAACAAAATGAATGGTTCATATATAAAGGTGGAACGTCATTCATAGAGGACAAAATCTATCAAATAGCCAAATGGTATATAGATTTGTTTAGGTGAATGTACTGCACATAAAACAGAAACATCTTCTGTTACTTGTGGTACAAGTGTAGCCTTAAAATACACATTCTTGACCTCAGCTTTGTGCCACAGCGATACTTTGATGTTCTGCTTTTAGGCAAACTTGCAGTTTAAAAGAACAACCAAAGTAAAGCAAAGGAAAAGTGAGGCCAAGCATGTCTTTTCTCATTTCAGTCTTTCAGCCATAATTCTGCTGACAAAACTGCATTCTGAGAAGAGGTTTCTTTGATCAAAGTGTACTCTTCTAGTTAGAGATGTTCTGGATTAAAGACTCTACAGCAAACACAATTATTTTGAAAAAGTTACTGGAGGATATGTAAGTGAATATAAATTATCTACCCACCTTTCTCGCACCTTATAGTCAATGAAAAAAAATGCAGTACACAAACCAGGAAAAGCCTTGCATTGTCTATATAATTGTTGCAAATCTTGATTCTATTTTAGGCTTGTACAAAAACAAAAGTGTCAAAAAGGTATTTCAACCGACACATTGTCTCATCCGTGTCAGTCATTTCAATGAAATGCCTTTCTGTTTCCAGTGTAAAGAGGGAGCGTGCACCCTGTCAGCCATGACCTCTGGTATCCGTCGCAACTGGATTCAGGCCATCATGAAGAATGTGCGACCCACTATTGCCCCCGACGTCACACGGTAATACCTAAAGAGGATTAGCACTTTAACACTCGCAGATATAACAGCTGCTTTTTTCACTTATTTTATTTTAATCCCTCTCTCCTCCTCACCCTCTCTTTCCTTCTTTCTCTTCCTCCCTCATCCGGTATTTTCAACCTGCTTCCAGGAAAAACATCTCTCTGAAACTATCCGTTCTGAAGCCCAGGTTGGAGTGCTTGTGTGTTGAATATCTCCCCCCTCCTCGAACAGTGATGTAATGGCTCAGCGATGTTAGCCCCAGCGTGTTTGTCGTCCCACCCTATGTCATGTGATTGTTGAGTAATGTCTCCTTGTCAGTTGTGCCACTGTAGAGACACATACGGCAATCACATCAACATACGAGAATAACCGACCCAACCCTCTGTTGATCAACAACAGCTGTATTTTAATGATCATTGTAGTGTGAATGTCCACTTGGTAAATTTTTGGAAATGGTCGTAGTACAGCAAAGTCACAGCAGCAGCGCAGACAGAAAAAAAGTCTTTAGTAAACAGAGAGAAACTGGAATATAAAGGTCAATATCTCTCTAGTATCTGTTCCAAGACATCTACTACTTAGTATATTTTGTGTGTGTGTTTTTTTTTGTTTTTTTTTTAAACGCTGCCTTTCAGATGACTCACGTGATACTGTATACACACTCTCATACATGCTGTGACCCGCAATGACTGAGTCACAGTCCATCAGTGTGTGTCTGTCTCTCTCAAGGGGAGGATGTGTGATGTTTTTGGTATTTCTGTAAAGACGCCTCACAGACACCTCTTTCTCATTCTTGAGCTCTGTCCCTTCTCATTTTCCCCTTACTCATACCTCCTGACACCTCCGCACACAACGTGATGAAAATAGATTATCCCGTCAGGTCACTTTTTATAATGGTCTGCCCCACAACACTACCAAGCGCCAATCAAATGCATTCTTCACATGAAGCCACTACTGTATACAAATAGCATTAGCATAGCGGCTAAAGGCAGGCATCTGCCATCAGGCTTACCACAGATCACAACTGTTCACACCAAAGCTGCTTTCAGTCTAATGCATTGTGCCGTATAAGCATTTTGATGTTGATGCATTTCACTGATTATCATGCTTTTAATGCTTTTTAATTAACTGATGCTGCTCTGCTACAAATGTATTGTGTTGTTTGTCCAGCAAAGCTTTATGTGATGGAATTGTAGCTTGAGCTGATGTAAATGTAACAAGTCATTGTCACAGTCTGTTAAAATCATCTTACATATCCTATTACTGTTTGTGTTTTTGTTAATTCAGATCCCTCTCTGAGGAGAAGACAAAAGCTCATGTGCTGTTGGAGCAGTGTCCACAGGCCACCTCTGAGCCGAGCCCCGGTCCGGAGGCCCCCAGGTCTGATGTCCACAGACAGCCAGCTGGCAGCAATGCCTCTACCCCTCCCTCCGAGCCCCGTAAAAGCCGAGTACGTGAGCGCAGACGAGAGGGTCGCTCCAAGACTTTTGACTGGTCTGAGTTCAAAATGGAACGGACAGAAAAGCCCATGAAGGAACGGACGGACACCGTTGACCTCAGCTCGTCCTTCTCCACAACATCCTCATACTGCTCTCCTTCCTCGTCCCCATCCTCATTAGCGTCCTCACCTGTCTCTACCTCTTCCCTTCAAACCTCCTCTGTGTTAGGTGCTCACCCACCGTCTATGACAGTAGAAACAGAAAAGGATAGTGTTAAGAGGGGTGTGCCTCCACATAGTACACCCAGTGCAGCCAAAAATATGACAAATACCGTTACTGTTACCATGAGCTCCACGCTTAACACTTCACCACAAGTACAGTCATCAACACCTGAATGCCAAGAGCAAGGAAAGATGGAAGTAGACCACCCTACAGCCATGCATCCTGCTAGTGAAGACAAGAAGGACAACAAAACCTCAGGTGTCCAAGAAGAAATTGAGCAGCGATGGCATCAGGTGGAGACAACACCACTAAGAGAAGAGAAGCAAGTGCCCATCAGCACAGCTTCAGGAAACTCTGACAGATTGCCGGCACACGAGCTTGCTGCACTGCTAGACAAAGAGGTGCGTGGTTAGTGTGGTGATATTTATCAGCATTTTGTGCGGTTAATGCATCATTTCTTCTCTCTCTGTCTTTGTTCAGTTGGGACAAAAGCAGCAGGAACTGGACCAACTACAGAAGCAAAACAGCATTTTAAAAGAGCAGTTGGAAGATGCACTAGGGCGGGAACAAAGTGCCAGAGAGGGCTATGTACTGCAGGTACATACTGAACATCCATCATGCAGGATTAGTATGGGTTTAAAAGTATAAATGGTATCTAACATGAATTTTAATAAAGAAATATTCAAAATGTGTATTATGGTAAGATACTATACATGTATTGGTCATTGGTGGTGCAGTAATCCACTGTACCTTTGTAAATTGTTTTTATTATACAGTCGATTCGCTCATTTTTAGATTTATGTGTGGCTGCTGTAACTTGTTTAAAATTCTACTAACAGGTGTGGGTGCTTATTCTCTGAAACTGATATGCATGGTTGTGGTGTTCTTAGCATGAGTTTTCACTAACTGTTTTTACGGAGTCTCACATCTCCTGGGAAAATAATTGATTTGATCTGATAGTCTTCAGGTAAGAAACATGATCAAGAAGCCTTGCGCTGTGCTTTTTCTCTCTGTTCATTTGTGCTTTGTCTGTGTGTCCTTTCCAAGCTTGATTTCTGCATGCTTTTTGGCGTTTCGAATTGCGTTCTTTAACTAATTGCGTTTTCAACATTGTGCAGTTGAAATCTTATTGTGAACTTACCACAAACCCAGAGTGTCTTTGTATTTTAATGACATCATATGTCCGTTGGTCTGGTTTTTATTTTTCAATCACTATCATTGACCACCACCAAAGTTTTTTTTTCTTTGGGGTGGAGGTTGTATTCATTTTCACCCTTCAATTTCCATGTCACCTCTGAAAAAGCACAGTGGAAGCTTTCTTGGGAAAATTATATCAAAAAAGAGACTGATTTAAAGAAAGGAGATTCTTTGTTTTCCTGGTTATGCCCGAGATGTGGTTCTCCGTACATGGTAGGGGCAGTAAGGTGATGTCATTAATGAAACTGTCTCATCATTCTTTTTCAAGAATGCAACACCCCCTTCCTCTTCACCGCACAGAGTGCCATGGCAACGCCTGCACAAGCTTAATCAAGACTTGCAGGGCGAGTTGGAGACACAAAAGCGCAAGCAAGACCTTGCTCAGCAGCAGATTCGGACACTAAAGAGAAGCTACACAGAAGCCCAGGATGCTGTAGATCACCATGAGACTGGTATTCAGGCTCTGCAGGCTAAACTTGCATCTGCAATGGCTGAAATCTTGGCCAGTGAACAGGCCGTGACCAGAATGCGCAATGAGCTCAGGCTGGAACAGGAACGTTCGAAGGAACAAGAAGAGGAATATGGTCGCAGTGAGGCCACCCTACGAGCCCAGCTAAAGGACAGTGAAGATAGACTCCGTGATATAGAGGCCAGTCTCTTAGAGAGAAACCAGGCCCTTCGGCATCTTGAGCGCCAGCAGGCCCTGCAACGAGACCACATGAGAGAGATACAGAGACTGCAGGAGAAGCTGCAAGAGGTGACTGCTCGGCTAAGTGCTACTGAAGAGGGTCAGGCACTGAAGGACGAGCGCCTGAGGATGGAGCAGCGTAGCATGCAAGAGAGTCATGAGAGGGAAAGACAGACTCTGTGTAGACGATTATCTGAGGCCGAAACTGTCCAGAAAGAGACGGCGAGCCGACTGTTCGAGGCTGAGCAGCAAGTGGAGGCCCTGTTAAGAGGGAGACAGTCCTCTGGCGGAAAGGAATGCAGGGAGGAAATGCTGAAGTTGCAAGAGGAGCTTACTCAAAAGACTGACATGATAGAAACCCTGAAGGAGAGTGTGCGCAGGTTAGAAGACGAAAGAGGCCGTCTCACTTGTCGCTGTCAGGAGCTTCTCAATCAGATTGCAGAAGCAGACCGTGAAGTGAATAAACTTCGCAGTCGTCTGGAAACAGAAGAGAATGATTACTACACGCTGGAGCACTCGTATGAAAGGGCTACCCAAGAGTTTCAGAGAATGAGCCAGTTTCTTCGAGAAAAAGAGGAGGAGATCCGGCAGACTAAGGAGATGTATGAGAGGCTGGTGGAACGTAAGGAAGAGGACTTGAAAGAGGCCCTTGTTAAAATGGCTGCGCTTGGCAACAGCTTGGAGGAAACAGAACAGAAGCTACAAGCTAAGGAGGCACTTCTTTGTCAAATGAGTCAAAGTATCTTGGATAAGGTTGAGCCCTGTAGTGCTGAAAAAGATCTTCAAGCCAAGCTTGTGGTTGCAGAGGACCGCATAGCTGAGCTAGAGCAGCATCTCAGTGCCTTGCAGCTGGGCTATGCTGACCTACGCATGGAAAGGCAGAAAAACCCAGAGCAGAGCAAGAAGACAAGGCTGAAAACCTCAGCTTCCTTATCAGAAAATTTACTTTCCTTTGACAATACATCCAAGATAGAAAACTCCCCAGATGACAAGGAGTCTCAAGCCAAGAGACCAAGGATACGTTTTTCTGGTATTCAGTGCCAAAAATACATAAATCTAGAGGGCCTGGACACTAGCAACGTGAGCAGTACTATTACAGACACAGGACAAAAAGCTAAACAGGATGTAACGGAAGACATCTATCTAAATGAAGGAAACCTCTCCTCTGATATCACCTTCTCTCACAGTAGTGACCCAGAGAAGTTCATCTCTATCATACATGCCTTAGAGACTAAACTGCTGGCCACTGAGGATAAACTAAGAAACCTCACACAGAATCTAGAAGAGCACAGAGTCATCCAAGTAGAAGACATGTCCAAGATTGATCTAAAGATGGCCGCAACAAAGCCTAGCCCTGATAGGGAAGTGAGATGTGGAAGTGGACTACAGACTGGTGCTGCCAGTAAGCATTATGCCGAGGCCTTGGTGTGTGTGGAAAATAGTTGTGAGAAAGTCAAGTCTGTCCTCAGTGGCCCTCATGATACCGCTGATTCACAACTGCACTCATTGTCAGAGATAGAGAATGATTTGTTCAAGGCATCGCTGTACATCCGTCAAGGACAAAAGGCGTTGGAAGAGCAATCACCAGTTGTCGATCAAAATCAAACCCCAGAGACTCTAGATAAAGAAGCTTTGCAGCTCTTTGTCAAAACTTTATCCTTTGAGGCAGTCGTTTTGAACAAAATGGCTTTGTTAATACAGACCTCAAAGTCTGACCTCCTGCAGTCTCTTGGTGATGTATGGGAAGACATGGAGAACATTACAAAGAGCGACCAAGATTGCTTGGCTATAGTTTATGCTGATGTCCTGACCAGGAAGTTGATGTTAGAAAGTTCATTTTGGAAAGAATTGGAGAAAGCTGAGACAGATGTCGCTAAATCTAAACAGGGCAGTGTTTCGGCAGATGTAGATGTGGATGACACAGCTATCTTTAACACCATCATTAAAGCTGAGCTAGCTTACTCGATTCAAAACCTTAAACTTTGCTATGAAGAGAAATTTAAAATGTTGAAAAGGGAGTTGACTGAAGCCCACGACAATCTGCATCAAAGGGAAATGGCTCTGAAAGCAATTATTGAAGCTTCCAAAAGGCCAGATTTGAAAAATGTAATAAAAGAAGTGAAAAATAACTTTGGGTTTAGTAAACAAAAGTTAGCAGACATTCGCCCCCCTGAACTTGCTCCATACATGGAGCAGATAGAAATGGAAGAGGCTCGAGGCTTGGCTGAGGAAATTGTAGAGAAACAGTTGGCTGGAGAAACGCCATCTTGTGGTGTTAACTCTGTTGAATCACTGCGAAACGCACATGACAACCTGGCTAATGAGCTACAAAGACAAGCAGCAATCCTCCATAAGTATGCGCAAGAGATTGAAAGTGGTGGAAATAATCCCGGACTGGCTAAAATGATCCATGCTCTTCTAGGCCACCAAACATCACATCATTTCACAGGTACCTCCTTATGTATGCGTGAAGCCCTCATCCAGGCTCAAGTGGCTTATGTGGCATGCAGGTTACAAGCCATGCACGAACAGGACATGGGCTGGTGTAAACAGACGAGTCAGAACATGGATGCTCTCGTCCAGCAACACGCTCGCAATGTCAATGCAATCCAAAAGAAATATGAAGCATCCTTACAGGATGAGCGCCTGAACTTCACACAGACAGTGTCCACACTCCAGAAGGAGAACCACACATTAAAGAGTGAGATCAGCAAACATGTGAACCAGGTCTCCCAGCAGCAGGAGAAACTGGCTCTCCTGGAGGAGCATTTCCAGAAGGAGACTGAAGAGCTGAAGCAGAAGCACAAGCAAGAGCTGAGCCGAGCAGAGAAAGGCCGCGCATCAACCGAGCTGGCCCTCATGGAGACAACGGCTGACAGTCAACGAAAGCTGGAAGTTCTGCTGGTGGACATGGACACCATGGAGGAGCGACATGAGGGCCATGTGAGGAAACTGGAGGAGCAATTTGAGCAGCAGCTCTGTGAGCTCCAGCATATCCACAAGCAGGAGATTGAGAAGTTACATTCCCATTATATGGAAAACATTCAATGTATCCAAAAGCTCCAACAGGACAACAAAGTTCCTGTGGCTTCTCAGTCACCTCCATCCGAAGACGCTGCAACACCAATGGAAGAGGAGGCGCAGGGGAAGGGGACCATGTCAGAGTTGGACTCCATGGTAGTTTTGAAGGAGCGGATCCAGGAGCTGGAGGCTCAGATGAGCACCATGAGGGATGAACTGGAGAACAAGCACCTAGAAGGAGATGTGGCCAGCCTGAGAGAGAAATACCAGAGAGACTTTGAAAGTCTTAAGGTTTTTGCTCTTTCATTTTACATTAGTGACCTTTTTTTTAAAATATGTGAGAGTACTAGATAAATAGCAAGATATCAAGATAACTGCTGCTTTTGTTAATCAGTCTACTAATATGCATAGATGGTTTGAAGATGGGAAATGGTATCGATTGAGATCATGTAAATTGATTGCATGCCTATAGTCATGGTTCATGCAGCTAGTGATGGAAAAGTAAATTGAGCTGTCACAAAATTTGTGCCAATTTTGTTTTGTGCCAAATAAACGGTCATGGCACGGCCAAAATGTAGTACCTTTGGCAATTGAGTATCATTCAGGTCAAAATTTAAATTTGACCTCACGTTAGTTAAATTTTTTGACGAAATACCTGAAAAAAATTTACTTGAAAGTGCAGAGTGTGCACTCTGTGGTTCGCTGAGTGCTCAGAATAAACAAGATCCAAAATTAATCATGAATGATAGAGGAAATACTGATTCACAAAAAGACCGGGATGGGACATTCCTGGTAGTTTTACATAATGAAGCAAAACATCTGTTGCTGCTTGTCACCACTTCAGTACATCTTGACAATGAAATGCCTTGCTTGCTCCCAACATCACTTCTTCATTTTGGTATTAACAGATACCATTTCCCACATTCAATAATTGAAGGAACTCCCTTCTGCTCAAATCCAGTTTCACTGCTTGAACTCGCTCTCTTTCTAACGTAGCTGGGCCTCAAATCATAAAAGGCTTGCATGACTCATTTTTATGTCACACATGTAGCCTAGACTCATATTATTAGATTTTGTCACTGAATCTATGGTTACAAATTAGAATATATAGATTTTTAATGGGAAAGTAATTTTCTGGTAACTGATGATCTCTTTTTTTTCGCCCTAGGCTACTTGTGAACGAGGCTTTGCAGCAATGGAAGATACACACCAGAAGGTGGTTAATGACCTCCAGAGGCAGCATCAGAGGGAGATTTCCAAACTTATGGAAGAGCGAGAGAGACTATTGGCTGAGGAGACTGCTGCCACAATTGCTGGTAAAAAAAGACTACCACCGATAATTTCTATACTTTAAAACAATACAAACACACTGTAATTATATGTGTGTGTGTGATTTCTCTCAAATGTAGCTATTGAAGCGATGAAGAATGCACACAAGGAGGAACTGGAGAAGACCCATCGTTCCCAACTGAGTGGCCTTAACTCTGACATCGATGAACTTCGCCTACAATATGAGTATGTTTTAATCTCTACAAATATCTCCTGTAAAAGAGCTTATGTTCATTTGACTTTTTCTTTGATTTAAGACAAACAAATGGGAGCAAGCTCTCCAAAGCCAGTTAAAATCTGAGGACAGTTTAGAATTATGAAAGGATGTGTCATGTGCCATGTGTCAAGGCTGATTTGGTTCAACATGAGATGAGAATTCGAGGTCATATTGTGATGATCTGACTTTCCAGGGAGGAGCTGCAGTCCATCCAGAGAGAGCTGGAGGTGCTGTCAGAGCAGTACTCTCAGAAATGTCTGGAGAACGCTCACCTGGCCCAGGCTCTGGAGGCCGAGAGGCAGGCCCTCAGGCAGTGTCAGAGAGAGAACCAGGAGCTGAACGCTCACAACCAGGTCAGAGTGCACGCATGCTCATTTACATACAAAAACATTTCTGTCGACATGTGAAAAACCTAACTGTATTCTGTCCAACAGGAATTAAATAACCGACTGACTACAGAGATCACCCGAATGCGCTCCTGTTTCAGTGGCGAAACAGCGCTGTCACCAGTTACCCAGGGCAAAGACGTGTATGAACTGGAGGTATGCATAAACACACACACACACACACACACACATGGATTTGATCTTCAGTCTTGAGTGTTTCTCCTCCATCTTGTAGGTGTTGCTACGGATTAAGGAGTCAGAGATCCAGTATCTCAAACAGGAAATCCACTCTTTGAAAGATGAACTGCAGTCTGCTTTAAGAGTGAGCAAAGCCAGCCTTTGTATTGCAAACCATATATTCAAGACATGTTCATTATTTTTCATGTCATCTAACAAATTATGTAAAAATACGAGGCAATTTCATTGATTGAATTTCAACAGGACAAGAAGTATGCCACAGACAAATATAAGGACATCTATACTGAGCTCAGCATTGTGAAAGCAAAAGCTGACTGCGACATCAGCAAGCTGAAGGAGAAGCTGCTCATCGCCACAGAAGCTTTAGGCGAGAGGACAGTCGATGGGACCGTTACATCCGGATACGGTAAATGTTAATGTAATCATTATCTACTTCCCACTGAATAAACTAAAAATGTCTTGACCTGTTTATCTCCAGAGTTTTGTAAGTAATGAAGCCAGTCAGCAGTTAGAGTTTGGTTCCGTCACTCTCGCTAACAGGAATCTCAGCTGAGTTACTGGGGTAACATATACTTCTGAACTAACCTGCTCCGTGGCAGATTAACTATCAGGATTAATGAAGCAGTATTACAAACAATACTTTTTTTTAACATGAGGCTTCAGCGACTTTGATGGATTACCCCCCTGAAGCATCTTAGATCATCCTTACCCAACTAGTGTGCTACTGCCGATTAAAAATAATAATTGCGTAACTTCATGTGTTTTAGATATCATGAAATCAAAAAGCAACCCGGACTTTCTGAAGAAAGAACGATCAACAACCTCCAAGCAATCAAGAGGCATAAGGTCAAAGGTGAGTGTCAAGTTTAATCCAAACTTTTTTTCATCACCTAAATATAGACATTTTGTCCCAATTTTAAACATACAGATGGAGTAAGATCTACGCACTGTGAAGCTACCATTTCTGCTGTGTGGTGTGATGTCAAAGCTTTTGTCACTGTTAAATCGTTTCAACCCGGCCATCATATACTGTAGACCTGTCTCATGGTTGATCAGGACATTTTTACTGAAGGTCTCTTGTCCTGTAAGTTTGTCATCTGTCTGTTTTGTCCATCAGTCTGTCACTGAACAGGTCTCATGGGATAGCTGACACTCCCATTGTGGGGTGATTCCCCCCCAACATGTGCTGTAGGTATAGCATGAAGTAGAGCAAAGCATGCCCTTAACCACCTTTGCATGATCTTCCCACCCCCCAACCTGCACCACCAAAGCTGACTGTAGTGTCTACCACTCACAGCTGGATATCATAGGTGTGAATATCAGCGGCTGTTAGAAGCGATGTTTTGCAAACTTTCTCTAAAAACCTTTCTGGTTACATTTCTCTGCCATACATTGTTGTGAAATACACACATTTTTGCTGACAGCCAGCAGCAGGTTAGGTTCATTTGGTTAAAAAAAGTGTGTAAAAAACAATAAACAGTGGTTCAAACAAGCATCTATATTAATAAGGTTTTGGTGCAGGTAGGTGGATTTTGTTTTCTTTGGATGGAGCAATTTGTTTCTTTAAAAAAATCCAACACCTAATGACGTAGCATCTCAGCTTACTCACACTTTGCATTTAGCAGTGTCACCAGTGTACTGCCAATTGCACATTAAGCTGACGGGCTGAGTTGTTTTGGTCTGCAGTAGTAGCTTGAATAACAGTGTTGATCATGAACTAATGGGCTCACTTGTTTTTTGTATAAAACATATCTGATATGTTCCATCTCTGTAATTTGTCGTCTTTTGTCACTGTGAGCATTGTGGTGTGACCATACTTCAGCATAACTGTTTTTCCTGTGAATCTCACATTGTTGTCCAGAACAGAACAATTGTTACTGGGTTTTTTTTGTTTGTTTGTTTTTTCTAACACTCTTCTCTGTCCATATGCACCTTTACGGTATAATCTATGAGCACTAAGTTCTTTTGTTTTTCTTCAACAGAGCCTGAAAGAGGGGCTAACTGTGCAGGAGCGTATGAAGCTTTTTGAGGCAAAAGATTCCAAAAAGATCTGAAAATCAAGAATCTTTTGATCAGATAGCTGCTGCTGTGCCAGAATCAGCTGAAGATTCATAAAGGAAGTGGAAAATAAATCGATCGAGGTCAATTTCTAAACCTCGACCTGCTCTGCTTCCGTGCCTCAGATAAGTTGTTGTAATTTTTTTGTGTTTTTTAATGAATGGAAAAAATGTTTTATCGAATCAATCCTATGTAAGGTTTCTTTTCACCTTTAAAAAAATCCATAGATGTATAATCTGTCCAATATGGAGACATGTTAATAAGCTGCGAGAGTGATACATGACAGCATTTTCATTGATCCCCCAAAAATGCCAAACCAGACAGCAATACACACAGTATGAATAATATATATTTCCCAATATGAATTAAGTATCTGCTGTATTTTATTATTGTTACAGTTTCTTTATCTAATACTTTTTAATGTGTTCAATGTTGCACCAGTTGTACATAACTACTGGATATAAGAGTGTGGTTTGCTATTGATTGTTGGGGCATCTGCTGTACTATAACTATGGTTTGATTGATAGTGAAAATCAATGTGATGCTTAACTTGCTTATGTATGAGAGTTTTATAATATGGAGTGTCTGTGTGTGAAGGGGGAAAAGGGGGTGGGATTGCACTTATCACTTGACTACTTGAGGAGTTTTTTTTCATGTCTCAAATTGGTGTGACTTCAAGTTAATTATTGCAGTGCAACCAAACATCCTGACTATTGTCAAATTGTGAACAACCATGACTTGTTAGGGATACTGGATTTTTCTTAAAACCTGGACTTGTTTTTGCTCAGTTAATCTCAGAAAACAAAGAAACTATTTGGGACAATGCATGAGCGTACGGTATCATTTGAATTGCAGAATGATCATGTTGCCTCATTTTCCTACTTTTTTCTTAAGTGTGGAACTCATGACACTAATAAGCTTTGCTTTGCAAGTCCTACTGTTTAGATGTTCAGATTGAAATGTTTTACTGTAAGCGGCAGTCTTGAAGCACTTGGCCCAATACCTGACCTCTCACTAAAATCTAGTCGTGCCTCATCTGAGTGAAGAATATACATAAATATCCATTAAACCTGTGCAGCTATGGATACACACTGTATAGTATTCAAACCACGCCATGTGTATAGATACATATATATATATATATATATATATATATATATATATATATATATGCCACACGGAAGACTTCTGTGTTTTGTTTTGAACTTGTACCTTGCTCACTAGCTCTATATAAAATGTATATGAATATTTTTTATTTTAATTTGAATGTATAACGTCAAATAAATGAAGTGTTTGGAAAAATCTTGAGTAATTTTTCTAATGCATTCATTTTGCACCATGGGCTTGTATTTAGACAGGGAAAAGAATGGAAAGAACGGCTTCATCCCATCCCATCCTGAGCTTCTTTTAAAAAGCTCTGGTAGCAATAACTTTGCAAGCAAACTGAGAGCTAAAAAGCCCAAAGGATCATGAAAGGAGCTCACCACCCTCAAAATGCCTCTCCTGGGGCCTCATGTATCAATACTTGTGTGATTTCATACTGAGTGCTGGCATACGCTGTAACACAGAAAGTAGCGTATGCCGTCAAAAATCCAGATGTATCAAATAGTGCCAACGGCAGAATCCACGCAGCTTCCCTTGATACATCACAATCAGCGTGGAATGGAGCACGCATGTTGGAGTAGCGGACTCCTTCCTCACCACACCCATAAATAAATATGCAAATTAATTTAAATAGGCTCCACACCCTCATCACAAGAGGAGAAAGAGCAGAAACTTCAGGGCGTAGCCACGGTCACCTGAGTTAAAAAGCTCAGGATTTGATGCCACATGTGCTGCACTTGATGGATCACACTGATGTGAAATAGGAGTGCAAAAAAAGATACTGATGAAGCTATTTGTGACGTAACCCAGTGTGTAGATGATAATCAGGGACGCGCCCATGCAAGCCAAGACTGATGACTTATTCCAGCCACCCTGCAATATATCCACCTGCAGCCCGTTTCCAACCATGCTGTTATTTAAGATGTATGAATGACGCGTTGAACCAGACACCCTCGCAAAGATTATTGCAACATGAGAGCGGTGGATTGCATCAGGAAATCTGGCTATCACTGCAAATTTTGCAATGATAGCCATCGATCGGCCAGCTCCCGTGGTCAAGAAGCCCAGTGTGGTCAGCACCTCCTCCCGTGGTGCTCCAAGACCGGTCGCAGCTCCGCACGCAGCTGTTTACCAACAAGTGACAGTTTCCCACCATCCCCTTTGAATGTCTCCAACGGACCAAAAGCGTCAGAACCTGGGGTACACCAGCTATGAAGTTGGCGTGGAGCAGCGCCAGTTTCCACGCTCATTTCACTGTTGATACCTGTGAACGTGAGCATGGATGCTGGTGTACGCTATGTTTCCTGGTGTACGCTACTTTGATGCATCAGGTCCCTGGTCTGTGGCTGTGTTGTACTCATGGAAAGTTCTGGAACATTAGCCTGTCGTCTGTACCTAACCTTGATCCTAATTTATAAACTAGCTCACTTTTCAAAAATATCATTAAAATGCATAGTTTTATGTAAAACAGTATCAAAATTGTCTGCCGGTCTTATGGCCAGCTATGTGGGGCCCAGTAAGATTTCTTTTCATGGGGCCCTAAATCCCTGGAGGCACTGCAGCTCATAACATCAATAATTTTAGTGACCCCAAAAAAATCGAACCTTGGCTGAATTTGCTATAGCATGTCAAAAAAGTCAAAAAAATGAAAATTTTTAAAGGTCAAAAAGAGTCTTCAGAATTATTTATTCCAGTGTTAGCAATCATTTTATGGCACAATATGATGAAAAAATGCAAAAAAAAAACAACAAAAAAAACCCTTTAATAGCATTTGGAAAATTGTAAAAAATGACATACTATAGCATGTCAAAAAAGTCAAAAAAATGAAAATTTTAAAATGTCAAAAAGAGTCTTCAGAGTTACTTATTACAGTGTTTGCAATCATTTTATTGCACACTATGATGAAAAAAAATGCAAAAAAACATTTTATAACATTTTGAAAATTGTCAAAATATGTCATACTATAGCATGTCGAAAAAATCAAAACATGAAAATTTTTAAAAGGTCAAAAAGAGTCTTCAGAATTACTTATTACAGTGTTAGCAATCATTTTATTGCACACTATGATGAAAAAAAATGCAAAAAAACATTTTATAACATTTTGAAAATTGTCAAAATATGTCATACTATAGCATGTCGAAAAAATCAAAACATGAAAATTTTTAAAAGGTCAAAAAGAGTCTTCAGAATTACTTATTACAGTGTTAGCAATCATTTTATTGCACAAATGATGAAAAAATTTAAAAAAAAAACAACATTTTATAGCATTTTGAAAATTGACAAAATATGTCATACTATAGCATGTCAAAAAAGTCAAAAAAAGAAAATTTTTAAAAGGTCAAAAAGAGTCTTCAGAATGACTTATTACAGTGTTAGCAATCATTTTATTGCACAATATGATGAAAAAAAAAAAAAAAAACATTTTATAGCATTTTGAAAATTGACAAAATATGTCATACTATAGCATGTCAAAAAAGTCAAAAAATGAAAATTTTTAAAAGGTCAAAAAGAGTCTTCAGAATTACTTATTACAGTGTTTAGAATAATTTCATAGTACAATATGATGAAAAAGATGCAAAAAGCCATTTTATAGAATTTTGAAAATTGTGATAAAAGGTCATACTATAGCATGTCATAAAAGTGAAAAAAATGAAAATTTTTAAAAGGTCAAAAAGAGTCTTCGGAATAAGTTATTACACTGTTAGCAATCATTTTCTTGCACAATATGATGAAAAAATGCAAAAAAAAAAACTTTTTATAGCATTTTGAAAATTGTAAAAAAGGTCATACTATAGCATGTCAAAAAAGTCAAAAAATGAAAATTTTTAAAAGGTCGAAAAGAGTCTTCAGAATGACTTATTCCAGCGTTGGCAAACATTTTACTTCAAACTTTGTGATGAAAAAAATGCAAAAAAAAAACCTTTTTATAGCATTTTGAAAATTGTGAAAAAAGGTCATACTATAGCATGTCAAAAAAGTCAAAAAATGAAAATTTAAAAAGGTCAAAAAGAGTCTTCAGAATGACTTATTACAGTGTTTGGAATAATTTCATCGCACAATATGATGAAAAAAGATGCAAAAAGCCATTTTATAGAATTTTGAAAATTGTGAAAAAAGGTCATACTATAGCATGTCAAAAAAGTCAAAAAATGAAAATTTTAAAAGGTCAAAAAGAGTCTTCAGAATTACTTATTACAGTGTTTGCAGTCATTTTATTGCACAATATGATGGATAAAATGCAAAAAAAAAACCTTTTTATAGCATTTTGAAAATTGTGAAAAAGGTCATACTATAGCATGTCAAAAAAGTCATAAAAATGAAAATTTTTAAAAGGTCAAAAAGAGCCTTCAGAAGTACTTATTACAGGGTCAGCAATCATTTTATTGCACAATATGATGAAAAATGCAAAAAAAAAAAAACTTTTTATAGCATTTTGAAAATTGACAAAAAAGGTCATACTATAGCATGTCAAAAAAGTCAAAAAATGAAAATTTTTAAAAGGTCAAAAAGTCTTCAGAATGACTTATTACAGTGTTTGGAATAATTTCATAGTACAATATGATGAAAAAAGATGCAAAAAGCCATTTTATAGAATTTTGAAAATTGTGAAAAAAGGTCATACTATAGCATGTCAAAAAAGTCAAAAAATGAAAATTTTAAAAGGTCAAAAAGAGTCTTCAGAATTACTTATTACAGTGTTTGCAATCATTTTATTGCACAATATGATAAAAAAAATGCAAAAAACTCCCCCCATTTTATAGCATTTTGAAAATTGCAAAAATATGTCATACTATAGCATGTCAAAAAAGTCAAAAAATGAAAATTTTAAAAGGTCAAAAAGAGTCTTCAGAATGACTTATTACAGTGTTTGCAATCATTTTATTGCACAATATGATAAAAAAAATGCAAAAAACTCCCCCCATTTTATAGCATTTTGAAAATTGCAAAAATATGTCATACTATAGCATGTCAAAAAAGTCAAAAAATGAGAAAATATTTAAAAGTAAAAGAGAGTCTTCGGAGTAACTTATTGCAGTGTTTGGAATAATTTCATAGCACAATATGATGAAACAAGTTGCAAAAAAACGCATTTCATAGCATTTTGAAAATTGACAAAAAAAGGTCATACTATAGCATGTCAAAAAAGTCAAAAAAGGAAAATTTTTAAAAGGTCAAAAAGAGTCTTCAGAATTACTTATTACAGCGTTAGCAATCATTTTATTGTAAAATATGATGAAAAAATGCAAAAAAAAACCCTTTTTATAGCATTTTGAAAATTGTGAAAAAAGGTCATACTATAGCATGTCAAAAAAGTCAAAAATGAAAATTTTAAAAGGTCAAAAAGAGTCTTCAGAATTACTTATTACAGTGTTTGCAATCATTTTATTGCACAATATGATAAAAAAAATGCAAAAAACTCCCCCCATTTTATAGCATTTTGAAAATTGCAAAAATATGTCATACTATAGCATGTCAAAAAAGTCAAAAAATGAGAAAATATTTAAAAGTAAAAGAGAGTCTTCGGAGTAACTTATTGCAGTGTTTGGAATAATTTCATAGCACAATATGATGAAACAAGTTGCAAAAAAACGCATTTCATAGCATTTTGAAAATTGACAAAAAAAGGTCATACTATAGCATGTCAAAAAAGTCAAAAAAGGAAAATTTTTAAAAGGTCAAAAAGAGTCTTCAGAATTACTTATTGCAGCGTCAGCAATCATTTCATTGCACAATGTGATGAAAAAATGAAAAAAAAAATTATAGCATTTTGAAAATTGTAAAAAAAAAAGGTCATACTATAGCATGTCAAAAAAAGTCAAAAAATGAAAATTGTAAAAGGTCGAAAAGAGTCTTCAGAATTACTTATTACAGTGTTTGCAATCATTTTATTGCACAATATGATGAAAAAAATGCAAAAAACCCCATTTTATAGCATTTTGAAAATTGACAAAATATGTCATACTATAGCATGTCAAAAAATGAAAAAAAATAAAAGTAAAAAAAAAGTCTTCAGAATGACTTATTGCAGTGTTTGGAATAATTTCATAGCCTAATATGATGAAAAAAGTTGCAAAAAAAAAACCCCATTTATAGCATTTTAAAAATTGACAAAATATGTCATACTATAGCATGTCAAAAAAGAAAAAAAAAATGAAAATTTTAAAAGGTCAAAAAGAGCCTTCAGAATGACCTATTACAGTGTTTGGAATCATTTTATTGCATAATATGATGAAAAAAATGCAAAAAAAACAACATTTTATAGCATTTTGAAAATTGACAAAAAATGTCATACTATAGCATGTCAAAAAAGTCAAAAAATGAAAATTTTTAAGAGGTCAAAAAGAGTCTTCAGAATGACTTATTACAGTGTTTGGAATAATTTCATAGCACAATATGATGAAAAAAGATGCAAAAAGCCATTTTATAGAATTTTGAAAATTGTGAAAAACTGTCATACTATAGCATGTCAAAAAAGTCAAAAAATAAAAATTTTAAAAGGTCAAAAAGAGTCTTCAGAATTACTTATTACAGCGTTAGCAATCATTTTATTGCACAATATGATGAAAAAATGCAAAAAAAAAAACAACCTTTTTATAGCATTTTCAAAATTGTAAAAAAAAAGGTCATACTTTTGCATGTCAAAAAAGTCAAAAAATGAAAATTTTAAAAGGTCGAAAAGAGTCTTCAGAATTACTTATTACAGTGTTTGCAATCATTTTATTGCACAATATGATAAAAAAATGCAAAAAAAACCCCATTTTATAGCATTTTGAAAATTGCAAAAATATGTCATACTATAGCATGTCAAAAAAGTCAAAAAATGAGAAAATATTTAAAAGTCAAAAAGAGTCTTCAGAATAACTTATTGCAGTGTTTGGAATAATTTCACAGCACAATATGATGAAACAAGTTGCAAAAAAACGCATTTCATAGCATTTTGAAAATTGACAAAAAAAAGGTCATACTATAGCATGTCAAAAAAGTCAAAAAAGGAAAATTTTTAAAAGGTCAAAAAGAGTCTTCAGAATTACTTATTACAGTGTTTGCAATCATTTTATTGCATAATATGATGAAAAAAATGCAAAAAAACCCATTTTATAGCATTTTGAAAATTGACAAAAAAGGTCATACTATAGCATGTCAAAAAAGTAAAAAAAATTAAAATTTTTAAAAGGTCAAAAAGAGTCTTTAGAATTACTTATTACAGCGTTTGCAATCATTTTATTGCATAATATGATGAAAAAAATGCAAAAAAAAACAACTTTTTATAGCATTTTGAAAATTGTGAAAAAAGTCATACTATAGCATGTCAAAAAAGTCAAAAAATGAACATTTTAAAAGGTCAAAAAGAGTCTTCAGAATTACTTGTTACAGTGTTTGCAATCATTTTATTGCATAATATGATGAAAAAAAATGCAAAAAAAAAACCTTTTTATAGCATTTTGAAAATTGTGAAAAAGGTCATACTATAGCATGTCAAAAAAGTCAAAAAATGAAAATTTTTAAAAGGTCAAAAAGAGTCTTCAGAATGACTTATTACAGTGTTTGGAATAATTTCATAGTACAATATGATGAAAACAGATGCAAAAAGCCATTTTATAGAATTTTGAAAATTGTGAAAAACTGTCATACTATAGCATGTCAAAAAAGTCAAAAAATGAAAATTTTTAAAAGGTCAAAAAGAGTCTTCAGAATTACTTATTACAGTGTTTGCAATCATTTTATTGCACAATATGATAAAAAAAAACCCCCATTTTATAGCATTTTGAAAACTGTAAAAAAGGTCATACTATAGCATGTCAAAAAAGTCAAAAAATGACAAAAAATTTAAAGGTCAAAAAGAGTCTTCAGAATTACTTATTACAGTGTTTGGAATAATTTCATCGCACAATATGTGGGAAAAAGATGCAAAAACACATTTTATAGCATTCTGAAAATTGACAACAAATGTCATACTATAGCATGTCAAAAAAGTCAAAAAATAAACATTTTTAAAAGGTCAAAAAGAGCCTTCAGAATGACTTATTACAGTGTTTGGAATAATTCCATTGCACAATATGAGGAAAAAATGCAAAAAAAAAAACACTTTTTATAGCATTTTGAAAATTGACAACAAATGTCATACTATAGCATGTCAAAAAAGTCAAAAAATGAAAATTTAAAAAGGTCAAAAAGAGTCTTCAGAATTACTTATTACAGCGTTAGCAATCATTTTATTGCACGAAAAAATGCAAAAAAAACCCTTTTTATAGCATTTTCAAAATTGTAAAAAAGGTCATACTTTAGCATGTCAAAAAAGTCAAAAAATGAAAATTTTAAAAGGTCGAAAAGAGTCTTCAGAATGACTTATTACAGTGTTTGCAATCATTTTATTGCACAATATGATAAAAAAATGCAAAAAAAACCCATTTTATAGCATTCTGAAAATTGACAAAATATGTCATACTATAGCATGTCAAAAAAGTCAAAATATGAGAAAATATTTAAAAGTCAAAAAGAGTCTTCAGAATAACTTATTGCAGTGTTTGGAATAATTTCATAGCACAATATGATGAAACAAGTTGCAAAAAAACGCATTTCATAGCATTTTGAAAATTGACAAAAAAAAGGTCATACTATAGCATGTCAAAAAAGTCAAAAAAGGAAAATTTTTAAAAGGTCAAAAAGAGTCTTCAGAATGACTTATTGCAGCGTCAGCAATCATTTCATTGCACAATGTGATGAAAAAATGAAAAAAAAAATTATAGCATTTTGAAAATTGTAAAAAAAAAAAGGTCATACTATAGCATGTCAAAAAAGTCAAAAAATTAAAATTGTAAAAGGTCAAAAAGAGTCTTCAGAATTACTTATTACAGTGTTTGCAATCATTTTATTGCACAATATGATGAAAAAAATGCAAAAAAAAAAACATTTTATAGCATTTTGAAAATTGACAAAACATGTCATACTATAGCATGTCAAAAAAGTCAAAAAATGAAAATTTTTAAGAGGTCAAAAAGAGTCTTCAGAATGACTTATTACAGTGTTTGGAATAATTTCATCGCACAATATGAGGAAAAAAGATGCAAAAACCCATTTTATAGCATTCTGAAAATTGACAAATAATGTCATACTATAGCATGTCAAAAAGTAAAAAAAAATCAACATTTTTTAAGAGTCAAAAAGAGCCTTCACAATGGCATCTTATACCATTTTGAAAATGGTCAAAATATGAATATACACACACATTCTTGCAATTTTTCAACTGGTCTTAAAATTTTGATCAGGAGTGTAAATACCTTCAAACCACATCATCATATCATTTTTTCAACATACTATGCTATAGCTTTTTATGATTTTTTTTTCAAATACTATACTGTGCCTGATTGTTATTTGTTATAGCAAACTGTGATTTCTATGTTTTTTTTAATAGAGCTGCAACAGTCAGTCGACTACTTACAGACTATTTTAATAACTGATTAATCATTTAAGTAAATTTCCACAGCAAAAATGTTGTATTCAACCTCTAAAATGTGGATGTTTTCTATTAAATTGATTTCACTTGGTAATTATACATTATAAATAAATAATAAATACATTTATTATTGGCAAGTTATTAACAGCCTGTAAATTTATATGTTTCCTAAAAAAAGGCACAATGCACTTAAAAAAAATCTAGTTAATAAGCCGTGCCAAGCCATGTTCACCACCTCTTCCTCCCTCCTCTTCCTCCTCCTCGTTATCTTTTAAAGCATCTATCAGTCTGACCCAGAAAGCATCCTGCTCTTGTGGTTTCTCAGGCCACAGCAGATAGGTCCTCTTGCGTACAATCTTGCGTAATCGTGTAAAGGGAGACAGACAGGGTTCAGGTATCTCCTCCAGGAACACCAGCAGCAGGACATCACTGCCATCACATAAAAGCCTCAGACTGGCTAGCTGAAACTCCACAGTGCACCATTCACTTCGCAGGAAATGACGTGTCACCACACAGATGGTGTGACGAGAGCTATAAATGGCCGCCTCAATATTCTCCAGAACGGCAGCACCAGGGCGGAAGTCTCTATGATGGAGGCAGAGCCTGAGCCTCTGAGCACCAGCAGCAGGTCTCTCTAGATTGGGAACCAGCTGTCCCATGACCCAGGCCTCATCCTTAGAACTGTAGGAGATGAATGCATCGTACTGGAATTTGGTCCTTGCTGTCCCACGACGTCCACGTAGTTTTGCCCTGAGGATGAGCAGCAGGTAGCGCAGAGTGGGTCCCTGTATGTGCCAGGCCAGACACACACATACAAAAAACATGTCCACCACAGAGAAGGTGATGAAGAGAGTGAAGGAAACCTGCTCATGGGAGCAGGCCTTATCATTGAACTGTGACAGGTAGGGAGATCTCATGTCATTGTCACAATGCAGGCTGTACAGGTAGGACACCTGAAGGGAATTCAAGAAAGTGACTTTTGAATTACAGTATTTAGGCTGCTAACATTATCACAGTGTCAGCAGCCTCTATTACCTGTGTGTGAGTGTTGCGAATGGCCCAGGTCTTGAACCAGGCGTTATCACAGGTACAGCTGAGTGGGTTTTCTGCGATGTCCAAATAACGCAATCTGGAAACACATAAATATACACAAAAATTGTTTTATTAAATATCACACCAGGTAAAGTGGACACATAAACTGTATCTAAATTCCAATGTGTTTCTCATTCATATACAGTAGTGTATGAATATCAAAATAGTTAAAGGCTACTGTACTAGCAGTGGCAGACATGAGAGGTGTTTTCTTATGTAACTCAAAGCTAGTCCTTTAAGAGTTGCTTGCTAGACATTTCAGAAGCTCATCTACCTTGGCAGAGCTTCCAGCATTGATTTGTCCACAGTGTGCAGGTGGTTTGACTGGACCTTGAGAATCTCCAGTGTATTATCTGGAGGCAGCAGGTTAGCAGGCAAAGCATCAAGGTCTGTCCTGTAAAGAGTCAGCTTCTTCAGATTTTTCAGAGGGGACAACACTGTGCTCAGGTTGGTTGTTTTCATCACCACTCCAGCTATGTACAGATATTTCAAATTAACCAGAGGAACGAAGGCATCAGGATGGAAGTCGACCAGGATGCTGTGTCCGATGGCAACTGAGGTAAGTCGACGCTGACCTTGGAAGAAATGCGGCCCAATAATACCAATACCTTGACCTCCAGGCCCCTGGTAGTTCATCTCCACATACTCCAGATTTTACATAAGACAGAAAGAAATATGAACATATTGATATATACAGTGCATTGCTCTTTATAATAATGATTGACTCATAAAATATGTCACCTCCAGAGAAGTAAGGTTGATGAAAGGAGCGTCATAGGATTTAAAATGGAGGCGGTTGTTGTACAGAACAAACTTCCTCAAGTTGATCAGGCCAGACAGAATATATGGTGTCAGCCTCTTGATCCGATTCCCACTTAAGTCCAGGTATCTGATGGACAGATGGGTGTGTTAGATAAATGAACAGTGTGTAAAGTTGAGGAAAGATGAATGCACATGCAGACAATACTCCACACATGAGCCTTGTCAGGTCTTGAAACGAGCCGGCTTCGATGAAATCAATGATGTTTAAGCTGAGGTTGAGCTTCTTTAGCCTCAACAGCTTACTGAAGGGCTTCCTGGAGATGTATTTCAGCAGGTTGAACTGCAAGTAGAGCTGCTCAAGTTGAGTAAGTGCACTGAATACTTTTGATGTCAACTCAGTTATTTCATTTTTGGGGAGAGACAGGCAAGTCAGCTTCTTCAGGGGGACGAACCAGTTGGGGTCAATGTCACGGATTTTGCTTCTGTCAAAGCTTAAAAAAGTGAGGTGGGTCAGATCTTTGAATGCGTCCTGCTGAATGTTGAGCTTATTTTGATTCAGCTGCAGTGTTTTCAGTCTTTTGTAACCTTCAAATGTAATACGAGATATCTGCTTCAAACCACAGTTGATGAAGTAGAGACTGCTCGTATTACCCCTACCCAGGGACAACTGGGCAACATTCCCAAGGTCTGCATCCTCAATAACGACCACAGGTGGAGTGTCGCAGTCCAGCAGGCTGGAGTTAGTCTGAGGCATCCTGGATCCTTTCAAGTCAATCTGTATGAATATAAATATACAGAATAATTCTTTTAAAGGCACAGTGTGTAGGATATTTAGGCCTGTAATGGTATAAGCACTGGTTTCTAATAAATTTCCCATTAATGCCTGTTGTCGATAATTTTCATCACACCTAAATTTATATTTATATTTTATGATTATTTATGTATATTATATTATATTGTGTTGTAGTCAAAGTAACAATCTCCAATAAAATTAGCATCAGCTTGAAAGAATACATTGTTTCTATTTTTCTATATTCTATTGTCTAAGACAGTGGCTTTCAAAACCGAAAACATACCAAATCAAAAATATTGTGTACCATTACAGGCCTGAGGATATTCCACTGCCCATTCCTCCCTTTCAAAGTTGCTGTGCATAATAATAACACTACATTAGGAGCAACGGAGGCCGGCCGTCGGTGCCACGATTTGCACTGTAGCTCATGTTACCACAGTTTCACAAGTGTGCTGGAGCTCTACGGTGGCCGTGGGAAATGTAAAAATGAGAAGCTTTTGCAAGAGCCAGTGTTTGGTTTGTCTTTTCTGAGCTACTGTAGAAACATGGCTGAGTAACATGGTGAACATAAAGGCCCTGGTTCTTGATTTCAGGTCATGTAAACATAGCTTAGAATATTGTAGTCCATTTCAGAAATTGGTAAAAGAACACAGATTTTGTATGAGCAACAAGTGCACGCACCTCTACTTTCTCAAGCTGGTCCATTCCTTTTAACAAGCCACAGATAGTCAATGGAGAGTTCCCCAAAAAGAGAGAAAATGCCACCCAGGAGAGATTCATCTTTGTCTCTGCCAAGAGTCCTGCAAGCATTTCTGCTTTAACTCCCTGACAAAGCAGAGTCTTCAGCCTTGGGTTGGAGGCAAAAACATCAGCCTGCAGCTCCAACTTTGAGTTATTGGACAGCCTGATGTACTCCAGGGCAGGAAAACAGCTCACATTAAACTTCTGGATGTTGTTTGCGAAAAGATCGAGTCGTAAAAGAGTGGAGGATCCACCAGAGTCCTCACAGCTGAAACCCTTGAGCATGTTCAGGGACAGATCAACTTCTTTAATCGCTGAGAGAGGATTAAGGATCCCTGGAGAGATTGTTGCAAGTATGTTGTGGGTCAAAAGCAGGGTTTGTAGCCTGGTAAGCCCATCAAAGGCATTGGAGTGGATGTGTGAGATGTTGTTGCCGGTGAGGTTAAGGAAATCCAGGACAACCAGGCCTCTGAATTGTCCTGCTTTAAGAGAGACCAGCTGGTTCTGGCTCAGGTCCAGCTGTTTGAGTCCAGGTATCTGACTGAATGATCCAGGTGGGATGACTCTGATCTTGTTCTTGGAAAGGTTAACTGTTGTTATGTTATCTGGAAACATGCGAACAACATCAGAGAGGTTAGCAATGTTCTGGTTGAAGCACCACATGACGTTTGTCATGGGGAAGTTCTGAGAGCAGCCTTTAAAGCCAAAACCACAGCAGGCCGAGGTGTTGAGAAGAAGCAGAAGCAGGACAGGTCGCACCATCTTTGACAGCACTGAGGTCACACCAGAGATCTAAAGATAAAGAAGTGACAAAAAAAATAATCATGGGGAAGTTAAAACATAATCTCACTCAATCTCAAGGTAGCCGCACTAACACAGGCAAAGTGGCCCTCCACCCTCTGCAGCTTCATCAGCAGACGGAGGTGTTCAGTCCTGCAGTCTCCTACTAGTTATGTGAATTTCCCTCAGAATTAAAAAAGTATCTATCCATCTATATGATAGCTGGTTTTTAGTGGCTTGGCTGCAAACAAGTGGGTTTGCCTGTGTTTAGAAAAAATACACTATAAGAGCACTGAGAGTGACCAAAACAATCCATGTTAGAAAATTATAAACCTCTGTAAAGCTAAAAGGAGCCGCAAATCCAAGTGATTAAAGTGTGGTTTGACTACTTCATTAACTTTTAAATAGCATCCACTCTCCATAAATACATCATCATACATGCATCAATTATAATACAGTCAGACAACAAAGGAAATTTTACCTTTGTAACATAACTGTTTTGATCCAATAAGTATTTTCATAATATTAAATGAATGTGGCGACTTTTACAAAGATAAATCTAAAAAAAGAAACACCTCTTACTTCAACTGTGCTGTAACATTTTACAACTTACTCTGTAATGCTCCTCTGATGCTGCTTTGATTTCCCCAACTGCACTTCCTATTTAACTGACATTAGATGTCTCTGTACTCTAAATAAACAATAAGCTCTTTGAGGAAGGGTGGTGTCTACTTATCTGATGACTGAGAATATGCAGCTTTAAATCACTTGTCCACATGAGGGAGCTCTCCACTGGATCCTGATTTGACTCTGCAATGGAGAGTGGAATAAACTTTGAAACAGCTATTATGCCAACATTTAGATTTGCTTTTTTTTTTTTTTTTTTGTTTACATAAATAAACTAAAACAAGCATCCAAAGTTTTTTTTCCTTTCTTTAAATTAAGTATTTACTATAATGGTCTGACATTTTGATGTGATGCTTTCAACACATCTTAACACTGTGCACATAACTTTGATTTTTTCAGGACACAAGTAAAAGTACAATAAATATTTTTGTAATAACTTTAGACAATATCAAATGTATATTGAAAAAATGTTCAAAAAGATGTGATTGAACACCCACTGGGGGCTCATCTGGTCATGGCAGCTGAACTTTGCCGCTGTGTTTGAAGTGTGAAGGTGGTGAAGATGCTGGAGGACAATGGGCGGAGCAGCGCTTGGTGCCTGTCCTGGAGCTGACTGGTACTCTCTGTTTAGTCTACGTGGAGCTCAGCCCCGGGGCCCTGACCTTTCTGCGGGGGCTCCTTGATTCACGAGCAGACACAGGTGACGCCGCTGATGGTGACTTAGCTCGAGGAGCTGCTTCACCTTTAGCACATCCACCTACTGTGTCAGTACAGATAGAGGACAGTCAGGTGGAGCTGCCACTATGAGTCAGTTTGTGCCTTACTTAGACTTTAAACGATGGTGATTATGGCATTTAGAGACATGGCCTTCCCCGACAGGACTGAACAGCAAACCGATGAATTTATTTTAGTTGATTTTTTTTTCTGTTTTTCCCTTTTATTGTTCCACTGCCATAAAAACAAATTAAACTCTTTGTTTTTTTTTCACTCATTTTAGTCAAAGGAATACAGTGTGTATGATACAATTTATTATCATCAAGTGAAATGATACAGTCCAACATGACATGATCCATATAAAACCATTTACCTTTTAAAACATTTTACTTACATTTACTGTAATTACAATATTTACAAAACCATTCAAAGGATTGTCTCTAAATATGATTTTAATGGACTTGATTGCTTAAATGATCCTGATGGAAGTTATTGTTAAGTGCTGATTTTAAAATATCTTTAGGACAATGTTTGCAACAATCAATGTCTCTAGTGCATTTTTTAAAATGTTGTCATTCATTCCCTGTTTGTCTTATAAGGTGCTTAAACTGTTCAATGTTTTTGTTAAGTTAAACTGAGGGTGAAAGTGAAAGTCCTCTTCCTGCCAGTGAAAATCAAAGATATGCTAGTAATAATGAAGACAACTGCATTGGACGCCTGTATGGAGTCAGTTATATTCAAGTCAGAGGAGTAGAAGTTTAGTTGTCATGCGCTGTCAAAGGACTCGGCGGACACTGGGCTTCCAGTCGCTGTATGGACGGAGGTCTCTTTGTGGTTTTGGCAGAGGAGGGGATGTCGGTGAACACTACTGATCGACCGTCAGGGCAGAGCAGCACGCTGGAGTCCGCCTCACACTTGGTGGTTCTGCTCGGCCATAAGGCCTCAGCGGACCTGGGCCTCATGCTGAGACCACCAGGAGAGAGAACCTCTGTGTTCATCATTGATGCCTGACTCATCTTGATCAGCATGTCCAATGACTGCTTACGACTCTCTAATGAGGCCTTCATCGCCTTCTTCTCACTCTCAGTCTCCTCTTCCTCCTTTCTCTCCTCGAGCTCGTCCTCCTCCTCTTCTGTCTCTGTCGTGTTGTCTTTATGGCTGCCGTCATCCCTCATGCCGCGGTCTACAATTAAATCCATTGAATCCCTCTTGACTGACAGGTCGAGAGGCCCGTCGCTATGGCAAGCCGTTCGCTCCAGCGCCTGGTGGATGTGGGAGAGCTCGCTGCGGATTTTGCCCAGGTGCTCCCAGAGATGACGCTGGGCAGGAAGGTCCTCCTTCTCCAGGTGGGAGATTTTGCGTTCAGCCTCCTGGTACTCCTGCAAGGCCTTGGAGAGGTCACTGAGGAGAGCAGCCACCGACTCTGAAGCTCCTTCCCCCACTGTCCGAGCAGCAGTCGGGTCCTGACCGTTGGGTCCCCCACAGGTCATTTCACTGGTGGGACTGGTGAGAGGGTCGTTGTACCACAGTTCAGCTGGTCGGGCCGGAAGCTGTGCATCCTGGGAACTGTGGACGGGAGAAATCATTTCATTTTAATATATAATATTTCAGACTGCAGTATAATATAATGGAAACTCATTCAATTACACAATAAAAATGAATCATTTAACAACATAATTCTAAGGAAATCTTTACCTTCCATGGAAGAGAAGTTTGTCCGCTGCCATATTAAGAGTGGATGTGGTCTGAATATTCTTCAAAAGGTCCAAAGTGAAACCACCCACGGCCGGCTTCTTCTCCACAGGTGCCTCATGGTTTCCCAGTGGGGCCCCCGTCCTCTTGATGCCACAACTTGCTTTGCCTTCCTTGGCTACAGCCAACTGTTTATCCCCCTGTCTGTAACCATGATCAGGGGAGTCCCTCTGAGGCGACACCCAGCCAGCAGGGGACACTGCGGCGGTCCCTGGACGCAAAGCAGGCACTTTCCACAGATTGACTTTAGGCTGGAATCCAGACAGGGGATTCACTTCCAGATTGTTTGTGGATGTCTTGAGCGCTTTGCTGGCATCACTCGGACTGGAGGTCGGTCCTAACGTGTGCTCACACAGGAAGGGGTAGTAGAGACGAGGGGGGATGAAAGCTCTGTCTGAGTGTGTGCTGGAAGCTGGGTGCATCAGCTGAGCGGCCGACGCCAGGAAGGGAAGCTGGGCAAGCTGTGCGTGGGTCTGGGCAGTCACCCCCGCGGCTGCAGTGGGAATGGCAGAGTTCATGTAGGAGAAGAGGCTGGGGCTTATGGGGTAACCCACTCCGAGCACTGACAGGTTGAGCCCAGTGGGATCCTGGTAATCCACCAGGTTTGGTGGAGGAGGGTAACAGGGGATTGAACTACTCACTCTGGGTTGAACACCTTCAGCTTTGGGCTTGGTGTGGCTGGACGCCAAGAGCCGCCATTGCTCCGACAGCAAACTGGGAGCCGTCAGATATGTCTTAGAGAGCTTGTAGTGTTTCAGCTGGGCCTCTACCTCTACTGAGCGTGCTCGTAAAAGCTGATCCTCCAGGGAGAGCATGTCAGCCATCAGGAGCTCAGACTCTGGCTGTTTGATTTTCCTGGTAGCACACTCTGCAGCCTCTCCTCTGTCACGGTCACTGCAGTTTTCTTTTGTCAGCCCAGTGACCTCTGGCCCCTCTCCTTGTCCTCCCTCTTCTTCATCTTCTGGTCCTTGGCTTTCCCTGTCCTCACCTTCTTCCTCCACTGTTCTTCGTTGCCTTTGTCTCTCCTCAGTCCGTGTCACCTGCTCTAGTCCGGCTTTTCCAGCTTGATTGCCATGTGCGAAGGGTCGTAGCTGTTCTGGGTGCAGGATGTTGCCCTTTTTATATGGCCAGTCTGACTCTATGAGTAGAGAAAGGGAGTTCTTGCACAGGCTGTACTTCATGTGGTTGTAAAGGTGGGACTTCTCCATGCAGGTGAAGGGGCACTGGAAGCATTTGTAGTTGTAGGGTTTGCCCCATGGCCGGGGGATATAGTGAGGCTTCTTAGGCTTGCGCTCCTTGTGTTTGCTTGCAGACGACACCTTACAAACGTCCTCCTTGGACATGATTAAGTCTTGGTATTTATAAAGACTGTTAAATATTATTAAAATGATGATAATTGAAGATAAATTTTTTGGATTATATGTAATTTGAGCCAGGGTTCATTTAATAGTTTTTTTCCTCAGTTTGGTAAGGCAGATGAAAAAGAGCATTTGATCCTGTGAACAGAAAAGACAGTTTTGTGTGAATAAATGTGGTTTTTTTTTTTTTTATAAATCACAAAAATAGTCAAGATTTTATATGATGACATTTTTTATATATATTTTCTGAAAGAAAGGAGAGAGCTTGAAGAAATACATCTCTGTAAGAAATCAAAATATCGGTGTAAAGTTATGCGTGCATTGAAGGGTGGTATATATATATATATATATATATATATATATATAGTTATGCACATATGTGTATTAGGAGAGCACATTTGTTGTCTGCCTAAGCTGAGAGTTGCCACTAACCTAACTGCAGGGAGGCCCACACTGCACTGTTCTCACTGTACCTGCCACTACTCATTAATTCCAGTGCAGCACCGAGCACTGGCAGGGTCCAGGGCTAGGGGGCAAACGGGGGCCATCACAGGGGACTCTGTACCTGTGCAGGGGCCCCTCGCAACACTAACAGGCCTGCTACAGCTTAGGGCCGGACCCTCGGAGGCCGGCTAGAGGCGCAGCGTGGCCAAGCTGAGGGTTGCAGGTATGGAAAGGAGAGTTGGGGGTTTGAGGCCTGGTTCCTAATGAGAGCCTGGCTTCATGCCTATAGGGCGTCATTAGTGCCAGGACTGGGATCTGGGTCAGGACATGGTGTATAAGTTCAACCTGCATTCAGAGTTGAGTCATACTTTATTACTTAATACACAATAATAGCATGTAATTTGAGAGGTTGCATTTTGATTATAAAATATATTATATACAAAATATTGTATACTAAAAGGAATTTTAAAATGATTTTGATGGGTGCTTATTCTGAAGCTTGATGCGTCGCATAAGAGAAACTTCTTAGCTTGAATCAATCTAGTGTCTGACCTTTTGATTCACTTATTATTTTTAACACAACTGTGCAGCAAACACCTTGTGCAGCTGCAATTCACAAATTTAGAGAGAGCTATGATTTATGAGTTACTCATGTGAACTGTTCACTGTCTCATTTATTTTCACTCTCTCAATTTTATTTCTATCCCTCTTCATCATGCATTGGCATTACTTTAATTAATACCCCTCTCTTCTCTAATCCCCTAAAATAAATGTAAATACCCTACAATAACTGTTTTTTCCATCCGTTAAATTACAGAAACTTTGTGATCTCTTTATACTTTAAGCCAGGCCGTTGGGTGAACCCCGCGGAAAAAGAAGATGTGAGGAGGAGTGCACTCCTAAATTTAAAACACTCTGCTTTGAGGCTTTTATTTTGTCTTTTTCCCCCAGGTCATTCAAAGATGAAAGCTTGTGTGATGTTCAGGGTCCAAGCTGAAGTAAAGATAAACTTTGCCAACCAATCTTTTTCTGTCTTACACGGACGGCTCATGACAAAGTTTTGATATAAAGGCCAGTGAAGCAAACACAGGTGATGGATGGCCGGATATATTGAGAGACAGCAGACAAGCTCATCTATAAAACCTACAGCACGGAGGGTGATGATGAAAGACACAGTGAGTCTACACAGGATGGCAGGCTGTTGTCAACTGCTCTCCCAATTGGACCCTAAGAATTGGCCCGTTTTGTGGCTGACCATTTGATTGGCTCACTTGTCCGCCCCGGGGCTCTGACCTGAGCTTTGAGCTCATAATGGAACCTAACAGCTGCTGCTACGATCCAATCAATAAAAATCATTTTTACAGTAGTTTTTTTTCCCTCTTCTGGCCACTGCTATCTGCTTGCCTATCCACTGACTGTGCACTTTGGTCCCCCGTTGCCCCATATCCAAACCCTGCGGTCTTGTTTTAAGCTTTTAGGGCTGATGATCAAACAAGCCTAACCGCTTGAACATCTATTGTTCCAATTAAGGAGGTTCACCACACTAAAAGCTTTGACAAGTTACATGCAACAGCAACCACACCGCTGACAGCTGGGACGGGCTGCTCGTACAGTAAGTAAATGCATACGACTGTAACTGTTATTATTTTAAGCATTTATAAATCCATACTTTACCTAAGGTTGTTGTGAGGATGAAGAGTTGGTTGTCTGTTAAAGACGAAAGAGATTACAAATGTTACAAGTCATCTTGTTCTGTTTTATAACATAATAAATGGCATTTATATTCAATTTCATATTGCAGCCAAACACCTTAAATACACACATTTTCCTACAAATAAAATAAATGTGTTGTATGTATAGATACATTATTATCTGGCATTTAACTTTAACAGCTAAACATCAGCTGCTGCTAAGGCTTAGGGTTAATTAATTACAACAGAATCACATTTTATAATGCTGTATCATACGTGTAAAATTAATGGCAATGCAGTAAATCTTTTTAACTTCAAAAATGTGTACATGGAAATAAAACATATTTTATGTAATTGTATTTCCACATTCAGTTTTAGGACTTGACAATTAAATAACATTACAACTCAAATTAAAACTTCCCTTTAGGTTTAAAAAAAAACATAAAAAGACAGTTAACACCAAAATCACCACCTCAATAGGCCTGTCCTTAAGTTCCTTTTTAGATATAACTTAATCTCTACAAACTAAGCTGCTTGAACTCCAAGAGCTACTTGACAGTGAAGGAGAAATGCATTCATCCATACCTAGAGAGCGTCCCGGTGAGGCTGACTGTCACTCCTCTGCACTGAGAGGGCAGCGCATCCCGCTCAAATAGGAGCGCAGCAGCGAATGTGGAGATATATATTGACTGGGAGCATTGCCCGCAGGCACTACAATACAGCAGCTCCCCCCTACCCCTCCCTCTCCTCCCTCCTCCTTCTCCCCCCTGTCAAACGTGGTCTCCACCTTGCAGCCAGGATGCAATATAACAACTTACACAATATTGGCAAAGGTTAGGTTTATGATGTCTCCTCTTTGTAAACGGAGGACAGTGGAGATGAGATGTCTCTGTGTTAGTTCCTCCATCATGAGGCCAAGTATAGTTCCATACATGTTATTATTGTTTTTAAATAAAATGCTTTGCACTGCAAACTGTGTTTAATTTGTTTAATGTGGTTCTCTGATTATAAGCAGCATCCTGGTGAGGAACAGCTTTCGTTTTTAACCCTTTTGAAAGACAAAAAAAAGGATTACACAGGAAACCGCAAAATTTAAAAAAAAAAAAAAACAAAAAAAAAAACACTGTTAAAAATCAACTTTGACTCGTAATGAAATCATAAAAACTGGATGATTTGCAGTAGAGATAAGTTGGGTGAAAACACATAACCAGTACTGTTTGAATTAATTCCCTGAATTATTTTTTCATTCTTTTTAATAAATACAGGCTCAGTTTATGTTATCTTTTCATATGGGAGACCTGGCATCTTTTGCTTCTGCTGCTCTGAAATAGGCAGTTAAGCATTTGAGTACAAACTATTGTGTGAAATTATATTACTCACTATGTCTGTCTTTGTCATTTGAAATGCATTATCTCAAAGGTTTCTGTGATCACGTCTGCACCTGTGTGTATGTGTGCATCTATTTTTCTGTCAGAAGGATTATCTGCTCTTGTGCTCTCATGTCTGTATACCTCTGTATGACTGCCTCACACAGTACATTTTGAGTGTGTTTTGGGGTGGCTGGCGGTACTTTTCACTTCACTTCACCTGCCTCAGCAACAATATGCAGGCAGTCGGGCGTTGAGGGGTATCGGGTATTTGGAGCAGCCTCCCTCTGAAGGAAGCGATTAGTTCAGCGGTACAGGATGCTGGATGAGCTGGATCACATCTGCAGGCAATGACTGACAGGTTTCTGCAGACATTTGGACTCTTTCTTTGTCCTCTCCCACTTTACCTGCATTCTTATTTATCTCTTTTATCTCTTTTTTTATCTCCACATCCACTCCTCATCTCCAACCCCTTTCTTCTTGCTACTTTATATCGAACCCCAACCTCTCAACCTCCACTTCCTCTCCTGCTTCCTTCTTGATCCATCTGCTCTCTTAGCCTGTGGCGGGCTTTGGGTCAACCCCAGGTTCTTCATTTCTCTCCTCTGGCTGGGTGGGAAGCGTGCATGCGAGTTCCTTTGTGAAATGTCAGCGTCCATGTGCTGGGAAAGTCGGAGGCTCTTCACGAGCCGTCAGACCCGCTGTCACACCGAGGCGGCCAAATGGAGACTGACAGGCCACTCCATAGAGCCTAACCATCTGTACCAAATGTGACAGCAGGGGAAAGAGGACGTCTGGTAAATCAGGACGAATGACAGGAGCACACTGTGACATGGAGGAGGAAGTAGAGATGGAAGAGAAGCCAGATCCTCCACTTCTTAAAGCACAGGAACATGGGAGACAATGTCAGTTATTTGTCCAAGAGAGAGTCCCTGCATCTGCAGAGCCACTTGGGAGACAGTGTTAGTTCCTCCTGTTGCGTCTAAGTATGTTAAGTGAGGACTGATTTAGTGCTGCCACTTCTCAACCTTTTTACTGTCAAATCCATGTGTTGTGGGAGAAAGATTGTTGGAGATGTCAAATGTTTTAGCCTGCATAAAATCTAACATTCTTGATTAGACCCAACAGTGATTTCTTCAAACACTACATTAAATGAATAATCTTTGGTGCAACATTCAGTTACATTCACTGATCAGTGACACTAATCCCCTAGTAACAAAATATTTTGTCACTAGTCTAATCACTCAGTGACCAGACTCATCCATATATGATTTATTTCAGATCAACCTCATCTGCTGTGGAAACATGTAAATCAGCCCCCGATAATTCAAAACAGGATGCTTTTTGTAGGGTTTTTTGCTACATAAACATGCCTCATTCGGCCACACATGTATGATTTAATGTAATGTATCATTCAGCTCAAGAACTGCTAAAATAAAAAGAAATAATCTCATTTTATAAAGTAATTGTGGATATCCGAGTCTACCGAGGGACCAGAAGTTTTATTTCAACCAGACAGACAGCTCATTAGCAACAGCACCTCTTTCTGCTCTAACGAAAACCATAAAGCACAGCGGCTATGGCGAGGCCAAGTTTCTCAAAATATGCAAACTGAAGTGTTTTACCTTCAGCAGGAAAAGTAAAAATGTGAGGGAGATGAGACTTGCAGTGTGAACACAAAACTCTCCTGGCAAGTTAAGAGAGTTGAGGGTCCTTATGGAGCAGCATCTGGGGAGGCTGACAGGAGCACTCTATTACCACTCAGAGGAAGGAACCTGAGGGCTGCAACAACACCGCTACCAGGGAGATCCAGCTGTGCAGACGCCTCCAAACACACACACACACACACACAAACCCATGCAAATGAAGAAAAAAAAGCTATATGCACCCACCATCCAACAAGATGGACTGTGCTGAAGTAACAGAAAGATAGGATTCAGATAGAAAGATGGATGTTAACAGCGACCTCTAACCCAGGGTGAATCCTTCCTTCGCCTGAGTTTTAGGCCTGAGGTGGAATAGCTAACAGCTCCTCTCTTAGTCTGTGCTGCTGGGCACATTAACTAAACTGATATCGCTCTCAGCCACTATCAATTATTCACCATCCCCCTCCCTTCATTCCCCTATTTCCCTCTTTCCCCTTTTTTTCAAAGGAGAACAACTCCAACAGCCATTCCCAGCTTTACCAACACACACAGCCACAGTAAAAAAAAAAAAAAAAAACAACCTCACACCCTTGGAGTAACATGCTAAAAGCTGCCTTACATAATTGTTGCAATAATATAGTTTAGATACGCTGCAGATGTTACGATAGAGCAAATATTTGGTGCTTTTTCCAGAGAGGAGCTTCTCACCAACTTAGTCCCTCACAGAGCTTGGCCTCCTGAAATATAATGGACTTTCCAAAAATCAGAACCAACATTTTTGGCTGTGATTGTGACACCTAAGCACCTAATCACTATAAAGAAATTCTACATTCATATTCAGTTCATGCAGAGAGCAAAAGAAACAGAACACATTATCCGAAATACAATCTTGGGATCTCCCAAATTAACTCCAACTCTAGGATCACATTTCATGTTGCCAATCGGACAATGAGCATCCTCTACCCACACCAGAACCATAGAAATGTAACACCTTGCCCCAACAGGCTTATTTGTCAACAGACGAATGGATTCTGAGGTTCATCTGCCAAAAATGGTTTAACTGGGGGTTATGTGCAGGACTATTTCTTGGCCGAGAGTTAGTGTGTCTGCTGGTTGTCTGGCAACAAGGCTCCAGCATTACATGCTCCTGCACATAATAACAAAAACGTGTTAATTAGTGACTATTAAGGTGCTGGTAGGTGTTTTTTTTTTTACCTCTGAGTTAGGCTAGCTGTTCCCTTGATTCCAGTCATTTTTGTTAAGGTAAGTTAACTGGCTGCTGGGCACAAACAGACATGAGTGATGTTGATCTTCTTATCTAAAGAGTACCGAAAACTACTGCCATCAAAGGTCATTGACAGACATCTGCCTTCCACATCCAAAAGTCAGGCAAAACAGACATGTGTCCTTTCCAGAGGTGAACTGCCCCAGCAGTATGTCAGGGAACAGCGCTGGGAGCACACAATGAGACATTTTCAGCTTCACACTTAAATGAACACACACAATTATACATAAGTGGGCTGGATGAACTCTGGCTATTTTCCAAGGTGAAAACACAGCCGTCAATGTGAGCTGGTTTGATATCTGAAAAGGGCAGATGCCAACATTCAGTCATGACTGGACATATGACTCGCTGGATATTTCTCTGGAGATAGCTACTTCTCTGAGTCTTAACGTCAGATAAGGATGCATCTTTGCAGTAGGATCAGTAGGTGAAAGGAGCTTATTACTGCTGACAGATGAAAAACTGATGCCTCACATTCACTGTTTATCACTCATATACACAAATTAAGCGTAACATTATGACCACCAGCCTTATATTGTGATGATCCCTCTTTTTCTGCCAAAACAGCCTCACAAGAAACTGCTCTGCTCTGTCTATCCTGACTCCTTTCTATCAGATCAGACCACCAGGACCAGCCTTCTTCACTCCACACCTGCATCAATGATCCTTGTCCTCTCATGACCCTGTCTCTGGTTCACCACTGGTCCTGCTTTGGACCACTTTTGATAGATCCTGACCACTGCAGACCAGGAACACCCCAAAAGAGCTGCAGTTCTGGAGATGCTCTGATCCAGTCTCAATTCCTCATGCCTTCCCATCTTTCCTGCTTCATAAACTTTGAGGACAATATGTTCATTTGTGGGCGGCACGGTGGTGTAGTGGTTAGCACTGTCGCCCCACAGCAAGAAGGTACAAGGTTCGAATCCCGGGCCCGGGGCCTTTCTGTGTGGAGTTTGCATGTTCTCTCTCTGTGTGGGTTCTCTCCGGGTACTCCGGCTTCCTCCCACCATCCAAAAACATGCATGGGGATTAGGTTAATTGGTTAATTTAAATTGAACGTAGGTGTGAGTGGTTGTCTTTTCTCTATGTACCCTTAGATGAGGTGGCGACTTGTCCAGGGTGTACCCTGCCGTCCGCCCTAAGACAGCTGGGATAGGCTCCAGCCCCCCCCGCGACCCTATGAGGATAAGCGGTAGATAATGGATGGATGTTCATTTGTTGCCTTATATATCCCAGGTGCCATGATGAGGAGATAATCAGTATTATTCACTTCACCTGTCAGTGGCCATGATGGTTTGGTTGATCAGTGTCTATGTTTGTGTGAGGAGAGGTGGAATTCACACTGTACCGTGGGTCACTGACAGGAAGCAGCTGGTGCCTCGGCCGCCCGCTTTTTCGCTCATCTTCTCAGTCTCTGCCCTCCTACATTCACCAGCTGCCCCCAAACGCACCCGCAGGAGGCGGGGTCTCTCTCGCCAAGGCACCTGTGGGTGTCACCTGATGGGAGAAAAGCAAGTGGAAATGAAAGGAAGCAGCCGAATCTGTCAGAGCGCATCACGACTGCTGTCCATCACAGCGCTGACCTTCAGGGTGTGTGTGTGTGCGCAGTGTGTGCATGTGTAAGTCTATCAACAACTGACCCAGCATGTGTGTGTGTGTGTGTGTGTGTGTGTGTGTGTGTGTAAGTATGTGCATATTAAGTCACTGACCCACAGGGAGTTTATGTGAGTGTGCGCATATGTTTGTTCATCAATGCAGGGTGTGTGAGACCATGTGTGTACATTAGCGCCTTGATCCCAGAGAGTGAGTGTGTCCATAAACACATAGACCTTGAGGGTGTGTGTCTGTATGTAACTGTCTATCTCAGTGCAGTGATCTGTGCAAGATAGCTGCAGTAGCTGGTAGGACGCTGACAACCCTCCACTCCTCAAATCAAAGCTCCTGACCTCCAACAGAATACTCATTTTGAGTACTGACATATTCCCATAGATGAGAGTATCTGTTACCCAACAAACGTGTCCAAAATCTGAACGCTAATGCACAGCAAATGTCCACATGCATTGGGACCACAGTACCAGTATGACTTCTTGCTGGGACCAGGGCTTTTAATCCTCTAGCAACAGGGCTCACACTCTGGGGACCAGAGACAAGATGATGGTGTCAGTCACTTTCCCAGCTGCAGCCAGGCAACCCCCCCCACACCCCTCCATGTATACCCAAAGCCAGAGGCCCCTCACCTCACCTTCTTCACCATCTCTGGGTTTGACTGAGGATGGTTTTGGGAGGGGTGAGCAGCAGCAGCAGAGAGAGAGAGAGAGAGAGAGAGAGAGAGAGATGCTCCTAACTCCTGGAGGACGGCTGTTCGGCTCTGGCTGTCCAAGCGGGAGGAATTGAGGGAGACAGGGACCAAAGCCCGTCAGCTCCATCCCTGAGGGTGCCTCGGCTTCCCAACTACAAGTCCATGTTTTAGCAAACCATATGTTCACCCTCTCCCCAACCCCCCACCCAGTTAGCAAATAAACAAGTCAGGAAGCCATAGCTAGAGGGAAGTCTTGTCTCCCTCTCACTGGCTGTCGTCCTCTCATATTCTCACTGCTGCTTCCAGACTCTCCTCTAACATCCAACAACTTGGAGCTGTGATACATAGCGGATGGGTGATGGATGATGTGAGATCTCTTTTTGTGTCTTGTGTTTTAAGTCCCTCCTTTTCTCTGGATTTTTGACTGAAAAACAAAGGCTTTTGTCAGACTATTTTTGGAAAATGCTTTTTGCCCGTATTATGCTCATATTGGACAGTTCTGCACCTCATCATGTTCATCAATTGCTAATGCATCCAGTAGTGCGCCTTTTACATATCAAGGCAAAATTGGTTTATTTAATAAATATCGGTTCCAAATTTTGTGTCAATTGATATTAGTTGATGTTATGTTAAAATATTTGACCTCATAGTGCTGCTAGATAAAAAGTCAGGGTCTCATCAAACCCATTCAGAGTCATTCTGTGGGACCATATCTACTGCACCACTTTTAATCCAATCCATCCAATAGTTTTATATAGGTGTCCCATCTACAGACCAGCATTGTGGTCTCTAGTACAATGCTGCTGAAATGGATAAAAAACCTGAACTGACCCCAGCTCTGATGTCATGTCTTCTTAAATCTGATAAACCATACACACGTCAGGCCTTTTTTTTTTTCCTTTTGAATGATAAATAATGCTGAAGTGAGTTGACCTCTCATGTTACAAACCCTCAATGACTCAATGTCTGTAATTTTTTTTTATTAAAAATGAACCACGTTGTCTCGTTCTGTTTTCCAGGGGGTGAATGAAAGACAGTCCCAAACAGATGGGCAGCTTGTGTACAAGGTCCACAGAGCCAGTCAGTCCTCCCTTTGGGCAGAGAAAGTGTCCAGAGATGGACAGCTGTGCCCAGGGCAGGGCATATACTGTAGGAAGTGAAATCACACACAGTATTTATGGCTCCCCCAGGGTCCGGCGACTCACTGACCTGGTCATCCAGCAGCAGACAAGCCGACAGTTAGCCGTTCAAACTTTTTCACAAGGTCATCCACCATCCATCACAGTTTTAGGTTATGAAGTGTGTATTGTTCTGTTTAACAGAACTGCACTTCTCATTCCTCAAGTCCTGTGCTGAAGACAGACCAGGACTCCCATGAACTGCATCATTTCATTTGTGAAGGGAAATAAAAAAAATAAAACAAACCAAATGTGCAGCAACAGTAAAAAAAAAAAAAAAGAAAAAAAAAGAAAAGACAAGTACACTGTTATGAACTGTTTTTGTTCCGTGCACTGTGAAATGGCCCATCTAACATCTTTGAGTTCACCTGATCAGAAATTCAACATTGATTTTGAATTAGAAAAAGCCTGGAATTTGTTATGAAATTTCTGACATCCTGATCACATCTTTATAGATTTTGTCCTCATTGATTTTGTCAGAGGGTTGGTAACTTCTGCACACACATGGCCTGCTGTATACGAGTACACACAAACATGGACACACACACGTAGTGACATGACAGCCTGCCTCACTGACTGGTCCATTGAGTCATCACTGACCTTACGTGGGATTGGAGTTGCCAGGCCAATTGACCAAATCACTGATCTTTAAAAGCAGCTCTGCGGGCAGGAGGGTTGAGTAGCACCCCCTCCTCATCTACTAAACACACACACACACACACACACACACTCTCCATCCACCTCACTCTCTAATCAAGGAGCAGGCAGGACTCTGGGTCGCCACAGCGACACTAACGAGAGGCGACAGCTCCTCAGCGCTTGGGGCAACGACCAGCTCGGCTGTCGAGACCGCGGAGAGAGTCCGCCAGGCACGCACTGAGGCAAGGTTTGCTGTTTTGGAAGAAGGAGAGATGGAGGAGGGGAGGGTGGAGGACAGGGAGCGAGCTGGTAGTGTAGTTGCGTGGGGGAGTTAATAAGGAAGCACGGATCTGAGGAACGATACACACCGACTTCCTCTTTTGATCCAGTCACTCACTCACTGTCTTCAAGCGCACATTTATACTTCAATCTTGAAGCACAAGCAGGAGCAGCAGCACACAAGCACACATATCTGAACTGACGCGCACCCTCACCAAGCCATCCAGCCCTGGGGCCTACTTGCAGAGTGCTGTTGCCCCCTCAACTCCACCCCCCATCCTTCAACCCCCATCTCCTCTGGAACACAGTTTAACTTCTGTCATTTAGATGAAGCAAGTGAGTCCGTCTAGGAGCGGCAAGAGGATGTGACAGGCCGGTAATGGACAGGACAAAGAGGAGGTTTATGAAGTATTAGTAAACCTTAATAATTCACTACACAAAAGACCCCAGGAGTGCCCCAGTCGTCCCCCTGTCTCTGGCTCTCATCCCAGCCCTGACGTCCTTTGGATCTCTATCTCTATCACAGCACCTGCTAACAGTCAAAATCAAAGGAGGACCCAGAATGATCTTCACTGATAGATGTTTTTGGCCCTGCCATCAACATCAACTCCCAGGATGTTTGAATTTAAAATTGGCATCACAATGCCATAAATCATATCAATCTAGTGTATTAAATCTCAATGACTTCTGACAGCGGTTGAGAAAACAATCTAACCACATTTAGTAGCTCTCCAGAGCTTTTTTTTTACATGATCTTCATCAGCAGATCAGATGCTATGGATTCACAGATGATGATGATTTGAAACGGTTCAGCACTCCTGTAGAGTGGTTGCCATCAATCTGAAACCCACCCTGCTCTCCCTCTGCAGACACCATCAAAAGTCCTGATGTGAGCCCTGAAAAGAGTAGAAAGTCTCATTAAGATCCTCAGTTACATCAGGGAGAGGGACATACGATAAATGCCTGTACCAAATATGACACATAAATGTTAAACTCAGAGATACATCAGGGAATTAGCAAAATCAGTAGGATTCATTTTCTGGCACTTATTGATGCCAATCTATTTGACAGTTGATGAGATACTTCAGTCTAGACCAAAATGATGGTGCAACAGACCAACATTGTGCCATGCCGCCAGCATAAGTGTCTGTTTCAGTCTCCTTCCTCTCCTGTCTCAGCAGCAAACAAAAGAAGAACAATAGCCACTGTCTCAAAATTTGGGCTTCCTCCTTCCACCACCACCGGCCACCAATTAACTATGATCACACTTTAGCAGGTCACAATCAGTCAGACAGGCGGCCTAAAGGAAAACACACGCAGACAATGTTCCTCTACCCCAGCTGCTCCACCACCGGTCCGTCATCAAACAAACAGCGTGGAGAGAAATCCCTCTCTCTGCAGCCTTCTCAGTGATGACTGCAGCCACGGCTGTGAGTGGCAAGCGCAGTCATTACATTCCTCGATACCCCCACTGGCTGCTCTTTTTGCCCTCTTTTGTGTGAGTGGTGGTGAGTGTATGTGTGTGTGTGTTAAAGTGACGGGTGTCAGTACTAAGGCCTGGTCCAGTCTGCCGTAGCCTGGTGTGACAGCACCACTGCCTGACCACCCCACCCCTGACCCCCTCTCCTGGCTGCATCGCCCCAAGAGACGTGGAGGGTGATGTGGACTGGCACCGCAGGGGCCTCCCTAGCTGGTGCCTTTGCTGGTGGTCTCCGTGGCCTATTAGTGTCTTGCTATGGGCCTGTCAGACTGACAAAACAGGGGCCTGTCAAATTAAGTAGGGGCTGAATATCGGAGATATGTATTCAAACGCACCAAGGGGAGATGGTGGCGGGGAGGGGTGAAGAGAACCAGGATGAGGAAACCACCGGTACTAATGTCGACACTAAGTGGGAGTGACAGGTTGAGAGCTGATCGGAGGGAGAGGATGGAGAGAGAGGAAGAGAGAGCGAGAGAAACAGTAACAGTAGTTGATAATGGTGGCGTGGTTGTCCTGAGGAGACTTGTTAAGGGCCAGTCCAGACAGAACCAGACAGCCACCATTCCCAAGGATCTGAACACAGGTAAACTGCTCCAAGTTTGGGCCAAACAGCTTGGAGTTACAGCACTTCCACTTAATGAGATCAGACTGATGAGCCCTGCGCATAACTGTGTAAGTGTGTGTGTGCACCAATGATGCATCCCAAACCACAAAAGTATTTACTGTAACAATGACTATTTTGTCTGTTGGCAAGCACATGCACTCAAGGCTTTGCAGACTTTTTGTGTAAAACATGCACACGGAAAAAACAACAAGCATTTATCCGGGTACCGAAGGGATCTTGCTCAATCTTTTCTTATCATTGCATTGGAACTTTTTCTCTTGCTGTGTTACTTCACCTCTAGAGACACATTGGTTACTCGTGCTTCAGGCCAGGCCATTATGAAACCACACACACTCACACACAGTGTACCTGCACTAATTCTTGACCATATAATCTGATAGCTAACAGCTCAGCTCACTTGATGCTCATGGGTTTAACAAACTTTGCAGAGCATCATGTTGTTGGGATGCTTCAGCTCTGAGACTCACCGTGTGTTCAACCTTCAGAAGAAGATGCTGAAACACTGGAGCTGAGCGAAAGATCAGCAGCTGGATTAAACATCATGGCAGTAGTATGACAAAGCCTCATGTGAGCATGCATGTGCGTACGTTGCAAGGAGAGCCGTGGCAGGGCCTGTGTGTTTCGGAGAGAGCTGCGACTCTCCCTCTCATGTCGCTGTGCGTTGCTGAGACGGAGAGGCTGATGCACAGTGGCAGCTCCCCCCTCACAGCCACAGGCCTGCCCAGAGCCACTGCAGATGATAGTTTTAATTGCTTTCAATCTTTCAGGCTAGTCCCTGCCCAGTGGCGCAGAGTGCTCGTCTGTGTGTTGTGCATGTGTGAGATGGTGTTTTGCTGTGTTTCTGTGTATGTGTGCGCACATGTGGTGTGTTTATGTTGAACAGGCATTGTCTACGGATGCTGTACGCATATGTGGCGTGTTTGATGGATGTGTTTGTCCATTATGAGGAAAATTAACAGAGAATTAAGGCCTCGCAGTGATGCGTCTGATGCACACTCCTGTGTAAGAAGACCAAGAAAAAAACATGTTTATCAGACAGCCACCGCCGTCACGTCCAACATTGGAGCACACCGTTCTATAAAGGTGAAGGAAAAGAGTGGATGATTAAACAGACCCCCCCCCCCCCCACACACACACACACACACACACCATTTCTTAAAGTTTACGTGTGTTTATAAATAATGCAAGTTAAGGGTTTCCATGCAAAGACCTCAAAACACGCACTCACGTCCTTAAAAGCATTTTAAACGCGGTGAACTACAAAACCAACCGTTCAATAATTCAGAGCCAATGTCGAGATGGCATAACAGAACACAAAAAACAGCCTGCAATTAAAGTGACAGTCATGTATTCCATTATGTGTGTGAATTAAATTATTTCTTTACTACATCTAACACCTACAGATGTGGAGCAACAATAGTTTTGTTCACGCAGCCTGTGGTGGAGAGGGACTGCAGGTTGCCCGAAATGAGCTGCCAGAACAACTATGAATTATTAAATAGAAATCATGTCTTTGAATAGAGCTATGAAGCAAATGTAATGATTTTTAAAATATATTTCTATTTTTCCATTGTGGAATTGCTGAAGACGGTGATTAAGCACTCTATAAGTGACTTTCACTCTTTTTTTAAACACAATTTCTTATCTTACTGATGGAGATGTTATTTTTTTCATTGAGTTTTTTAGATAATTATTATTTTATTCACTTGACAATTTATTCACATTTATTTATGAAAATATTTTACTGTCAATTGGCTTCTCATTTAAATTATTAACTCTCATAAATTCATATTAAGTCAACGAAAAAAGACAAATAATGAGATTGCTTATTAGCAGGCAGGGTTCAAGTCTATAACGCTATGTGAGATCACAATAAAAAAGATAATTGAAGACAAAAAAAAATAACACAAATCATTTTCTCTGTCCACATGTTATATAAATGATGTGTAAAAACAGACAAAAAAAAAACAAAACAACAGCATCCCTAAAGAAATATTGCTAAATATGAGTCCTGAAGGCAGGTATAATGCAGGTTATATGTGCCTGTTTGGATAATCCAAATTTGTGACACAAAATATTCATGCTCACTTCATACATGCAGCTGTGCCTTCTCTCCTTCAATGTTACTGTCACTTGTTGAACACTCTAGTTCAACAACACAATATATCTATTATCCAATTCAAATTACAGAAAAACACCAAAACTAAAAAAAAAACTAAAATACAGTATAATATAGTATAATACAGATATGATACAACTTTTGCACGGCTGAACTGATTCTGTTAATCGGCTCACACCTCTGAACTCCTGCAGAACATTCACCCCATGAAACCGCAGTACATCCTCCACTGACCCACTCCCTGAAACATGCAATCCATTTACACCGGGGCACGTGTACAACAACCACTTCCCCTTTCATGTCTGCACACACTCTCTCTCATACACCCACATCTGGCCGGGGGGTAAATTAAGCCCTAACATTCCCACAGAGGCTAATCTCCATCCATTTAGAGGGCTGTAATATTTAATCAGGAGGCCCTGGACCGTCTCCCAGCGCCACATGCCGTGGCACAGTTCATATGTTCACAGGAGAGGCCAGCCCAGAGGCGACGGATGGGAACTCACAGCTAAAAGCCACAATGCATTCAACCACAGAGCCTCTCGCTCTCTTCTGCTATCTGATGCCACAGTGTTTTGAGGCGGGGGAGGCAGGAGAGCACAAACAGGCACTGAAAGGATGTGAAGAGTTTGGACTTTTAACTGGACATTATTTGTATGTTTGTGGAATACTGCTATCATATATTACATTTTATTACAGCGCTTCCCTGTTGTCAGACACTCATCTGCCAAGCCACTACTGATTGTGTTGCTGTCTTACAAATATAACATGGACACGTCCCTTTTTTATATAAATTAATCAAATCTACATTGAATCCAAAATAAGAGGTTCCTGAAGGGGACAGAAAAAATGACATAAACAATTCCCAAAAAAATTCAGCTAATTATGATATTTTGTTAGTTGCCATATTATTATTATTATTTTTATTATTATTATCAGTAGTAGTATACAGTATTTTATTATTTAGCTCCCAGAAGCCAGATTGACATCTATAAATTGATTGTTTTGTCTGACAAACTGTAAAAAAAAAGTTACTTAATATATGTGTGTATGAATGTATATGTATGCGTGTTTGTGGATGTCTGTATATGTGTGTATGTACATGTGCTTGTATATGCATGCATTTACACATGTGGATATACATGTATATAAATTTTTTTTATTATTTTAGTTGTTCATTCTTGTATAAATGTATTAAAGCATGCATGTAGGTATGCAAATATTTATTTTATGATCTATTTTTGTAACATGTGCAAGTACCTACCTATGCTTTTCTTTCTTTAAAATAAAATCAAAATCTGATCACAAAAAATGTTACTTATAATAAAACTATATAAAAAAATGTTGAACCCAGCTGGTAGGACATTTTTTGCATTTATGTGCTATATTTTTTTCAGTTTTAAACGATTTAAATCACAACCAAGAAACACAAGTAATGTCACTGAGGTAATTTTCTTAGATTTGCCAAACCTCCAGCAGAACCACAGAAACATTGTAAAAGTCATTCATATAGCCTGGTACTCCATATAAGTGATAATTTATTACATTTCACTAATGCCCCTTTCATTCTCTGTCCAATCTGTAACTAAGTGTTATGATCTCTAAAGTGCAATGAGTTGTTTAATTAACACGCTCAACAACACTGCTAGCAACACTTCCTGTTTTGTTTGCGTTAGCCTCTGTGTTGTGTTTAAAACACCCGGGACAACTGCCTTCTCTGTTCACAATAGCGTGTCTGATATCTTTGGAAGCTGGAAATTCTGAGCTTTCAAAATGCATCTTCACTCCAAACAATCACGTTCAGGATTAACAAACTTTTACAAAGTTAAACGTTTTACAGACACAAATATGTTATTGCCAAAAATATTCAATGAAAGCACATTAAGTTGTTTCGCCAAAAACGCCAGATTTGAGTCACTTACGGTTCTGGAGTGAAGCCTCGTCTGACAGGAAATCACAAGACGGCGGCCATCTTAGTCAAGTTTGATTGACCTGCACTGAGCGCAACGTTTCTTCATCCGTTATCCGTCCTACTAATGGGGTGATATAGTTACTGCAGCAAAGTGTATTGTGCAATATTGTTTAATCAAATTTACAGTCAGTTGTCGTCAATATACAAAATAGTTGCTCATGAGGTTAATGGTGATATTGCCTTTGAAATTTAGATTATCTGCTAGATGGAGGAAAAAAAATGTTTTTCCTTTATTGCATTTATTCTGGAAATGAAATTACTTACAGTGGAGACCAGAACTGAGATGAATTTCAATGAAACATATTTAGGCATATAAGCCTTATCGGTGAGGAGCTATTCTTGATTAAGTTTTTGGGTTTACATATATATATATATATATATATATATATATATATATATATATATATATGGCCCTGGAAGTGCTGTCAGGAAGCCTATAGCTACTGTCAGTGTTGGCCGTCCTGCTCTCACACTCCCACAAAGGTCAGGTCTCTCACCATCAGTGTAAAAAGTCTGTAGAGTCCATCTGTTTTTAACTATTCAGGACTGATGCCTGTGTGTTTGCATCTCTAGTCTATGCACACTACATTCACAGTATGTGCTTGATTTGACCTGCAGCAATAAAATGTGGCTGCTGTGATTTTGTGTTTTATAAACATAACATTTGCGTTGTTAAGCGTCGAGTGATAAAAATGTGTGTGTGGCCATTGTAACGCCTGCTCCCTGATTCAGACTGACTCTAATGGGAAGGCCTGGTGAATTTTTCATACAGCCCAGAGGGGGGAGGACGAGCGGCCGTGGTGGCAGATTAACCTCTAAGAGAGAGGAGAGAGAACAGCAGAGTGAAGGGGTCACCTGACATTCAGCTCGTAGATTTACCCTCCATCCGACTTTTGGTGCACATTTGCTGAGAAAAGTGAATCCTTCAATAGATGTTGTCTCGAGATTTTTTTGGATCACATTCCTTTAAAAAAAAAAACTATAGCAAAACAATAAGACAAATATTTGAATCAGGAGACATATATTTTGACCTCTAGTGTGGCCTATAGCAGATCAAAGGTGCACACGTCCAGAAATGATTATTTTATTTTTTCTCAGACGCTGATATTTAAACTATGATTTTATGTCACATTTTTTGATTAATTCATAATAATCTATCATGTACAAATGACAGACGAGCAACTTGATCGTGATGATTCTTTGTGAGCTCCGTGAACAAAAGCTGAGTGAATAATGCCCAAGATCTCAATTTAATGGGCTGAAATTTCTGCAAGAAAGCTCTAAAAAAATTATCCATCTGTTCAATGCACACATGCCACAGCTCACTCAGATAGCTCGTAGCACTGTGTTGCGTATGCAAATATGTTTTGCCTGGAAATCTATTTGGAGTTGCTCGAAGGAATCCAGAACGGTCCTCCTTCTGTCTCCCCCTCGCCAGCTCACGCGGGGCTCCCTCTCGCCGTCTATCTCCTCTCGTGTGGAAAACATTTTCACCAGCTCTGCACGCATGGACATACAGTCAGTGGCACCGCCTTGCCTCAGACAGCTTAAACCACCATGGGCCAATATGCAGATCTCACAGGCACACACTGGCGGCCCTGTCCGCAAGCAGGACAAGGAGCCCTGCAACTGTTTGCTTAGTTGGATAATACATGCAATAGAGTGACACAGAGGGAATAATTACCCACACTATGAAGAGGCACGGCCACTGATATTGTCCTTATGTTGCACACTTAAAGTCCTCCTGTGATGCAGAAACTGTGGCGTGTGTGGCACCAAAATATACATGAATTGAAAAGCTTTTGTTGGTAAAAGCAAAACAGTATTTTGAGTCATTTTAACACCGAAACACTAAAATAAAACCTTTATACGTGGGATTTTTTTTAATGTGCGTTTGAAGAATTAGTGCTCCTCTTGGGCAGAGATGCAAAAAGAAGGAAATAACAGACCGTGTGTGTGTGTGTGTGTGTGTGTGTGTGTGTGCGGACCAGAGGGCTGAGAGGCCAGGCTTGGGCAGATGGTCCACAAAGGTGTTACCGCACAGTGAGTGGGCACTGCGATTGATGCATTGCAACATCCAAGAAGGTGGAACATTTGGCTGCTGACCCGCAGTCAGAACTCGTTGCCCTGCCTTCTCCTTATTTAGCTGCTGCGAGAGCCAACGGGTGATTTGGTTGGCATAAACACACACACACACGAAGAAAAGCAGCATGCACTTTCCCACCCTCAAGGGAGCCTGCATGGACTGCTGCACGCTGGAAACTTCTTCTCCCTCATCTCTGCAAGGAGGTCATGATGGCTGTGCAGGCAGGGAGGATGAGTGCACAGAGCCATGGAGACGAAACGAGACGGCACACTGAAACTTAGGGTTGCTGTGTTACACTTGGATGGAGAAGATCTGACCTTGAGCTTATTCTGAGTGGGTTTGTTAGCGAAGCAGCTCCGTATGACTTTCATTTCTGCAAGTAACACGTAACCTTCTTATTCTGTCTGAGGAACATGAAGAGATATCAAACACATAGAGACAAAGGTCTCCAAGGAAGCTTTCAATGATGGCTCATCTTTCGTAGAGGTGGTCTTCTGAAAAATGTAATTTTATCAGGAGAATAATTACAAAATCAATGCAAGTGGCAGTATGCATCCAGAAACAGAAACAGTTCTATAGATGGAAAATTAAGTATTTCTCCATCTTTGAAATGAGGTAAATTATTTTTAAATAATTATATATAATAATAATTTAGTTTATATATAAAACTAAAACACATGTACTAACTCCCCTGTTGAAATTATGTATACAACTTTTTATTCCTTTAAAATGTGTCCCAAAAATGATTAAGAAAAGCAGGCTGAAAGAGTTCAAAGACAAATTATTCTCTTTAATTACAAACATTATTAGTTATGCACATGGCAAGATTTTATTTCAGACCCAAAAGCACTCTTACATCAGCCGAAACATGGAAAATTCATGAGTCAGTACACTAACCGAAGGCAATATTATGGCAATGGATATTAAACATGATAATTGCTATTTGTCTCTGAGTGCATTTAAAACATTAAGTCCACCGTAGAAATAATGCATCTCCCAGTTTACTGTTTTAATACGCTCTTCACATTTTTATCATCACTAGCTCTGGACAAACAAACGTCTCTTGTTATGTATGTGATGTGTTCAATTCTGATAAAAAATATATTTATTAATTTATATTTATATAGATTCAAGTCACCTGTGAATGTCAAACTTATATTTGTATTAGAGGTGTATTTTAAAATGCATATTATTAAAGGTGAAATTTGCTTTTAAATACATTATAGCAGCGTCATTTTCATCAGTTATTGGTGACCTCGTTAATAACCTCAGTTCATAACTATGCCAGATCACATTAGCAGATGCTTGACAGTGCTTCACTTGACACCAGTTTCTGTTTGATGTGACGTACAGAGTGCCACCCTATGGATATATCTGGCAAGTCAATGTTTTGTGCTGATCTTTACCGATTTGTTCTATGACAGCATGAAGCTTTGAGATACAAACAAGACTAGAATGCAGAAAAGTGAGTGCGTGTTTAATAAAAGGTGACTAATGTCTGCCACATTAAAACAATTCCAGTCAGCCTATTATCCTTAATACCAAGAAAGTGGATCACATCAGTCCAGTTCTGAGGTCTTTGCACTGACTCCCTGTCAGGCAGAGGAATGATTTCAAAGTGTTACTGTTGGTTGATAAAGAAATAATTTTTTGGGGGGCCAAAGTACCTGTCTGATCTTCTGCTATTATGAATCATCCAGACCTCTCGGGTCATCTGGTTCAGGTCTGCTTACTGTCCCCAGAGTCAGAACGAAACATGGAGAAGCAGCGTTCAGTTTATATGCGCCTTATATCTGGAACAAACTTCCAGAAAACTACGGGTCCGCAGCAACTCTCATTTCTTTTAAATCAAGGCTAAAATCTTTCTGTTTGTCGCTGTTTTTTATTAATTTCTACTGCACTGAAACTTTTAATCTTGGATTTTACACCTGTCCTATTCTTTTTTTTAGTCTTATTGCTTTTAATGTTCTACACTTTAATGCTTTTAATTTTTGATGCTTTTAATTCTTGATGTTTTTATGTAAAGCACTTTGAATTGCCCTGTTGCTGAAATGTGCTATATAAATAAAATTGCCTTGCCTTGCCTCTGTGTACTACAGAGTACTGGCTTCTGCTGCTTTGTGCAATATTAAAACAGATAGGTGTGGACTTTAGGGAAGAAAAAAACAACTTAAAGGGGAAGTGGGTTTTTTTTCTACAAATTACCTTATTTGTGGGATAAAATATTGTCATTTACTCACCCATCACAATTTGGAGTCATTTGGAGTATTTCTAACGATATTGAATTTGATGATATCCATTTAACAGGAGTGAAGCGGGCACTGAAATGCAGCCAGTAAATGACACAAACCATTTCTCAAATAACAGACGTTTAATAAGATGGGCTACACTATTACTATTCTCATTTGAGACCAGAGTTGTCTGTAACTTGAGAAAATTCAATCTGTAAACAGACTCTACTTCCTATGTATCATATATGTATCATAGATAACTAAGGACTCCTAGTGCCCACCTATGTGGCCTTCACAGTACCTGACTAGTAAGTGTGTAAATGTAACCCATCAGGTTTGTGTCATTTACTGGCTGCATTTCGTTGCCCACTTCACTCCTGTTAAATGGATATCGTCAAATCCAAAATTGTCAGAAATACTCCAAATGACTTCAAAGAGATATGGATGAGTAAATGTCAGTATTTCACTTTTTTATCCTAGAAATGAAGTAATTTGTAAAAAAAAAAAAAAGCACTTCCCCTTTAACCTAAGAAAGAAAATGGCACGTCAGCATCAGTCCAGCACAGATCTCTAAAGCCTCACCCCTCTCTGTGTTTGACTCCACACTGAGTCAGTCATCGTCCACCACCATCACGTTCCCATTCAGCTCATACTCCATCGTGCCCCAGTCAAAGATGTTGCCCTTGGGGACTTTGTGTCCGTAGTGCCAGGCCTGGATCATGCTCCTGGAGAGCACGAAGTCCCACATATTCAGATCAGTCACCTCCCCTACAAAGCTCTGCACAGCCTCTAAACCCCCCAGATGTTTGTCCGGATCCTGCCCCAGGAGGACGGTGCCCTTTGGACGGATGGTGTGCCCGGGTTTGTAGACCTGGTAGGTGCTGCGCTTCCCGTCCACCCAGAAAGCAGTGAGGCCTGTGCGAGACTCCCAGGTCAGGCAGAGGCTGGTGCGGAAAGTGGAGAGGGGTGGCAGGTGAAAGAAGGTGCCGTCGCCGCTCATGTAAAAGGAGATGCGTCCATCTTTCTCACGCCACACGTTGAGCTCGTCATAGTCGGCGGTGCGGTAGGCGAACAGGATGATCTGGCGTTCCTCGGGTAGCTCAGTGGCCACGCGTAAGCAGAGAGTGAACGCCCTCAGCCCCATCTCCTTCTGAGGGATCAGGGCCACGAAGCTGAAGTCTGTCTCATAAGGAAACACGAGGACTTTGTCGCTCAAGCCCACTGGAGCAACACAAACAGGGATTATAACACACCAAACCTCTGAGTTTAAACACATGGTTCACATATCTGTAAAAGTCATACCTTGGGTGGCTGAGGAGAGCGTCAGAGTCAGTCCAAAGACGACCACAGCCATCCTCACAGTGTTGACACTCTTCAAACACACACAAGACTTCCATAATTATACACTGAGAATATCCCATGATGCAGTCCTTAACACACAAATTATTTGAAAGAAAAAACAGATTTTCTTACCATTTTGATGTTGTTTTTTTGCACCTCGATGTTGCTAAGTGTCACTCACTGATGCCCTCGTGCCCAGTCCTCTTCCCTCCTAGCACAGGCCATGACGTCAGCTCTTCAGCGGATGCTCTGACAATAGACCCGGTGTGAGAGGTCTGGATGACTCTGTCCTGTTACGTGTGACTGATGCAAACAACACACCACCTCATGTACGCGTGTGTGTGTGTGTGTGTTCTGTAAATCAGAGAGATGTCTGCAGTGTTTTTAGCTGTCAATGTTGCCTGGGAATCCTATGCATGGTCATTTCATCCAAATCATAAAATAACTTTTTTTTATAACTTTTTTTTTCTCTCCTCACTGCTCACTTAAGTTTTTATGTTTTTGTTTTTTTTTTTTTACTTTTTTTCATGCAAGTGAAAAATGGGCAAATGTGCATTACTTCACGAGCATGTTAGGCTTTAAATGTTGGCAATTGTTAAACTCTTTTCTCTGGTCAATAACTTTCTAACAGTGACAGTTAATCATGACAGAGTGTATAAAATAATAGAAAAACAGTTTTCAATTGATGGCCACTTCTAGGATACAATGGACTGTGCAACTTCACTGCTACTGGATTTTGAGGCCACAACTAATAATGCTGATAGACAAATCATCTAATGTTTAACATTTTTTTTAAAGAATTATGTCCAAGATAATCACCTGCATCTCACGGTGACAATTTCTTGTTACTCATTTACTGGCATATAAATACTGAAACATCTGCATATAAGTAAACACATCACACTGGCTGAATAATCAAGCTCAGATGTTTTCTGCTTTTATGACGACCTGAAAATCAGAACTTATGCATTTTAAAGAAAACAAACAGAAATGTATTGAGGAATTAAAAGGCTATATACCGTAGTTGTTGTATGAATAGCAATCAGTAGAAACGTGTTAGAAAAATATGGGCGGAAGAAAGAGAAAAGGAAAATAAATACATGAAAACTCAAAAACAGTTAATGGGGCATTTTTGTCGGTAAGTCCAAGGCTCATGTCACAGCTGTTATTACACTGTGCAATATTATTCATGTTGGAAACCTTTTAATTCCTATTAATTTCTAATGAGCAGCAGTACAGACATCACCCATCATCTGTTCAATGATAATCTAGTTTCACAAAAACAACAAACTCCAAGGTCATGGTTTAATGGGAACAAATGAAAACTTAACCAGGCATTTGTGTTATCAACATATCTACATTTAATACAGTTCCTCAAGCTCTAGGATTTCTCAAGAAATAAAAGAACCCTATTTTGTCAAGAAATAAAATCTGAGATACACAAGCAAATTATTTACACTGCCTGCACCCCGACATGAACCAACAGACACACATTCCACTGGAAAACCTGTTAACTAATAATGAAAATGTGTTTTATGGAGAATGCCAGGGAACCAGCACCTAAAAATTTGTCTTGAGGTAAAGGATGACATAAGATTTGCGTAACCTTTCCAGCATTTCTCACACGGAAGAGGTTGGTACAGTGATGCCAGCGAACCTCAGATCCTTCCAACTAAAAAGGTAAAAACAGCGACAACCATCTGCTTGCCTTTGCAAAGGAAAAGAAAATCCACTTCATGCTTTATGTGAGCATCCACTGTCATTCCAAACACACAGCACGATCCAAACACAACGTCCAAGCACATTTTTGTTTCTATGAAAGACAAACAGCACAGACCATTCTCCAAAGCAGGTTTTTAGCTACCCGGACAACTGATGTCAACTATTCAAACATTATCAATTAATATCCAGCAACGTGAACACTTTTTTTTGTATGCAGCAGTCGTTTCCATTCATTGTCTGCTTTTCAAGAAAATATTGTAGTGTCTTGATAAAAAAAACATTTTTGAATTAATGTAGGTCAAGTCTAAACCTAAAGAGATTATGCATATACATTCAACTTATTTCAATTGTCTGTAATGGATTGTGATTGATATGCAAAGAAATGAAAAAAATCTAAATTTTACAGTTTGGTGACATGGGTGGGTTTGTTTGGAGCACCACCTAGAGGTGGAAAAGGAGCTGGGCATATACAGTAGCCTATTATCATCATGTAAAACTTGCATACAAACTAGTCACCCTGTATGAGAACAGTTGTTGGCATTTTAGTTACCACTTCAGATAATAAGAAGTATGCAAACACTGCAATGTTTAATGACAAACTGACTAAGAAATACTGGAGTAAATGCCAAATAAAAGGCCAATGTCTAAATGTATTACCACCATGTGTGATTTTTTTTTTTTATACTGGCGGTTTCTGTAAAACACTGAAGTGCAATGCTGATGCTTTCCCAGGATCGTGGCACTCAGAGAAAGACAGGCAGAGAGGGAGCAAGAGAGACCTGAGAACGTGGCCCCTTGTTTGAGACTTGAATCAGGATGACAGAAAGGTAGAGGAAGTATGAGGGGAAGTATAGAAAGAGCAGAATGAAGGAGGCTTTAAAGAGAGCAGCAGGCCACGTACAGCGAGCCTCAGACGGGAGAAGTGGGAAGTTTTACAGCAAAGATATAATGTAGGGAGGGAGAGACAGACCGAGAAACACGGCTCCCATTTGGTAGTCCATGGTGTGGCCTTTCAAGCTTGTATTAAGTTCATTTCCAGGCAAGGGGTGATCTGGTCTCTACAGTCTTCTGTTGTCCAGGCTCTGAGTTGAGTTTTAGGGGTATGATGGAGAAATGGGAGGTGCCCTCAGTAGTCCTCCACCCAGCCGTTCTCCTGGATAAAGGCATCAATCACTTCCTTCATGGCCAGATTCGGGATCAGCTGGTCCTGGGTCAGGGGGCTCCTTGTTACTGGGTCAAAATGACCCACTCGCTGCACAGAGAGCAAGTTTAATGTTAATCTTAACATCTGTGGCCACATTTTACACATAGCAACACATTTAACCACTACTGCATATGTAACCAGTGATTTATTATTTTTTTTAGCATCAATAAAATATTTATTTTACCCACCAATCGCAAATTATGTTCAGTTTAGTTAAAAACATCAAACTTAATTTTCAAAACATTATGGCCAGTATATACTATACATGTTGTGGGAGCCTATATGCCTGAATCTATCTTTAATTTGAGTACAACAGTCATACATGGCATTCATAACTAAAATACATATATGGTAATTAAGTTTTAAATGACCATTGGTCAATTTTCACTTGTATTAATTTATTAGTTGTCCTGAATTAAATGTGAATAAAAAGTTTAATGCAACATAAATCTACTATCAGAGACGATGTAGCATGCAGAGATGCCTTATTCAGTTTGTCCCTCGTCCTGCTGCAGCACATAATCTCACAACCTTGAGGAAAGCAAAACGTTGTTTGTAACCTTTGGTTCAGACTGTTGGAGTCAAGATTATCTGCAAGGTCCTCATCTTATCTTAACCTTCAGACACGCAGGGCTTCCTCACATGAAGCACGCCAAGGGTGAAACATTTTAAGGCCTTTCAAAATACCAACCATATGACAGTAAAATACTTGGTGTGAGAAATTCAGCGACATTTAACTTTCAACATTAAATATTCAGTAGTGATACATTTTAAAATCAGGTAATTGGGTGATTTAAATCTTTATGGTCATCATTTGTTTCCAGACAAGATGTTTATTTAATAGATAAACCCAAATAAAGGCGTTCTGTAGAAATGCAGCTGAGGTCTGTGTTTTGCACAAGATACTGAGAGAACCACAAACAAATAAATATTCAGGCCAAATTCATATTGAGTCCAAGACACAGAGGCATGGGTCAGCTGAAGTGAATAAATTACAAAACAACATTTCTTGCTTTAATCATAGCAGCTGTTGTGTTGCTTGCTGTGAGTTTTCTGCAGACTTATCTGGCCCACGACTGTAATTCCTCTTTATCCCGGGGCTATGTAATCTGCCTGTTAAAAAGTCATGGATTTCTGTGTATCATGTGTTCATGTTAGAACTAATTACTAAATCAGTGGTCAAAGGAAATTCTGCATGCAGCTGATGACAAATTTACCTGTAGGTGCTCTTCGATGTCCTTACGATCATATGTGATCCCACTGGGTGTGATGCAAGGTTCCCTCATCAGCTCAAAACTGATCTTCCCACACAGGTAATCTGGGATCTCCCGCTTCTGAACGGACAAAGGAAACACAGCAAGAGTGATATAATAACAGGAATAGCTGCCACAACCCTGTGATATAGCTTGGATTTTGTCTTTCCAGTTTTACAGGGCTCATTACAGTTTAATGACCAACTGCTGCTTGCATTTACATTAATATCCTCTGAAAACACACACACACACACACACATAAAAATATTTAAAAAAATGTCTTCCATCAGGGTTGCCCTGCTCTACATGTAATTCCCAGCCTTCACACCTTCTAACATACAGAAGACAAACATCCTGTTGGCAGTCAGTGTGCTGTCATTTCAACTGACAATTATATGACAACTACCTTCAGTGGTGGTTGTTGGTTCAGTCAACAATCCACAGAACAGATAATTAAACAGTACAACAAGCCCTGACAAACAAATAGTGGTGGTTACTATAGAAACAGCTTGTGCTGAAAATAGGACATTAATGTCTGATGCATTTTTTCCACGGAAGCAATCACAAACACTTATGACAGCACATTTCAATATACAACAAGGAACAATACAGACAGAATGCCCACATGCTAAAAAAAAATCCAAACAGCACACAAATATGAAAGTGTGCTTGTATCTGTTTCTCTAGTTGCTATGTCAACGATCAAAGAAGAATGGTGTGAAGTAGGTGTGCACTGTCAGCTTTCATGTGGGTGAATGTGATCAGTGCATGACTGTCTCTGTTAGCCATGAAATGGATGATGGTGACCTGTCGAGGATGTATCCTTGCTTTTTACCCAAATGTATGTTAGTATTAAATGAATGGATACAATCAAACACTATAACCTGCTCTATTAACAGAAAGAATAATTAATTTTCATACTCACTTTTCTTTTCTCATCCACTTGAGAGAAAAGTTCATCCATGTCCATCAGATATTTGTCCTAAGTAGGTCACATTTCCATTTTACACGATATATTGATGAATATTCCGTTAGAATACAAAATTACAATATTTTTTTTCATTAAATGCATTACAATATATAAGACATACGTGTTTTGATGCAATCTTGGCAGAATCGCCTCCATTTTGATTGTCGTCCTGTTTCTCTTTGTATTCTTCAAGTTCTCTGCATAATTACAAAGTTATTATAATATACCCCTCCACATAATGTAAAATAAAAATAGACATATGACAGACTCATTCCTGTGATTTATATATCCAGGGATACTGGACTGCTGCTCCAGTCTCACCTTTCCTTCTCAGCCAGTATGAGTTTAGTCAGATAAGCATGCAACTCGTTTTCCTGGTTGATGCGCTTCTCTTCGATGCTATTCCAACGTTTCTTCTTTGCGATGCGCAAGGCGCTGGGGATGTCATCTCCAAAATTCAATCTCTGTTCTTTTGCCAAGTTATAAGCTGTAGAAAACATCAAACCATCAACTTTCCATATAATTCATTGCAGAATATTATTTTTTTTATGATGGAAAGAGGTCCTGACACAACACTGTAGGATATTCCTGTAAACATATGCTGTGCCCAGAGAGTGCATTGGAGTAGAAGAGCTGATGTAAGAGCTACTATAGCACTAGAGTTTCAAAAGAAACACATGGACTTAAACATAAATGAGGAAATACATATACAAATAACATTAAGCAATATATGAACAAGCTGCTGCAACACACAACTGCAAAATATTCCACCATCTTACAGTAGATCGCTCTGACCTTTCTGCAGGTTGCCGATGGCCTCATCATAGTTCTCCAGCTCCAGGTGACACTGGCCTAAAAAGAAGTGGGCCTTCACTGACTGGCTGTCCAGCTCCAGGGCATGCTTACAGTCTGCCAGAGCCTTGTCATGCTGCTGCAGCTTCACATGGCAGAGAGCCCTGTTGGTGTAGTACACTGCCACCGATGGATTACGGTTCTGGAAGACAGGACATACCAGACAATAAATTGTAACATCATGGCGCGCTGAAGCGTCAACCTCACATCTATTTCTTTAACAATGAAAATGCCATCTGAAAGCGTGTTAGTTAAGAAAACGCTATTCCATCATTGTTATTATTCATTTTCCAGTGATAATTACTCACAATAGCTTTACTGTAACATGTAGCAGCCTCCTGGTACTTGCGGCAGAGGAACAGCCGGTTCCCTTGCTCCTTCAGCTCCTGCGCGGTGGAACTTTTCTCCGGGCTGCCGGCCATCTTCTCCACCGGCTCCGCGGGGCCCGCCTCGCCCTGCTTCCCTATCCTGTTCCCCGTCTCTTCGGCTGGCTATCGGACAGGTCCAAGAATGCCCTGTCCCTCCTGGATCTCACACGCTAGATCAGGGACACAGTGCATGTAAAGTTCAGTCAACAATCACGACTTGCATCCACTGCAATGCACCTGCAATGCGCGTCTTGAGGCGAATTAGATGCAGTCTTTGATGCCACCCAAATGCATCCGTTTAATTCGCTGACATTGCACACAGCTCAAAAATACAGCAAGGTGGCTGGACTGCCGGCGAATTAACTATTCATGTGACGAATGTCAGCGGTGACTAAATGAAGGGCTCAGCTAACTAACACTGACGGTCCTTACCGTTAGTGGACGGCTACTGGACTGTAACGTTACACCACCGGTGTACAATGGTATTTAGAGCTTGTAAACAAATAGAGTAGAAGCTGTTTCACTAATGCTTGGCTTACTAATATTTCAAAACTGTTACAACAGAAAGCTCGGAGACAGACTGACAATGTCTTTAACTTTAATCAAATGCTAACTGTAAAATAGGAGATCGGTGCTAAGCTAACTGTTCGCTACACTAGCATCGTAAGGTATGCTCTCGATTTACGCCGGACGTTTGGATAATAAGAGGACGGTTATCGGCCGATTCGGCTTTATTATCTGTAATGGCAAGATTAATATGCAGCTGATTTGACTATAGGCCTGATAAAGTCGTCTGGGCGTTTATCTCATATTTACCTCAACACCGTTGAGTAACCTAAGAAACAGATATTTAGCTTAAGCTAGGTTAGCTTGTTGGCCACAGAGCATTGTCTCTTATTTTTGCTACTTCCAAGAAAGTTAGGGTTTGTTTCTGAAATGTTTCCCCGCCTTACCTTATAGGAAGAATCTTACATCCAGGTTAAATATATATTATATGGCTTGATATCCTAATCGATATTTTTTTTCCCCATCGAACTGTCATGACAAGTTGTTGTTATGCCGACGTCAGGCGCTGACGCGACGTCAACGGAAGCCGAAAAGACATTTTTTTTTCTCGTACATCTGACCCATCTAAAGTCACTAAAACCTAGCAGCCTGCATTTTGCCATAAAGGCAACCTTACACCGACTACCTAGGAAACTATTTCCTTTCGTAAAACGTAAATAAAGCGAACATGAAATCATGACATTGTCCTCAATTGAGCATAACATGTAGAAAAAGTTGTTGCTCTAACGCCAGCAGAGCAGTTCAACACAAAGTGAAAATCAGAAGATGGCGCTCTATAACCAGTTTCACCCAAACCTGATGCAAAATGTTCACTGAAAGCATTTGAAGCCATAGAAAAAGAAGCATCTGATTATTAAAAAAAAAACAAAAACTGAAAATTGGGGATTATAATAACATTAACGTTGTGATTGACTGAGATTATGACTCCTGATAGGTAATTAGAATATTTTGCAAATTTCATTATATATGCCACAGGGGGGGTGTAAACTCTGACACCTGGTATAATGCGCTATTCAACAAAAAACGGTCAGATTATGATCAAGAATTCAGGAATTTAGTATATATTAGCAGGACCATCCCACCCACAGAGAGATGCAACCACACACACACACACACACACACACACACACACACATTCATAGATGACCTTTCCAGGCTTTTATAAAGAGAAGAACAGTCAAGTTTAGCCGCGGAGGAATTAGGCTGTGCCTGTGGATGGGGTCACATGTTGGGCCTCTGTGAAGGCTCTGCTCAGAAACCAGCGTGTGGAGATTAGAGCACATCCCCTGAGCAAACACACTGATAAATGTGTTGAGCCGCAGACCCAGCAGTGCTGTGTGTCCCCAGCTGTGTTTACCTATCTCCACCAGGCTGGTCCCCTGATCCCCCAGAACACCCACCTACCCAACCAGCCCCCGTCCCATCTCTGTAATTGTGGGGTTTTTGTGGGGTCTGGTTAGGGGAGACACATTCAGGGACACAAGTTTTCACCAAGAATTTAATACACTAAATGGCATCCAATATTTGAATTTTTGCTATTATACAAAAATCATACCAGTCACTCAATCATACTTCGAAACCAATAGTGTGCTCTATAGTTCCCATCAAAGTTCAGTCAGAATCAAGACAAAACCATAATTCCATGGTAGTTTGATTTTGCATTAGAAAAACACATCATCATATAGGGGGATGTCATATTAATTTGAGTGACCCAAATGCATGAGTTACATCTTAACAGAGGTGGAAGTCAGAATATTTACATTTCCATGTTTCTGTTGTTCAGAGTTTATGTGATTATTAGCATATTCTGCTGTATATATTCATTTCTTATTTCCTAAGAAAACATATGTGAAAATCAATTGAATAATGTCAATGTATGTGTCTGACATTAAAAAGGTGAAAAAGACGATACAAAATAAACCGCCATAGCAGAGGCTGGGTGTCTGTCTGGAAAGGATTATAAACAGAATAGAAAATCCCCATTGTGATGGCTCACGTGGAGGCAGTTTGAATGCTTACATTTAAACTTCCTCACCCTCCCTTACTTCACCAGCTCTCTGCCCACTGTCCAATATCCCAACCGTCATCCCCCCATCAAACCCAACTGCTGCTGCACCAGCTGGCTGAGCTTCCAGTCACCTTGGCAACAAGACCAGGAAGTTGCCTGGCTCCTCTCTCACAGCTGAAAAGCAGCCACTTCCTGATTGATTCTGTTTTTTCTTTCTGCCTGTGTAGTCGTTTTCCCATTTGGCAATGGTCGCTGCTATTCAGCGCCAAAGCGTCTGAAAAGAGAAAAAGGGTGAACACACTCTCCTTGGTGTTAAAGGAAACCTCAGGTTCAAATGAGAAAAACAAAAGCAGTATTTATCCACAGTGGTGGCCCTTTGTTTGGTGGGTTTGCTCATTTTGGGATGGGGAAAGACTCATAGACTTAATGCAGTTTGCTCAAGTGGGTCTGAATGTGACATGCACATAAAAGTAAAAGAATAATTCCACTATCTTAACTGAAAGAAGATGGACATGCAGGAAATTATTGTTTCAATTTACATCTCAGCTGATTAAACAGCTTCTTTTAATGTAATGAAAGGAAGGTTGCCAATGCATTTTGATTATAGGAGAGTCAGACTTGTGCTTATATTGTCATTCTGTCAATGTAAATAATTTATGTCACAGTTTATCAGTAAAAGTTCACACTTTTTAAAATACACCTGCCAATACACTGTGACACCAAAGAAAACTGCTCACTCAGACCCTCAAATGCACACACAGCTTCCTGATGCAAACTGGGAGCACACAGGAGGATATACAAGCACAATGGATGTCCAAAGCTACAGTTACCTTTCAGAATAGGAACAATGTTGAATTTGATAATGAGTGATAATGATAAGACTAAAAAAAGTGTTTGGGTGGAAAAAAAATAAATTACAAATTAACTGTCTGTTGTGAATTGCCCTGTAGATATCCATCCACTATACTCATTAACATGTTTTTTTTCCAAATTACATTCTTCAGTTAACATCTACTTAAAAAACATTTCTGACTAAATTAATTTCATTAGCAGAGATGTATGCAATGTGTGATTTGTAATCACTTTATTAGTTGGTGGTTAGATGTATTCTGTAATCATTTACGGTGCCTTTATGTGTGTGTGTGCTTTAATTCCAAACCACTGGTTGCCAAAGCTGACTCCTTGGGTTAAGAGTTAAATGAGGGATATCCTGATGCTAACCCAAAGGCAAGTAAGAGAAAGGCCAGAGATACACAAGGGTCAAAGGTCAGCCACACACCTCTGCAGCCCTGATTAAGCTTCCTGACAAAGGGAGGGGTGGAATAACTCATCTTATTCAGGCTTTGCACAGACAAATGCACACAAATAGGGTCTTGTTCAGAAGAGTTGAATCTGATGCTCACATTTTATACCTCAAAGTAAAATCATAGCTTTTAAATATACAGGAGATACTTTGAGAAGCAACAACCAAAATTGCACACTTGCATTAATTAACTTTATGCAGTGGACAAAGTCATCTTTTCCTCTGACTGGATGAAAATGATCTTCATTGTTTTTCTCCACATGGTTTGAGACCTAAAAAAAGCTTAAGTAAACTGAAATTAAAGAGTTTGTTTTGGGACGTGCAGTGTTAGTCCAGAAATCTTCTACACCCTGGGGGTGCACAGCACACTGGCTGAGGCACCCCCACTTCCCAAAGCATACACACACCATGGATTGATGTGTGACGGCTGGGGGTGGAGGCGGCTGCTGTGTAGCTTGTATAAAGTGGCGGGGGAGAAGTTTTACAAAAGAGTTTTTGGAGGGAAATCAAAACTCTTGTGCCTGAGCAATTCAAGGATGCAGAGGGAAACTCATCCTCCCTTCCTCCACTGCTGCATTTATATATATAAGTTAACCATTAACATACTTAAGCTGCCTCCAGATGGAAACAACATTTGTTTACTGATTGTTATTAATTGCATGGTGCAAAAGACAAGATCATGTTTTTTTTAATTATAATGAGCTTTGTTTTAGATGAATCTCATCACATTATCAATTCAAAGGCAGTTCTGCTAGAGCTCATGCAATTCACTAGTGATGAGTAATCAGTGTGTTTTTCTCTTAGAAAATCAATGGGGATCTTCACAGCAGTGAACACCAGGGGACCAGCAGGGACACCAAGACGTAAGCCACTTTCCCTCCCTGCACATCCACGTCCCATCCCCCTGTCCTCAGTGTTTCTTCTCCCAATATCCCCTTAGGTCATGCTCTCCAGGGTCACCAAACCCCACCCTGCCCGACACCCACCCCCCCAACAAAACCCAAAAGAGCTAAAGCAGACATAATGAGCTATGGGCTAATTGTGTGTGTGTGTGTGTGTGTGTGTGCTGGCCAGACAGAGGTTTGTTTTGGGGGTGGTGAGTGTGTGTGTGTGTGTGTGTGTGTGTGTGTGTGTGTGTGTGTGTGTGTGTGTGTGTGTGTGTGCAGTCCCTCAGGGCGGATCAGGAAAGGGTGATTGTTATATCTGACTGACAGGCCTTTGCAGAAGATTTCAGAGCGGTCAGTCATGAAACAACACATGAATAGTGACACATTTACACATGAAACCACTGTTCTCCATACAGTTATTTACATGTTACATAACAACAGTCATATATATTGCACATATTTGGGAGGGTTTTCGCTTACAGAGTTCAGCACTATAAAACAATTGAACTCAATGAACTCTCCACTGTTACTAGATTTGTGAGGAGTTGTATGGAAGAAACTGCTATAATATACAATAACTACTTTTCCAATGACATTATATGGGAGTAATTCTTCTTGGAGTAGTGTGTGTCATGTAATGAACATGCTTAACAGCTAAAAAACTGCATGTGCTGTAAATTTTAATGGGTATTCTTGAAGGTGCCAACTAGTAAATTGTACAACACCATATGACACACTACAATTTTCAAACTCAAATAAAAAGTTTGATTAGGGCTATGTTTTTAAAATCAGTCTTTGTAACGGTGCTAGGGTTGAACTAATATAAATACTGGCATAGGCTACTTGAATGATCAGCACAGAGGAAGTTGTTAATTATGGTGAGACATGTTTAGTTTGGATGACTCATCTGATTATTCTCCATCTCTCTTTTACAACACATCTTGTAAAAGCTTTCTTGAACAGTGTTAGTACGAATCCTATTTCTATCAGTTCCTCATTAGATGGAGAACAGTCTCAGTCTCAGAACAGTAGACCTTAGCAGACACAGAGGTTGGCGTCTATCTAAAGTTTCGTCCATCCTATCCCGAATGGGACAAAAAAAACTTGTCCCCTTTACTCTTCCCACAACAATCCAGCGATTTGTTGTCATGTAAAGTTGCTGAAAGCAGCTTGTCTTGATCCTAGAAGTGTGTAGTCCAAATTGGACGGTAATCAGATCAGTGTGAGGAGTTTGACGAATGACCAATGACAGGCACTGGACCCTGGAGGATGGGAGGGGTTGCTAGGGGTCAAGGCTGAGGGTCACAGGTTGGCTTTTCAAAACCGCTCAATTGAAGGGCCATTAAATCCCATCTTTGTGTGATTTCTCAGTGAGGCGCAGTGGTTCCATCTGATGTCCCTGCACTACACACCCAGTAAAAGGGCTCCAGTAAAGGAATGACCAGGTCGATGCCATATACTTTCACCACTGGATCATACAATCAGTGAAATGATCTGTTTGTAAATAGCTGAAAAAGGAGTAATATGAATTTATTTCAGACAAGGAAACAACATTTTAAATAATTTTATAAAAACACTATTAAGAAAGTCTTACATTTAGCTGTCCATCTCACATCAACATAAATATAAAATGAATTCTTAAGCTTTGTGTGCGCAGATTCCCATTAAATTTGAAATGTTTTTATTTTCCTCCCCTCAGAATTAAATCTACAGACAAAATCTATTCTAAATCCAACTATTCTCTCTTAATTTCGTGAAAGTGCCTGCAACGAAAGATCCATAATATGAATGAGAAAGACATTGTGATCCTATTTTTTTGTAGCTCCTCAATGTGTGTTATCTCATGTGTAAAGTATGTCGTCTCTGGGGCGTCCTGTCTCTGCCTTTGTTTTCCTACGCCTGCCGTCCAAATTTCCATCACAAACATCTCACCCTGACTGACCCTTTGCTTTCTGTCTGTGGAGAGGCCCTGATTAGCCTGCATACGAGTGCAGATAGGCCCAAAATTCCTAAGTTGGGACCATGTGAATATGCTTTTGCATGTGTGTGAGTATGTGCATGTAGAAGAAAAGTATGTGTGAGTGCAGGCAGTCATGCATATGTGTGCATGCATGAATGTCCCAGGCAATTCAGGACTGTCCTCCATGCTCCAGTTAATCAGTAAGTTCCCTTTTCCTCTTTTCGATTCCCCCTCTTTGGCTTTCCCACTTGTCTGCACTTCTCTGCAGGGCGACACACTTCACTGCAGAGAGAAACCACCTCTATAGAGTCACTCAGTCAGAGGACAGACTGCGTTTTGTCTCCTTCCCTCTATCGGCTTCCTCTGTTCATCAGTTGGGTCAGATGAGGAAAATAAAGCCAAATAACCACATGGAGCTGTAAGATAAATATTTACTGCCTCTGGTATGCTTTGACGAATATTTGATCTCCTTGAGGAAGGAAAAATAGGAGGGAATGGCCACCTCGACCAAAGTCCTGTTTAATGTTGTGATTAAACCCTACAGTGCTAAATCATTTTATTAGACCACCTGCCCTGTTTGTGTGAAAGCACATCCAGCATCATGAAGAGCTTTAACTCAGACTCAACCTTCAGCACAACCTCATTAAATCCAATGTGTGTGACAAAAACACACTTTAGCAAAACCCATAGCCAACAATGTTAAAGTTAACCACCAAGGACTTCTCCTGCATTCATCCCACCTGTTGTGTACATTCAAATACACCTGTTATCATGAGAACATCCAGCCTTGCACACCAGCATACCCCAGGGGACAGGTGATACGATACCCCTGAAGTCAGAGGTGTGTGTGTGTGTGTGTGTGTGTGTGTGTCAGAGACACTGGGGGTTGGGTTTTACTTAATGATGGAGCCGGCGAGACACCAAATTTTGGCGGTCCCCTCGAGGGTCACCCCCCCACCAACAATGGCTACCTCATTTGCAACAGATGTATATGTTTTTAAAAGACAGGTTCCACTGATGAACCGGAGGACACTGAAGTGCAGGTGCTGAGAGAGCAAAGGGGAGGGCAGCTCGTGGGCGATGGCATTTTTAAAAAAGTTAGATCAAGAGGGGCCCAGGGACGAGCTGCAGGTCACCAAGGACTCTGAATGGAGTCGACGAAAGATGCTGGGAGATAAAAGACGCTCTGGATTCACGTTTGGTGTGCAATTATGGTCCCTATTCATTATTATAATCGTCATCTAAAGGCTGAAATGTGAAGGGATTACTGCTCAGGCTGGAAGAATGATCACTCAATTACTTCTTATCCCTCCACATTCACGGCCATTTAAAGCTTTAATCCTGTTACTTTTACCCTCACACTTACTTGTCATCCTTTGGTGCATTTCATCCACCATGCTATATCTTTTAATTACTGTTGAGTACCTCTCAGTATTAATGTTAGCTAAACTAAAATCATCACAGGTAGCTGCAAATGGTGTTTAGAATAGCTTAAAGCACTGGACTCTGAAGGGAGGTAACCTTAGTTCCATCTTTGGTTACAAACTTCACAGCATCCAAATTTGGAACCATGAGACAATATTAACTTTATCACTTGAAACTTGATACATTGAGGTGATGTCAAGTGTAATTCTGATCATGAGCCAGATTTCAAATGTCCACAGGAACAGCTGTGATTCCGCACCTGTTAAGCTCAGTATTATTTCTATGATATGATGTGAAATGTGATAGGTAAAAATGTAATCTTATCAGTCTCATTATTCTGCTGAGTGAGCAGGGGGCGGAGGGTTTTTAGCATGAACAGGGAGTTTTTTGTGCAAGGGGAGATAGCCAAGGGGGTCATAGCATTGGCATGTGTCTATTGTCTGAGAAGGCCATTGTATAGAGGGGGTTTAAAGTTTAAAGTCTCTATGTGGGTCCATGTATGTGTGTGTGTGCAGGCAGGCTAATTATATTCTGCACAGCCAAGGATGACCTGGTCTGGCCAAACTTAATTCACAGAGCAGGATGCAGTGCAGAGGAGGAGGAGGAGGAGGAGGAGGAGGAGGAGGAGGTGGAGGAGGAGGTGGAGGAGGAGGAGATGCAGTCGGGCAGCAACAAAAAGAAACTGACCATCCATTCTTTTTGTTTTTGTTTTTTTTCAGCCAAGTCAAAAAGTCTCCTTAAAATATCATGTGTGTGTGTTTATTTTAAAGTGAAACAACTAAGAGTTAATAATATATTATTAATAGGTTATATATATTATTTTCACTAAGTAAAATGGCTATTCTATGAGTGCCTATAAAAAAAAACAATAAAAAACAATATTTTGGTGCAAATACGTGTATACGAGTTAGATCAGAAGATTAAAACCACTCTGTCCTTCTATTTTTCATATGATGCAGGTGCCAGCAGCTTAGCTTAACTTAAACAATACTGGAGCTGGCTAAGGTAACTGTTTGCTGAAGCTTTATATAAACCATCCAAATATGAGTAAATATGGTATCAATTTAACTCACAACAAAAAGTAGCTAAAATTCTTAGGTTGTATTTTCCAAAATGTCTCAAAATTTATTACTAATTTATTTAACAATGGTTCTTTTTTTTAAAAACAAAAGTTCCATCCCCATTTAACTTGAAGGATGTTAAATATTTTTTCAAATATATCTGAGAACTGAAAGCAAGAACTGTTTACGACTTGAAACTCAAAAGCACAATTTAATCTCAGTTGCAGGGGACGATGCTGCAGCATCCCAATGCCTTTAAGTCACCATGTTTGACACAAAACCACACAGTTTTCTGATGTTGACAAATGGTCCAGATGTTTGTGCTGAATATGTGTTAAAAATATCTAAACATTTTTAATAGCAATTTGAATCAAAAAGTTACGCTCCACAGCATCCTAAGTCAATTGCAGTGTGTCTTGACCACCAACATTATGCATCTGCCTTGACCGCCAAAATTTATCCCCTTTGTATTCTGTCCCTTTGTATCCAAATAAGGGTATTCAAATGGATGTGGTCAAAAGCAAACATCTGTCTTTCCTGTGGACATATGTAAAACACTATATCTATTGTCAATTTTGGAGGGATCCTGCTTCTTGTTAAGTTTCCCTCCAAATTGATTCAGCCAATTAGAAGTAGTGCGGGGGGAGGGAGCGCGACAAACAAGACAGACAGCGGTGAACCTCTGTCTAACCCCGAGCTGGGCTCCAACAACACTGCTGATCAAACTCATCACAAGCCTGAGGCATCACTATACAACACCACTGGGCTGCTGAAAACAATACTGTCCTCTGGATTTCAGATAGTGGGATTGGGAGATGCTCTGTTGATTGCCACTAATGAGACTCATAAATGTGAAGTGAAAGGGGCTGGAGATGCTGTCCTCTAAGGGCGGACGACTTAAGTGGGTCTCCCTCCAAAAAGACAGGCCAAACCATTCAGAGACCTGATTTTGCAAGTAAATGTGAGGCAGATCATGACAAGCTCACCCACACTTTGCCTAATGCTCTAATGAGGGAGTGTAGCATCTATAAAGGATCACAACACATTTGCTTTAGTCTGGCTACAATCAAAAGCTGTAGATGCTTTGTAGTCTAAATTTACCCCAAAACTTCATGTACCACAGGAAACTTCCTGTGCATTCTGTGGTGACTGAGATGTGTTTTCATTTGCTTTTTTTTTCCATCCCGCCTGCTGCTGTTAATAAAGCACTCAATGTCAAACGTGAAATCCTCCAGAGTTAGCGTTGGAGACACGGAGTGAAGAACCACATAAAAAATGGCGTGTTTACCCTTCAGCTAAACTGTTCCCTTGTGTGCTTTTGAACACTGAGGAATGTGAGACTCACTGCAAAGGACATCAAGGCTGGCTGCAGTATTGACGCTGTCTCTGTGTGAAGTGCAATGACACTATCATTATCTGCTTTCACTAAGATAAGGGAATTCATCTAACCTCTTTTTTGAGATACACTAGTCTCCTTTTTTCTTTGTACTACAACAGCTCTTTGAGAGTTAAACTATTTAGAAGAGCTGCCACATTCATAAACAGCTAAAAAAAAATAAAACAATACAACATAAAGCACAATTACTCATCTTACTTAAGCCTTGTACTAACTATAAACTCTTACTGAAGTAACAGCACAGAAGTAGTAACAGCTAAGGGAGCTTAAAAAGTGAAAACATTAATGTTCAAACAGAAATCTGGCCTCTTTTTCATTATAATCTGATAATTTACTGCAACTGTTGCTGCAGTTACTGCAAAGTGAGCAGCTAATAGACGCCACCTGAATTGGAATATTGGAATATTGGAACATTGGAATAGTGAAGTACAAATAATTTGAGTGAATGTCCTTAAATTTCACTTCTGCACTTCCTAAATCAGGACTATTCTGTTTTGTTGAATGTCAAAATATCTATTTAAAACAGTGCATGCATGCTAAACTAGTCTATCTATTATAGAACTGCTCATAAAGAGTCTTTAAGAAGTTCCCAACAATAGATGGAGAGGTCCATTTTAGGCACCTGCAGCCTCTTCCCTCCATTTTGCTAATGAAAAGTCCCCAGGGCACCCAGCTGTGACCTCTGACCCCAGACACTATAATTAGGTTATAGTTGGAGCTGTTAAATGCAAAAAAAGTGGATATCCAGTATGGTATGAAGAAGATTTAAATGAACATCTTCAAAGCACTTTTTAAAGGATGAATTTGTCACAAAAAGACACAAACAAAGATGATTAATGAGACTAAACTGAGTACAACAAACTAAACTATGTTTTCGTTGCAGGGAGAGAGAAAGAAAGAATTATTGCAAATCTGCAAACAAATCCCTTGTGATTTGTGTCATTCTGACTAAATCGTGACATAATACATCTTAATAGAACTCGTGCAAATCTTGTGTGAGATCCTGATGGAGAAGATGAAAGCACACAGGGGCTGTATGAGTGTTGAGACAGTGGAGTTAAGTGATCCATTACATGTTTAGAAAAGCATTAGAGAGCATTCTCAGGGTGTCTCTGCATGTTTCCAGCTGCGTTTGCCATCAACCCTCTCTGACACTGTTTATCTGGTGTAGGACCCTCTTATATTCAGTTTCCCACTGGGTTACACACACACACACACACACACACACACACACACACCAAACCGAGATGAGAGGCACAAAGAGAAATTTACTGTCATACAAACAAACAGAAACACAATCGGGATCCTGAGAAAGTGCAATGAGAGAGCAGGTGTCAGTTTTCACATGCGGCTCTCATGTGGGCTCTGAGGGTAAATATCAGCAACCGTTTTTTTTTTTTTTTTTTTTTCCAAGCAGTGGTTCTTCTCGCAGCTTCTGACCGCCATTTGACTCTGACCACAACCCTCGAGTCCATCACCTGCATGGAGAGCTGGGAAAATGCCAACTTCACCACTCTCACTGACTCATCACAACACAAAACTCCTTAAAACAGCCTCTTATCTGTTTGCAGTACACTTTTATTTTTTACAAAAGCATGACTGGATACAGCTTTTTATCATCTGTGAGCCAGCAATAATAGTCTTCAGAATAGAACAAATGCAAGTATTAATTTACCCCTTTTTCCATTCATCCAGCAAATAATATGTTTAAATGTGTCTCTCTGCCATTCACCACATTAAATTTAATGTTTTAATTTTTCTCACTTAACTTTAAAATTGTTTAAATAGACCATAAGTGTGGCCCTGATCCCACAGCCACTTAAACATTATTTTCCATGGCTAACCTCAAAGTAACCAAGCAAAACACAGGACTCAGCGAACTCCTGTGGCGGGAAGGGCACATTTTCTGCCACCCTGAACGCAGGCTGACTGTCAGAGTATCCTAACAAAGTCTTAGATCTCATTACCAGCAGATAGACGACTCTGTGCAGGAAAACAAACAGCGGCGATGTCAGATCAGTCGGATTAGCACTGAGGTGTCATGGGAAGCTGCTGAAAAGTCTGGGAACAGGGACATCTCAGCTTCTCAACTCAGATCAGGTCGTCTTCTTGGTGTTTCAGCAGGGACACTACACACTACAGACATTACGCAGCAGCACATGTTACATAAGGATGTGCTCATTCCTGTTTATAACAATAAACCACTACGCTACAGGCTGTGCAGCTTTGATCCTGCTACAGGAGTTTCTAGAGGGCAGCCATGTTGAACTTTTGAGTTTTTGACAAAAGTCTTTCATACTACAATTAGCACATTAAATATTTCTGCATTACTCTCACATACGCATCACCCTGGACATCAAAAATATCAGCTTTCATGGAAGATAGTCTGTGTCTGAGACAGCGAGAAAAAAGTTAAACACAATGTTAAGGTCCCATAAAAGGCCGGTGACACCACATCGTCGCTACGACCTTCCCGTGTTTTGTGGCACACAAATAAAGCAGTACAGTATACCGAGCAAATAGACACAGCACTAACAGGAACATGCAAACTCTCGTATGCGTACAGCAGCACTGTTTGAAGATGCTCTCATTGGCGGGCTGGTGAGAACACGGTGGATACAGAGGAGAAAAACTCCACAGGAATCTGGTTCAGTGGTTACAGTATGAGGACAAGCAGACAGTGTTTCACTGGAGTGAAAGATGCTATTGTTCCTGATGCACAACGGAAACAACCAGGTCTGATGGTTCACACACACTCAGACTGGCCTTTAGTACTAACTTAGACAGTGCTGACTGAACCAGGCAAGATGTTTCCCCGTTTCCAGTTTTTAGGCTAAGCTAAGATAACCACTTGTCGGTTTTAGGACATCAGCATCAATTTTCTAATTGCATTTCTAACACTACTCTCGTAGCAAGGCATGAAAATGTTACATGCAATATATTTGTCTATGTAAGCGTGTTTATTATGTTCATTCTCCATTCCATACATCAGGACTTTTCTATGGATGAAAACTATCTGTAACGAAGATTGGGGGGAAAAAAAAAACAGTAATTTAAACAGAATTTAAGCAAATGAGTCTAATTTCAGTATGTTTGAACTGTGAGATGCTTTATACACACACTCCACATGAAAGCACTGAATATGATCCTGTAGTTCAGGTCACACCAGGGTCACAAAACGTGTGCGCATGCTATTGTTTTACTGGACACATGCATGAATGCATGCAACTGATGTATTTGACAAAGTGTGCAAATCTGACGTTCTGTCTGAATACACTGCGCACATGTGGATGCTATGATATAATTGTGACATCCATAACTAAGTTTAGGCACTAATATATTCATTTTCCTTTGACTCCCTTCCCCCCCGTCGCTCTGCTCTTTAAACTCTTGCTGCTTTCAAATGTTCTGCAGAAAACAATGCTCCGTCCTGCTGCATACAATAAAGCAGCTGGATTTCTGCACATGTGCCTTTGTGTCGGTCTGAGGTCTTGTCATAACTCCATCGGAGGCCTAGACTTTCATCATGCACACACACACACACAGAAAGTCACTGGCTGGAAGAGACGGATGGCGGTGTTAGCACAAAAGAATATTTGATTTGGTTATAAATACCACAACATGAAAGAGAAGCCCAGCAGGTTAGAGGGCAGAGGACACGACAACCATTGGAGGCAAAATCTTCCTCATCATCATCACCACTATCATATGTGGTTAGTCTGAAAACCAGTGCTTTATGTCTCCTCTTTTTCATTAGATTTAACCTCATGAATACATTTCCTAACATTTCAGAAGTCAGTGAAACGGACAGTGTTAAAAAAATATTGAAGCTCACAAAGTACTGATCAAATCCACATAAAAGCTTAAAGCTTTTTGGGACTTTATTTAATATAAGTACAACAATGATTTTCTTTGTGTTTAAGTCTATGAAAGAAAGAAGAAAGAATATTCTAAAAACCAAGATTTCTCTGTGATAAAACCCTCCATCATGAAGCATTTTTATGGTTCACTTAAAGTCGCCCTACACTCAAAAATGTGTTTTGCTTGTTATTTCGCATTTTTAACATGTGCATGTACGAGTATGACTTTGTGCATCACAAGTAGTTTTGTAGCCAATCACGCACAAATATGCATATGCACACTCAGCAGTTAATTAGTATTTATAAAGTTATGTAGATTTCACATTTTGTCAAACAAACAGCAGTGGATTGACAGTTGGTCCATAGGCTCCACAGATAGAGGGATATAGATGATGGTGGTGCTGACCTGGTACTCCTCACTGTGCAGGCCTCCCCCTCCCCTGACTGAGTGGTTTAAAGTTTCACTTCTCAGCCTCTGATTGGTCCCTGAAGTTAGTCTGAGGGGGAATAACTTGAGCTGTGTGCCTCTTTCTCACTCACAGCAGCCTGGAGAGTTCAGAGGCAGTTGAGGCAGGAGGTAGTTTCCAGAGGATACAGAACTATGGAGGATAGCAGAGATAGACTCACACTTGGTTTATAGAGGTGTTTTATTCCCAGAGGTGTCATCTTTGGAATGATCTTTTCTGACATTTTATTTTAATTTTTTTTTTTACTTTGCATCACCCACTGTTGAAAATGTCTGCTTTGGGGATTTGGATTAATGCAATTTGGATATTACTTTTTGTCATTTTTGACGCTGCTTTTTCAAGTTATTCTGAAGACCAGTGCAGCTGGAGAGGCAGGCAAGTATTTACATGAATTTTACGCATGCTCTTTCTGCATTTTGCATTCTGAATGTAATAACCCAGGATGCTACAGGTGTATGTATGGCAAAGGGCAATGTTTGTTTCAATGCAACATGTTGAGACTTGCCTTCGGGTGCAGTCAAAGTGTTTCTGCAGTGATCGCCTGCAGGAGACATGGGGGGTCCAGACAGACAGGAGACTAGAGGATTAATTCTGATGCTGGGAGAAAAAAATAAAAACATGTGATGTGTGCAGTTGTTGAAGGGTAGTGTTGTTTTCGAGATATGTATATATATATATATATATATATATATATATATATATATATATATATATTTATATTTATATATATATAAACCCTGCAGGCAGAAGACCAAATTTTTTACAGTAGTTTGACACTGAAGATGCTATGATTGGCCCCTGCTACCACAGAATGCCAGTAGGGGGCATCTTCTCTGAGTTTGTCCTCATCTACTAAAGTGCTTGTATTTTTTATTTTATTTTTTAAGCCAGCTTCTGTCTCTGCTCATGTCTCATGAAAAGTGTGGTTAGAGTTGCATGGTTCACAAGAGTCACACTGAAACCAGCTCAGTCCACCCTGCAGGTCTTCAGTAAAGTTATTTCACTGATGTTAGTGACTCATGATTTATGCCCAAAACACTTGTTGCCAGTAAAAACAGCACAAACCTTTATGTAACCTTGTCTCCCTTGCTTTCTCCCCTCCTCGCAGTGGTTTGTCCCAGCAGCAGGGCAGCGTGGAGCAGATCTCCCTGCACTGCTCTGAGGGCACACTGGACTGGCTCTATCCCAAAGGAGCCCTGCGCCTCACCCTCTCACCCCGCCTGCCCTCTGTGGCGGTGGGGCCAGGCGGCAGCAGCTCAGGCCTCATCACGGCCTGCGTCAAGCCCTCGGAGCAGTTCCATGGAGCCCAGCTGTACCTGGAGAGGGACGGGGTCCTGGAGTTGCTGGTGGGGGACCACCTGGAGTCCTCTCCTCCACCGAGGGTGCGATGCTTCAGCCGCCTGCCAGGGGAGAGGGTGGCTCTCTTCCTGCAAGCTACTCCTCACCAGGACATCAGCAGGAGGATCGCCTCCTTCCGCTATGAGCTGAGAGGGGACTGGACCGCTCGCCTATCGCTCGACTCCAACCCCATCAGCAGTGAAGGTGAGTCAGTGAGGCAGCAGTCAGCCATGTTGGTTTCAGGCAGTGTGGCTAATTGAGGTCAAATAAAGAGACACTATAATTGCTTTTTTAACAAAAAAAACATTTAATTAACAAATTTTAATCTCAGCTTTTTTATTTCAACCTTGAAACAACAATCTGTGGATGATCTAATATTCTCTCTTAACTGAAAACGACTCTCCAAAACCCACAAGACTGTGGTCAAAGTTCTTCCTTCCTGAAAGGTTTGGGGATGCACGGTTTTAACCCACCAGTGGTGACATTACACACCATCCTTATAGATGATTCATAATTCATAACAGGCCTCTGTGGGCTGCAGAGTGCAGAGGAGGAAGTGGCCAAACTTCCCCTAGAGGCGTGCTGGTTTGGAGTAGGAGAAGGGGAGCCGTGGAGTGGGGAGGAGGGGGACAAAAGCACAGTATGTGGGACTTTCTCCAGAGTCCAGAGCCCTTTGAATGGGTGCCGCATGAGTATTCTGGGATTACTGCCGTCGCCTAGGCGACAGGGAGGCCTCTGCCCAGCTGAGATGCTCCCCTCTTTTGTTGAGCTGCCTCTCTGTGGGGAGACTTGTCTGTAGGAGTATACTCCCACCCCCTCACACACACACACACAATGATTAGGCTTGGGGGTTTGCTGTGGACTAGAGAGGAAGGAATCTCATTTATCAAGAGGTTTTCACTATAGCAGGAGAATGTGTGGGGTGGGCAAGGGGCCTCCAAAGAACCACTAGGAGAACTTTAAAAAATGCTTTTTTTTCCTCTCTACCCACAGTTCAGTCACTGCAGACAGACAGAGCTTTGCTGGTCTGGCTTGATGTTTTTTTATGTCCATGTGCAAATCCTGTTACGGTGTTTAGTAAGGTGCACCGTATTTTTCCTTTCTTTCACTTTTTAAGAAAAGTTGTCAAGCACTGGCAGAAAGAAAGCAGAGTATTTTGTAGGAAGTGTAATGGCGCTCTTTGAAGTCAACCCCCACTCCCTCGCCTTGGCCCCTGTCTAGCAAGCTTTGATGAGGTGTGACTGTAGACACCCTGAAAGGCTTTAAGGAGGGGAAGTTTCATCTGGCCTTTAAATCGTCTGGGGTGGAAGAGCGTCACACCTTAAAGCTCCACTGGTCCTCCTCTGCCAACTGTAAAAGTAGCAGCTGTCTGTCAGAACGCAGTGGTTGGTCTCTCCTTTGTTGCTCGGCTTTACACAGAGTTTATAGGTCCAGATTCACATCTCACATTCCTGTGCATGTGATCTGGAAATATGGTCTTTGATTCCCAGAGGCTCAGTATAAGTATTAGCGAATAGGTGTTTTCTAGCAAGAGTGTTATGTGAGGTCACCAACTGACTGTCCCTCTCATTTCCTCCCCTTGTTGTCTCTCCAGAGGCCTGCAGACCCTGCAACAACACAGAGATACTGATGGCCGTTTGCACCAGCGACTTTGGTAAGTTACCCAATATAAGTTTTTAATAGAACATGCACAAACCCAGAAAACCAGGAATGAAATGTCATTGTCCAGAAAACGGCCCCTCTATTTCAGCCAAGATTAACAAGTCAAACCAGACCAGTGAAAAATTCCAGGCAGCAAAGCCGTGGGACAAAATGATTTCTTGTCAGGATCTACAAATGTGTCAAATCGGTTTAAAGGTAGAACACCCCAGTGCCTCCAAATCCTCTCCTCTGAAAAGTGCAAAGGGTAAAGGTGAAACAGCAGCTCTCCGCACCCCCAACACACTGGAGCCCCTACTGGAGGCACTGTAGTGGACTAATCCTGACATCACCCCCCTACCCCCCAATGAGAAAAAGCAGTGGACTAATCCGCAGGCCTCTGATTGAGCTGTAATGGCACTGAGGAGGTTGAGATGGGAACAAAAGTTAGACGGATTAGTGAGCAGGGTTGGGCCTTCGCGCAGCTTTAACCATCAGTTGGTGGTCAACAAACAAAGAATCAATAGGACAACAGAATGCGCAACATGATTGAAATACAGCAAAGCATTTAACAAAAAAAAACCTAACCTGAATGTTCTGCTTATCAACAGTCGTGCGAGGCAACATCCGATCAGTGGTGGAAGATGATAACCTACGAGCAGCGGTGATCAAGGTTAGCGCCACCCGGGTGTTTCGTCAGAAGTATGCTCTGTTCACCGGCAACAGCCGTCTGGCCAGTCATGGCGAGGTCAGGACTCTGTTGCAGTGTGGCGTTAAACCCGGGCCCGGTAGCTTTCTCTTCACCGGCCGGGTCCACTTTGGGGAGGCCTGGTTGGGCTGTGCTCCCCGCTACAAGGACTTCCAGCGGGCTTACACGATAGCCAAAGCAGCGCAGCAGATACCCTGTGAACTGCCTGTAGACTGACATCTAAACTGCAACAGCTTGTCTACCACTCAGAGTTGAGGCCGTACTGAAAACAGGGCAAAACTCAGCCCTGTTCCATGTTTTGGAAGTGGTGTGCTGCTGCAGTCATGGCGCCACCAACAACTTCCCAAAAGTCTGAGGAGTGAAATGGACTTTTCCCAACACCATTTCAGTGCAATACGCTGTCACCGGGTCAGAAAGAACCTGGTGGAGATGTGACACGACGGGCGTGGTTGAAATGAAGATTAGAGGCATTTGGCATTGGACAGTTTTTACACAATACAATGCCATCATGCAGGCTCAGAGAAAATCTATAGAAAAGCTTTCCATTTGGGATAAATTAAGTCAAGCCATTAATTCAGGTCTATTGAGAGTGCTTTGAAACTCAGGAAAATTTATTAAAAGTTCTATAGAAAGCTTACTGCCTTGGTATCCTTTTGAGGATACATGTGAGGCACCTTGTTGTTCAGTAAATGTCAAGCCTTGGGAAAGTGATGTTTTGTTGGCTACCCCTGTGCTGGGGACATCCTCAGTGTTATGATTTTTAAAGAGATTATGAAAAAAGAAACTGTCAAAATATATTATATATTTGCACTGATAAAGGAAAGGGAAAAAATCTGGAAAGTGTGATGCTGCAAGCACTGAAAACCAAATAAAAAGCAACTATATGTAGCATAGCGGCGCGATTGAGAATTTAATATATGTACAGAGGATGGGAGCACATACAGTAGTGACACAAAGCTAGGGCTACCTGAACACGTTTCACAGCTGGAACGAGTGCTGAGAGCACTTTCACATGCTAGCCAACTCTGAGATTTTGCCTCTGTCAGGACACGCAGGTTTTTAAGGAGGCCTGTTTCACCATGCATTTCAGTAGCCATGCAACATTTCTGCAAAACTGACCTAATTGGACTGCATTTGACATATTTAAAGAACTATGTGGGGAGAGGAATTGCAGCAGTGTTGCCAAAGCAGTTTTTGTATGTTGTTGTCAAGTCATTCACTGCTCTCTGCAATCAGCAATGTTCATAAAACTGACAATGGCCTTTCATAACTTCCAGTCCAATCCAGTGATGTTATGTGACATAAACAAAAAAAAAACCTCTTAACTAGCTTTTGGAGGATTACGCTGGACAAGGCTATCTCAAGAGAAAGAAAAAATAATATGCATTTAATGTATAAAATTCTGTTGTGTATAAATGATTTCATATCTAATGTGCACTATATCAACAAGAGGAGAGGTTCATACCAAATTACCGCAGTGTGCTGAAGCGGTATGTCTTAAATGCGTACACTGCCATTTTTGCTGTTCATTTGTATGTGAATTCATGTGAATATCAATGTGAATGTAAATATGTTAATAACAAATTCTAGAAAAGTCTGTGGAAAAAAACATTGTCTCAGTATTGTGGATTATATTTGTGTTTGTCTGTGTAATTAAAATATACTGTGAGAAAACACTCAAGGTATTTCTTTACTGTGTGAAGCCTTTGGTTTGGCATATTTTTACTTTGAAATAATTCATTGGTCATTTCATGCTCCACAAACATTATGCAGCTGGATAAATCATTTATGTCCCAGAACCTAACACATCAGTATAGTTTAAACTACACTATAGTATTTGTTTGCAAAAGGTTTCTAGCATGGTAAACCTTTCTCAGACATAAGTCACTTGAAGTGCCCATGAATCAGATCCCTGAGAGCTCAGCACAAACGGAGTGCCTGGGAGAGTGAGGGGCCTAAAAGGCTGGAGAGATTTAAGGAGTGTTCAGGACCCTGAGGGCGTTCGGACAGGGAAGGAGGTAGAAAACAGCGTGAGGAATTCTGTTGTCCTCAGCCTCCCATTTTCAGGATTCAGGAAGCAATAAATTGCCATTAAGGGAGCGGCGTGGCAGACTGGGCTGAGCTGAGGTGCCATGCAGTCGCTCGCTTTATCCTGACTGTGTGTGCGTGAGCACACAAACCGAATCTCTTTCACCCCATTTAAGACATGTGCCTTCAGCTTGGAGCAAAAGTTTGCTGCCTACATCAACAACATCTTATCTACAAAGTCACATTCTGTCCCAACAGGTGAGGAGCTGCATGGTAAAAACACAGAAACACGCATATTACTGATCCTCTATGATAAATTCACCACCTGTTTCTCCTCCTTGCAAAATTCTGCATACACACACGAACACACCTCAGTGAAATCTCAGATTTACTGCAGACAGTAAATCCATTTGAAAAAGAGCAGCTGGGGAATTTACATGGTGTTTTGGTTAAATAGAGGGAAAAAAAATCACAAAAGCTCGACATGCCTTCCATGTTTGGCGAACTATCTGCCATAGAAATCCTGACACTGGTTTGCTACTGCATCAGTAGTTTGTGTGAGTGAACCTCCAACCTCCCCAGCTATTTACTGCCTCAGTGCTCCTTTAAAACATCCCATAGCTGGGGGCCCCCAGGCTGCTCAGCCCTGCACGCACATACACACACACACACACACACACACACACACACACACACCTCTGAGGTTACTGCTGCAGGCCTGATAAGCCAAAACAAAGAGCACTCAAATTATTTCTAATGACTAATACATCATGTGACGTTTCGACAAAGCTCAACTTCCTGCATTGTTGTCACTCTTTGTGACCCCAGCTTGAACACCCAAAACTGCAGTATTTATGTCAGTGTAGCCACAGTGATGCAGTTCAGCTTTGCACTCTCTAAATAAAAGCTGTTTAAATGTATGCACAGTGTGCAATACAAAGCAGCTTTGGGAGCAGTAGTCCACATAACCTCTTATTTCTAACCTCTACAGGATTATATTGTACACACTCCTTTATAGCTGATGAATTTTCATTTGTTTTGCAATAATCCCTTGCTCCCCACCAACTCTTGTGTTGTTGAGGTGAGGTATGGACATGACAGGGTGGGAAGCACTCAGGAAAGGGGAATCCAAAGCGATGGGGTAGAAAGTGGTTGGGTGTGGACTTCCGTCAGTCCCTGGGGGAGTTTGAGGGAAGTGGCCGGAGACAAAAGCTCCAGAGATGAGAGCACAGACAGGGGCAAAGTGTTCGTGGATACTCCCTCATAGTCCAGCACAACAACACCCCACCCAGCGCACCGTCCCTCTGTTTGCAGCAGGAACTCTCTCCCTGTTATCCAGCAACAGAGAAGCTCCACAAATCAGACCTGCAAAACCCAGGCACTGACATATCAAACCTGTGCAGGTCTGCTATTGGACTCAGTTTCCCCAATGCAATTTTCCAATTTCCCTCAATATTGGATCTACAACCTTGGAAACAGCAGGTGATCCTTTATTGTTCTGGAGCTTTCGATCATGTCGCGCAATATTCCTCAGTGGATAGTTTGCATAGTTATCAGAGATAGGCTACCTTGTGGAGCTCACATTTCTGAGCATTGCAAGTACAGATGTTTATAAAGTCAAGAATCTCGAGAAAAGGAAGAAGTTTTCGCAAAATTGTTGTATTTTCCTCCTCCCGTTATTTTTACATATGACGTATTTTGTTTGAAAATGCAATTTCTGTTACATAAATCATCGGCTCCCATCCACCGGGCTGCAGACTGGTACCACTCCATGGGTCATTTGGTACTGGAAAAATATAAAAATATAATATAGATATTGATGATCAATCTGAAAGATGTTTTATTTGATAAATGACCGGATTCTCTCCCATTTACATCCGTCTGTGCATCTGTGCCTCTTGACACAGGGCTCCCACTAAGTTGGCCTAATGGTGAGTTGTAATTTTTTATGCAATTTATATTTGCTTTTATGCCAGGTGCAAAAAGGTTGAGGGCCGCTGATATAAACAATTAACATGCTTTAACAGTATTCATGTAATCACTCAATTTGTTTTCATTCCTACCCTGCAGCCTGTTTCTCTCAATATGTAGCACAGCTTCTCACATTGATCCGTCCCCTGGATTTCTCCCTACTGGAACGGCCATCATCTAATCTTTCCCACAGCTTGGTCCACAGCTGCTGTTGTGGATCCAAAACAGTGGTTGCCACACACTTGACACATATTCTGCACATGCTAGAGTAAGTAAGAAGTGATGGACAAACAGCTGTGGATCTCATCAGACCTTATTTTCCACATAAATAAATAATTTTGCCATACTAGCGATCCAACCTACTGCAACCAGACATGAGTCCAAGTGTTCTGTCCACCTCCTCCTGTGACTCAGTGGCTGTGCATCCTGCTGCCTCTCCATCATCAGGTCAGCACCAGCTGACCATGAGCATAAAGTCCATGACCACACTTTGGCATCCCAGATGCCAGCTGACAACTTTTTGTTCCCATAACACCCTCGCACAGCTGGGTTTCCAAATGGAAACTGTGAATGTTTGTGTCTGAGAACATGCTAACTAGCTATGCATAACTCGTATCATCGGGCCAGAGAAATAGCTGCAAACTGAATCATATTGGTCGTTTGGTGATGAGCTATTTGCAAAAAGTGATGAGGAGCCTCTATTCACAGAGCAAGGCCAGGGCAGGAGAAAGTAACATAGTTAGCTTTAAAGTTGAGTGGGCAGTTTGGGTGGGTTGAGAGGTCAAGGCAGAATAGAGAACAAGTGTAGAGCAGTGCAAGAGCATGTTTATCTGGCCATGTTATCCCTCTGAAGTACTGAAGTGAGGAGAGCGTGGAGCCCCCTTTGTTCCTCAAGAGCCTGCAGATGGCTGTAATCCCTTCCAAAATGCGCACTGAAAATCAATCAAGACAGGGTGGACATGGTGTATGAGAGTGGAGGCGGGCGACACTTTTCTCAGGGAGGGGGTCCTGCTAAGAAACGCAAGTTGGGTCAAACAAGCGTCTTTGGTGTTTTTCCCGCCAAAAAAAAAAGTATTGTAAAGACAGACAGAGGAATTGAATTGCGACCCCCTCCAACGAAGGCCCGCTCGCTACCCCACCGTTTGAGCTGCACACAGCTGCCATCTCCTCACCGCATCCTGTGGCTGACATCGCCTGTAGGGGGTACAAGTACAAAAACCTCCAAACACTGACATCATACTCTAATAAGGCTACTTGGAGACATTCACTGTGGCAGGATGAGGGGAAACAGGCTCAGATGGTGACAATTTGCTGACATTTATCAAATAGAACTAAACACAAAGTACAGCAGAGGCTGATGGGAATGCCATTGGTTCTGTAGATATTTGATGATAAATGAAAGTAAATATCAATCATAAAAGTAAAAGTTAAGGGATTGGTGAAGTTATCATAATGTTCATAATGTATAAAGTACATACAATAGTTGCAGAAACAAGTCTGGGGTTCGACAAAGTCGACAGGATTCATCCAGGACCATAAAAGGTGCAAAATTGAGCCCCAATCCATTCAATAGTTGGCATGAAGACACTTTAGTCTGGACCAAAATGGTGGACTGAACCACACAGGCATGGTTAAAACTACATATTCATCTATAAACTGACCTGTGTAATGTCTCTTGAATACTCTGTCCTCATGCAGTCAATCCTCTGGTTACTAAACCCCAGACTGAGAGTCTACTCAATACAAGGAAGCACACCTGTCTTTGGACGGGCTCTCCAACCCTGCAGATTAACCACAAGGATTATGGTTTTCTGACAAAACCTGTCCAATTGTCTACTCGAAGGGGAGGAACCTCCCTGGCAGATCAGTCCAGTTCTTCGCTCGCTACCTACCACCCACCTCTGTGTTTCTAATCTAATCCTGGAGCACCACCTCCCCTTTTGCAAACCTTTTTTTTTTTTTTTTTTTTTTACCTGTTATCTTTCTCATCAGAGAAATCGTCTTAGGTTACCTCCCCAGAGACATTGCACTGTGCCTTTTGTTCAAATTGTTGATGCAAAGAGGTAGGCAGGAACGAAACTGCCACTCACAGTGGTTTTGTTGCGTTACTAGTATCTCCTTGAATTTACTCCCGCAAAACACAGCTTCAGGCCAAGATCTGACATCAGATATGCCTGGTGAACTGTGCTGTGGAATAAGCCAAAACATGAACATGGCACTCTTATTATGAAAGTTATGCAGATGTTTTTTATATTTGTATTAAAGAAGAAATACATGATTTGAAACAAAACAGCTGTATGATCAATAGGTAGCATGTAGATCACAGACTCAGTCCTGACCCCTTTCCAAATTATTTCAAACATTGCCAGAAGTCATTTGAATAATTGCCAGAGATTGTTGCTTATAATCAAAGATGGAAATGGGCATATAACATAACAAACTATATAGACAATGATGCATATCTTTGCTCCAAATCCTTTCTGCACATGTTGTAGCTGCATTTCATTCTGGTCTATTGAGGCAGCAGCTAATGGAAAATTGCCTCAGTGACCTTCCTCCAAACTGCTTGTTTATTTTAGGTTTTAGCTTATTAGCAGCTCCGAGAGCTGCTTCTGTTTTTCTTTCTACACTAGAAAGTTTGAGATTAAAATCTTGGCACAAAACTGAAACAGCTCATGGTTTGATAAAACTAGAGGAAGTCTTTTTCCATTAACTTCCATGAAACTTTAGTTACTACTGACATGGTGCAATGTGACTAAGCTATGTGAAGCACGCACTAAGAGCACTTCTCGTGTTGTATCGAATGAGAAGACAAAGAAATGGAGAAACTTGTGAAGCCATTTATGCAGCAGACGTGCTGACAGTCAGGTGGCATGTTTATATTCGACAAAGGGCACTCACACATTGTGCATCAGCCCAGCCGCTGTGGGCTGTCTGATGTGTCAGAAGCTGGGGAGCCTTCCACTCGGTTCGCTCTACGCTCATTCCAGGGAACATGTGCACTGGAATTCTCCCCCAATTAAGACAGGGATTAGCCAGGTCCGCTGTGGGAACTGGCCGAGTGTGGGAAAGCAGAGGGTCTGTCCCTCTCTCCTTCCCTCACCGACACTCAGCCTCATTCTCACTCGCTCTCGTTCATCAAGCTGCCTCCCTCCCGTCTTTCTCACCCTTACTGTAACTCTTCCTCCTCCATTTTCTCACCCTATATTCAGTCTTTTCCTCAACATTCTTATTTCATACCATCTACTTTGTCTCTCTGCAGCTTGCTCTGTTTGAGCCTTGCTTCCAAAAATCCATTTTCTATTGTCTCCCCTGTCATCTGGCCCCTTTTATTTTTCTTCTTTTCATTATTTTTCCCCCTCTCTCTCTTAGCCACCCAGACTCTCCATAGCTTTCAGTCCTGATTCTTCAAGGCTTTCTGAAGTGCACCGTTCTTCTGTGCTCCCCTCTCCCCTGCCCTCCTCCCTCTTAATGCCTCTCTAGCCTTGATACTGAGAGCTTGTCTGGGGGAAGCTGGGGACTCTTGCATGAATAGTCTGAGACTGTCAGACTGAAAGAGGGGGTTGAAAAGACAGCTCATCAGAAAAGAAAAGCCAGGTGTCTGAGAAAGACAGTTACATAGTTTATGCAGATATTTTTACATTAGTTCACTAATATCCAACATCAAAGACAGGTAGTGGGCGATTCCTGTTTATTGGAACACTGCACATATGATCTGCAGCAACTTAAACAGCGGTCATAACGCAGCATCATGGGAGAAACAACCATAAAACTTGAGCATACATTAAACATGCATGGGAACATCCTGATTGCTCACTTTTCCAGTGTCACTCCATTTCTTTCTCATGATCTTGCAATACTTTCACTCTCACACCGGATTCCTCACCCACTGCCTCCACATTCCTCATCCTCATTGTCACCTTCTCTTCCTTGTTCCCACTCGGTCTCTACTTTCCTTGCATTCCCATAAATCCTTTCCCCTGTACACTCCTACACACAAGGCTTGTCCGTTCCAATTACAGCAGGGCCGTCCAGCCCCCCGGCTCACACACTCTGCACACACAGCTCGCTCTCATTAAGCCTGTATCAATTAGGCATTAACCTCCTAAAACAAAGGGCCTCTTGACGAGCGGCCCATCGCAGGCCGTGTGAGGTACTTCCTCTGCACCGCTCCACCCTGCTTCCCATCCTCAGAACGACACATTCAGCCAACCTCTTTCCCACTGTGTTACTCACAAAACAAAATCTGGGCCCAAAGCATCACCAACAACACAGAAGAGAAAGTGAATAAACGTTAAACATCTACTGACTGATGGTTATCAGGCAAGCACAGCACTGTTGTGTAGTTTAAAATTCCAAATGTATAATGCAATCTTTTAAATTTAGATTTAAACAGGATCGTATTTCTTGTGGAAGACCACAAAGACAGGAAAAACACTATCAATATAAGATGTTATGAAACTATTTAGGAACATTTCATGGTGGAGGTAATTATCTCTGATCCAGACAACACCTGCTCAGTATTACTAGTATTAATAATCACCTTAAAATAAAAGCTATGAGAAGCTTAAAGTGTTCACTTTTGATGACAGTCGGAAACACAAGTTTTGGTCATTTCTGAGGAAGTTTAAAATGCATTATACTAAAGGACTATATATAACAACTGACCATATGAACAAGTCATATCTCTGCTATCACTCTGTTACTGTGTCACATAACTCATACTGTACAAAGGTTTGGATTAAGAATGCTGTTGGAACTTTGTAAAGGAAATGAAAGAAAACTAGAAACTCATTGACGATTCATTTTTCTTTTAACTGATTTAAAACTAAACATTTTGAAAGCCACAATCTTTTGGTTGTTTCACTTAAGTCAGATGTTTGTATTAGATTTAACAGAGGGCATACCCAACCACTCCTTTTAAACAGTATCTTTGTCATACTTCAACATGTTAAAATAGTAGCTCCATTTATTAGACCAATTGACCACGTATAGTGATTCAAAATGGTTGCTCACAGTCCAAGAAGCGAACTTTTCCAAAGTTGGGAGGCAAACTTGGCACGTTGCCTTGGGGACCAGCTGTGCAGTGCCAGACGTCAAACTCCACTCTGTGCTTTTTGCAGTGTTACAATATCGTCTACCTCTCTGCTACTTTTCTTGCTTTATTTGTATGTTTGACAGATGCCTGTGCATGCAGATCATCCCCCTGAATTTTTTCACGGAGCAGCAAAGAACAACCTGGGTTCGATTTTCCCACAGATCTGCCGGTGAGAGGAGTGGTCCACAGCACCCAGTGCTTTGGCACAGTGACTATGTTGGCACAGGCCCAAGCTGAACACCCCCCACCCCTTTTCCCAGGGTCCTGGGAGTGTAATACATTACAAACAAAATCCCACTTCCCATTCCTCTCAAACTTTCACACCCCTGCTCCCTCCTTCCCACGGCTGGCATGCCCCCCAAAAAGGGGATTGGGGTGACATGCGTACAACTTTTTCCATCGCCTCTACTTTTCCCATCATTCCCAAATGTAAGTTTTCTTAAAGTCTGTATCTTTTTCAACATAAAAATTTTTAACCAAACCTTTAAAAGTGCTTTATACCAAGTAAGATTTCCCAAATGTTAAAGTTATGCCAGCTGTGGCACTATGGCAGAAACCCAGCTACCAAAACACACCAGAAAAAAATGCAGACCCTTTCACTGTTAAAGGGATTTAAAGGGAATAGATGCCCATTCACACCAACACTAAGGTTATAAATATGAACCTTGATTCTGGAAAAAAAAGCCTGGCTTGTTTGCGCCCATTCTCAGCACGGCATTGAGGGAAAGTATTCACAGGCGTGTATATGTCTGGGTAACATGTAATGACATTATTCTCACCAGGGTGACCCCTCATTGTCACCACGCTTTCTTCTCCCGAGCTCGTGAAATTGACATAAGCTTTACAAACATTCCAGGCATTTTTTTCTCAAGGCCGGATTTCTTTGGGGGCCTTTCAAAGTGAAACCCACCAGAATGAGCAGCACCACCTAGTGATGGTGAAAACACACACCATGCATAAGATCTCTGGTCAAAACAAGTTATTCAAATTTAGAATTAAGTTTCTACTTAAAACGGTAGCAAACTTTTCATTTGAATAAAATCAATTTACATAACTGGTTTGCATATGATTTCATGTCAATACATGTCTAAAGCAGTGTCATTTGAAATTTCATCATAACACGTTAGTGAAGTGATGAATTAGCACTTTGGGAACGCCCGGCCTCCTGTATCCCATGCCGTCTGCAGAGATGTGAGATCTCCTCTTTATACCTGCAGATAGCGGTAAAGCACAATGAAACCCTCTTCTGAAAGTCAACATTAAATGTCTTACACATCATGTGACATCCTGACCTGCCCAGGTGGTTGTCAATATAGTCCTGCAACTCTGACACTTGCGCCTCGGCAACTGTTGCCCTGGTGATGAGAATGGCACGCTCCCTCTCACAGTCCACCTGTAAAAAGAAAATAGTTTGTTTCCTCAAACAAAAGTATCAAATATTACATTTGTACTGGGCGTGATGTAATCTGACGATCCAAAATTTAAAGGGGTGAGAAAGTTCTGTTTACCAGTGCAGAGTCAGTCATCTCCTTCAGCTGCTTCCTCATGTCTGACCAGGATTCCTCACATGCCAGCCTGGTAAAGACAAATATTTCATAATGTTTTTAACACAATCCACAGCTGAATACACATGCACTTGATAAAATGCCAAAATAACACTCACTCCTGATGGCTTAAATTCTGAACAGGCGTGTTGAGAACAGCCACCTGTAATGGAAAAGTCAGGGTGAAGGTTTTACATCACCATAAACACATAATGACGTAAAACCATGAGCAAATATAAAATAAGATTTGAAGTGTGTGACATATACAGAATGTGAGCTGCAATGTTTCACCGAAAAAGTGAACAACTGTCATTTGTGTATTTGAAAGTCAGGCTTTCATTCTATTCAAATCTAAGAGCTCTATTTTTATTATTATTTGAGGAGACGGCATGCAACTTGTCCAGAAACACATTAAGTTCACTTCCAGGAAATAAACTTTCTCAACACCTCTCTCATGTTCGTGTGAGAAATATGAAGATAGAGCCCAGTTTATCTTAATTCAGCAAGACAGGAAACAAAATTGTTATAGCCTGAAACTCACTGCTAGCATTTCTAAGGCTCAATAATGAACATGCCACATCTTCTTTGTTCAGTCTGCACATAAACAGCGATGTAAAAACAACAACTTCTGGGTTTATGGGATGTCACATGCATTTCCTGGAGTCTCTGTTGGTGAGAAGTCACTTCTCTACAATGGAAATGAGCTCATCTTAAAAAAAAGGCAGTCACCTTGACTGGCTACACACGATCTGCAGCACAAGTAGCTGTAGGACACAAACTTAAAAGTTATGTCTCAGTTCACCGCTCACCAGACGGTAAGTGTGGACACAAAGAAGAAACCCCACAGACCACATACAAGCATTCACCAGACTAAACCAAAGCAGATCAACCCACTTCAAAGCAACCATCTTTCTTTAGCGCTACCTGCCCCCGGGCCACCTGCAGCTGACCCTCCAGCCTCGCTTTGTCCTGACGGAGGTGCTGGAGCTCCTTCTCAGTTTCATCTTGGAGCTCAGTGGGTTGCAGGCTGAAGTGGGCTTCTGGGGGTCCAGGGTCAAGACCACTCTCTGGCTTGGCCAAGATCTCCTCCCTCTGAACCCTAAAGATCACAGTGTATCATTGTGGTCAGGATTAACCAGGAATTTGCTCTGAATTGAATCTTTTACATTTCCTTTTTTCTCTCTTCAAATTACATCATCTATGAAAAAAAAACACTACACAACTCATAGATATGAATGTTCTTATGAAGGGTCAGACATGGCTCACAAGAAAAACATTTTGTGAACTGCCAGCAAATTTGTGGAATGGCGTAAACACTGAAAACCAGGACATTAAAAAGGCACATAGCCACATCTGAACACAGGAAGTGTCACCTGTATGCAATAAGGAGCATGTGATGGGTTTTAGTAATGTTCCGAAGTCTCTTCTTATATGAGCGAGCAGCACAAGCAAGCTGTTCCTCCCTGACCCTGTAGGACAAACGGACATCCTGGAGCATGCTGTCCACGTGTGACCTCATCTTGGATGTCTCTGAAGGGAATTTACAGTCTCCAAGTCCATCCATGTACTCCTGAATTAAAGACATGCAGGTGGACGTTGTATTAAGACACTGTGCCACATCATTTCATAGACACGCTTGTGTGACCACTACAACTCACAGCTAAATCCTGTAAATACCACACAAGTCTTGCACGGTATTCCTCGTTCAGCTCCTTGACTTGAAGCTGCAGCTTTGAATTCTCTTCTTCTACCTCCTTCATTTGGCCCTGAGAGTACATCAGAGCCTTGGACAAAAATAAATCATGATTTGATCATTCATTCAGAGGATGCAAAATGGTGATAAAGTTTACAATCATTTGAGGAATGTTGTGTAAATCAATGTGGGATTTATCATGCTCACCGCTTTCTGCTCTGATAGTTCATGCTGGTGATTATGGATCACTCGCTTGTTCTCCTGGTGCTCTTTGTCCATTGCTACCCTGATGACCAAACACAGACTGGACTAAAAGAGAGCAGTTACCAGAATCCACAGGCAGCCACATAACAGGGGCAACACAAAGAGACCACATCACACACACAGCAAGTAAAACCACAGCTTTGAACTAAAATCAAAGAGGGAACCACAGAGCAGATGTGTGTGGCATGAACACTGGGTCATACATCTGGAGAAGGGATTGGCTGTTTGATGACTGGAAATGGAAAGATAATGATTTTTCATCTTAACTGAGCTAGCGCACGAGTAAATGACAAACATCCTCTGGCCCTCACACTTTCTCCTCCAGTTTCCTCTGCTGCTCCTCGTAGCTGTTCTTCATTTTCTCCAGCAGGTCTTTGATCTCATCTTGGTTTCCAAGCAGCTTCAGTATGACAGAGTATATGAATGCATGGGCAAAGGAGGTGGTTCGTTTTCAGACACCAGTAAAACACGTGTATGCCCTCTGTTCCCAATGATAGATATATAGTACAAAAATACTTGCAGTTTTTTCCATAGATTTTTGCTCCTTGTTCAAGGCTGCCAGATCCTCGGGCTGTTAATACAATGATGTTATAAAGTTGGGCATTTAAATTAAAACTGTGGCAATTGAATGAATAAGATTTCTTGCATGACCAAGGTTTTTGACTATGAGTAGAACATGACACATTATGTGGGAAATATTACTCTTGTATACCCAAAGGAACCGTAAATCATGTTGCAAAGATTGCATTCAAATTCTTGAACTGTGGAAAGAAATGTGGGAAACACGATCCTCACGGGACAGAATTTGTTTTATTGTACATGGACAAGAACACACTCTGCTTATGTTGGAGCTGAGGGCCATGTTTGGGTAGCTGAGATGGGACTAACATGATCCGTGTTTGGTTTTCCAACAAGGCAACAACAAAAGCCACCAAAGTTAAGGGAACTATGGAACTAAGGCATTAAACTAGAAACAACAACACTGCATTTTCTCCATCATCTCACCTTAACTCGGGTACGTGTCATGCGGTTGATCATGGCTCGCACCCTGTCCAGCTCACCATGCAGGCCCTGGGTGGTGGTCTTCACGCTCTGCTGCTGCTCCTCCAGCTGTCTACGGAGGGCATCCTGGGCTTGGGCCAGTGCCAGCAGCTCAGCCCTCAGCTCTGCGCTCTGGGCCATTTCTTCATCATGGGCCTCAGTCAGGGCTAGGAACTTCTTCTTCAGAGCACTGTACTCCTCTGTCAGGTCTTGGCCGCTCTTCTCTCCCACTTTCAGACGAGCCTCAGCAGACTGGAGTTCTCTCTGCAACTTATCTCGTTCCATCTCCAGCTCTGTTATTCCACCAGCTTGGTTCAATATCTTAAAAAGGGGGAGAAAGTGCAGCAAACAGCCTCAGTGATTCAAGATCGCACTGTGTGCATGCATGTGGATGAGAGAATTTAAGAAAATGTAACCAGCCAACTTTTTTAGGCATGGTAAATCTTCAACCCCCCCACCTTGTTTTTCAGCTCAAACGTCTCTTCTTCAAACTGCTCTCTCATCTTGTTTGTCTGGATCTTTTCCTCCACAAGCTCCTTAGATATCTGAAAGACAGACAGGGAACCCAGCTCTCCTCTTCTTATAGTTCATACAGTATTAGGCTTCACATAGCTCATGAGGTCTACCTTGAGTTTTTCCTCTTCACTCTGGACCAGCCTGCAGGACAGGTCAGTGTTGGAGCTGGCCAGGTGGCCCAGTCTGCTCTCCAGGTAGCCCACTTTGGTGAAAAGTCGTTCATTTCTGTCACGCAGCTGACACTAAAGGTGAACAGAAACACTTTTCTACAATGACATGTCCAAGGCACATCATTACACTTAAACTACCTCTCATGGTGGATGTATTGTAGCTCACAGTTGTCATTATATCTCAAGGACACATATGCTAACCACTCTGCAGAATATGTTAATTTCCTCCAGCTAGCTAGCTTATAAACCCGGCCTAAAATGCGTATAAATAACCATATAAAACCATGCACATGATGACTAACTAGAATATTTTACTTACATTTTCTTCTGTAAGGGCTTTAAGTCGCTGCTGAAGTTCATTTAAAGTTGTCTGTTGGTGCTGTGTGTCCATCTTTGTTCACTTTGTCAACGCCTGCTCAAATTAGTACTCAGCTGTATCCACCAACAGTATGTTGCCATGACAACACGGAAAACACTATTATGTTAAAGGTTTCTTTCTGTTTTTGTGAACACACTAATGTATACGACAAAGAATAAGGCCAAAAATAAATGAATAATGTCAACATTTCTCTCATGTCTCATCTCTAACGTCTTCCTAAAAGTTAGCTTACAGTACTTTCCCCTCGTTGTAGCAGCACACATAATAGAGAGTATGGGAACCTCTGACAAAATATAGGTAAAGTGACTTAGCAGTTTATTGTTTCAGTCTGAATACATCAAGGCCATCGTCTTTTCTACAGCAACTTGTATTTCAGCTGCTGGAGGTTGGTAAATGTCATTGACAACACCGCCACCTTGTGTCTACAGTTGGCCAGTTAGATAATTGAAACGACTTAATGTTAAGGGCAGAGTGACCTGGTGCCTCTGCACACTTTTACAATGTCCCACATGTGATTAGAATTTACAGCAATGTCTAGAAAAAGGGGATAAAGCCACTGGAAAATGATTCAGTATTCACAATCATACAGATAAAACAAGAAAGCTGCAATCATGTTTCCAAATCCATTCAAATACATGTTAAGTCCTTTGTATTAAAAATAAAGACTCAATTCACAATCTGCATTAGACGTCCATTTGATATTGTATTGATATTGATATTTAATCGTTTCAATTTCAGTGTTTATTTTTTAGGGTTAGATTTAACAAGTTTTAACTACCCCCAAACATCCCTCTTACCTACACCTGTATCATTCCTTCTGTGATAAGTGATCTTGTCCAGCTTCACCGGTCTATTCTAGTTCAATACAAAACAATGAATATGAATACCACTGTTGATATTTAAAATATAGCAGGCCATACAATGCAATTTAAATACAAAATGTTTTATTATAGCAACTTTTCAATATAGGGGAACAATGCATTGTTCTGTAAAACTTGTGTGCCAAATGGAAATCGACTCAGAGGGTATCAAAAATAGCAGAAAAATGCTGTACACGTTGAGGAGACTCAATTTTCACAAAATTTAAAAAAAAAAAAAAAAAATCATAACCCAGGCTTAAGATTTAAGTCTTCCTCCACTTCATCATCCTCCTTCACACTGTGGCTGCTGTTGCCACTATCCATAGGTAGACCCATCTCTTTTTGGAGGGACTCTAGGGTGGTCTGGCTAACATAATACCTGATGTTCTGTGAAGGCAAAAGCTTCTGGAGCTCCTCCAGCTTACGGTAGGCCTGGAGAAGAAAGAGGGACAGGAGAGCTGTAAATCGGGAGGTGATTTGACCTTTAACACTTTCCTTGACAAGACAAAGATATTTTCTTTTACCAAAGTGTAATTTCACTCCATAAAAAAAGCTAGAAAAATGATAGTCACCACTTGGAAGTTGCCCTGCTGACAATGGTGCTCCACCAGGAAACCAAATGCATCACCAATCCTGACAGCAGCATCTAACTCTGGCTCTTCCAGCAAGGCTTCACATAGCCTCACCGCCTCAGCAGCATTCTCTGTATACAACCTGCAGGCAAAAGCTCAAAACCTCAGATGAAGATCACACCCAGACACTTAACAAAAGTTTTTTCTTCTTACCTGCGTGAATGGACAAACTTCTTAATCAGCGTGACTCTATGCTGCAGGTCAGTCAGTCTCACCTCCTGTTGCCCAGTTGACGAGTCCTTTGTTTTTGAGAGACATTTACAAGCCTCAGTCAAAGCATCTAGAGCCTTCTCGTAGTTCTGGTAATCATCAATCTCCACCTTAAAAATGGTAAACAAGAGTAGCAAATGTACATTGTTATTTGAAACATATCTGTACCTAACATAAGGTATTTTGTCTGCATTATATTTGACTGATGTTACAACCATTAGAAATGGCAAAATACTAGAAGTAGAATTTCCATGTTAAACCTACCAATTCAAATTGTAAGTTAACCATAGCCTTAAACTTAACATACTTCTTCTGAAATGCTTATTGTCATACCACAGCCAGACAAGTACTAATAATAAACATTATGAAACAGATAACTTGTATGACATATTGCTGTACCTGAGCACAGGCTTCATAGAAGCCAGCCAGCAGTTCCGGTGCTCTGCCTTTGTAGTAGAAATCAATGATTGTCTTCAGAATCTCTGGATTTTTACGCCAGTCCAGAGACTGGAGATAGTTGGCAGCCATAATAAAGAGCTTCTTCTGACGACAAACGTTGGCAAAGACTATGATTTTCTCTGTGTCACCTGACTTGAGGAGTGCCCTCATGGCCTGTTTAAAAAAAACACATTAAACATTAATAAATTAACATTTTATAGTGCATATACATGTACTTTTGAGTGTATGTACTGCACATGCTGCTGAAAGACCAGATGTCGTTTCACCCAAATTAGATGTTTCCCACACACCACAGCATTACCTTGAGCTTGTTGCCAGCCTGTATGTATTTCTTGGTAGCCAGGTGGTAATTGCCCTGCCGCATGCAGCAGTCTGCTATCCTCTCCAGCAGCTCCTTCCTGGCCTCATCAGACAAGTCTTTTGAGTCAGTCACAGTCATTCTCTCTGCCAGCTCCTCTGTGATGGTCAGGCTCTGGGTCACACACAGCTCCAGAGCTTGATGATACTTTGTTCACACACAAATGAAAAGACACAAATATACGCATATAGGAACTGATATTTTCAAGAATTGGGTGATGATGTGTCACAAACATGTACCTTCTTGGCTGCTACCAGTAACTCCACAGCCTTATCATACTGGGAATGCGTGATGAAGAAGTCAGAGCAGCGGGCCAGGAGAGCTGGGTCTGAGTGCTCGTTCAGATCCTCGGCGATCAGCTGAAGTGCAGAGAACTGCTGGGTGGCAAAAGCCAACTCCAGAGCTTTGGAGAAGTAACCAGCCTACAATGGAGAAAACATACCACTGTAAAAATATTTCCTCTGCAATAATGCTCCCGTGGAAAGATTTAGGATGCATCAACCTGAACGCAACCTCATTCAGAAAAAGCCAAATATTTGTGTGGGACCTTGTGGTAGAGTGCGACAGCTCGGTCCATGTGGGTGTCTTTCTCCTCGTAGTAACAGGCAGCCTCCATCATGTCCTCAGCGTTACTGAGCAGTGCCAGATTCATCAGCTGGTCATCCAGACCGTTCTCCTATTCAGACATGATATACACATGTCAACAACCCAGTGAGAGAAACACTGCAACACAGCGACAACAATGAAGGAACAACCATGAGGGTAGAATATATAAAAAACAATGTTTTCTTTCTTCATAAATACTATATACTAAGAATGGACAGGAAATGAGTGCATTACCTTACAAAGTCGTATGGCATTGTTGTAGGCCTGGGCTCGTGTGTAGAAGTGGACAGCCTGCTTGATATCATCATGGCCTTCATAGTGTCTGGCCAGGTGGTATGATGCTGCCCTGTCACCTGTGTCATTGGCTATCTCAGATGCCTGGTATAATAAATAAAAGCCATTCTCACACTTAGGTCACAAGATCAATATTATTACTGAATTATGTTTATTACTGCAACGTAAGTCAAGTGCAAATAATGAGAGTTAAATCAATGTAGAATGCTGAAATTTCAAAACAATTAACATCTACAGTGCTTGATATATTTATCAGATCACCTGTCCTGTTTGTCTCAAAGAGCCTCCAGCATCATGAAGAGCTTTAATTCAGATTCTTTCTTACTCATTGAGTTCCCTATGCTTCACCATTTTAGACAGGAGTGAGGAATTTCAAATGTAATTCACATTTTTATCCCCAAATTTGAGCCAGAACACCAGAGAAAACAGTAATTTGAAAATGAATGGCTCACAATAATAATTATATTTTTATTATTAAAGCATTAAAGATTTAATTTTGTACATTTAATTTACGTTACAGAAAAAAATGGTAATCTGCAATACTGAAAATTTAGGGCAGTGGTGACAAACACCTTAAACTGGTGGTGGAATTATAAATTTGTTAAGCAAGAATGGTTCCCATGTACAATGCCCCCAACATGAGTAAAATGTAATTCTTTTCAATAAAAATATTCTACCAAACACAATAAAAACCACGTCACCTTCTGAATGTTCCCCATGTAGCAGTGGACTCGAACCAGGGAGAGGTAATCCTGGGCACATTCATAGAAACGCAAAGCTGAATCCATGTCTGAGCGGCTCTCCAGGTACTGGGCCCACCATTTATAGATGTTCCTGGATGGATGAGACCAGAGGTCTGATGTTAGTATGTGCATCTAGAATGAGAACATGCAATGACAAGGTTTGTACCATCATGGAAAACTCTGCACTTACTTGTCTTTTATTTTATTGACGTAGCTCTCTAGAGCTGATGTGTCATCCTGGAGCATTCTGGGTACTTCGACCTTGTGTGTGTCTGAATTCTCATAACTGTAACAACAAGGCGGACAATCAAACTTTGTTTCCAGGATAATTGTAAAAGTCACAATACTAAAATTCAAAAATAGTGAAAGACACTATTACACGAGTGTAATTCTGTCTTACTAGGCGATGGCCAGGGTTTTGTCGCCCATGGATTCCAGGTATTTGGCATAATTGTAGTAGGTGGTGCGCAGGTGGATGCGATCGTGGTTCTCTGCTGTTTCCAAAGCTTGCTGCCATTGGCCAGAAGCCTGGTAGAAACTGTTCAGCAAGTCATAGCGTTGACAGCACTTGTACAATTTTTCTGCATCTTCCTATTGTAGGACAGGAAAAGATGATGGAAAGATAACAGTTTTGTTGCGGAAAGTCCCGCGGTCTTTGTGTGGTGCACTACTTGAGCCTGAATAGAGGACATGGTATTTGTAGCCAAAGGATGTGACCTTATGTGACAGTAAATTTATGTTCCAGAGTAAGGGAATGGCCTTTCTGGTTTTGTTTTATACTTTCTCTATTACATTGTCTGTCTTGTCCAGGCTTTTTTTGTTCTGTTTTTGAATGTATCAAATCTAATCAAAAGCCTTTATTGTCATTATATGACAGTGCATACAATGAAATTAGGAGCGCTGCTCCACATGTAAAAGATAGTCTAGATAGTCTAAAAAACATAAATAACATTTGGTAAAAAATAAAGATAATATGTACAGTGAGTGAGGCACAGTTATTGCTACGAAAAAATATTGCACATTATTGCTCAAACAAGAATATTATGTTTATATATATTATATAATATATATTTTAGGCGGCATGGTGGTGTAGTGGTTAGCACTGTCGCCTCACAGCAAGAAGGTACCGGGTTTGAATCCCGGGCCCGGTTTGCATGTTCTCCCCGTGTCTGCGTGGGTTCTCTCCGGGTACTCCGGCTTCCTCCCACCATCCAAAAACATTCATGGGGATTAGGTTAATTGGCTAATTTAAATTGACCGTAGTTGTGAATGTGAGGGTGAATGGTTGTCTGTCTCTATGTGCCCTGCGATGAGGTGGAGACTTGTCCAGGGTGTACCCTGCCTTCCGCCCTAAGACAGCTGGGATAGGCTCCAGCCCCCCAGCGACCCTATGAGGATAAGCGGTAGATAATGGATGGATGGATAATATATATTTTATACTTATTTATTATCCTTATATATACAGAAAATAATACATATTTGTGACATATATTAGTATATTATATTAATATGATCTTTATAATATAAATCTAATACATATACTCAGTGTTATACTGAGTTATACTGATGTTGTATTTCTCTGAATAAAATCATGTCAGAAAGAATGTCTAAATAAAAGAAAGATTAGTATGCCACTAAATGTCACATTTCCAATTTAAAAACCTTAACTAAGGAATAAAAAACATGCATTCTGTTTAAGGTGCTCCATAAATAAGACACAAAAAAATGAACACAAGCCACTCTATTAACCTGATTGTCAGTGCTGAATGTCTCATTGGTCATTTAAACTCTAAAACTTGAATATCTTACCAGCATGCCGAGTTGAATGGCCAACATAGCCACTTGGGCTTCTGGCTCAGGCTCAGCCTCCGCCTCCATCAGTGCTTTTGCTGCCCTGGCATTCCCCATATTCCCAAGGCACACACGTGCCACATCCAGCCGGCGGGTTTTCACACACATCCGTGCCATGTTTTCCCACACCGCTTTACTACAGAGAAAAGAGAAATGGCTTGTTTGTGAAGGTAATGTGTTCTCACTACATTGGTATTTTATTATTCACAAGCGAAACAGTCAGTGCTCTTGTGTGTGTGTGTGTGTGTGTAAAAATAGCGACAAAGCTGCCCCTAAGCTGTCAGGACTTTAACACAAAGCTCTGTCTTTCCCTTTTTTCATTTTGTCCTGCTGACGTAAATCAGCCCCTTTTCTTTTGCTTCAATTCCAAATATAAGATTCCACAGCCATCTGCTCTCTATTTGTGTCCGCCTCCCTCCTCCTTGCTTTAGCTTATACAGATGTGGGCTGTTTATTAAAGTTAGGCAACAGGAAATACCCCAAATCTTTAGGGGCCCTGCTGTAAGCGGAGGAACAGAGCCCAAGTGAAGAAAAAGAAAGCAAGAGTACAAAGTATTAGCCAAAATCTTGCTCTATATGGTCACAAAAAACAACCCTGGAAGTGAAATGTGAGATACTAGTGAAGAACAGAGCAGGCTGCACACTGGGCGGCAAGATCTAGAGAGCCAGAAAAGGAAAGACAAGAGAAGGAGCAGGTCTACATTTGGCCCCTCTTCCCATCCTCTTTTCCTCTCAGGAAACACATCCTGTTGCTGGCAGAATGCGGCGGCCAATATGTTTGTTGCACACGAGAGAGAGGACTTTAGCGAACGCCCCCTGGGCTCCAGACAAAAGAATACACAACAGTGACGTCTAAGAGGGGGTCTTATGGACATTCTCTCACACAAACACACATACACATTTAAAGTGATCGTGAAGGGGGGAGCTGTCTGTTTAAAGCTTGCTACAGTTGCAAACTGATGTCTCTGACTACGACAAACTGCAACTCCCCCACATTTCAACTCTGACCTCAAGGATTTGTTGGGAACCAGTGAGCGAGGGAGAGAGGGAAAGAAAGAAGAGAAGAGAAGGAGGTGGTTATAGGACTTGTTGTTCCACTCAGGCAGTTCGAGTTGAGAGGCAGTCTTGGTGAGCCTCAGCAAAGCCACTGACTAGTCAGCTCAGAGACTCCATGCTTATTTGCATCTGTACTCTTTCAAAGGCAATGTGAAGTGGCTGAAGGGAAAAGAAAATCTACTGCCTATGCAGAGAAGGCAGCTGCACACACAGAAGTCAGACCAGTGCAATAAGCATCGTGCTGAAGAAGGATAAAGGATAAAGAAAACCAAGCAAGGAGCAAGAGCTAAGAGTCAAGCTGCAGCCAGCAGGAGCCAGTGGAATGGACCTAGGTGCCAGTTGGATTAATCCCAGTGTACCAGCAGTGCTGTCTGAGGAGGAGGGCTGAGGACCTGCTGTAACGACAACAACTCCTGAATGAGGATGAATGGAGATGTTCTTTAGCTAAACCTGAAGACAACACTTCTGCTGATTCCACCTCTGTGTGAGCTGGGACAAAACGCGCTGACAGCTGGAGGAGGAGGTGGAGAGGAGCCAGGGGGCCCTGAGAACTGCTGGGGCTGCCCCAGAGGAAAGGCAAGGGAGCGGGCAGGACTCTGCGGAGGCTCAGGGGTTGGTGGAGGGACAGGAGGGAGGGGCAGAGGTGGCGGGCGCTAGGCGCCACATGGCCGTACAGAGGCTAGTTGCGGCAGCGGTGGCAGTAGCCCTGCTGTCCCTGGTCCTAAATAATGTTGCAGCCTTCACCCCCAGTTGGGTCCTGCAGGCCCTGGAGGACGGACGCAAGCGCAGTGTGGGACTATGGAGGATATGCCCCACTGGTGGGGAGAAGGGCCGCGATGATCTCCAGGCTGGGAGAAGGGGCCAGGGGACACAGAAACAGTGTGAAGGCCTGGGATGGGGCTCTGATTACGCAGGCTACCAGGAATCCCGCAGCACTGTCAAATGTAAGTTTTGATGCTAGTTTTGATTTTAAAGTGCAACTTAACAAAGTGGCTAATCGATTAGATCTATGATGTTAATGTTCTCATTGCAACAATCACTGGTACCGGGTCAAAGATATAACAGACATTTTTGTTATTTTATAGATGAAACAAACTGCAGAGGAATTTTACTGTAAGTCAGTCAAGAAATAGGAGCCAGATAATTAACCATGTAACAAAATACAAAACCTAAACACTCAACTCATTGGATCAACAACAACAGATCAACATGTTATATACCACATACATAAGTATAATAAAGTTCTTTGCTTAAAGGCACTCGTAGTGTGATGAATTACTGTAAACAGTAGTGCATGGTAGCTGGCCAGTCATTTTAATCATCATTTTGTTGGGTAATCATGTTGCCCACTGGGTGTGTGAGTGTTGCAACTGATTTATGTGCTTTATTAAATCCATTGAGAAACTTTCATTCAAGAAAAAGTCAGGAAAGCACTGAAGGTCCACTGACCAATTTTATTGGGCACAACGGGCAGCGCTGCCCACTAATGCTAGACAAAGACCTGCCTCACCATTCATAATAAAATAGGAAAGTTCAAGGCCTCTAAATTAGATTAAATGGTCAATCAATGCTATTAGATCGCAGTACAGGAAAAATGACACAACTCTTTTTCTGGTTCCTCAAGTGCAGTTTGACATGATGCGAGCATGTAACCTGATGGCGACGGTGGCCCTGACTGCTGGCCAGCTGATCTTTCTTCTAGGCCTGATGGAGCTGCCCTTCATCACACAGGAATCCCAGTGGTGGGAGGAGGCCATTGCTGCACTCTTCCAGCTCGCCAGTGAGTACCAGACTTGTTTTGTATCAGCAGAAAAACCAGCCTCATAGAAGCATGTTTCTGATTAAAATAAGTATCATATTAGCTAACGAACTCTGCACCAAAAGAGAGAAATTCAGTGCAAAGTTTGCATGTTTTCTGGTAGAGTGCCAAAGAGTGAGGATCAGATCACAGGGGGAGCTAGATTGGCTGACTCTCCAACACTAAAGAGGAGCCTCTAGGGCCCAATACCGCAGGAAGACACTATTAAAACATTCAGACTCATGCAAAAGACAACACACCTCTTGCTTTGAATTTACTGTGTAAAAACGTTTTTTTGGAAAATGGCTAAGTCCAGATATATGGTATATATTGATAATGTAAGTAAAATGTGTGTGTGCTGTGCCCTGCAGTGGAAGTATCATCATTTAAACTGGGGTTTCTGAAACAGAAGTGTTTCTGATATAAGCAGAGAGAGAAAAAGTATAAATAAAACAAAAACAACAGACCAGCCAACTAAACTACAATAAACTAGGGAACCAAAGAACACAACAATTAATTGGCACAGGACATAACTTAGTGCAGTCATGGTAACAAACCCCCCTCCTCTACAATCATCCACTGTACCATATCAAGAACGGGCTGCTATGGTTTGTACCAGCGCCCCTGCTGAGGAAGTGTGTTGTGTGCGCTGCGGTCTCTCAGCCAGTTGGTATCATTGTGGCAGAGCGGCATGATGGGGGTCTGCTCAAGGTCTAAATTTAGTCCTAGTCCTGAGTCTATGGACCAGAGCTGCAGCGAGCCAGGGAGCGACAGTCGGGCGCCAGGATATCCCTGCTCAGGACGAGGAAATGTCTGTGACTACCTGTTATGCAAACCCCCGAGCTGAAGAAGGAAAAAGAGGGGAGGGGGAATGGACGGGAAAGACAGCTTCGACAGGGACTGTGTGTTTGTGTGTGCACTGGCAGGAGGGATTATGTGCATGCAGGTCTTTGTGTGTCAGTGTGTTGTGATTATGTGTTTATAGTGTGTTTTGCTGGAGACGCTCTTTGGAACGCACAACAGCAGGGTGGGTATTGCCTCTCTCTAGATAAACTAGCCTGGCATTTATGTCTGCGTTTACAAAATGCCCAAGAGCAGCTACAAACATAGATACACCTCTTTATCGTTGGCGTCTTCGACACACATCACAGCAGGGATGAGGGCTTTTATCTGAAGACCTTGGCGAGAGGACTTAGACCCACCCAACATTACAGTATTTTCCAGACATTAGACATGACCATCAGCCAAATCTCACTGACCAGGAACTCATCTAACCAAAGCCTGATTAACAAAGACAATGGTAAAATAAACATAAATTGTTATCACCAACATGCGAAGTGGACATTTATAGCTGTCTTGATAATGTGGTTGATGAAGACCTAAGAGAGCATGTCCGCAACAATAGTGACTAAGTCTTTTAAATAAAAAACAGTACACACCTATTTCCCTGTCATGTAAAAATAATAATATTGTCTGGAAAAACTAAATTAAATTGTTGGTCAGACAAAACTAATACTATGATCTTTGGATTTAGAAAATTAATTAGGCAAATATGTTATTTTTTTAACAATGCATTGATTAATCAAGAAAATAATAGATTCTGACAATATTTTGTTGTGTCTGTGGCTGTAATAAGTCTGTCCAATCATTTCATTTGGCCCAAATGACCCTGACAGATTGTCAGTGTTGTTGATGTGGCGACTTTCTCACTACATCTAGTGACTTTTGGAGCTAATCAACAACTAGTGCTGCAAACTACTTTCACTGGAAAAGTTGGCAATACAGAGCGGTTTTTTTTGGTTGGATCATTTTTTAAAATTAAGCATACTCTTGTTATTTCTCAAAAATACATTGATACTTGCTTTCCCTTCCAAATTTCATAACCAAGTACCCAAGGCCTAATTTTCCAAGTGCAGCCAGTTTCAGTAGTTCATTCCTACTATAGACCTCCCCTACAGAGGCAGTGAATGGGCTTCAGCTCTGAATGAATTGAGATTTTTTTACACATCACTCACTTTCTCAGGAATGTTTTCATTCTCAAATGTGCCAAAATGCTCAGCTATTGCAAGCAGACTCTGGAATAACAATATTCAGTTCCATTCAGTGATAGCTTGGTGCTTTTGGCAGGTCCAGCCTGAGAGCATAATATGGGTCCTTTCACTCTGGAATGTGTTTTCTGAATGGGCCCAGCTATAACATGTCAAAAGTCATGACCCCTCTGAGATGAACATTATTTCTTTTGATTTTGAGGAATCTGTTAAATGTGGCAGAGGAAGGAGTCATCAGACTCCTGCTAACAAGGGAGAGATAAAGGTTTAAATAAGACATCCAGGCGGTCACTCTAATCAAGTATGTGCCCTTACAAAATAAACCAAGGCTCAACTCTTTGGACAGAAAACAGACCAGAGAAATGAATTTCCAAGACCAGGCCTGAAGATAAGACTTTCTCTGTGACAGATCATGTCAAATGTCGAGCAAATATATTAACCTTGAAGCTCAGGGTGTGGAGAGGAGGGAAGGAAGGAAGGATGGAAAGAGGAAGAAGGGGAAGGAAGTTTGAGAGATAAGTCTCTGCCAAAAAAAAGGTTCACACAGCCCACCCTGGCTGGAAAGCTGGACAGGAGATTATTCATTTTCTTGGAAGAAAACAGAGCCAGACAGGTTCAACATCAAGAGATTGAGCGACAGTTGCATTCTTCTGCATTACACTCGGCAGCAGACACGCAATGATACGCAGACACAATTAATCACATCCTCACTTCAAACAATGACAACAGCATAGGTAGAGAAACACACAAGAAACACAAATGAACGCCCTCTGTGCTGCTGACTGCTTCAGGAAACTGACTGATTCATATCCTAAAGCACCAACATCCATATTTCCAGTGATTATTTTGGTCCCTTTATTTATATCACTGTGGATGTGGCCAGTATTCAGACAAGCATTAGTTATTGTTGAACTACTGGATCATGGCTCCAGACCACATCAACTGAGGGATCCTTGAATGGCGCTGATCATTGTGGGCTTCGGTGTAGGCCATGGAGACAGTGAATAATTTCCCACTTTCCACAGATAATGTCGATAAACAAAGTAAGATCAAAGAAACAGCGTGGAATTGAAGGCTGTGGCTTTTTACCTTTGCGTGCAAACAGGAGTTCCTCATCGCGTGAGTTACTGCAAATCAAAGAAATCAGGAGATAAAACATCTCAAAGGCTTTTCCGCATATATATTCATGCTCTGATATTTTTACACCATTGAGAACTTTGATCTGGAGATCTCAGAAGTTCCAACTTAGAGGAAACACATTCCTAAAGTCAAAGGCCTCACACAGAGCTCCCGCTGAGCTGTGTTATATAAGGCTACAAGTCTATAAAACACACACTTTGGGTTCACAACTGTGAAATTATTGCAACTTTAAGATGCACAAATAACCCCTGAAATACTACACTAGAAATAGCAAAATAAATACATACTATATGTGCTAGTCACAGGAAAAAACACTGCAGTCCTTGCTCTGTCTTACAGTGTCTGACCAGTTTAAAGCCACACTAGCAGCTAAACATTAAGTAAATATATTCAACTGCAGCCTCACTTTACATTACATTGCATTTTCACTAACTGAAGCCTTTTCTCTCTGTGCTGCCGTGCAGGTTTTGTGCTTGTGATCGGACTGGTGACCTTCTACAGGATCGGACCCTACACACACCTGTCCTACTCCTGCTACTTGGACATAGGTGCTTGCCTGCTGGCCACGATGGCTGCAGCCATGCTTATCTGGAATATTTTACATCGCCGCGATGACTGCCTTGCACCTCGAGTTATAATCATCAGTCGTTCCCTGGCATCCGGTTTCCACCCGCGCCTTGACAACGACTATGTGGAGTCGCCTTGCTGAGCCACGTGACTTCATAAGCCGAGCAAACAAGGAGTAACAGACTATACTGGCAAGATTTTGCTCTCAGCTATTCATGTCTGACTCCAACAATGTGACTCTCAAAAGAAGAGGGCATCCTTGGGTCTTTACAACAACTGGACTAACATTAACCTGCAATTGTAACTATATTTCCTCCCATCATAAACAAATAAATAAGGATTATTTTGCTGCTTAGTGCACAAAAGGTGCAGATTCATCTAGAATTGGTGTATAAAGCAACCTTAAATATCCAAACATTCAAAACTGTATGATGTTTCATTTATTCATGCTTGTGTAGTTAAATATGAACTCTGAATAATGTCTTACATGAAACATCCTGTTTAAGAAACGATCAAGCTGGAACTTGACCTGTTGTTATGTGTGCACTTATTAATGGCCTCCAGCATAATTATAAATTGGAAATTATAAAAGATGCAAAACCAGATTACCTCATATTTGTTTCTATTTTAAGCTCATTACAATTTTAATACATATTGATATTAATGATATATGTTCCAAGTAGGTAAATTAACAAGGTAAAAGAAGAGGACAACATTTCATTTTAATGAGTCATTGTTGCAGTAATAATTTCGTTCCCTAAAAAGAAGGAAAATAAAACAGACAAATGACCTACCAATTAATATATGGAAGTGATTTGGACTTGTTTAAGCCGTATTTGTTAAATTGATTGCATTTTGAAATGACATATGCATTTCAATACAAAACTCTGCTCGCTTGTGGTACATACTGTATACTTAAATTAATATAATATAGTTGTATAAAGAATAGTGCTATCAGTAGTCGTGGTATTATTGTGACCATATCATACTTCTATAAAGAACCCCAGGCTGTGGAGTCTGCGGCTCTTCCACATCGCCAAACTTAAGTGCACATTTGAATAATAATATATCCTATAAATTCAATAAAGCAATTGGTAAATATTCAAATGCAGTGGTGGTTGTTGTTGTTGCTGCTGCTATTTCAGGTTCAACAGCCAAGACAAAAAACCTCAATGCTTAACCCTTAAGATTCATTAGGAGTCCACAGGGAGTGTCATTAAATCTATAGTTTAGAGTTACAACACAACAGAATAAATGCTTTACATACTGTATACAGCTTTAGGTGTTGTGTGTTACAGCTATTGAGCAATAACACTCCAAAAGACTCTTTTCCAGATTAATCACTGATGGGTGCACAGGTAGAATAATATTTTTGCTACACCATCATCATTAAAAGGAAAAGAAAGAAAGCCAAACCTGATGTGTAAAGAATGACACTACTGAAACACTACTCCATGAAGACAAACTCAAATATCTGCATTTTTGTACAGTTGCAGTGTTTTCTTCAGGGAACGGATATCTTCGTTCCTTATCTTCGGATTTCTTCCTCGAAGAATGACAGACTTACAGCTGAGAATAACTGTAATGTTTTCATGCGATTAATAATACGTATTTCTGACTAAAAATGGCATAAAGTGAGAGCACAAGTACCCCAGTCAATTATGATGACCACAACATCATCCATCAGTCTGTGCTTCACCCCTGAACACTTCCGCTGGTGTTTTTTCCCCAATGGAAAGGGTGAGTTTTGCATTTAAATAGCAAACCCAGGGGCAAAGAGACAGTAAGAGTGGACTTGCACTCAATGTAGGCAGATAACCCTGCAGCAAGTAGTCAAGGACAGCATGAATGAGAGGAAGTAGCACAGTCTGGACTGAAGACATCCAACCTGTATCAGACCAACTGCCCCGGGAGGTATGGGGACTTTCATCTGTTTTGGACAGTCAGTTATAACTTTAATATTTTTATACTTGAGTCAGAAAATCCAGGCACAAGGCTGAGTAAACCCTCCATGAAATAAGTCACTAACTCAAGAATGAGAGTCTGGAAATTCAAAGATCTGCATAGAGACAGGTCTCTAAAGGTACAGGTTACTGCTGCAGGAAATACATATTCCTGTGGGTGGAGATATGCGGGAATCAAACACAATGCTGATCTCCAAAAAAGGAAAAAAAGAAGCAGCAGTAAAAATAGCCATCAATGAGGAACTTAGTAAAGCTGTCATCATGTCTATTAAATGTTTTGGCATATCCGGTGGGATTTGCTATTTTCCCATGTATTTGTTTTCATTATATTTTCCCATTTGTGTTATATGTACTGTACGTGCAAAGGCAACATCACAGCAGCATCCACCCTGAATCACGTATTCTGCTAAAGATAATATCAGATCTTTTCTGAAATCGCATACGTTTCCCTGACACACACATACAGGAAGAGACACGCACATCCTTTTAGTGACCTGACTCAATGTTTGCAAGAATGGAAAAGGCACTCCTTTTGGACCAAACTGGCAGGGAGACCTAATGTGTGTGTGTGTGTGTGTGTGTGTGTGTGTTTAGAAGAGTACATCCCCTCCGAACACACCCGTATACTAACAGAAACAGTCCCATATATACACATTGAAGAGTTCCTTCCCTAAGCGCAGACACAGAAAACTCCTTAATCACGTCCTGTGTTTAAAAAAATATTTCATATAAACAAATAAAAGCTATGTTCTGGCAGATCTGATTTAATTATAGTATCATGATATGATACACTGACACAGACAAACTGCGTTTATATACTAAGGAATGTTGCATATCGTATATACAGGTTTTAAAAAATACATGCTTTTCCAAAGACTATCACAGTGGTGTACTCATGCTTTGGTTGTATTATTTTAGAGACAAAACTGGAATAGAAAGAAGAAAGAAAAATAGGCAGTGTCGAGAACTGATCACCTGGCAGACTATATCCCATTTCAAAAAGTTGACAGGAGTATCGGCAGATAAACAAAACATATTTTCACTACCTAAAAGAAAGGCCCATCTAAAACAGTCAGTATCATTTTAAGTGTATTTTTGCCAGCTTAGCTTGCAATGAGAGTAAAGGTTTTTCAATGGAGTCTGGCAGCTTTGGAGAGAGAATATACTGTATGGATACAGTGACTTCAGTTCATCATCAGAGAAAGCTGTCTGATGACAAGGTAAAGTGGTGGAAAAAATTATCTTGTTTAAAGAGTTAATTTCTTATTTGAAGTAACTTTACGCTATCATCTTTAATCAAGGATTCTTGTTAAGTGAAATCATCTTGCTGGATGGACAGATAATTTCACTTGTTTTTAAGGACCTTTTTCCGAAGATTTAGACCCTTTTTATCACCAACAATCCATTCTCCCAAAAATAAACTGTTCTTTTTTCCTAAAAGCAAAAGGAAATTATGTTCACTGCCTTTAAGCTGTTCTGCCTGCCTATAGCCAGAATAGCCTAAATTATCACTGGGATCATGGCAACAGTATTGTCAGTTTTGTAGGATTTGTTTTTGACAATCACAATCATCTTATTTATCTCTTACAGGCTCTTTGCACCTCATACAACCACACTTTAAACTCTGAAACTATCCCTGTAAGGCTACAGAACTATTCTGGTCGTTTTTTCTCCATGTTGACCCCGATAGTTAAATGTACTGAATGAAATGAGCGGTGAAGAAAAGCAAGAGGAAACAACCCATTCTCAATGTAAGTCAAAAGCAATGAGTTCAAGCTCTGCCACTGTTAACCATTCTGAGAAGAGTCAAGGCTATAGCAACAATCCCTGCTGTCCCTGTGGCATTAGGCTTTGAACTGAAACCCCAGTGGAAAGGGCTGCTGGAACAAGTGATGACAGAGATTTAACAGGGAATGCCATCCTGCACGTCCCCCTCTCTTTGAGCTGACAGGTATCATGCCACGTGTCACGTATTGATGCCTTACCTCTTGATGAGCTTGATAGACTTGAAGGCTTCATCCATATCACCGATGGTCAGGTAGAAGCTGAAGTTCAGCATGGCGTCACGGGTTGCTTTCTCACAGTTTTCCAGGCCCACAAAGTCTCTGAGAGCTCGTCTGGACACCATATGAGGGAACTGGGCAGAACCTCTCGATGACTGGGTCTGCTGTGGAGGTCCTGATGAACTGACTGGAATATCTGCTAACCCTGGATCACTCTGACCAGTCTGAGGAGTAGTACATCAGGCAGGAAAGCATGGTGTTGACATCAGTAAACATGTGATTCACAATCAGTCAGTAAAATGAATCCAGCAGAATTGTGAGTTGTGATTATCATTAGTAAAGCAATTGGAAAATGCACAAGGCTGGGGAAAACATGAGCTTTGTGAATGGGTGAAAGAGGAAAACCAAACAACAATGAAGCATCACAGAACAAATATATTCATCAAGACAAGGTGGATGATAACTGGACACAGCGTAGGGACTTCTAGATATCACTTGTGCTGCTGATCTTGGATATTTTGCTTAAATGCAGCACAAGGCATACACAAGCACAGTTTTTGGGAGTCAAGAATACTGAAGCTTTCTGAATGGACTCTAAGGGACAGACACACTTACTTCTGGTAAAAAGACACCCCCCCTCCGAAATAAAAGCTGGGGGTGTGTGAGACCAAACACAGAGTTTCACATAAGAATAGTGATCGTGCAAATGGTGATGGTGAAACAGCACAACTTTCAAGATGCTGTATAATAATCCCCGCCTGCACTCACCTTGCAGCTGAAATAATAGTAGGGCACATCCAGAGCGAGGAGTGCCTGCAAGCCTGAAGGTTTGGGGTAGCAGTCCTGCAAGAGGAGCCCATGCTCCTGCGTACAGAAGAGCGTCACCACTGACACATCCGTCTGAGCAAAGGGAAGGCGAGACACAGTCAAATTACTTTAAAAGTTCCTTGCATTTATCTAAGATAAATGCACAAATAAAGATATGTACAGTTCTCAAAAGGGGAGTTTCTCATACAGCAGTACGGGACTATCTTAGTGTTAAGGAGCAGTCTTACCGTATCCAAGAGACTACCCGATGAGGACTCAGAGCTGATCGGCACTGTCTCACAAACAAAAAGACGAGGTTCACATTCGTCCCAGAAATGAGATACAGGGCAGCGACCGCTGAGCTCTGCCCCCTGAAACTGCTGCCTGAGCAGAAACAGAACAGTCATGTCCACTGTCAGATGACCAGAAGAATAAAAGTCTACACGGGCAGAATACAAATACGGTCGACATCAGCTACCTTTCACCTTCCTCTGGCTGTGAGACACCACTGGATGGTCTGCCAACAAAGAAGTCAAAGTGTGTCACAGTGTCCATCTCAACGTCGTAAAAGTATACTTTGTGATCTGGTCGCCCATTAACCTGTGAGGAAGAGTTGTATTCAGGTCCATTAAGAAAAAATTGCAAGAAACTCACATTTTCAAGTTTTTGAAATATTGAATAGAAGAACATCTCTCAAAAACAAAGGATACGGTGACTGTTTTATGTCGTCCATTCACCTGAGAGATTAAGATGCTGACATGGCTGCCATTGGTGTTAATTTTGACTGACCTCAGGGCCCCCAGGTTGGCAATTCGTTCAGCCAGGTCCTTTGCAATGCAGCAAGCTTTGGCATCTCTGTAAAGACATACACCGAGACTGGCATTGTTGGACAAAAAAGTAGTTGGAACATAGAAATTGTAAGCAATCAGACATGGGCAACATATGAAAGGTACCAGCCTTTCTTTTAAATTAAAAGATAGTAAAACTGAAGTGTTACCACCATCCATATTAACGTAATATACCTTCGGGAGAGGTCAAACACTCTAATGTGTGCTGTGTCTGTGCCCACCACCAGGTAAGACTGACACACATTGAGCAGCACAGGGTTGCCTTCTGTCTTGGAGAAGGTCAGCAGCTGCTTCACGGTGCCCTAAGAACAACAGATAAAAAAGACGGTCCAGCCATTAACCAATTTATAGCGACAAACACCACTAGATTGTGTCCTTATGTTGATTTAAAATACCCCTCTAGCTCTGTCAAATAGCAGTCAAACAACATCTGTCACATGTCTGTGTTTAATGAACATCGGATAATAGGATCCAGGCTGGGACAACAGACCTGTGGTGTACGAATCTGGACCCTGTTAGGTTCCACAGTGTAGAGGTTCTCCCCATGAACAGCTGCAACATGGGTGTCACATGGAAACGATCCTGGGAAGTCAGCAAGAAGAGGACATGGTGAAAGAAAGTTTGTAGAAACTGAGGAGAAAAATTTAGAGCAGATGAAACGCAGGGGAATCGGTGCAGTTTCTAAAATGTCACATCTATAAAATGTTGTCTCATCTGTTCAGTGGTTTTCAATTAAATCAAATCAAATCAAATTAAATCAAGTGAAATTAGGAGTGCTGCTACACTTGGTGCTTAGACAAATGTAAAAATATTCAAGCTTAAAAAATAAAATTTCTGCTTAAGCCTTCTACCTGTATTGCGAAGAACTGTCCCTGACAGCTCATACATGGTGACCTGCTTGCCAGTCCAGACTGTCACTGAATCCTGTTGGTATGGAAACATCCAGTTACAATAATGTCAGTTCCATTTTATTTCTGCATGAGCAGCCCTTTATGGATGGGTTGAGTGTATTTTGTTGATTCTACACTTTCCCCTTCTCAGCTCAACACTTACCTTTGTAACACACACTCCCTTGATGTGTAGGTCAGACTGCAGCGCAAGGTGCACTCCAGGGACGAACTGAGTGATGCTTAGCTGGGTGGATGTGAGTTGCACTGCTGCCACCTGCTGGCTGAAGTGGGCCGACATCACATGCTCATGCAGAATCAGCACCGTGTTCGAATTGTTGGCCGCCAGCAGATTCTGGCTCGTCCCCCACTGAAAAGGAGAAAAAATATATTACATAATTTTGTGTAACTTATTGTGTGTGACTATCTATGTAAAAATGCCAGTCCAGGCAGCACCTGAAGCTGAATGACATTTCCTTGTATTTCTGTGGGTGTCTGTAACTTCCACTGGGAAGTAGTATCACTCCTGCGGCTGCCTGGCTGCGCCACCATCTTCCACATTGCTATGCGCCCATGGCTAGTGCCAGCAGCCAGGATTTCTGGGGAGGAAATCACCACATTATACAAAAGCAATGAGGTTTAAAACGTGGCAACACAGTATGGTGATCAAGAGGACTGATTATGTGTAATGAGCTTACTTCGGGTTTGAAAATGTGATGAAATAAAACATTTTGAAACTAGCTAACTATGGCCACAAGAATACAAAGAGAAAACAGTACTTTATACTGTTTGCACACAAAAAGTATTTAGCAATTACCTTTTCCTGCACAGTATGAAACACAGTTGATCATCTCTCCTCTCTCAAACCCCAGTGTCTCATCAAGAGGTAAAATGTAGTTGTTGCCTCCATCCAGGTCCCAGAGCCTGAGGAAAGACAGATATTTCAGTTTAAAATAGGAATGTGCAGTGTGTTTGTACAAACAGTAAGTGTACACTGACCTGATTACTTGTTCCCCTGTTGCTGTGATAAGGAGGCCATCCTCTGTCCAGACAATATCCACATTCTGTCCAGTCTTGCTACTCAACTTAACCTGTCATTTAAAAAAGCATATTCACAAATCACCCTTGTCTTAAGAAAAAAGGAAACTGTATCTTTGATTTCTGTATACCTTCATAAATTCTTGGGCTTCACCCTCAGGTCCAAGAGTGTACTGTGACAACGTCAGGGTCTCTGTGATCACAGCAAGCACCTCTCTTTTCTCTAGGTAGAGCAGTTTCTTGATTGCGCCCTCCACACTGAGAAGCATGGTGGTCTTACAATGCTCATCCACACTGTGGACCTTACCTGGATACCACAGGCACACAGGGTTAAAGATTAAAAACAACTTAAATTTATGGAAAAATGGTAAATTGGGCATGATGTTTCTTTCTTGAAATTACAACTGCAAATGAACTTCAGATGGATGGATGGAAATAGACAATTCTTTATTAATCCTGAGGGAAACTCAATAACCAGCAGCATATTAAAAAAAAAAAAAAACTGAAAAAAAGAGCAACAGAGCATACAGAGGAGAGACTGTCCACATAGAAGGCAATGCACTTAAAATGCTGTCCAGAAAAATGAAATGTCAAACCCTTACCATCAGCAGTGCTAACATAAAATGTGAGTCCCTCTTGTGGTCCCATCTTGAGAGGTGCTCCCTTCCAGCTGAACATGTCCAGAGCACTCTCATCGCCGCTAACTGATGCCCGAGCTAGCATTGCAACATCACTGTAACATGAGTTAAGTCCTATAAGCAACACAGCATTCAGATCAAGAGGGCATTGTGATATCTCAATGTTTTCAATATTATCTCTACCAAGAGGAATAAATAACTCTGAGCAGTGCATCCAGTTTACTTACTCCCCAGGCAAGGCCGGTTTGAAGATGCAGCATGTTAAAGGTTTGCCATATTCATGCTTCACAAGATGGTTTCCTTGAAGTCTCCCTCGAGCATCCATCTTCCATACTGCTAGCACTCCAGTCTGTCATTAAATAAAGAAACTATATTTATGTGGTTCTACAAAAAGATATGTGCAGTTTAAATGGTTTCAGGTGCATCTGTGCACATCCATCCATTTTCTACTGCTTATCCTCGTAGGGTCGTGGGGAGGGCTGGAGCCTATCCCAGCTGTCTTAGGGCAGAGGGCAGGGTACACCCTGGACAAGTGGGCAGTTCATCACAGGGCACATAGAGACATACAACCATTCACACTCACATTCACACTTATGGGCAATTTAAATTAGCCAATTAACCTAATCCCCATGCATGTTTTTGGATGGTGGGAGGAAGCTGGAGTACCCAGAGAGAACCCACACAGACATGGGGAGAACATGCAAACTCCACACAGAAAGGCCCCGGGCCCGGAATCAAACCTGATACCTTCTTGCTGTGAGGCGACAATGCTGACTATACCGCCCATCTGTGCACATAGTTCATCCAATTTATGCCTTGAATAGCCTGTGTGGGCTTGTGCCAAATATACCATATCCGGTCAGGGTGCCTGTTTAAACAGTCAGTGCGATACACTCACCTGATCACCAGTGACTAAGCGGCTGCCAGAGCTACTCCATTCCAGCAGTGTGATGCTGGCTGTGTGTGTGCTGGGATGGACTGCTTGGCCTTGAGACGAGTATGTCAGCAGCACTACCTCTCCATTCTCCATGCCTAGTGCCAACACTGGCTTTGTGGGATGCCAGCGCAGCACTGTGGGCTGGTAAGGACGCTCGAAATGGTGGCTCTTCACATGCTCTCCCTGCATATGGACATGGATGAAGTATGCTGTGATTGATAATATTCACAGACAGTGAATAATAATAGATATAACAAAAAGTGGCATTTCTTTCTTGTGTTAGCATTCACCTGCTGCAGGTAGAGGTCTACATTTCCTCCCCCAGTAGTGGAGTTGCTTGAGGCCACAGCCAGTACAGGAATAATTGAGTGCCAGGTCAACTGAGAGGGCACATCACTCCTTTCAGGGGCCTCAATTTGGTGTTCAAAATACACCGCCATGTCCCCACTGCTCCTCTCTGGATTTGAGAGAAAGAACAAGGATGGGCGATAGGTGGATTATTCTGTATTATACATGGTGCTGGTGCACAGTGCATTCATCAATTTAACGTTTTTGTATTTGTTGTGGAGTTTAAAGTCCCTCTTCAGACTACTTAGCTGTCTAGCTAATTGGTGTTATAAACACTCGGTAATCACTATTTACTCCTAGTACTTGAATGTACCCTTAAACAACTACTTTTTTAAATTTCACATGTAACGACAATTTACTTTGCAAGCTTTGGTCCACTAATAGGTAGCGTTGTAGAGAAACGCCGTATAACGTGGCTATGGATTCACAATAATAGTTAGCACTATAAGCTATCACCAACGGTAGTGCCGTTATGTGCCTAATGCTTCAGTTAGCTTTAACTGCTAAGCTAGGTAAGCTAGCCAAAGTTAGCATGCATTGCTCGCCCTCGCTACAATAGAATGAAATTAACCGGTTTGCTAACGTGTGTGGAGACCAACCTCCCTGCCGTATTCTTCAGGTTAATGCCAATTTTAGTTGTTTAATCTTGAAACAACTTAAAACATCGACGGTCACTTCCAGTGTTGTTGTCTTGTCTAGCCTCCAGTGCAAAAAGCGTCTCTCCTAGTTGCCCCTGACAACCTCGAAGGCGGGACAGGAGGAGGAGTTACGGAAAACAACGAACGCAAGCCGAGTTGTTGTCGAGAGCCGTGTCGTGTTCGGTCCAAGTTGGTCCCACAGCATGTTTTGAGGAACTATTGATATTCAGCACTGCTAAAAGAATTGTTTCAAAGTTTTACTTCACAGTTAAATTTTCAAAGACGGGTTAACGCAGATAGACAGACAGACAGATAGATAGATACATTATTGTTGTTGATAAATTCCAGGTATGGGTATTTCATATCTACAACTCATTTTATTCATTTCTCTCATGTATTATTTTTTACTAATATTTTGTATTAACTGTTGACTATAATGTAGAAAAAACAATGCAAAATCTGTATAAAAACTGGGCTAATCACCATAGATCTACTTTATATGCCAATGTAATCAAGTCCAGGTCATTAGCAATAAACCTATAAACAACTGTATTTTAAAAATATCCCATTGTTTGAGAACACACAGATGAACAGCTGTTTAATTTATGTCACAAGAGGAAGTAATCATAGTATTTCCATTATTTGTGAATGTGTGTATGTGTGTGTATATTCACAGGATGTCCTTTGGAAACAAACAACCACAGCACAGAGCGATGTGCAAATACAGGATAGAGGTTGAAAAGGATATCCTCCTATCTTACATTTTACATGTGGACAAAAATGACATCTGTTCTCCTTTCAATCAATATTTTATCAATGTGTTCATCTAAACAATACAGTGTGTTGAAATGTCTGTGTGTACATGATCTAGAGAGACAGTGGCAAACGTGAAGAGACGCTGAGCCCTCCTTTTCCGTTGCTTGGCTGTGTGTTCCAGGATATGAAAATGTGTCGGGACACATCCAGAACATCACTTCCATCGACCTCAATCCTCCCTGAGGCTGGGTGAGGTCGACACAGAGTTATGGTGAAGTCCTTCCCACATCGAAAACACATTCAGTATTTCATTGTTCCTTGTTGATGCTGCAATCATGACTCTGTGCTCAGCACTTGTTGGTCTCGTAGCTGTTTCTTCAGGCTCTTATCCAGCAGCACCAGACTCTGTACTGCAAGACTCCGGCAATCTGCATCAGGGTCTCTTTCAGCCACATCTGTGGATATTAAAAAAACAAAAATATTGTAAGCGGTGGTAACTACAGTAATCAAATGAGCCTGGCATTTTCTTTGCCCAATTAACAACCCGACATATGAAATAGTGTCCTTTGTTATTCAGCCCTATGTTGCTCAGTGGAATGTGAAAATGTTTATTCTCAAAGGGATAAAGACACATCCAACTGTCGCTGAGCCAGTCACGTCACGGACGGTCCGTGTACAGGACATCCTTGTTCCTTATCCACTTCCCAGAAATGCTCAGTCCAGCTGTGTATGTGTGTGCATGAATGTGGGTCACTGAAGGGGACATCCCTGACAGGAATTACATTACACAAGTCCTTTCCTTATCCTTTGTGCATTTACAAGAAGCATTATTTTTAGGGTTAATCTATTATTAGCATCACATAAAGACTGTATTCCAAAGAGCACCCTTTTGTCACCAGCAAAGTGCTTTTTTTTTACCTGTCAGCCAGGTTCTGGTTTCAAACAGCTGATCACTGAGGTCCACCAGCAGGTTTTGACTGGGCATGCTCAGAAAAACAGAGCAGACAGCAAAGAGGACGCCTCGTCTCACCATCCTTTAACAGACAGAGTTCAGGTTACAGCTCAGTCTGAAATACTATAAGAAAACATTCTGTCCATCCTGATCCTATAGTCTCTTCAGATCTATTTTTTATCTGTTTTAATTCTCAATTAATAATGTGGGTAAAAAAAAAATGTTGCTGGGAAAACACTTTAGTCGGACAGCTGCCTGATTAATGCTGAGGCGAGTTAGTTTCCTCAGAGATTTAATCAATCAATAGTCTAAATCACTGGCATGCATCATACTTACTGGTCAACATGGTAGCGCACCGCCCACACAAAATCCAGCAACGCACCACCCATCTGTGCAGCTATCTGCAAAAAAAGAAAGTCACAGGAATCCCAAAATTGTTTATTATTATAAAACATATACATGTCGAATGACTAATGAAGGGTCATGCCTAAAATGGATATTGATATAAAGCTCATAAGCTTAAAGAGATTGTGTCAAACAGTGTAGACAGAGGGATAAATTACTGGTGCATTGACTGCCAGATGCATGAAGAGGCCCAGGGTGTGGATCAACCTGCCCAGTACGAGATGGTCACTGCCCAATAAGTCAAATGTCACCTGAGGCCTAGCAAAAAAAACACATTCCAGTTTTAAAATGTTGAATTGTACACTTTAGCATGAAATAATTTGAGATTTGTAATTTACACCAAAAACGTCACTTACTTATCATAATTGCTGAGCAGTGGAAAAAAGAAGTATCCAGCAACGGGGGCATAACGGTTCGGGGTGGCTTTAGCTGGAGGTTGAGTGGCACCCTGTGGGATGAGAAATTACTGAGGAGTCTTTGGTAAATACCAAAAAAAACAATAGAAATACTTTAGGTCTACTTTACTTACCTTTTGGAGGCGTTTTGTCTTGCTTTGAATCCGCTTCTCTACCACTTGTCGCCAGTGAACAGGGTTGTCTCCGGGATATGGAGTCAAATCAGTGTCAGCTGCAATCTCCATAGATGGATTCTTCTTCTCAGTGACTGGCTTAGAGAGCTCCTGTGCTGCCAGAGCCAAAACCTGAGGAGCCACAACAACAGCCTCGTGATTACACCAGTGGCAAAAATCAACAACTAAGTTTATTTAGTGAAGGCACGGTCAAAAGTTTTTCACCTCCAAGATATCGAGCCGCTGGCGAAGGCTGTAGTTCAAGGAGTAAAACTCTGTGGTTAAATACTGAGTCACCTATCACAGAAAGTAAACAGACGTGTTACTTCAAATTTAAATGGGATAAAGCTATGAGGTAGGGAACATAAATTCTGAGGTGAAAAGGTAAACTGTGTAGAAACTAAGGTGGTGATCATACAGGGATACAGTCAGTGACGACGAGTGCCACCATTGACGCTTGTCTGAGACTCAGGAAGCCATTTATGCTGTATTTATCCTCCATGTGAAGAAGCACTTTGGTCAGCTGGACACTGATCTGAACAAACAAACAAACAAACATTATCTGGGGTTGAAAAGTAATTTGTAAGTAGAAGTAGCAAGTAATAATTGAATCACTGTACTACATTCAGTAACAGTGAGGAACAACACATCAAACAAACTACATCAGGTTTATGAATGCTTGTTCTGTATATTTCTGATATTGGATTTATCGGAATGACGTCATAATTTCGTGATATCAGGCCGATAATTATCTGACCGATAATTATCGTGCACCCCTAATATACACACGTGATATAGAAATGAATGAAAGAACATTTCTGTTGTGCGATGCTATCATACCTCTCTGGTTGCAAAGACGTTCTTTCTCACCAAACCCTCAGCGACCCTCAAACTGAGTTCCAGGCGCACAGAGTCCTCCGAGGAAATTAAAGCTGGGTGGGTCAACAGATGAGAAAATATTAGAGCTGGAGTATTTAATCGGGAAGGTGATCAGTGAGGTGGAATAAATTACTCATGGAGTCATACTTTCCAGACAGTCTCGTAGGTAGCGGGGCGGGGTTGCTTTATTTAGTTCCTGATCGCCGGACATGTCGTATGGGGTGAGCTCATCATCACTGCACCAGTGAAAAGACTTAAAGTTATCTAAATCACTTCTCACTAATACATTAACATGTCACAGAAAAGATAATAAAAGTCTTACCTGTCCAGATCAGAGTCTGGGTCAGTTTCTGGTTTATTCTGAGATGATCTGTTCTGAGTGGACTGAGTTGTTTGACTGGTTTCTTGAGGAAAGTCAATTCTGCAGATGAAAACCAATGTCAATAAATATATAACGACTTGAGATTTATGGCATTTGGCTGGTTGTTTAAGTAATAACAATAGTTGCAAAGATTATATTACACTGTGTCTTTGGGAGTTTGGATTAGGGATTTTGTAAACTGTAATTCCTATTAAACAGACTGCAGATTCTTGCAATTTAATTGTGAAATTAAATTGCCCCCAACCTACAGAAATAAGGATAGCAATGATGAACAGCCAATTTGTTGAACAGGTGCACTGTTACTTAGCTCACCTGTTGACAGGTTCAGCCTCTGGCTCATCACCAGTAATAGGAGTCATGAGAGAGAACAGCTCTTGAGTTTCCTCATCCTGATCATACTGCAACACAACACAAACTCAGACACAGGACAACCAGGCTGACTGGCATTGTATCTTGCAATTAACACAGTGACTGTACCTCAAACTTGAGCTTGGTTTTATTGATGTCCATGCGAGAGCTCAGGCACTCTCCCACCACCATGCCCATACGGCGAATACGCACCACACTGCTGTCCAGGCGGCTCTGCACGCCACCCAGCATACACTGAAGTAACTCTGAGAGAAGACGAAGCCGACAGAGAGACGGTAGCTGAACGAAACATTGATTCATATGACCATACTATAAACAGAGTGTACAGAGCCATGGTCACTGTTGGTTCACAGAGTGAGTCATTGTCTTCTGTACCTGAGCGGAGCTCCTGTAGCTCAGAGTCGGTCAGCAGACTCACACTCAGCAGTAAGGCCTTGCTGACATACAGCTGCTGCTCTAGTGGTGTGTGCTTCACTGCACTGGGGTTAGCCCACGCCTGGGACACAGACTGTAACACCTGACAACACACATACACCAAAATCATCACTACTGTATATACACTCATATACACTCACTGGCCATCTGTACACCTGTTCAATTGCCTGTTAACATAAATAGTTAATCAGCCAATCACATGGCTGCAATTCAATGCATTTAGGCATGTAGACGTGGTCAAGACAACTTGCTGAAGTTCAAACCAAGCATCAGAAATGGAAAAAGGGGATTTAAATTAAATTTGACTTTGAACGTGGCATGGTTGTTGGTGCCAGATGGCTGGTCTGAGTAATTCAGAAACTGCTGATCTACTGGGATTTTCACTACAACCATCTCTGGGGTTTACAGAGAATGGTCCGGAGAAGAGGAAATATCCAGTGAGCGGCAGCTGTGTGGATGAAAATGCCTTGCTGATGTGAGAAGTCACAGGAGAATGGGTAGAGAGGCTCGAGATGATAGAAAGGCAACTGCTGGTTACAACCAAGGAATACAGAATAGCGTCTCAGCATTTACTAGCAAGGTGTACCTAATAAAGCGGCCGGTGAGTGTTCATAACATGCTGTGATATCATTTATGAACTAACCTGAATGAGCAGTGGCCGTCTCTGTGTGTCTGCTGCAAGGTAACCCAGGATAACTCTCAAAACTTGAGTCTGGGAAAAAAACACAGGCTTCTTATGATATTTATAAGATTATTTTGTTTTACTGTCAAGCTCCAAATTATCTTCTTACCTCATACTTGTACTGCAGTAACAGTAGTTTATGAGTGATGACAAACTGGGCCTTTTTATTTGTTAACACTAAATTCCCAATGACCCTGGCCAAGGCATCAGGCCTAGCAAAGTAAGAGAGGCAAGAGACTGACATTGTTAAAGGTATATAAAGTTCGAGCTGTTTAAATGCGTATGGCTGCTCTGGTCTCCAGCTTACCCGCTGACCACCTGCACCAGTCCAGTGAGCACGCTCTCCATGCATCGTTGTGGAACGTTCTCCAGCAGCTTCCAGCAAACCCTCTGCCACACCATGTCTGAGCGTGTGCACACAGACAGACGAGGAGCCATCACTGCCAGCAGCAAACCTTTCAAAAAAAAAGCTGAATCAATGAATCATATAAAAGGCTTTTTGGTAGCATTCAAGTTTGTGTGTTGATATATATTATTGCCATGTACTTTCCACAAAATAAACTCACCGCTGTGACCCTGGATGCACACTTTTCCAAGTGTCTGAGCCACAAAAGTCAAGGAGCAGTCTGTGCCATCTGTTAAAAATCCAACACAAGTGATGACAGATAATAGACGGGATGAAAAATCATCATTTTGACAACTTATTATAGTGATGATCTGCATGCTGACATTATTGAAAAGAGTTCCCTCACCTTTAAGAGCTTGGCAGGTCCTCTCCAGGGCAGTGAGCATCTCTGTGGCCAGTAGTGGATAGTACTGCTGAGGAAGAAAAAGAGGCTTGTTTTTTAGATGCAATCTGTTGGCTGTGAGGTCCGGCAGAGCCGCAATGCGTCCCAGCAGAGTCTCTCTGAGCTGTGGTGAGTCAGAGGGACCGGTCTCCAGACAGTAGGACCACAGCAGGTCAGCGAGTCGTCTGCTCTGAAGGAACCTCTCAGTGATGCTGACTAAGTGGTCCAGATTTGTGCTGGCTCTGCAGCAGAGACGAAAAAGAATGATTATTGAAAAGACAACATGATTAACATGCCTCTCGTCCTCTGCTCCAACACCACCCACCTCAACTCTCCTATTCCCTCCATCAGCACCAGCAGCGCCTGCTCTGGGGGACCACTGAGGAACAGGCCATCCCACAACTCTGAGCGCTGGGCTGCTGTGAGGTTGGCCAACCAGTCAGCCTGGATGTTGCTCACAAGGAATTTAAGTGTACGGGTGAAGTGAGCTCTCCTGAACTCTGCCCTCTCAACTGAAGTGGTTTTACTCTCTGCTCCTTCATCCAAGTAAGAGTGGAGCGTCTGAAGGGTGGTGATGATGTCTTTGGTGTCTGAGGATGTGGTGAGGGTCCGGAAACACTGGGCCACCGCGAGGCGAACCTCAGTATGAGGGGCAAGGGAGTCCATCTTTTAAATGAACTATCCCTTTTACCTGCTAACAAAAAACATTAAAAGACATTTCATTGGAAAAACTGTGAACGACCTCTACAAACTAAACTTGAGTATCTACCTCCACAGAGAAACTAACACACAACAATTCTCCATTCACAAATAAATAATAAACGGGACAAGTATTTATTGGTATAGTTTGGAGGTTTATGGATTAAGCTAATTAACAGGGTATTTTAGACCAACACTTTCTGGACGTGCGGCCCTCACTCATGTTGAGGTGAACTTTCTCTTTAATACTAGCAAACAGTCATCGAGTGTAAGCGGCTAACGGCTAATTTTAAAAACACAGCAGCTTTCTGTGGAGACAGATGGACTCACATCTCTGTAGGACAGCATTAGCTTCACATGCTAGCCCGTTAAGCTCCTACTTTCCAGGGCGTTTTATTAAACAAAACAAGAAATATTCATATGGCGGAACCCATTAAGAGGTAAACCGTTTCTTTTCGAGGTAAATGGCGCAGTTGCTATGTCAGTTTTATGTTAATGCCCCACAACCTCCCTTCCCTTCTTGCTCATCTCTGTGTATGTGCTTCCTTCGATGTGTGGCAGGATGGAGAGGGGGGACGTTCCAGGCGTATATACGTAGACGCCGCATCGACGACGCATAACTCATACGTCAACGTCGCCGCCATATTGGATGTGGCAAGAGCGCACTGAGTACACGCTGTTTTAAGACGTTTGTACAAGCCGCTTTACAGTCCAAATAAGATATTTATATATAGATATGTATATGTGTCATAAATGGCAAAGCTACACACATTCTTTACTTAGGGTGGAAGTACAGATACTTGTGTAAAAAGAGACTTAAAAGTAGAAGTAAAAGTAGAAGTAATGATTCAACGTATTTACTTATGTAAACCTAAGAAAGTACTGGCTCTGAAATTTACCTAAGTACAAAAGTAAAAAGTAAAAATGATTTTTTTAACTCAATGACACATGATGCCTCTTTTAATAATTTAATTTATATACAACCTGCACAGTGCTGGTAGGGGGGAACACCACAGACACAATCTAGTTTTTGAGTGTGTGTGTGTGTGTGTGTGTGTGTGTGTGATGAAGGAGTAGGAGGACAATTTTTTTGTGGTTACAAATATGTATCCTTGTATGTACTTGTTGCAACAGGCAAGTGTTAAAGTGTTTTGGAAGCGGTTCACTGCTCGAAGCTTTCACTGATTTGTTAACCCAATGCTAGTGAAGGTATAGTTTATGACACAATACAAGATCATTTTACTAGACTGATTTTTTTTTTATTATTATTATTTAACTGAATATTAATAAGGGTAAAGTTTACGGCACAATACAAGATCATTTTACTGGACTAGTGGGTGCATATTTCTTTAGGAAAACATTTATTTTAGTTAATTTTAGTCTATTTATCACATTAGTGTAAATAATATTAATTACATTGAAAAATGCATTTGTAATTAAAATAATGATTTCTGGTCAAGATCCCCATAGATGTAGGATTTTATTGTCTTCATGAGAGCTCATCCCCTCCTTATGGGAAGCTCAGCTCCTATTGGCTCCCAGTTAATTCAAACAGTGGTTTTGAGCTGGTGTCATCATGATGATACCAAAGCTCTGAACTCTAAAACACTAGGCTCCCTATGCCCTATGCTATGTTGCCTGCTATATAACAATAGCATGAAATGCATCTCTTTTGCTGATGACATTGTTCCACTGGCTTCATCAACCTGGGACCTGCAAGCGCTTGCAGCTCAGTGTGAAACAGCTGCAAGGATGGACAACTCCTGCAAGTCTTCACACTTTTTTATTTTTTGTTACCCCTGTCCCTCAGACAACCTGAGTCCACCACTGGACAAATTATTTATTTAAATGTGCTTTATGAAGTTCAATCCATTTCCTTACATTAGTTTACGAGGCAGATCTGCCAGTGCCACATCCAATATGGCGGACAGGCTGACGAGCAAGGGGCCAACCCGCACCGTGACCTGTGAGGCATTCAAGAGAACAACGTTTATTGCAACACTTCTGGATGTTCGTTTTGTTATTATCAGTTAATGACGTTTTCCAACAATTAACGAATAAACTAAAAGGATCATAGTGCACAACCATGCGCTTATTTTCACTATTCTTCATTATCGATTTGTCAGCTGAATATTAATAATACACATAACACACTCTAACAGCAGTATTAACCAGCAGGTGGGGCTGATGGATTTGAGGAACCCACTATCAGGAGTCTGGCGAACAGATGAACACCATCACGTGAAGCTGCCACATGAATGGGAAAATAAAGGGTATATTTGAAATGTATTCATTTTAATGAATATGTACTTACTTTGACAGACTAACCTGTGTCTTGAGATAAGTATATAAAAAAGGAAATCCCTCAAAGCATCACCTGATTTATAGGTGTCAAGTTGTGTATAGTAAATCAACTATGCTGCTTGAATCTATATAATAAAACACAAACACAGCTAAGTGCAAAATCTGTGACAAATGAGGCAACCAAACACAGGGTAATTTTATTCCATTTATTTTTCTAATCTTACTCTCACTGCTTACCTTTAAATTGTTCTCTTTTTACAATGACTGAAATTATATTTTCCCAGTAACAATTAGGATTAGATCATTCAGGGATCTTCAAAAAAATAATATACAGCTGTAATCAATACTGTTATAATTTATACATTTATCTTTGAAAATATTAATAAATTTAACTCTTACAGTTTTCTCTTTTCTACAATATTCTCTTTTTAATCTTCCCATGTCACATAATGGCAAGCCATGCACTACTCCAGTAGTGATGTTTGTGCCTTCAGCAAACTTTCTTTGGACACTGGAAGTGAGTGTGAGAGAGAGAGTGAGAGAAAAGTTCACAAAAAAGACAATTTATATTTACAGTTTAGGTTTTCATTATTATAATTTAACAAACTGACAGTTGCGTGGTCAGTGCTTTCCCCCAGGGCTCATCATCAGGTTAGTTTTGAGGCAAAGTTTGAGACACAGAGGCACAGTGTTTAGACTAGCAAGCCAGTTTGTGTTTTCTTTCAGGGCGAGTTCAGAATCTGTTGATTTATTAGAACAGGATAATGTTACCAAAAGATCACAGACCCTGATAGATAGGTGATCAGTTCAAGTTGAAACATGTCTTTGGTCTTTTTGAAAGTAGGAGTTAAAATGGAGAAATTTGGTTGTTAAAGTGCAGTCACCTTCAGGTCTGCTAAAAGGGAATGTCACTGTGTAGTTATTCTGTTGCCATGGTCCCCAAACTATCTGTCAAACTCTCTACAATATGATGATGCAGGGAGAGATTTAAGTGTAGTCTAACCTGCTGTGTTCAAGTGTTATCCCATTTCCTGTCAGTAATGCAAAAGGGATTCATTACCAAAATGTATTAAATCTGTTGGAGCAAACTTCCTGCCACACTAAAAGGCAAGAAGCTGAACTCAGAAAAAGTCTTGGGGGTTGAGGTTATAAGTGTCATGTGTTGATAATGTGAGGTCTCAGGACTCCACTAATGGAAATTATAGCATGACTTGTCAGTCAATACATCAGACTGAATCAGAAGTTAATAAAACTCTTGTATATCCACTCAGGACCTGACTCCATCTGGGAAGACAACAGTAGAAACTGCAGACTGCAGCCATTTGTCTGACATCACAACCCTGAGGAGGTCACAGCAACGCCTGCATCATGGAAGAGCGCCACGACCTCAACAAACGCCCGATCCAAGCAGGTCACATTCAAGCTCTAGCACACAAAAGCCAAGTCGCCCCGCAGACAATGCTTTGCACATTTCTCTCGATTTCAATAAATTCTCCCCCTGACTCATTTACTGTGAATTAATTAATCAAATGTACAAAGATATATTCAGCAGAACAGATCACGGAGTGTGAGTTGTTGTTTGTGTCAAATGAAGAATAAATATCTGCATGTGATTTCAAACCAGGAAGAAAAAAAAAAAACATACTGTACACGCTACATGCTAGAGAAGAATACAGGCAGCTGTCTCTCAGCATAAGACAAGAAGAAGAAACGTCATTTTCTTCCAACTATAAAAATACCTAGAATCTAGAGTGGGTGTAGAAAAAACTTTACATGTACAAGTCATTTACATCCAAGGCCATTTTTTCCATGGAGTGGCAGGTGAAGAAGAGCAGTGGTGGACAGGGTGAAAAATAGGAATTCTTCATAGCTAAGTGGTGCAGAATGCCATGCTGTTTGGTCAAGAACAACTTCACCGACTGCACTTCAACGAGAAATCCATCAATATGTCTGGTAGGTATTTCATGTCCAGTTTGAGTCCAGAAACCAACAATGATGGCTGCGGGGTCCCAACAAACACAGCATCAGTCCATTAGTTTGTACATCCTTCAAATTGCTTCAGCAGAGGAATTAAAGAGCTTTGCTTCATCTGCCTTCCACCAGTGTCCACTTTCTTGCCAAGCATTATTGCTACCAAAGTCCGTCACGTCTCATCGGTATTAAATATCTGGTCTGGAAATGATCAAACTGGCCAACAGCTGTCAGAAAAGCTCAAGTGAACTCCTGGTGGCTGAAAAAATACAATGTGTAACTGAAAGTTCATCTCATCTTAAGACATGGCTGAAAAATGTCATTCATATTCTTGAATATTTCCAATTCGATACGACGTTAAACCTGGTATTTTGGTATGCATTTTTTTTAAGTGCGAGTGGGATGTCTGCAGCACACACCAACCCCCACACTGCTACTGTGTCAGTAGCTACTGATCCCACTCGACTCTATCTCCATTAATGATTTATGATGATTTCATCCCTTCACAATAAACATGTTTTCATGAACAAAACAATAATGAAATCAAAACAAAACTTAGTGCAAAGTACAACCATTTGATTATTCACATACAACTTGTCAAATGTCAGCAATTTTTGAGTCTCAAAAACATTTTTACCAACAAATCATTTGTGCAGCGAGACAGAACAAAAGAGTTGGTTACCTGGATAAGCTTGCTCCCCATTAGTTTCACTCAGCAGGAGAACACTGGGGTCAGGTGGGCTGTACTAAAAACTGAAATTATAATAAATACACCGCAATTCCCAGAATCACTCATCAGTTCCCTTCATGCTTAGTTCAAGTGTGGAGAGTTTACAGAGTGAGCAGGTTAGATTTTGTAACAGTACCCAATCTGCACTTAGTGAGTTAGTTATATTTGTGCCAGGGAGTGATGGGAAATGTAGTATTCTTTTCCACTTGAGGTTTCTAGCCCACCTGAGCTCCGGGACCCTGTTTCATTGTTTAAAAAAAAAAAAAAAAAAAAAAAAAAAAAAAAAAAAAAATGAGGCAAATTCTAAACCATCCAGTTCCTTCATTTGGGTCTTAGACGCTTCTATTGGTGTCACCAAAATCTACACTGTGCGGGGGAAAAAAAAAAAAAAAAAATATCAAACACCTCAAACACACACACACACAAACAGAACCCTCCGGGCGTTTCATAACTTGGACCTCTAGAAACGTCCCTCACTTGGGTTCACTGGAAAGACGGCTGAGCTTGGTTAAAGGACAGAACACACTATTTTGTTAGAGACTGCAGCACCGCATACTTTAAAGACAAATTCAAACAGAAGCTCCTGTCCAGCGCTTCATACGGCTTCCTCACTTTGTGACTAAAACACATTTCAGCCTGGTACAGGAAATCACAACCCACCCACCACCATCCCAGTTAACGCATGTATTGTGTGCATAATTAATGAAATGGATCACCTTTCATTTAAGGCCTTTCGGTACTGCAGAATTGATTGTTGTAGTTTTCTTTTTTTGAAGCTCAATCAAACATTGACACTTTGTTGTTTTTCTTTCGGAAAGGGATGGGAAGATGTTCTACACTTTCACTCAGTTACGAAGACTCAGGTCCCTCTAGCCAAATACATGGAAGTCACCAGAACCCAAGTGTATTCAGGAGGGTTAACACAACACGCTCACAAATAAGCACAGACTGAAGGGACATCTCACTGAAAATTGCTTATTTTTCCACTGACAGCCATGGACGTTTGGATGAGTTGAGTGCATTTGTTGTTGTTTTCCTACCAAATTGATGTCAGAATATTTTTACATCCTTTGTTCTGAGTTTTCTTTTATGTCTCCCAATATTTCTAACAGCCTGAGGAGTCACTGTTCATGGCCATCTGGCTGCTTGGTGTCTATTTGACCTCTAAGATGGAGGGGTTGCACTCCATGATGGCCACAATGATCTTGTCAATGTAGTCCTGGAGTCTGTAGTTGATCTCCTCCTGTTTGTGGACGGCCTCCATCAACTAGAAAGAGAGGAGCAGGAAACAGTTTAGATAAAAGAAAGAGTACAGAAAAACACTTAAATTCAAAAGGCGAAGCGAAAAGGAAAATGTTTCACGACTTCCTTCTCAGTTTCTAAAACCGACCTCAACACGAGACACATTGTTGATCTCTGCTGCCAGGGAGTCGGAGAAAGAGGCTGACATCAAGTTCTTGGCTCCCTGGATGCTCAGGTTGATGATCTGGCCGTTCAGTTCGTCGTTCTGCTCCTTCAGGCTGCGGTTGTCCTGGAGAGGTTAAGTTGTGTGGAACATATCGTGAATAAACAGAACAGGCCGGATCCTAAATCATGCTTGATTTCCAGTGTAACACGAGGATGCTCAGAATCTACCTGTTTGAGCCGCTTGATCTCTTGCTCCAGCTCAGCTTCGCGTGTGCGGGTCTGATATTCCTGCAGCCCTGCTCCAGGTGTTCGCCCTCGCTTCGCCTCAGCCTCCAGCTTGTAGAGCTGTAGGTGCTCAAGCTGTTTACGTAAGTCCTCGATGAGCTGAGACACAACAAGAGACAACACTTACTAAAGCCATTAGGAAGCAAAAACGCTTGATTATTTCAGACAAGAGCACCTGACACATGCTACTCTCTGCTGTGTTGTGATATTTAGAACAGAGAGGACTGTTTATTTTGAACTAGGGCTGTCAAAGTTAGCATGTTGACGCAGATTAATCACGTTAACTTGTAAGCTGCTAAAATCAGAGTGACACCACATTAGCTCTTCTAAGCTCTGTGTTTGTGAAAAGAACGTCTCTTTCACATTACAAATTAATACTATAATGATGCTCTTTGGTGGATTATTTATTTGCCGAATTACAGGAGAAGCTTGGACAGACTAAAAATAGATGGTTAATCTAACTCTATCAGCACGTTTGGCAACAAATTTCGGGCAGGTTGTCCAAGTAGAGTTACTTTCTCGGAAGTTAACGCGTTAACGATTAATTAGTTATTGCGCTAATTTTGACAGGCCTATTTTGAACATATGAAAACCAGCGGCACCTCCTGAGTGCATTCCTTCTCCTTGTGGCTCTGGTGGCGCTCATGGCTCAGCTTGTCTGCCATCTTCTTGCGGGACTCAATCTCGTCCTGCAGCTTGTCGAACATAGTTTCCGTCTCATCCTGCAGCTTCCTCTTCTCCTGGAAAAAACCAAAGAATCAAAGGTGATGAAGAGGAGTGAGAAATGGAAAAGAGGAGGTGAAAAAAGCCAGAAGACGACCTCAGTTGCTGCTCTCACCTCCTCTAGTCTCTCGATGTTTGCTCGAAGACAGGGAACACAAGACCTCAGCTCGCTGTTCTCCTCGTCCAGCTGCTGAAGTCTGAGAAATACACACGGATCCACATCAGAAACCTACAGAACCACCTAAAGTACTAACAGCTGATGCTAAACAACAACTCTATACCACAGGACAACAGCTTACAAACAGTGGCAGATTAGTAGCAGAGGGTGGCAGTGTAGAGCCACGAGTCCTGAAAACCAGCAACATGTCAACCGTTGGCATCACTGTGAGTTAATGTGTTTTAATACACCATTAAATACAACACAGCAAACACCAAAACGTAAAAAAAATGATCAAACATTGATTTCGTTGGAAATGTCCAGCTGAAATGTTCACAAAACACCTGAAGAACAGCTGAAGGCAATTCCATCTAAAGTTTTGTTCTTTAAAGGCATTTTACTCATCAAAATAACACACTGAGGGATAACACTGTTTAATAAACTACCGGTAAGTAACGTGTGTAGACATTATATATTCTTAACACAAGCAGTCACCTGGCCTGCAGGTTTTCCAGCTCCAGCCCCCTCTCCCTCTCCAGCTTGATCAGGGCCTCCTTGTGACGGCGGGTCTCCTGCTGTAGTTTGTCATCAGTTTGGAGCTCCTGCTCCTTCAGCTGCTCCTCCAGGGCGTTGGCCCGGTGCACCAAATGAAGGTTCTCCTGTCGCAGCCTTGCATGCTGCTCCCCTGACGACTCTGACTCCTTTTCCAGCTCCGCAACTCGACGCTCAAGGAGGAGCACCTGAGAAAAGTATGCGTCAGTGACACAAAAAGATGTGTTGTAAGAGTAATCAACTGCAAAGCATTAACAGCACTGATGTATCAGTTTAAATATGAAAACAGTCCTTTAACAGCTAAAACAGGTAGCAGGTGTTGCTGAAAAAAAAACAGTTAACTTCCTTGACAGAAGAGCTAACCTTGTCTGTGATGTCGTTGTCGGCGAGCTCCAGGATGTCCCGCGTCAAATCGCTCATTGTGTCCAGGGTCATTGAGCTGTTCTGGAGGAGATGTCTGCATATGGAGAAGAGAAAAAAAAAAACCATAAATCCCGGGAGACAGTTCACATTTGACAAACCGCTGTTTCTGTCACGATCACACCAGAAATACGAACCAAGTGAAACTAGAGTAACTGTTTGGCTCACCTTGCTACTTTCTTGCTGGACAGCCTCTTGCCAGCGCTGGATGGGAGACAAAACAACAGGAAAAATGGTCAGGAAGAGAAAATGGATAGAGGAAAGAGACACCATCTCCTAGTATTTGTCCTACCCCCCCGTCTCTCTGCTGGAAGAGGATCCCCACATATTGAAGTGTTTTTTGAGCTATAAGACATCCACACAACACAGCAAATCAACAAAAAAACAACAACAGAGTATTAACAGAGTCTATAATGTGCTGATTTAGGATCAGTTTCAACCTTTCACAGCATTACAGAAACTTAAAATAAAACCTAAAATAGAAGATTTATGGATTTCTGCCGTTCTGAATCATTGCAAATTCAGTTGCGGAACTCATTAAATAGGATTTCAGTATCACCAAGTTTCTGTAATACAGCTAGTGGTCAGTAATCCTGGATCAGCAAGTCTGTTCCGATAAAAGCAGGCTCTCTGAAAAGCTTTACTTCGCTACCAGTAGTCATTCTGCAACAACTCACATGAAGCATGAGGACAATGACATGGAGAGCAAATAATACTGGGATACCACTCACCTGTGATACCTGTTTCATAATACCACAATCAATTTATGACGATTACTTCCAGATGGGCAAAGTGTTTGTTATGCATGATAACAATGGGAAGGAGCCAGCTAGCACCATCTAAAAAGTGAAATGAAGCCACTGAAATAGCCTAAGAGGATTTTTTTCATCAATAAATGATAAATATGAAATATTAACACACTGCAACTGGCACACAAAAACAGGGTGCAGATGAAAAAAAAAAAAAGCTCAGGGACAGTGTGACGATAGATGGGCGTAAAACATACACAAAATATATAATAATGTGTGTGAAAAGTACTGTAGCGTCGTTGCCAGTCCAATGTGGCATGCACAAATTGTGAGGACATGCATGACACTGCATCTAATCAGCACTGCAAACACACAGCTTGTGGTTGAAGTGGGTTGTGAATGAGGCGTTACCTAGTCATCTCTAGGAAATTGAGGCGAGTGGAGAGGTCCTCGAGACGACTTATTTGTTTGTGACACTGGCTACAGAAAAAGTCCAGTGCCTCCTCCCTGAGGAAGCTCTGAAAGCAGTCAGGGAGAGGAGCAGGTGCACTGGAGAGAGGAAACAGGGAGGAAGAGGAGGAGGAAGTAATAGTGAGTGATGGTCAAGAAGGCGGTGCGCTGAGGTGGGACAGGAACACCTCTGGGGGTGGTACAGGACGGTGTTCTTTTGAGTAAAGTGTGAAGAGGACAGTGGGAGGGAGATGTGAGACAGATTGTGATGTGTCTTTTTGGATAAAACATTCCCAGAGAAAGAATGTCTTCATCTCTTTTCAGCGCTGAGACTTTCTTCCCTGCTGCCAAAGACTGCGGTCCCTTCAACCTTGGCATCTTTGCCGCGAACTGAGAAAACCGACAGAATGGTTAAAATGAAGTCAAATGGACCTGAAAGACTGAAACTCTGGAGCAAACACAAGCAGATTATTCCAATGTTTGGTGTCTGTACCCTCTCCTCACCTAGCCTCTGCCAGCTGATTGTTCATTCAGGGAGTCAGAGTTGTGCAACACGATGGCACAAGTTCCTGTTTATGTGGGCAGGAACATGGCAGACCTGTGAGTGAGCCTCACTTGATGGTCATATGAGTCATTTTGTGACAGCATGAAGGACGACTTGGTTAAAGAATGCTTACAGTGATATGTTTTTGTGTAGTCACAGCACTGTGATATGTAGACAGATAAATGTGGGGGTGTATGTGTGTGGGCAAACGCTGCTACATGATGAGTGTGATTTGCTCAAAGCACAGTGACGCATTCACACTGAGTGGGTGAAGTTTGTGGGAGGCAGTTATTTTTTTGGGTATGATTTTTCGCTTGTATGCTATGTAATCTTTCACATCCTGCATGAAATTCACAGATTTCATTTTAGGTATTTATTTACAATTCTAAATGATCATTTGAGGATACATAATTAACCTACTGGTATATCTGTTTTATCAATTTGTACATCCTATTTGAATTCTATCAAACAGATTCCAAAAAATCCTAAACACTAAAGAGTTTACCACTATTATTATTCTTGTTTTGTTAGTGCCAGCTTGTTTCTTTATTGTCAATGGGCTGCAAAAACTAGGCAGTTAGTTTGTTGTTAGCTTCCTGGCAAGACAAATCACAGAAATATCACCCAAGTGGGAATTACACATTATCCGGCTTTTAATCTGTGATGAAAACAGAGGAGGAGGGTTGGAAAAAGATGACTAGGAAAAAGCTGGAACACCAAAGGCTGGTGCCATGGAAAGGAGAGTGTGCATGTGTAATGATTGTTGGTTATGTCACAAAGTCAATGCATATCTGAACTGCTGCTACAGAGGCAAAGCTCGTTGCTCCTCAGAGTGTCTGAAAATCAACCTTCTGTCTATCCCAGAAGGTTTGGCAACAGGTGCCACCCTTAAAACCGAAACAGACTACTTAGGATCACAAACCAAGGGCAAATGAAAGGCGCCATAGTTGTAGTAAAGGCTGATAGAATGAACTTTGTATTTATTTCATTTCTCTTTGCCCTTTGTCAGAAAAGGAGGCAGATAAAGGTGGGAAGGACGTCTCCAGATAGCTTTTATCAACGTTTGACCTCGGTGTCTTGGTTGAAAGAGAAATATTTTCTCTGAAGAATGTAAACATGAGCTTTTAGACCTGGACAAAACAGCTGAGAATGTGATACTGTCACACCTCTTATCATGAAAGGCTGACAAAAAAAGAAAGTCTGGTGAAAACCCTATTAATGTTCACATCAGTTAAATACCCTAAAGTTCAAGATGTAAAAAGTTTTCTTTGGTTTACAAGCTCGTACCTGGGAGAGAGCAGAGTGGAGACATTGATCTGCTCGGGTGTTTGTGTGAGAGGGGAGTCGGCCTCCACTTCGGTCCCCTCCACGGCGCTCTCCAGCAGCAACTCTGACGTGTTACTTTCCCCAAAGTCCTCAAAGTGCTCTTCCTCTCCGCTGATGACCGTCACCAGCGAGCTGTTATGGAGCTCAGAGTTCAGGGAAAACCTGAAGGGGGCACATGAGAATGGATAACCGTGTTAGTGTCTCAGCCCACTTGTGTGTACAACAACAACAACAACAACAGGGTAGTTAACTTCAGGCCCGAGCCAGAAATAGAGGAAAATGTGTCAAGTTTAGACAGGATAAAAATGTCCGTCTGACTGGGTATAAACAGTCACATAACCATCCATTTTCAAAACCACGATCAAACCAAACAAGGCCAGCCTCTTGAGATCTTTCAAAGAAAATATAACACACATGAGGAAAAGTATCTGGATGACAAGTTGTTGGTAAGTTGGACCCAAAAGCCTGCTGTAAATCCAAAACAAGCACAATTAATCTTCTCCCAGGAAGAGCGGCAATCTAGACAAGTTGGATGCTCGCTTGTCTTCTAAGGTAATCTGTTAATTCACATTAATCCCAAAGTCTGCTTTGGCTGAAACAAAATGCCTCGCCGTTGAAGCAAAACCATGATAGGAGCACTTGTGAGAGGAAGCTTCAGGTAGTTTGAAAGATGGTCCCGACTGCACTGACAGAAATGGCTGTGACTGTGGCTTTCATAATTGGCTGGTTATTTTACACCACTGTGCAAACCTCTACTGTGGTGGAGCTGTTGAAGTGTTAACTGTGAATTATGACACTCCAGTAAATAAAGTCTTTGATTTTGATTTAACAGGAAACCTGGAAAGCAGGTCTTTCCTGTTGTCCAACGTGATGCCTTAGATGTCTTAAGCACACACAGGATGAGGATGTCCGAATCAGCAGAAAAACTCTGCCTTCTCAGCACACGATGACAAAGCCCATTTTATTTGTTAACAAGACTAATGACAATCATCTGTCCGATTCAAAGCTAAAAGTGTGAACACCTAAAATCATATAGTGTTACACAAAAAAGCAGTCAGACTGCAAATGACAACTTGCCATCTACAGACTCTTTTAACAAGACAATAATGCAGTTACAGATGTCCTGTACAAACACTGGTCTCGACTGGTTAAATAGTAACAGAGGTGATTATTCATCACTTACCCTGTACTTAGGCTCTTACTACTTGGCCCCATACTGAGGTCCCTCATACAGAGGGACGGCAAAGAGAGCGAACGCATCTTTGAATGCCCTCCGCTGCCCTGGCGTGAGAGCCTTGGAGCAGCTGGAGTCAAAACACCGGACAACCAGAGTGGAATCCTGAAGTTTCACAGGTTACACCAATTTAAAACAAAACCACCTCTCTCCAATTCGGAGAAAACAAAAAGGCGCTGCTTTTGTAAAGTCTGTGCTGTTCATGAGCTGCCACTCGGTGCCAAATGACTGATGTTGCATCGTCTGTGCCACCCAAAAGACTTGAGGCTGCACCAGAAAGGATGCACCACAAGTCGGTTAATCAGATTTGAGGCTAAGCAACGGCCAATAGACAGTCCTGCTGACCGTCCGAGGGCAAAATGTGTGTGGGGACACGGGTAGGACAGGGGAGGGTGGGGGTGGCTAATCCTGTTAGATTCTTAATCCCTAGTCCAATGCACATACTCCTACCCTGGGTATAGCTGGTCTAACCCATGGCAAAGTCTCAGTTCACTCACTGAGCTTTTTGTTGCATTTACTGAGTAAATGTTGAATCTCTGTAAGTAGCACCTTGTTCGGAAAAAATAAAGAAACACTGATCTCTATTAACAAAGAGGTGAGTTTCTGGAAAACAGAAGAGAGAATATAAAGGTCAGTATTAGGTTCCCATCAGAGGGGTAGTGGTATGAACAAGTGTGTGGGGGGAGAGAATGAGATCAGCCCGCACAACAGAGAGAGAAAAAGGGAAAACAACACAAAAAAACCTGCTAAGTCAACACTTCCTGGAATTCAAGGCTCAATCATGGAATGGGAAGTCCACACACATCCCTGTCAGGCAAACCACTCCGAGCCGTCACCAAGCCGGACAGACGGGTCATAGCGTCAGCAGACAAGGCCTCAGTTCTCTGCACTTCCTCCCTCGAGTTTGCCCCTGATGCTATATCAACAAGAACAGACAGGACTATATGCACAGACACACTGCTGGCCTGCAGTAACTACCTGTCCTTAACAATGAAGAGAGAATAAATCAATCAATTAAAATGAGAGAAAAAAATTACACTCAGGATCAGGGTTTGATTTTCCATTATCCAACTAGTCTGATGCTCTAAATCACAGTTTACTTTTACTAAAGACGCTCCATTATAATGCCAACCCTTTCTGATGTAGGGAAATCCATTTTGAAAACACTGGTGAAACAGACTGACAGCTGTGAGAAACTCATCACACCAGCCCATTTGACAGTAAAATAGGAGAACATTTACTATTTTAACTCCTGACATAACAGCAGACTTTCCAGTGCATAAACCTAATTAAGTTGCAAAACTCTAAACGTGATAAGAAAATATTAAAATAATCCAAATCCAGTCCAAAGCAACCATAAGCTAAAAAGACATGCAAATCACTGTGACAAGTGGTTCCTGAAAAACACACCTAATGGTCCAATTCTTGCAAGGATTAATATAAAAAAAAATATTCACTCGCTGAGATCATGAAGAGTTTATGCCATTAAAGAGAACATGAAGAGAGGATCCACTCAGAGACGCACCGACTTGAGGAAAGACTGGTGGACGGGCTTTTCTGCGTCCAAGGTTCGCATGCTTACACATTTTACTAAGTTATCTCTCAATGCGAAACATCAACAGGCAGTTTGCAGGCTGCCGCTGACAATACATGGAGCATAAATTCACAAAGAGCTGCATTTAACTGAAAACAAAACGGATGATGATTAAGAGGCCGTATGTTTGACTGACTTTCTTCTCACTGGTGCATCTAGAGGGTGATAAAGGGGTGGCTGTCTATTGCCTCGTTTTAAGCTGCCTGTCTGGTGACCCAAATTGAACCCAAGTGATCCAGCATTGGGCCGGCAATACTCGCAAGCCCCACGTGATCTGTGTGAAGGCAGGGCAACTCCAGGGCTAACCCTCAGTCTCAGACTTAACACATTTACGGTAAATTCTGCAGCGATTCCGAACAGCATTATGACGTCCAACAAGGGGATTGCAACTGATGATGTATCACAGAAGTCGTTCGGGGTCGCAACTCGGCTTCTCAACATCAAACACAAATCAGAGCAAATTGACTATGTCTAATGCTCTCTGAGAAATTTATACCGACCTATTTCCGCCATCTTCAGGGTCGTGCAGAGTGGCCTCGATGCCGCTGTCCGTCTCCACGTCCTCGTGCATCTCGGGGGGCACGAGGGCCCCGGTGTCCTCATCAGTGAAAGTCTCACACTCACTGTAAGTGCTCTCGGAGCCCAGGTAGGCACTGTCTGTCACCTCATTTTGCTTTGGTTACAGAAACAGAAGAAGAACAAACACATTATAGTACACTCATCAAGCTGGACTTTCTGCTCAAGAAAACATCAAAGTATTATTCAACAAGCTGTTACTCTTCTTATAATGATAAACAAGACTAAGCACTATGATTATTTTTGGTTCTGGATTTTAAATGTAAAAAAAAAAAATCAGGAATATTTGATTAACTGTATGAAGCAAAAGGCAGACAGGACACCTATAGCTTGATAAGTGTGAAAATGATGCCATTTTCAAAGATTAGAGGTCTAGTTTTAGACAGGCCTGTTAGTTAGCTGCCAATCATGCCGGCAACCAAAGAAAAAAAAAATAAAAAAAATCACACAGCATAAACAGGCTTCGAAGACAGTCTGCTGTGATTCAGGTGGCTGTTCCAAGCAAAACCTGCTGCATCAACACCTCTAAGCAACAAGTTCAACCAAAATGAGAAGGCTCTAGGCTTTCAAAGCAACAAAAAAAGCAAATGCTTAACACAAAACCCATACACTGATACATGCCCAAAAAAACTGAACATCTGAAGCTATTAGCAGCTAGAGACACACAATCAGGTATTAGAGCTGTGAAGCAATAATGAAGGCATGACAGGTGAGTCGTGCTGGAAAGCAGAACGTACCATTATAAATGCAGCGTCAGGAGAAGCAGGGCCCAGAGGGCTATCCGCCATGCCCACAACCATTCTCTTTGCTCCAGTCTCACTGACAGGACGGCCGGCCTGCCATGGGAGCTAATAATTACTAATGCTTCCTCACCTTCACCCTCAGAGAGTTTGAGGAAAAAAAGGAAAATACTGTAGCAGCTTGTTCAGCTCTGCTGAGTGGCCAGAGGGGAGGAGACAGAGACAAAGTCCAAAGAGTGGCAGACGTCAGCTGCAATGCTCAGCAAGCAGCTTTCCATCCGGCAGGTCTGAGTTAAAACACACCACACAACTGGCCGAATGACTCTTTAATCTTTCCTGGCTCCTGGGAGCGCCACTTCCTGGCCCAGTGTGACTGTTTAAATCATCAAACCATGTTCTTGGTGTCACACACTGCGCAGTGAATGAGGGCTGTCCCTCACAACAACCAAAGTCATAACTGTCTGACTGAGAGCCAACAGAAAAAAAACATGCTGTTAAGCTATAACACAGTAGGTGCATAACCTGTTGTGCTGTTCACAGTTACGGCTGCGACGTGGTTCAATTTGAGATTCAAAATGTGAAATCTGGAAACGGCAGAAAAATATTTAGTAAAAGGAAAAAAAATGGGGTGTTGCTTTTCTCTCATGCCAAGCCTCAGCTGAGCAGCCTCACCTTGCCTGTTTTGAAAGCAAACAGGGCTGGAACAGCGCAGCCATTGAGAGTGAGGAACCCTTTTCTGCCAGAAACTCTGAGGGGAAAAACAAGGCCATGGGCACAGGTGTGCACACAAACTTCACTAAAACTCTGCTTAGTGGGCTCCAGTAAACAGCAAAGATGCTTAAATACATCATTGGATCCTATGCATCGTCAGTGGCTATTTTCAGTTCTATTTGAAATATTTGACAAAAGCATAAGAAGTAGAGTTAAAACACTTCAAAATACTAAGCTCTGCGGATGCATCACTCAGGAAATATTACAAAACACAGGACAGGAAGACCTGCTTCTCACTCTGTTTTGGTGATTTAATAGAAAAATAATTTCCTGGAAGTCCATTTATCTTTATATTTTACCCTCAGCATATATAATTATAATATATGAAAGGGCTTTCTATGTCAAACAGCTTTTAAGAAGGCTTATATTGTGTTCTGCAGCCCTGGAGCAGCCATTAAATCCAATGAGACCATACAAAAAACCATCAGGCATTGTGTTTCTTCTGTCAGATTTACTGGTCTCAGCAAACAAAAAAAAAAAAAATAGGGGTTCTATCAAAGCATTTCAGATGAATGCTTGATTTTAATGAAATAATTAACTCATGAAGCCCAAGAAATGCACTGAAATGGAGAAACCCCATTTGCACTCTTGTGTATGGTACATAGGTCTGCATTTCCATACCATACCAAAAGAGGGAGCTGACAGCGCGCCATGTGCAGCCACAGTCGGAGCCCTGCAGTGCTCTCTGTGCACACAACAGCAGAAACATTCCAATTTTGCAGCGGCCAGCAACAAAGAGGGTTAAATATACAACTTTCGCGCACAAAAGGAGACAGGAATCCCAGATATGCTAACCAAAACTGTAAAAACACACACAGAAACTGAGGCCCATTCCAGCTAATTCAATATTTGTCAAAGAATACTCGAAAGCTGAGACAGCCAGATGCTATTTAGTGTCAGGCAAACCAGGGTGTTCAGTCTGTGGAACGTGCACAGAGTGGTAATGATAGCTCTGCAAGCCACTCAGTGAATTACAGTGGGAAAAGTGAGAGTGCATGGGGAGTTCAGCCTGTGACCTTCACACTGCTGTGTGCACCAATGGGAACTGAAGGGAAACTGACTGGACCACATAGAGACCCCTCACCTCGTCGTACTCCTCTGGGCAGCCCACAGCTCCATCGCCTGGACTGTAGTTTACGCTGTAGAGCGCTGGCTCTGGACCTGTAGATATGAGAGGAAGTAGATGGGCTTAATGTGCGCAAGATAAAGTCAAACAGCAAAGGAAGCTCAACAAACACAAGACTGGTGCATGTAGCACAAGTGCAAACAAACAGCCTTTATTAGGAACGAGGCATCACAGCAGGTTATGGATTTAAGTTCATGTTTCATAAAATGTACCATGATAGTACTAATAGACTGAACATTCAGTGATATGGTGATTCTTTCTCTTTTTATTCATTTTTTTTCCAAGTATAAAACATTGGACAAAAAAAGATTAAAACCAAACAATCAAGATTTTCATGTTTGATATGTAAGACACATTTCTATCATGTTTAAAATGCATTGTGAACAAGAACACAATTACACTTGTAGGAGCCTGTAAGCATTTATTTCTGAAATACAAAATAATGATAATGATACAGTGTATTGGATATTACTGGTACTTTATTTATAGTCCACTTTGTGGTTATTAAAATATTAATTTAAATGTCTGCTAAACTCATAAAGAAGTTATATGGTGCTGCTGTAGGACTGTAGGAATTGCATGTCAGAATTAACGGATAAATGTCACACAGTATAACAATAATTGTACTAAATTACTGCTACTCTAATTTCAATCAATGTATTACATATATATTACAATGTTTTGTTTTAATTTCACTTTACTTTATTCTTAACCATGAAACAGGGCAATTTTATCAGCAGAAAAAAAAAATCTTTCTTTAATGTGTTTGCTTAAGTATGCAATCAGCACACTTTACAGTGTGTCCTAGCTACACTACTTCGGCATATTTACAGTCAGCAATCTGAGCGTGATGTGACCGTCATTATGTAACTTTTACACTCACATTTCAAGGGCTGTAGAATGTCATGTAGGTAAAGTGTACAGGGAAAATAAAACAGTAAAAAAAAGGGACAAGAAGCAAACCATGGCCAATTCAAAAGCATCAATACAGGCATCTGTTGAGAGCACCCATGGACAAGCAATGTAACCTGAGATGCACCAACAACATGGAGCCAGTGTGGCTCCTGTATCTAGTAAACAGAGTTGTGAATAGCGTCCTACTGAGAGAATAGAACACAAACACAAACAGTGTTCTTGAACACTGCCAGTAGAGACCCAAGGGTTTCTGTGCCCCCTCGTCTTATGTAACCTGGCTGTTGCCCTTTGAGACTCGTACACATTTAGTGAAATCTTCACTGAAAGGTGCTGTGCAGGAGAAGCTGGCTTCTGTTTGAGCACCACGCCTGCAGTCTCTTAGCGTAAAATCCAAATATCAGACCACAGAAACATTTTCAAGAGCAACTTTTGTTGTTCCAGACATGCAATAGCCACTACAGGAGGCAAGGCATTTCCACTGCCGGCGGACCTGCCTGTATTAAAAGGTATCCCTGCCAATAACAAGTAGTGCAGAAAAAAAGGTGGAGTCCAATGAGGTTTATATTGAACACAGCTGGAAGAGCAGGTTTCACCCTCTGATTACAGCATGGGTGGTGGAGAAACAGAGGGAGAGCATGACGTCGTAACAAAAGAAAAAAAAAACAAAAAAAACCTACACTCCACCTTTCCAAGCACAGTGGAATTCTGTCAGCAGTGTGTGAGCGACCTAGAAGTTACAGCAGAGATGTGCTCTTTACACACTAAAGGGAAACTACCTTATAATTCATGCTGATTACACAGAAAAACACAGACCTGATACCTGGCTGGATTCTGACCCATAGCATTATGGTTACATGATATGCAAGCTAACCAAACAAACAAACCAAAACAACTTCAATGACCCATGACTACAGTTAACATTTTTGGTGATATACTGTATAAGCACAGCTTGTGTTTTGTCAGTGTATGGCAGGTCAGTGTTATCTGAGGGTGAAACAGAGAGAGAGGAGAGTAAATAATTTAGGTGAACAGGACTCTCTGCCACTCCCGCTCTGAGACACAGCCAACGAGCCCATGTGTCTGTGCATCTCATGCTTTCCAGTGCATGACTTATTAATGCTGAGAGTAAGAGGAGCTGTGCAACCCAGAATGAGTGGGAAAGAGCGCTTTCAATCAATAGGCTGAGCGGATTGAGGCGAGCGCCGCACTACTGCAGTGACGCCACCACAACCTGCTCAGCCTGTCAACACAAGCGCCATGTGCTGTCAGGCGCCACAGGGCTGAAACTCTTTGTCATGATGGCACACTGGGGTGTCTCAATCATCACTTCACAAACTGTTATGACCATTGACATCAAAGTCAGTCCAAGAGTTAGATTAGATCAGGTTTACTGCTGCGCTAAGGTGACATAACTGTTCCCAAATTAGGAGGGAAATACAGGACGAGTCTTTACAGCAGTTTTTAGAAAGCGTATTAAGTGGAACAGTAGGGCAGCAACATGGTTAAAGACAGTTGCTGCATTTTGAGTCAAGTTAGAAAGAACTTGGGTGAGTCTTCTGCTTTTGCTTTCAAGATCAGCTAAGCGATGGATACAAACATACTGTTGTTAACAACAATATTTAGCACCATGGGGGAATGCAGAGACTAAATGGAGGTGCAAGAATTTGCTGCTGTTTTATAACAACAGCATAAGGACAATGACAGGTTAGCTAAAATAAAAAACAAAAAACAAAGAGAATTGTGTTCTTACACATCAAGTACTGCAGGGACTGTAGATGAAATACTAGCATCAGTTTGTAGGACTATTTTATTGAACAGGAGTTCAGCATGTGTCACAGTTCTTTGATTTGTCCAATAAGAGTTTACTGCATATATTATACATGACAAAAACAGGACATAATACTTTTAGTAGGTAGGTTTCACACGGATCCTTCATAAAGGGAGTACTACTGTGAATAAAGGGCTTTAAAGTGAGCACATGCTACTTGCATGACATTAAAACACGCCTCTCATGACTCACCTCCATTGCTGATTGCAGAGATTCCACGGTGGAAGTCTTCAAAGCTGATCACTCCCAGTCCACTGGGATCCAAAAACTTGGTCAGATCCTTCACCTGAAAGATAAAAGTAGCATTCAAACATTAATTACAGCAAAAAAAAAATCCTCCCATAACTCCATCATTTGTTCTGCCTAGATTCAAGATTATGTCATGGAGGTGGAAGTTTATTTTCACACTGATTTCAATAGAAAAGCACATGCAGCAGAACATTACTCAGCGTAAGCTGCATAAAACTAGTGTGAACTCTTTCTTAAGGTCACTTCACTGACATGACAGTTTTACTGCAGAAAAAAACTACAAGGATTATGATTATAGAGGGGCAAAAAGTCACCAATAAAAACAAAGAATAACAGCTTTTGCTGAAGTAGCAAGTGTTTCTGTCTTTATTGACTTCAGGGCAATTGAGAGTTCACCAGGATTTTACAGTGTGCAGCAAGAATACAGCCTTTACTCTCTCCCCTCTTCTTTTGAAAAAAAAAAAAAAAAAAAGAACTTAAAAATGCAAAACAGACATTTTCAAAGTAATAAATATAAACCTGTAGTGTCTTTTTTATATTATGATATACAATAATCTCAGATCTTTTAAAATGCATGTATAGCATATGATGTGAAGCAAGCAATAAAGCCTTTTGTACACAGAAACTTTCAGCTGTCAGATGGGTTATGCAAGCGCACCTACACACTGTACAGTATATTCCTACAGTAACCTGGCAACAAGCAGATTTGAGCTTCAGTAACCACAGGACGTCAGAGCATTTAAAAAAAGTGTGGTTACTGGTGGCGGCAAGCGATCAAAATCTATTGGCACAGATAAAAGCACAAGTGATCCGTCACAAAATGATGCTAACCACATTATAAAAGTATAATTTAAGGCGTGTATCACTGACGAAGTTAGCTGGGAGGCCTGAGAGAATAGTGGGCGAGGTTTCTGTGGTTTCAGCTCATTTTATTCCTCGAGAAACAGAAGCACACAATGTGAACATGGCCATCTTAAAGAGCCTTTCATTCTGAGCGCAGCCTCTCTCTCTTCTACACTTTTTAGATCAATCACACACCAAAAACAAGTTGATCTGCTTAGCAACACTGAGCTCTGACTCAGGGGGCTGAAGCTACTAATAAAAGGACTCCCGACAAACCCGTGGATTATGATCTGGGTTTGGTGAATTAAGCCCAGCTGTACTTAGAGAGAGAAGGGGAGTGGCTGATCTAACGGAGCGGTGGTTCACACTGCGATGCTAAGTTTAGCATGTGGATTCAAGGCTCATCTGACTTCCTCCTCTGCTATGCTAAATCTTTCCATACAGTAGATGCTGAAGCAGGAGGGGTTGGTGAACTGCATGGCTGAGGTCAGTGGTGGGAGTTAGGATGCAGCTTTTCATTTTTGGTTTCTCGACAGAACATCACAGGTCACAGAAGATCATTTTGTTCCATGAATCTATTCTGCTAGGTGAGGTGAGAAAACTGAGTGAGAAATTAACTATTTGTGTCTATAGTCCTGCTGACATTTTTACAGTAACGTCATAATGAGCGATGAATTACAATTAGCCATTACATCTATTGTAAGAGACTGCCGCAGTATTCTATATTAATATACGACTGAACCACTGTAAGAGCCGAGGCAACTGGAGGAATACTATAATGTGGACGCAATCCATGGCCTACATCTGCACAGCACTGCCAAGCCCCTCGAGTCTTGAGAGCCTGTTGGCTATTCCTAGGTCTAACCTAAAAACTACAGGTGAATGTGATTTCAGTCATATTTTGGCCTACACCCTAAGAAAGCCTCTCCACAGCTGTGTTAGTGGCAAACTGCTTTATTCTGTTAAAGCAGTCACTGTCACTTTTCGCCAGGTTATATCCTCATTCTTTGTTAATGTACTAATGACAAAAACAATGTGAGAAAAAATGCCCCTGTGTGCATTAAAGCCTTTAGGTAATGATGAAACAATGACTCTTATTTGCACATATTTTATATTTTATTTCACATGTCAGAAAAAAAACTTATATCTTATCCTAGGGGAGTAAATATTAAAACTAAAGAAGCTGGAATCAGAGAATTTTGACTTTTGTTTTGAAAAAGCTAATAGTTGTAACTATTTTTTTAAAATGTAATTCACTATATTACATAGATAATCATAATTATTACACAGAGCAAGCACAGGCCTGAGAGACAGCGGTGAGGCAGATAAAAACTAAATTCAAAGGCAACTCTGTCAGCTCTGCTGCTTAGAGGAGCGATGAAGACACTGTGTGGTTTTTCTATTTCCACTATTTGTGTCTAATCAGTACCGGGGCACGCCTGACTGCCTCCACACAGACCACTGTTGTGCATAACCCCATGGAGAAGAATGCCCTTTGGTGAGAGTCTCTCCTGGAGAGGAATTCACAACAGAGCCAAAAGAAAAACTCTCACAATCGTGATCATGGGCCTTGTGGCAAAAGATGGTGAAAACGTAAAAGAGAGACTAATGTGAGGATATAAAACATTAACACTCATACAAACAAAAGTGAACTCAGGAGAGGGGACGTTTCAGGGCACGGGACATTCCAGTGTGGATTAGAGGGGCAGTACATAAAAGCAGCGGGTGAGGGGAGGTAAAAGTGGGGTCGGCAGTGTCGACTGACAGGAAAGACACGACCACAATGCAGTTCAGCATGGCTTTTGTGCAGAATTGGGGTCAAAACCAGTGAGTGAAACCAGTGAGTGGTGGTTAGAAAGACCTTTTTCAATAACTGAATTCAGAGATTTGGTACATGCCTGCAAGATATCTTATGTTTGAGGTCATTTTTCTGGTAGACATCAAAAGGCAGAACGGTACATGCATGCATGATAGCAGGTCAGAATGAAGAGCTCAAAGTGAACGACACAGATTTGACATCTAAAGCCTGCAAATCAACCTTTTTATATAATACTACTCATGAAGAAAATGACACAGGCAGCGCTTGTTACAGTTTAAAACACACCTTAGAGTTAATATACAACAGACTATATTTTTAAATTATGAAACGCGCATATATTCATACCCGACACAATGATGTACCTGTGTGCGTGTATGCACATGGTCACTATCATATCCTGGAATAATTCTGGAGGAAAGATTTGCATGCTTAGCATACAAGCGCCAAGCGACCACACATGCAAAAACCTCATGAACATCTTTCCTGCTGTGTGTGACAGGTTGCTTTGCAAAGTGGTACACAATAATACATGTGCAAGGCCTGCTCTTAGCGCTCAACTCACACCATTATGACAACATAAATGTAAAACATTACAGAAGAAAATCCTGTTTGCATATAGGCTGTGCAGGAAACAATGACTGTAAAACCAAACCACTTAGACATAAACCCATAACAACAATACATCCCTATAGTCATTTTAAAGCTTTCATTAGTTATTTAGTAAGTGTTATTTTTGAATCAGTATGACCTATTTCCCAGTGGTTTTCTCAACCACACTACAACAATACTTGTTTTACCACTGGTAACATTAATCTGAGCCACTCAGACGTGGAAGTTATTCAAACCACTTTCAGTGAAATACAAGGGCATATCAAGGCAAAGCTTATTCAAATATGAAAAGCACACATGTACTGCAAGCTGATATGAGAAGAGTGAGTGAGCCATTTGCTACCTCAGCAAAGAAATAATCAGCACTCAAGACTTGAGCTGCATGTCGGCCTTGTTGGATCAGACCTGACTTTCCCACTAGTCCTTGAGCTCCACTAATGAATGCCAAATCCACTGGAAGTTTACATGTGTTATATTAAATTCCTCAAATTCTGAAGCTAAGCCTGTCTGCTGCATGCTCACTTATTGTAAATGAAAAAAGGCAATCATGGCCAGAGCCCCCATCTCGCTCACTCTCAGATAACAAAAGCGCAGAAATCTGAGAGGAGTTTCCTGATATCTGATCACCTAAACAAACACAAAGAAAGACGCACAAGTAATCAATCTGCACAATCTGGTTAGCAGTCCAAGGCAAACCTTAAAGAAATAAAGATCCCGATCCTGAAGATGCTAGAATCTGGATAGTTGGGAGAACTCCAGCAGAAACTTAAGGAATAACAGCAAAACAGACCACACCTTTGAAATAAAAAACACTCAGTGTTGGCTAAATCTCTCACCTTCAGTCCTCCCAGCTAGCAAAACAACAGGTGGAATTAGTTCACACTAAAGTAGCATGACAAATACTCTGCTCCTCTGTCTCTCAAATCAAGGCCATGGGCCCAATCCATGGAGTATCTCTGACTGAGGAAAACACATTTTACTCCTAATCCTTCCCAATACCCTATCTGGGGAACCACAGATACACACAGCTAGACCCGGGATCAGAGGCGACAGAGGCACTTTGAATTGGGAGAGAAGGGATTAAAAAGCATTAGTGAGTCAGTGTTACTGTGTGTGCAGAGTACACACCAGAACCTGTACCCATCCAAAGACCTGAACTTCATAAAAGAGTTTAAATCAAGCTGGTTGTTATATCGTAAAATAAATTAAATGTCTTGCCTCATCAATATTTAAAATGAAAAAATGACACACTTTAAAAATGGATTATAATAATGCGCTATTCTAATTGCCTCACGAAGAAAAGAAAGACCAATAAATGTGGTGAAAAACATCTCATATAATGCTCAACTTGACAGCTCTGTTAACCCCTGCTACGGGTTTGGTTACATCATCGCCTGCATCAACTCTTTTCCTGTTACTTGCAAATAGTGCGCTCACTTGCTGAAGCTCAATGTGATTCGTGTAAACATTTAGACAAGCCTGTCTGACAAGAACAGAAACTGATGTCATCTTTTTTTTCACACTGGTTTGTGTCAAATGTTTATCTTGTGAACTTTTGGTTGAAGGCCAGACCAACAGCTAAACCTAACCAAAGGTCCTGGGTAACACTTTAAACAGGGAAACTGGACTGAAGAGATGTAAACAGGCTCTCCTCTCTTTTACTGCGCACAGAGAGAAATGATGATTCACTAATTATAATTGAATCCATTTAAGTCATTATGTCTTAAATTTAGTATGGTTCCCTTTATAGGAGTTGTTTCTTCACTTACAAGTAACTGTGAAACTATTTCACAAAAGGCTGGGCCGTCACAAATGGGTCATGGGTGGAGTAAGATTATCCCCAAACCACAGGATATGCAAATGGTATGTGTGCTTGTCATTTGACATATGGGGTAGTGCTGGGCCAAAGAGAACTCATTGTAGCCAATATGCTTGATAAGCTTATCCGGATGATAACCCAAATCCTGGCTCTGGAACACTCACCAAATATTAGTTGGATTATTTGTACACCGGCACAAAAGCAGGGGTCATGTTACCACTGCTTCACTGTGTTAGGACAACAGAAATCTGATGCAGCTCATTAAAAAAAACCTCATAATCAGGGCTCAGTTTTAGAAACAGAGCGTTACAAATACATTTTGATCCTAAACTATTTGAAATATTGACAGCAAAGTAGCTTCATCCAGATATATTTCAGTTGATTGCATTAAGCATGCTTTTCACAGGAAGCTCTCTGAGGTTTGGCAGAAAAATCAATGATAAATGATTTATACATGAGCTTTATATGGTTTCACCCAGAACTTCACTCAGCATGCATTAGAAAGTGGCTGCAAGCTGGAAAGAAGGACATCAACGGGAAAATAAGGCATCTCACCTGATCGGCCCCATAGGCAGCAGCAAACTCCATAAACTCCTCAATACGAACAAAGCCGTCTCCATCCTGATCCAAAGCATCGAACACAGCTTTCAGTGGGGAGACATCTTCCTCCCTCCTACTCACAGCTGAGACCACTGGCAGTGAGTCATCCACCACCATCTTAGATAGAGAAACAGTCTCCACAGTTTGCTCACTAGTCCATCCGGCCTCTGGAGAAGGAGTTTGCAAGTCCGGAACAGAAAAATCAAAAGAAGCCACTTCGTGACACCCTGTTCCTTCGAGCTGGTTAACGTCCGTCGAACTCTCCTCTTGCCTCTGTTCAGGGGTTGAATCAGGAACACTTTCTTTCTGTATACCCTCCTGAGGTTTCAAGTCCCAAGTTTCCTCATCACGGACCTCATCAGCAACCAAACAGAGATCCAAAGCCATTGCCTCATTCCCTTGATTTTTGACTTCAGAGCAAATATTGTCTTCCATCAAATCCTTAGACTCATTTCCCTCACAGAAACTCTCACTGGTGAAATCATCCAGGATGGAGGCATCTTCAGCCAGAGGCACTGTCAATGGCTGTGAAGGTTCAGCCGACAAACCCAGAGCTAATGAGTCACACTCATCTTGCTGCTCTGAAGTCACATCTCTACTTACAGCAGTTCCTACGAGTTCCACCTGCGACTCCTCAGTTGATAAATCTAACAGCACACCTGTACAGGTAACAGAAGGTTGGCTGGCAGGGCACAGGCTCAGATGGCTGTCACAATCTGGAACCTGTAAATCCAACAAAGGCACAGATCCTTCAAAACACTCCAGCAGTGTGCTGGCGTGGTCGTGCGGGAGGCAGCTCTCAGGTAAACTTTGCAGAGTGGTGCTCCAGGTTACAGGCAGAGCAGTCACTTGATCAGGGAATAAACCTTTGTCTCGGGTTTCAGGTGACAAAGTCTCCTTGCTCTGTAAGGGAGGGAGGCCTGTTTGGTCCTCTTGTAGCAGGTCTCCCAGATCCTCTCTGATACCTTGTGGGTTCAACTCACCTGAGGACTCTGGGGGGAGACTAGAGGGTTCATTTGAGAGGAGATCTACCAATAAAAGTGGATCCCCTGCATTCGTCTCAGAATGGCTCTCAGAAACCTTCAATGGAGAGGCCGGTACACTGAGGCTTATTAGCTCAGCTTGACCACTGAGGGTGCTCAAGGTCTCAAGAGAGTCCCTCTGCATCAGTTCCTCATGGGCAGAGCTTTTCCCAACCACATCATTGAAATTTGGAGAAAACAGCCATGACAACAAGCCCTCACTTAGCTCATCGGGTCCCTCAGTTTTTTCTGCAGAGGACAATTCCTCTATACGAGTCTCGTGGAGAGAAGCTTTGGAAATACTGGACTGACCTCCATCAGAATGCAACTCTCCACAAGAAAAATTGGAGATATTTATGAGATCATCCAACTTTACTGGATTGTCTTGGAAAGCATTTTCTTCATCGCTCTGTTGGGATGTTTGACCGTGGTCATTGTTTCTGAAATCCAAACCTGTCTGGCCACCCTTGTTTTGACAGGGCACACCTTCATTGTCTGAATCCAGTGTGTGAAATCCGAGAGGAAATGGCTGTTCTAGCTCCCACTGTGTGTGCCCCAAAGGGCCAGACAGGACTGTCGGCTCCATTTATATGGGCTGCTTCACTTCACAAAACTTCAGAAAGCTGGTGTATTATCTCACTGTTGTGGTTGAGATCCAGTTCTTCAACTTTAATGCCATGTTTTCAAATAGCATTACACAAATCCAATGACACCTTGAAATGAATGTGGGTAATTCCTACGAGCATTATCTACCTCTGACATTTAAAAAAAATGCTGTGGCTTTTATAATGAACTAGGAGTAGTTTAGGTGTAGGTTAGGGAGGCAGGTTTAACAACAGTCAGACAAAGGATGAACAAATAGTATTTGCTGTTTTAAGTCCAGTAGTTGCCATCCACATCTTAGCAGTGTTGCCTAAACTCATACTAATTTCTTAGCAGAGCTGGTATGTTTTGACCTACTATGTGCTCCTCTGTCATGGCAGGTCCACTCTTGGTTGTCGCCAAACGTTTCAGCTTCAGTACATCCAACGTCAACATGCTTCACTTGGGCTTAAAAGCTGGCAAATTACAGCAATAATTCTGCCTCAGAAATTGACTGACATCATCCCTGCATCCCTATTCGAAAGACCGCAAATCAACGTGTTAAGTCACCGATGTTTGTCAACATTAGCTTCCTTAGCCGCTTATCCACTCTTATCCACAGCAAGCTAATTTACTGAGGAGCCGAACAAGCAGCAAGGAAACGACTGTTTGTGTGTCAAAACCTTAATTTAAACTCCAGATACAATGTTTAATATCTCACTAGACGCCGGTTTAGTAAATATAACATCAACAGTCATCTGTGCCAATGAATTTATGCTAGCAACTAACGTTAACTCCTCCATCGAGCATCCCACTTCTTCTGTGCCATTGGCCGGAGAAGCTGCTAACTGACTAGCTAGCTAGCGAAATTAGCCTATTAGCTAGCTGACACACCAAACAGTCCAGCTTCTACCATTTCCATTTAAACTAAACTAAATAGCAGCGCTGATATTCCCAGGGTTAAGGGACAACTGCAGAAACCGTGGACTCGGTGACTGTCTCAGGGTATGTCTTCATTTCGATGTCGTTTTCCAGCGGCAATCCACCTGTGTCAGTCACAAGACAGGCCAGACGAGTGACGAGACTAAACCGTTGTTTCCTCCTCAAATTCCTCTGTTATCTTCGTCTCAAAAACACATCAGTCACTGCGTCCCTCGTCGAAGCCGATGGTGAAACAAAGGGAGTGTAAAATAAGACCAAAATGCTCCATCATTTGGCAGTGGGTCCACCGATGTTGATCACAGACACAGAAAAGCTCTCGCATCAGCATCAGCAGTGTCCCAGCCTCCTCCTCCAGCCGCATACACTCCACTGACGTTTCACGCAAGCGTACAAACCAACCCGCAGTATGTGGCTTCATAGTAGCTGTCATTTGGGACCTCATGATTTCTGTTTGTGCTCAGTAATTATGGATAATATGCCAAACGTTGTGTTGCACTCATATGCATACATTTTAAATAAGCACCCCTTCACACAGAGGTTAAAGTTCAGGGTCAGGTACAACACATGATAGATGTTTGCAAGTGAAAAAAAACTGTCGAAGGATGGTTTCTGCCATCATTAATTACCAAGCAGTTGGAAAACTTAAGTGGACGGAGATATACAGTATTGTTTTGAAAAATAGCAGTTGTTGCAATTGTGATGTCTAGGTGCCCCCATCTGGCTTACAGAGGTATTCACTTTCTCCAGGTTCAGTTTCTGTATTTCATTTAGGTCGAACTAAACTTTGTGGTTTGCAATCCCTAAAAACAAAAAAATAATAATAATTAATTAGAAAAGTCACACTTGTATCTTACTTTTCTCCAGTCAACTTGATGTGGACCACTCTGCCAGTAACTCTTGAGATGAGGGGTCCCTCTCAGTAGGAAGGGAACCACTAATTTTACTGGATTGTCAAACAGCAACAATATGGCAAGTTGTTTGTACATAAGCAAAAAACAAATGGTTTGCAATAATAAATGCAAAGAGTCATGTAATTACAAATGTTTTATTAATGAGAGGTACTGAAAGATCACATTAAATGGCATGACGACACATTAAAAATGTGAAAATGGCTGAGTTGTGTTGAATTGTTAGATAATTAGATCCATTACTAGGATTGTAAACACATAATACAGTAAGTACACAGTAGGTTAGTGCTCCCACTTCTACAGTTACTCAGCGATACACTTTTTAAGGCAACAGTGAGTCAAGTCAAGTACGAATACTGTACATGTAGCTTATCAGTACTCTAGATGGCCTAAATAACTCAGTATTCACTTGTCCCTTCTCTTTTCAGATGACCAATAACCTGAAAGAAAAGAAGAGAAACATATGGGTTATGGTGTCATATCTGACACACTGTGCAGCACGTTCACATAATCAGTCATACGGTCTCTGCATATGGACCTCAAGCTGCACCTCCTCCTACACACCTGGGTCAGGAGGAGGACAGATTAGTCCCCGTTCAGAGTTTAGCAGATTTAGAGGAGGCTATACCCAACAGCATGGAGACGTCGTTGGCTGAGGTCAGCCACGCTCCGCCGTCCGCAACCAGGATGGCTCCAGTCACATAGGAGGAGGCCCGGCTGGCCAAGAAAAGAGTGCAGTGGGCCATCTCTGTCTTGTTGCCTGCCCGCTGCAAAGGAATGGACTGGAAGGCATCAGTAACCTCCTTCCTGAGACCACCTGAGGCATTAAAAGAAAGGAAAATCTCAGATGTCACACTAGGTACCACCCATCATGTTCCGAATATGAATGGTTTATAGCTGTATGTTATTTAACACTAGTAACACTACTAACTGTTACAATAATTTCTTCATACAAGTGAATTTTCAATGTTGTCACTGCTTTAGTCAGGTTTGCATTCATACAGTACAACTACTACTTTGAGCTGCAGCTGGTTGTTTCAACCAGTTAGCCATAACTTTTACTTAACTATTTATTCTTTAATTTTAGCTAACCACTTCAATAATTTATTCATTAGATTTATTTCTTCTTGTTGACTCAATTGCTGATCAGGCATACTCATTTGCAGCACTTAGTGTTATGTGTCACAATTGACTTACATCCATGCAGAGTACAGAATATACATAATGACATAAGTATTACAAAGAGTATTATAAAAGCCATGTAATGCCATGTGACTGGTATTATTAACAATTGCCCTAAAAGGTCAGTTTCTGGACAAACTCCCATGTGTTTCTGATGGTTGTGTAATAAATTGTTACTTATTATAGAAGGTAAAACTATTGTTTTATAATTAAAGACTGCATGTTAAGTGTATAACCAATAAATAAGCCAATCTGTCAACACTGTGCTGAATTCTTACCCAGTCTGCGGAAGCCCTCTGTGCCAGAGATAGGACCTGGAGCCACTGCATTTACTCTCACTCCACTGGGCCCCCACTCCACAGCCAGATGCTTGGTCATGGCATCTGGGAGGACAAGAGAGGCATTAGATTAAATTTTGATATCAGTGCAAAACAGTAAAAAATCTCTTACCATTTGCAGCCTTAGCAGAGCCAGCATGCACCTGGAGGGCCTGTCCCCTGTATGCAAGTGTTGCAGAGATGTTCACTATGTTTCCACCATGATTCTGCACACAAAAACGATGCAAAAGTTATTGCAGCAGGTAAAAAAATCAAATCAGTGTCAAAGCGCAGAGGCAGCAGCAACTCTGACCTTTACTGTCCTCTTTTGATGACTGGAGTAAATTGCTGAGTGACTCTTAATGAAAATAACTGATTAATAACCTAATTAAGTTCCTGTAAATGCAATATTATCATGCAGTGCTATGAGGTATTAAACAACTCATTGATAGCTCCTTAACTTGGTGTATATAGTGTCACACAGACATACCGTACCTGGAACCACTTCTCGTAAACCACCTTGCTGGTGTTGAATGTGCCCATAGTGTCAATTTCCATGACTGTCTTGAAGGCATTGAAGGAAAGTGAGGAAGCTGGACAGAGGAAGTTTCCAGCAGCATCTGTAAACAACAGCAACCATGAATTAACCAAAGCCATTAAGGCTACACATGCATTAATGAGGTGATACATTAATTACAGATCACATTATGGAGTGACATTTGTGGAGGGGCTAGGAGCGTTAAGGTAGATACAGCATCAGGAAGGTTAATGATTTAACTTGACCGCTGTTCAAAGTGCATTTGTGCACATCCACCCAACAGAGACCTGCAGATGTATTTGCATATTTACATACAAGGTGTCAATGGTGTGAAAGTGAGTGCACAATCTCCCTTTCAGGCTTGTTACTAAGAGGTAACATACTGTTAATGAGGATGTCTATGCGTCCAAATTCTTTCAGTGTCTCATCCACAGCAGCTGCGATGCTCTCAGGTTGCCTCACATCTATACACAAAGGGAGGCAGCGGCGTCCTGATGCTGCAGACAGCTTTTTAGCTGCCTAGGGAGACACAATTATATTACATGGGACCAATACATTAGCATTTAGTTATGGTGGAAAATATATAATTTGGAACTGTTAAAATTACGTAAGAGGAATCACCTCTTTCAGTTTGTCTAAGTTCCTGCTTGCGATGACAGTGTCGCAGCCATGCCTGAGGGTACACAAAATACAGTGAATGTTAGAGTGAGCAGTAGCTTCATCTTGGGGGTGAATTTTACCTGTTTGCAAACTACACAGCAAGGCCACAAACAGACACGTACGAAATGTGCCACTGATTTTGGTAAAAGATAACCAATATGAGTAAATAATTGAACTATTTAAACTTTGTCACACGAGCAAAATGACGAAGGTCTGATTAGCAGATAACACAAACAGAGGGTTTAAAGTACACTTACACACATTTTATTGTTTTAATAGTAATGACATAATGCTGACAGAGCACTGATTCTACATGCATTTACTCTTATATTTGCACCAAAGATGTATATGAATATAGCGAGCAGAAAAAATAGTCTGATGATTCTGTAAGATCTAGGTATTTTATGGAAATTAAGCAGTCCTCTCACCTCATGAAGATTTCAGCTATCCTGAGTCCAATTCCAGATCCGCCACCTGTGATAAAAGCAACCTGATCTCTGAAAAATAAAGTGCAAACCCTCAACTTGATATAGTCATTACTGTAGCAAGCATGTCAACATTTATCTCACTCAGTATAAGATCACACCAGGCAATGGGAAATACATAAAAACACTTTCATACTTTAACAAATCCGGACTGTAGATGTGCGTGTACGAAGTCAGGCATTCATCTGTGCCAACATCTTCAGGCAGCAGCTCTCCTTTTCCCTGTGGTTCCGCCATGCTGATACATAATGCATGTTAAATAGATGCAATCACTGTGGCAATATCATTGTCACAATGCAGAAAAGGACTGGTCTGTAAATGCAAAATAACAGAAACACCTTGCAATATAACAGCAGCAGTTTGATGAATCTAATAATATGAGTTATTGTCAGGACTGTCCAAAATTCAAAAAAGGTAGTTCTATGGTTTTTCTGTCAGTTTGTAAAATCCATATTTTCCTCTTTTATTTTGAAGCATTTGTGTTAAGTGTCACTGCGGAATTTCAAAATAAATCATAGCAGTCAATGGTAGCAGAAGTCAAGTAAAGCACCTCGAGCAATTTAATTTAATTTAGTAGGAGAAATGTCAAAGCAGTTGTGAAGGCAATAATGTTAACTGCGTTTAAGCAGACGTCAGTACTGTAGGTTTCTGTTATCTGTCTGTTCCTACAGACATAATCTATAAGTTAGCCGCTAGCAGTGTACCAACGAGTTTTAACAGTGGAAGTTAGCTAGCTGCTGTCATTACCTTCTGAGGAAAACAAGCTAGTTCTGTAGCGCTGGAAGAAAAGCTCCTCTGTGATAAGACACGACCTCCACACAAAGCACCGGGTTAACTCTGACAAGCCACCTTTACGTGTTTTCTTTCTTTTTTTCAGGAGGGAATGTTTGTACCTTGGACGCTAACTTTTTCGGCGATGCATTATGGGTGACGAAGTCTTGTCGGGGAGTGTTCAAGATCACAAATATCTCACTGTCCAAAGGGGCTCTCATTTGTCAAATACACAGTGTATATTTCTAGGAAGGGTAGCAGGGCTGACTTTAGAGGTCAGGGTGGAAATAATTTCTTGCCATACATTGTATCAGACGACACCATGCTCCAGGGATTGTGAGGTATCTGACAAGCTAGGGAGAAAAGAAGGGCCAAGTGTTGCTCATCCATAATAACCATCATCCTCTAGAATGGCACCAGCCAAGGCCTCCACTGTAAACTAACACTGAGATAAACGATCCAGGGTTTACAGTTTCAGGGCTGATACTGATCAGCGTGCATTAGTGCAGAGAATGGCCCATATTGATCTGTACTTTGGGATTTACTGTTGGAAAAAGCCCTATGCAATGGATCCCTCAAATACTTCTGGGATGGGTATTCTTCATTGCACTGAGGTCTGAGAGCATCACAAATGTAAGATGAGTGCTTTTGTTACTTGATTTGATCTCCAAGAAGTGCACTTAAAAGTAAACAGAGTTAGGATAAATAATATGTATTTTTTACACCAGAAAAACTTTAAACTGTGCAGGTTTACTTCATATGAACTTCCAGTGTTTTTTCATGCTTATATTTTGAATGTTTTCTTCTACATTTTTAATGTTTGTTTTCATTAATCTACTATAATATAGTGTGCAGAGTACTCCAGATCATTATGAAAATGAATTGTATGCGATCTGCACTGATTTACCATGTAATACTAACATAAATCTTACTTGAAATACAAAATTAAGGCAGATAATGTTTCTAGGATGGATTAGCAAGGTCAAGCAATTGAGTGTCTGCAAAGTGACTTCCTTACCTGAGGCCCCCAAGATAAAGAAAACAGTAAATCTGTAACACAACTGCTCACCTTGATAAATGGTAACGAGTCATTTTGAAGAGAAAAATGTACTCCTACAGTCTGTGGTTTGGTGCTAGGAGCTAGAGGGCGCTATCTGTCAGCATTTTCTGCTTGACTCCACAACAATAAAACAAATATTTGCAGTTCTGTCAATGTAAACCTACAGTAAATATGCACGAGAGTGCCTCACTCTGTAAATATATGGCCAATATTTCTGAGGCTTCATTCACTCAGGTGTCTGTGTGAAATAAAGCCTGCACTTTAAATACAATCTAACAATGTTCCAGCAGGCATAAAAACAACAAAGGTTGGTGAGATTTTGATTTTCAGATTTTAAATATTCATGGATATTTCTTTGGTCATCCTGTTTCCTTTCTGTTTATTTTCACATGAGACGTTTTCTCCAAATCCTCAACATTTTTTGTCTTTTCAAGCACTGTATTAACAGTCAATGTCAAGTCTTGTGTGTTGGTAGCACAAGTAGAGAAGAGTCATAAAATTGACAAAATGAACAAAGTGACACAGATCAGTCAGTTATGCATAACAATATCTTTAAAGTTTGTTACCATTAGTTACCATTAGCCACCATAAGTTACTGGTCACATCAGACTAAGTGAGGCTGTTGCAGCAAAACCTGTGAACGTAGTAAAGTGAGTAAGAGTATGTGTTATTTTTTCTTTAAATTGTTACATAGTTTTGCTTTTTTTAAAGTCAGTCAACTGTCAAAGGCTGCTTGTTTAACATGCTTTACAGAAAATATCCTGATGCAGGATCATAAAAGCATATACAAAAGACTGCCTTCATACAGACAACCAGACTCAGACAGTTAATTGTCTGGTCTGGCACAGCTCGAGCTATAAAGGTCCATTAAGCCCTGAAGGTCTAAAGGCCAGATCAGGACTACAGCCCCACAGCGCTGACAGATGGTCCTTTACTCTGTCCTGGTCTCTGTGTTGGGATGGTCTGTGCAGCTTTGCTCTGGACTTCTGCTGGTGGGTTTGACTCGCCGGACTCCTCCAGACCCACCAGCCTGCTGCTGACCTCCCACAGCCTGCGAGCTGCCTCCTCATCCAGGGCCTGGGGCGCCGGTTCTTTTTCAGTCATCACGTCATAGTACCTCCCCGTCAGCCCCTCCATCTCCTCTGACACTGCTAGGTAGACGCTGGGCTGAGCCCCTAGCTCTGGGCTCTTCACCAACATGGAGAAAAAGGGACCTATAGGGGGGTTGGTGAACACCACAAGTTTGCTGCTTTGAATTCAGCAGGAATACCATGTTTTAATGATCTTTGTGATGCTATTCTTTATTAAATAAATTGGTCAATGCCAAGCGCCAGTTCAACAACTCTCTGGAGTCATGTTGCTGCCTGTGGTGCATGACGAAATTAATTTGCACCAATTATGTTTGTTCTCCTTTGTTCTGTTTAATCTGGCACACACTGTATTGTATTTTTTCTTTTAATTTTCATCATTGACTAAAGATTATCTCCAATCAGTGGAGGACTTTTATTATCCCTAATTAATTAAAAAAAAGTTGCAGAATTCTCTGATGCACAGAAAAAGAATGAGTAATAAGAAAGTTAATCAGCAACAATATTAGTACAGTAGTAATGATAGTAGAAAAGATTTTATTTAAACTCATTTTGTTTGGGCTTATGTAGAACACTGAAGCTATCACATGCTCCTGTACTAAAAAATGTTAAAGCCATTGAATTTATGAAGTAAAACCAGCAGTGGAATGTTGGACATACTTGTATTTTACGTAAGTATTTCAATTTCATGCCACGTTGTACTTCTACTTCACTGCAACTCAGAAGGAAAAGATGGTGACTGTAGTCAATTGAAGCAATAAATTCCTCAGTGAGCGCTATATTTACAGAGAAAGCTGCTTATGAAGCTTCTGATCCCTGGATGGTCCCTACCGGCCACATCCTCTTGCACGGCTAAAGCAACCTGGGCCTCTTTCTGCAACATACAGTGGGCCATATACTCTTAAAATCCAAGCTGAAATAGCAGCCTATATTTTTTCCTTGTTACCAGCTACATCCCTGTCACGTCAAATGACGGCACTGGATGCAGGAATGCAATGCTATGGAAGAAATTATCCAATCGTTAAAAAAAATTGAATCTTATGTATATTTTATACCAGGAATAATCCCACTGAGATTCACAATCTCTTTTGCAAGGGGGTCCTGGGCAAGAGAGCAGCACAGTAGTTTCACATAAAATATACACTTGAAAACAACAACAAAACAAACATAAATACAGTGAAAACAGTTTGGCAAATTGCATCACTACATTATAATCATGATGATGATGATGATAACAATAATATAAAAATGAATAATACTCTGACAATAATTTTACTATTTCATCTTCACTGATTAATTTTTTACTTTTGATACTTAAAAAAAATTAACTGAGTCCAATTTTCAAAGAAGCTAATGAAGTATTTCCACAGTGTGATATTGCTAGCCTTTCTTGAGAAATGAATCTGGCTGAATACTTTCTCCATCACTGCCATGAAACTGAGAAATAAATCCAATGAGTGCAGAATATGTGGAGATTATTTGTACAAACCAAGAAGATAAGAATGGAAAAGTCACTGAGTGGGCCAATGCCATGTGTTATTTATACAGCCCGAGCTAATTGCTCGCTTGTGCATTAGGTAAGCATTCATTGATTTCTCTAAACTGAGAATCCAGTAAGAAAACAGAATACTTACTGAGCACACTGCTGGAGAACTGGGATTGGTGCAGACCTGTGTGCCTCCCCAGCTCCGTGGCAACAACGCCCGGGTGCACAGCATTCACCGTGACTCCTGTGCCTGTAACATACACAAGCACACGAAAGCATGCGCACACGCTAAAAAATACATATCCAATTATAAACAAGAACAGAGGCCGTACTCCCTCCCACGCATGCCCACGTACGCAGCAGCCAGTAGACTTGCCTTGTAATCGCTTGGCGAGCTCTCTGGTGAACAGAACATTGGCAAGCTTGCTCTGACAGTACGCCTGCTTGGTATCAAACTTCTTCTTCTCCCAGTTCAAGTCCTCGAAGTCAATCTTTCCAACGATGTGGGCGAGTGAGGCCAGGTTGATCACTCTGCTGGGGGCGGACTCTTTCAACTTATCCAGCAGAAGATTTGTCAACAAAAAGTGGCCTAAAGAAAGACAAAAACTATCAGCAGCAGGTAGTGATGGAGAAAGTGAGCCTACATTGGACCGAAAAGATAATTTAAATGTATTTTCTTACAGAAAAATTGACATCACTCTTTTCAGTCAAAGTAAGTACCTAAGTGGTTAACTCCAAACTGCATGTCGAAGCCATCTTCTGTCTTCCCTGCTGGACATCTCATGACCCCTGCGTTGTTTATGAGTACATGCACATGCTGCTCCTCTACAACACAATAAAGATCATATTTAAGAATTACATCTGAACTCATAACTGGAGAAGTGACAGCAAGATGTTTTGTTATTCTCACCTTTTTGGATTCTCTCTGCAAACTGTCGAATGGATTTCATGGAGGCCAGGTCAAGGTGACACGCATAAACGTGAGGATTCAGGGTCTTCCCTCTGATTTCCTTTGCAGCTGCTTCGCACTTCTCCATGTCCCGACATCCCATAATGATACGACCCCCTGATGGTGCCAGAATGGGGGAAGGAGCGTGTCACTGAGAGCAAAATAAACACTGAAGATGTTATGCATTGTCATTTTGCACCATATCAGAGTCTCAGTTTCTGCACACCTCTCTTGGCCAGTTCTCGGGCAGTTGTGTTCCCGATGCCTGTGTTGGCTCCTGTTATAACCACAGTTTTCCCTTTAATGTGAGCCTTACTGGGACACCGTCCTCCAGTCACATGGTTCCTAAGAGAAGGATTACACTTAGTGCCACCTCATAGCACACAAACTGCCATATGGGAAAAAGGGTAACTGCAACACCATCTCTGGACTCAAAAAAAAAAAAAAAAACTCCAGACTTACATTGTGAACTAGTTTGCTCTAATATAATAAAGAAATGATGAAATTTGTTTGTGAATAAGCAGCACTACATCACAATATGGACTGATGTATTAAGGCCTTAGTTGAGTGTAAATACATGATGTCACCAAACTGTACACACAATGTGATGTTATTATATTTGTCTATTCTTGAGTCACATCTATTACATATCTGTCTATCCTGGTAGAGGATGTAGAGAGTGCTCTTTAATTATTTCAAATTTGTGATACAGGGCTATATAATAAAACTGACTTGACTTGACAAAGCAGTAAGATAACACATGGAGAAACATAGAATTCCCTTAAGTTCACACTTAGTTAATGAGTGAACAGATTGTCATCAACACCTTTACAGTCACCCTGTAATAAGTGGTGTTATGAAGCAGACCATGTATAACTGAGCCGAGGAGGCTGTCATTTTTGGGTTGTTGCAGTGGATACGTTTAGAGAAATATTTCTTACTTAACAGCTAGAGAAACAATATCTAGGCTACCTTCAATTCAGTACAACACTGCCTAAATGTATCAACACGTCGTGTTCAGGCTTAATGCTAACAGCACCGAATGTGACACAAACCGTGTGTGTCAAGTGACATGACGACACAGTGGCCTTAGAAGTGGTCATATTATTACTCACTTCAGTAAAACTGCAGCTCCAAACACTGTCCCGAAAACAGAAACTGGTAAAATATATTTGCTCATGACTCCCGAAAAATGCTGAAGACAAAATTTCACATCAAAAAACGTTTTTTAACCTGTTTTAACGCAGTTTCCTGATCTTATTTGATAACTGCACAGCAGCACAAGGTTACGCGCGCATGATTTTGACGTCAACTGCTGCTGTCCAACCACGAGGCTCGAAGGGCCCAAAGGCATTATGGGGAATGTAGTTCAATTTTAACTGTACGTCAAAGCAAGCACTAAACGGCTTTTTTGTTATTTTTAATATTGTTGCATAGAATTTGAAAACAGCATAAACACTAATAAGAGGTAGGCTACTGTGCTATATGAGATTTTTATAAATTGATTCATGTTTTGCTTTAGGCTAGCATACATATTTTTTATAATTAAAAGCAGATAATTATACAAATCAAATCTAAATAATAATAATAATAATAATAATAATAATAATAATAATAATAATAATCGTCACATCACTGCCTGAGGGCTGGGAGCAACAGAGCTTGTCAGAAGCATACTTTTTCATTCAAATCCAACCTTTATTTTCTTTGCCTGTTCCTCCATATATTCCTTAAAGTGAAATAAAATAAATCTCTCTCCTGCTTGAAGTTTAAGGACATGCTTTTTTATAGCAAATGGTGCTACTGCTCATCATATTAATCCTCATTAATTTACACTTCCCTTCATAATGATGAAATCATCTGTGACAAATTTGACTTTGATACTCTCAGACATATTAATTAGGGTCTGTGACATGCCTTGTCAGTTTAAGGGTTACTGTTATGGTTCACAAACTTTACAAGACCACTCGCCACTTCAGGCCATGTGTAAATATCTCTCCACTACATGACAGTGCAGCTCACAGGGCAGCTGGGACACAAAGTAAACTCTGCATGAAGTTAAATTTGAGAACAGTGAAAAAAACAAGGCCACCCCCTTACAGCAAGATGTGGAAAACTTGAGGTGGCACATAAAGAAGTAAAAAGTAGGACGAGAGTATGGTGTGTGAAAAAGGAGAGGGTGAGGAGCGGCCCTGCTCTATTTGTTCAAAGCTCAGAGGTGTGTCCCCCCGGTGTGTTTGACCCCAGATGCTCTCTGCTGTCAGCCCACAGTGCTTGACCTTCACTGTGATTTATGACGGCTCCATTCTCAAGATGACCCTGGAGGAAACTGTTCGCCTCACTGCCTGTTGGCCTGACTCTGCCATAATGTGTGAGACACCTGAATGTCTCGAAGAGGTGCTGAAGATGCAAGTTTTCAATATCCACCCATCTCCCTGACACGGATAAAAAAAACCAACTAGGGTCATTTTCTTCAAGGCCTCCATCTCCCTCTCTTCCTCATCCTGGACCGCTTGAAAACTCCTTTCACTCCTGTGTCTTTTATTGCAGAGAAAACAAGCAAAAAATAGTAAATTGTCAGACTAAAAATAAGTTCCTCCCAGTGCATGCCATGGCTGCCATTTGTGAGGCTGGGGTGAGATCAAAATGGGAGAAAGTTGTATAAAAAAACTTCTAATGAGGATCTTCAGGGGCACAGCCATCATTCCATCTGCTCAGCGGGCTTTGAAGATGATACATTAAGGCTATCCTTGTTATGTCGATGCTGTTTTCTCAGTCCAATCTGCTCTGCTTGACAAACATGTCTGGCAATAGGCCTGTCGTTAAACATGTACAGTAAAGGGGAGCTGCCAGGGCACTGAATTAATTGAAAGTCTTGCCTTGCTGTTATCTAATAAGGACAGTTGGCAAAGTCACCATCTGAAGTACTCGAGGCCATAAACTGTTGAATTATGCAACAGAAGAGCATCTTGTTGTTCCTTCAAAGCAAGAATCTAAAGAAAAAAAGCTGCATGTCATGGACTTATAATGGTTAGATGGTGGGCAGGAATGTCCGGGCGCTAGGACCCAGGACACGTGAGTGCTATTAGATTGAGGGTGGAGACGGTGAGCAATGGGGGGGGGGGGGATCTGAGACCTCCTCCATCCTCAAAACCAGAGTGGACTCACGGACACAACAGACTGACTGACCGGCTGCCAGTGCGCACCAGAGTCCAGAGACAGTGGGAACATGTAGATCGGTCCATGTGTGCAGCAGAGGTTTTTCTGAGCCCCCAGCTTGTGTGCGAGTGTGTGTGTGTGGTGCTGAACTGGGTCATGCGGACCACTGGAGGAGCGGAAGATAAACACGCACCCTCCTCCTCCTCCTCCTCCTCCCGCTGTTTGGCAGGTTGAGATGGTGGGCGCACAGAGGAGGGATCCCAGCCTGCATGCGTCCTCATATCCTACCTCAAGCAATCAGATGATGCTTTGATTTTAATACGCCTCCGAAAAGAAGTCACAAAGCTGATGAGCATCTCCAAAAAACCAGGACAGGCAGACGGGGATCCTCTTCAGCGGCCAGCAGCAGTCAAAGCGCATAGATTGGGCAGATCTCACACGGGCTTTGTCAGCTTTTGAAACTGCTTTTCATGGACCTGCAGGGCTTTCTAAGCACCCATACCTGATCGATAACTTTCAGAGGAGATCCATCCGTCGGTTTCCTGCAGATCAAGAGAGCAGTAGCTCTGCTCGCTGAGCGGATGCAGGACCATGGAGGAGAGAGACAGGTCGCCAGCAGGTGAGTGAGTCACCGTGAGGTGCCTCATCCTCAAACATGTGGTTCATTGTCTGTGTTTATTTATTTATATCTGTTAATTTCTTTATTTAGTCTTGTGCACTTTTATTTGAAAAGCTTGGATTTTGGTGATTGTGATTAACTGTGTGTGGTCTGAACTTTGACTCTCATGCCTAATCATAAATAACTTAATAAATCTACCTACTGCCTAAAATAAAGCAGTGACAGCCTGCAGCCTCACAAAGATAAACTCCCAACTATTAATGCTTGAGCTGCAGCTTAGTTTCTATTTTCATCCACATAACCTGTTTCCCACTCTGCTTTTGTTTGTGCTGGATAGATGCAAGATCATCCAGGGGAATCCACTTTCACTGACCCTTTTATACTTAGTCCAGGGCAGACAGGTGATATCTCATCGTTAATGCCGTTTAATGCATTTAAATGAGCAGCTGGCTGGAGAGAGCAGACCCTGTAAAAGCAGAGCCAGGAGGGAGCATGGTAATGGACTCTAAATGAAAGCGGCTAATACACAATGGTTTGCTTTTATCACAAACATTATTTTGGTCAGAGGCAGCAGTGATGGTTGGGACATTTAATGGAGGAGTTCATCCCAAAAATCAAGAGTCAAAGTTGCTCTACTTTGAATAGGTGCATCTGTTATTTCTCCAAGCTGTAAAACTTCAGACAGAAATTCTTTTAACATAAGCATTTATACTAAGTGTTCATTCCCACCTGAATTAATCATCACATTTAATATACATCATGGCAATGGTGGAAACATACATATACATATACAAACACACTTTAAAGAGCAGACGTGCATACCTGGGATCATAAATGAAAGTGAAGTCCATGTAAGGCCTCATAAAGATCAAATTTTCCTTTAAATGATCCATCACAGATTATTCAAAAACATATTGGGAATCCATAGAAATGTCCCAAACATGGCCCGTACCATGAACCAAGTGGGTATCTGCCGCTACAGCAAACAAATAACAGGACAACAATCTTACAGCTTCATATTCCCAGACTAGGACCCAGTCTAACAGCTGGCACATACACACTAAACACCAGCCTTGTCTCTCACATAGCCACAAAACTCAAAGATATGCACAGATAACAACAACGTTTTCAATGAATATAGGCAAATTGGTGTCAAAACAACATGTTACCACAATTTTAATTAGTTTAATGAAAAATGAAATGAAATGAAAATCAGACTCAAATTAACTCGTGTAGGAAAACGTGGCTGCTCAGAGAACTGACATGACAAGTAGGACATACAGAGGACATTTTTTACTCTCTTGTTTAGAAGCCTGTGCCCTCTAGAAATGAAGTAACACATCACCGACATTACATCTTAGAGTACCATTACGTTAGTGAGGAAACAGCTGCTTAAAGATACGCCTGTCAGTCAACATACATGCTGCGCACATGCATGTGTGTGCGGGAGTGTTCATAGTATGACTAGAGAGGAGATAATTGCAGCATCAGCAATCACTATTCATGCACAGTGCATTGATTTTGGTTAGAGATTATTGTACCTGAGTGTGATCACAAATCACCATATGTTGTTAGTTTGCCTTGAAGAGGAGAAAGACATGGTCTGGGAAAATAAAGAGCAGGGTCCTTCTTAGTGATGCTTTTACATCATTTAACCACGCCCCCTCTTAGACCCCATTTCCTGAGCTCATGATAGAGTCATATTTCCCCATGTATTTGACTTCAAAGGGACACAGTCTACAGCATGAGGTACAAAGGGAAGGGATGCTTCAATTCTCAAGTCTCACTGGATTTCCCCAATCTCTCTCTCTCTCTCTCTCTCTCTCTCTCTCTCTCGTCACATGAAACCTCCCTATTGGAACTTGAGGCTACAGGATTGTGAGGGTGGGGGTTAGGTACAGTATGTTCCCTGGGTATCTTCTTCTCACTGTAATACTGATATGTCAACGTGAAATGAGGTTGTTTTTTTTTGCAGGACATGATTACAGTGTGGGAGATAATGACAATGTTGATGACATGTACTGTACAATCAGATGCTCTGCAGTTTCTCATTCCAAAACCTTAAAGGGGTTATTGTTAGTTTTAATCCCAAACTCCAGTATTTGTTGGTCATTTGCGACCTCCACACATTACTAGAGCCAAGTGTCCTTCACTGTCAGTCATTGTTTAGATCCCTTTAACCTTGGGTTAATCCTTCTCAGGGGTTAGATTGTCCCAGGAGGAGACCAGTGGCCAGCATCCATGGGATGTGTGGGATACAGTAGAGAGAGAGGGACGATGGGAAGGGGCGTAGAGGCGAGACAAGTCAGGGACGGGTTACACAGCACTCAGTCCCAGCAGGGATGCTCCATATGGGCAGCCGGGCAAAGCTGAGAGCGCGTGATTTGTCAAAGTGAGTAGCCGTGGCTCAGGCCTCCAGTTCACCTATCACAGCACAGCAGGAGGTTTTCTTCATCTGCGTGTTGACGGAGGCACTAAACCCACCAACTCACCAGCTCTGATGTTCTGTGTAAAGATGGTGACTCAGTGTTTTACACCAGAGTAAGGAACAGAGTGTCCTGACGGCAACTGGCTGTCACAAGGAAGCCCATTTGTTTTTTGATCGAATGACAGATTGTTTTGGATCACAGTCATTTGTTTTTATTCTATACACACTGAGACAGCGAGAAGCAGGACAGAAGAAAATACATCTGTGTGTCTATGCATGCAGTGAGTGAGAGAAACCACGCATCACATCGTATTTCACTTAGTGTTTTCACTGTGACCTAGAGGCAAGGCACGTCGGGCATTTTGACAGTAAATTGGACACAGGAGATCAGTCTTCACCCATAATGACTCTTCTGCTGAGAGCAAAGCAACTAGTCCATTAGTAATGGAGAGAGGTGGCTATGTGAGGCAGGTTCTGCAATCTATTTATTTCTTTCATGAGCCCCTTGCTTACATTTCCTGGAACAGACAAGCAAGAAAGAGGAGAGGAGGAAGGAAGGCTACCAGTGTTAAAGATGAAGCTGCCCAAATTGTCATTTTTTCCACAACCACAAATTGGCTAATCTCCTGCATGGGAACCTCACCTCTATGAAGACTTTACATGCTAATCAATGTATCTGTGTCACGGTTCATTGCAAATGTTATCACTCACATGGTTTACACTGGGAGGACTCACTGAATACACAGCTGTAGCCCCTGATGAGACTCACACCACAGATACTTGTCCATGTGCAGGCTTTGTTTCCTGCTTGTATCCAGAAGGTAACTCCAAAACTCTTGCAGGACTCGCTGCCCACCATTCAAAGTCAATGCCAAACCTTAACTATCACCAGTTTTGCAAGTTGTTGGTTTCCTTCTAGACATGGCCCTGTTACTGAAGACAACTTTAAACCGCTTTGGTTTAACTTAAAATGTCTCATTTAATCAATCAGTATTGGGCGATTGAATCATTTTGTGTTGACATTCATGATGATCCTACTGACTTTTTTTGATCTCCAGACTTTTGCTCCAGCACCAACATGAAGTCTACATTTGTGGTTTTAAGGAAATGTCCCAAACACTATTGAATGGATTGCTCATATGGTAGACACAAACCCATGTTTTCAGGATGGACTGTAATAACTGTGGTGGTGAATTAACTCCTCATGCAGTGCCATCATCTGGCCAAAGCTTAATTTTGTTCAACACTTTGGAGAACATAAACATCATATCTGCTTAACATCATATTGTCATTGTGAGAATGTTGACATGCTGTCAATAGCATTAAGCTCAGAGTGTCGCTGACTGAACCGTAGCTGCTTGTTTACCAATTTAATGTTAATGTTGTTTTCAATAACAGGGTCATTCAAGAGGGTAACCAACAAGTTGCAAAAAGAAGCATAGGTCATTGAATCTCGCAATCGTTTTTGCCAGCTTTTGAGTGACCCTCTAGACACAAGAAGGAATCAAAGCTACAGTTCAGACAAGCACAAGCATGGCTAAATTCAAGCTTATCTCTGAGGACAGTAAGACCTGAAATCTGAAGTATAATCTTCAGAGTTCTGGTACCACACTTTCACAAGGTTCATGTCACAGTCTGAGGCTCTTAAGAGACTGTGACAAGAGAGACGCTTGTCAGCAGCATCACAGGATAAATCTCTGTTCTCATCTCCAGCAAGGTGTTTATAGGAGAAAAGGTCAACTGCTGCTGCAATTTAATCTCATGTGTGACACTTGACAGCAGGCTCCCAACACGGTGTTGTGGTTATTAGGACGTGAAACCAGATTTTTTGCCTTTTTCCTGGAACAACCTTTTTTTTTAGGGTTATACTGCAAGTGCACTCAGCTCTGTTTGAGTAATTGCTAAATGGAGCGAGATTGCCAATCTGTATTTGAGGGGAAACCAGGGGCTGGAAAACAGATTATCGCTGCTGAGCGACATCTCCACTTTTTAGGAATTAGGTAATTTTGTCCTTGTGTGTAGATCCTCTGTCCATTTTTGAGGTTATTTATTCGATTTTTATTATTATTAGATTGAGATTATCAAAATTATATTTCTGACACTCAAATGTCAGAGGGTTTTTCATTGCAATTAAAATGAGAATATTGAAGTTACAAGGTTATACACCTGAACAACAAAAACACAACTGTGAGCAGCCCAGAGGTCTGTTTCCAAAAGTATTACAGATGATTGACAATGAGTGGGACCGGCTCAAAAACACATGGACATTTTAAAAGTGCCTCAGGCCAAATCTTCGTCTGCATGTGAAGCGTGTTGCTGCTACCTCGTCTTTAACCACCTGAGAGGACGGGGGGAGCAGAGATGGGAGATAAGTGGGGCATGTGGTCAAGGTCGAGCGTGAATGCTGAGCTGTGTCGAGTCTCACAGCTGCTCCTTCTCAGAGGTGGGGAACACAAAGGACCTTTGATAGAGTGTCACTGTGCGACTGATACACACACACACACACACACACACACAATAATTTTATCCCCACACCTCCTGGGCACTACACTGCAGTTTCTGGTTCACATTTGCAGCATCATTGCAGCTAAGGAAAGCACCATCCTCCAAACCACTCATCTCATTTCAGGACTCTTAATCCAGTTCTGCAAAGGAAATGAGTGCAAAGCATCCTGTGCTGGTTGGGGGGGGGGGGGGTTGCTTTTGTCTTTGTGGAAGCTGAGTAATGGGATTAAAATCCACGCTGCACATTCTGCCCGTGGAGCTAACTGGAAGAGGTGCCAGTAAATAAGTTTTCCCTTTGCTCTGCTTCGTTCTCGTTGAAAGAGGCGATGGGGGCCATGCAGAGTGGATGGCCAGAGGAAGGGCCCCTCCAGTCCAGCTATCAGTTTAAATGTTAAGAATCGCCAAACCCGGATGACAGACTGATCTGGATGATGATCTTCTCTTGTGTTGACGCGCTGAAGGCTATACAGTGGGCACGCTCAGAATGAGTGGGCCACAATATTCATGGGCTCTTATATAAGCATGTCCATACTTATGATAAAATCAAGAAGCGAGCGTTATAGGGCACTTTCTTTTTACAGCGTGTTCTCCTTCGATACAGTGTGCCAAAAACACAAGACTGCAAATGGATGGTCGCTTCCTGTTTTAGTTGTCACTGTCTAATAGCTATATTTATCGCTCCCTTCCCACACAAAGGATCCTCAACACCTCCAGAACAAAACTGTGCCGTGTTTTCATCAACTGTACATTAGGTACTGTGCATTAATAAATGCACCTGTCAGTTGACACAGAGACATTTGTGATGCTCTTGTTTAAACCAGCGAGGCTGATAAACTGGCTGCAGGGACACAAGAACTAGACCGGCCTGTGATTGATGGGTGAAAAAGACCATCAGTGAAATTGTTTGTGCTGATTTGATGCCTATTAGCGTGCATATATGTGTGTACAGTTCATGATCGGGTGATTACATTTGATTGTCTGGAGTGCATGATTCACTTCATTTTCTCAAAAGGTCCATTTGTGCAGTTTTTCTTAAATAGTTTTACCTTTTGCTCATTCACTGTAACTGAAGCTCACCTACACAGTCTGTCATCTCTGATTTTTAATTTGTTGTCAGTTGGCACATTCAGTGTGTCTGACTCCATCTGAGTTTGCAATTGAAGCAGCTGTATTTTCCCTCCTAGGATCAGTTTGACCTATTTCAAACTTGGCACTTCTGAAAATCAGCAATAACTTTTCTGTTGCAGAATATTTTTTCCAGCTTCAGCAATTTGACCGAAATATGTACAGTGTAGAGCAACTACTGTGCAAACCAAATGTGTTTTTCAGGCGAAACTGTATTTCCTTACAGCACCACTGTTTCTGACTATTGGAAAACATATAGTATATATATGAATGTCTCAGAGTAGTCATAGATGATCTACAGCCCACCTTACCACCAGCATGCATATATCTCAGAGCTGTCAGCTCTCTCCATTTGTTTCCATTTGTTTGTCCTTCTACCTGGTACATATTGATTTCCCCATAGCTTTCTGCCAGTAAGTGCTGTCTGGAACCAGCCATTTCTGAGAGCTGGCCAAAGTGATCTAGAGGGACAGCAGGAAGTCCAATGCATTTACTGAAAGCACTTCCCCTGTTGATGCCTTCCCTGGATTGATTGTATGGAAATGAAGGTCTGATAAAGCCTGATATAACCACCCTATGAGCCACAATGTACAGACTAGAGTATATAGATGCACATGTAAAGAAACCGAAGAGCATTCACGAGCCATCATCATAGGAGAAGACTAAGCTTGTCTCTTTTCTTTAGTCTGCCCCACAGTGTCAAGGCGAGCCTGTCTCTGTCTCCATCTGGGCCAGGCCGTGTGGGCAGCGGTGGGGGCTCTCCAACGTCCAAGACGGGCTACTGTGGAGGGGTGCCTGTGGAGGACATGCAGGCCCTGGCCATCACCTCTCTGTCAGCAGCAGATGTAGCCAAACAGTATGAGCACATCCGTGAGCTGGGGAAGGGCACATACGGCAAGGTGGACCTGGTGGCACACCGGACACAGGGTGAGTACCCCTGTCTTATTAGAGCATCTTGACTGTCGACCATCTAATAAAGCATTAAAATACACATTGGAAAGCTGAACGTTCTGATCTAACAGCTGAGGATAACCAAGCTAAGGCCAGACAGCATATTATAAAGTCTCAAGGCACATTGTTGAGACATTAATTTCAGCAGTTAAAGAGGTTTGTTAAGGATTTTTTTTCTGTTTAATCCTCAGTTGTTAGAAAATCAAGGTTGGCTCAGTCTGAAAAAGATATAATTGTAAGGTAGTGCAGAGGGAGGCTGAGAGGCTCAGAGGGCAGCAGAGATTTTAAGTGCTGTGTGTGCAGTGAAGAGCCTCTGTATTTCTGCAGCTGTGATTACGAACAGCTGGTTGTATATGTGTAATGGAGATGATATTCATTCACCGCTCATGTTTATATGAATGAATGTAGCAGCTGTCTGGTAGTTGGAAACATCTCCACTCCAAAGTAGTATTTCCATATTCATATTTTGTGCTTTGTTTTGGTGTTTTGGATAGTGAAATGTTCGAAGTGCTTGCATGTTTTCATGCGTATATCTGATTTTTTTTTTTTTTTTTTTTAGGCACCAAAATGGCACTCAAGTTTGTTACCAAGAACAAGACGAAGCTCAAGAGTTTCCTGCGGGAGTACAGTCTAACCGGCTCACTTAGCTGCAGCCCTTTCATTATCAAAGTCCTGGACGTGCTCTTTGAGACAGAGGACAGCTACGTGTTTGGACAAGAATATGCCCCCGCCGGGGACCTTTTCGATATCATCCCCCCACAGGTAAAGCAATCATCCTTCCTCCCTCCAATCACCGTCCTTACGCAGCCAGATCTGCTCCAATCAGCAGCCATGTTCAGACACAATGTTTTTAACAAGCTCTCCTGGGATTGGAGCCTCGTCTCCTGGATTCGTCTCCGCTCAGAGCTCTCACTTTGCTTTAGAGCTATTCCAGTTGATGTACTAGAAGCGCTTGACTTCAAGGTTCTTCTAAAGACTCATTAAAAATGGTTGCAGCAGAGTTCAAAACTCTTTTGTTTTCAGTTCACTTTTTCTTGCGTATCACTTTCTGTCCTGTTCTTTCATTCCACCACTCAGTATAAACATCACCTACTCTTTCTAACTGCACTGTAACCTACTCACCACAAAGCTCTTTTCTGGTATCACCTCTCACAGTCTCACCTCCCACACAATGTACTGTATCTATTAGACTGCATTTATCTAAATCCTCTCTCTTCCCTCTACTGTCTCTTCTCTTAGGTGGGTCTGCCAGAGGAAATGGTCAAACGCTGCATGCAGCAGCTAGGCTTGGCCCTGGACTTTATGCACAGTAAAAACCTGGTGCATCGGGATGTTAAACCCGAGAATGTGCTCCTATTTGACCGCGAGTGCCGTCGCATCAAACTGGCTGACTTTGGTATGACTCGACGCATAGGATGCCGTGTTAAACGGGTTAGTGGCACCATCCCCTATACAGCGCCAGAGGTGTGCCGCGCTAGTCGTGCTGAGGGTTTCCTTGTGACCACCAGTCTGGATGTGTGGGCGTTCGGCGTTCTGGTCTTCTGTATGCTGACAGGCAACTTCCCTTGGGAGGCAGCGCTGCCGGCCGATGCCTTCTACGAGGAGTTTCGTCGCTGGCAGAAAGCAGGATGTCCTGTAGGGACCTACCCATCTCAGTGGCGCCGCTTCACAGACGATGCCTTGCGCATGTTTCAGCGGCTGCTCGCCGCTGAGCCGGAAAAACGCTGCGGAGTCAAGGATGTCTTCTGCTTTGTCAAGTACGAGCTGGTCAGCGAGCTCAGGCGCAGAGCATCTTGCCGAGCCAAGAGAGGCGAGAGGTCAAGCTCGGGAGTGTGCACGGGCAGTTGCACCTCCTCCTCCTCCTCCACTTCGTCACGTTCCACCCACAGACACCCAGAGCCCTCCACCCCTCCAGGAACATCCTGCCTGCGCCCGGCACCACTGAAACGCAGCGTCCTGTCTGACCCGCTGTCTCCCAGGGACGAGTCTGGCCAACACCAGTCTCCAGGCCGAGACAAGAACAAAAGCCAGATGGTGATGGCAACTGCCATCGAAATCTGTGTGTGACCACACTAACGTTAGCAGTAGGGACTGGTTGGCTTTTCACAGCTATGACAAGCTGTGAGGAGGTGTTAATGACTACCACAGAGACTCAGAAGTAGCCTGCTTTAACCATGAAAGAGAAGCTCAGGATCACATCCCCGGTTGTGGAAAAGGACATCATCAATCAGTGGCGTGCTCTTAGACAGGTTATCACTGGCACATGTCGTTTAGGTTTTGATTTATGACCAAAGACTGCTTGAGTCCATTGCTCTTCTCAGCAGCTCATTCTGCCATCCAGACATGATGTGTTTTCTGCCCATACACTGTGGTGGTGCTAATGATTCTATAATAATTAGATACTCCATGAAAAATACGAATTGTCTTGTCTCACCCATCACTCCATGTCCTTTTACTCGTGTTTATGTTACGTCTCTTTTCTAGTGTCTAGTGTATAAACTCCGGTGAGGCCGAAACATTTTCTGACTCAGCAACGGCGCTCAGTCCGAGGCCAGTGACCTGAGGGCAATCTACGCAAATTCATTCAACTGCCATTTCTCTGATTTCCTGCCAACTTCCAACACATAAATCTTGTCTTTTTCAAAAGAACATGTTGTAAAGACGAAAATGAGAAACCTTTATGTAGCAGTTTGTACGAGATGTCTTTTCATGTAAGTGTCTAGACTTAGATTCTCAGAGATAGGTATCACCTCAGGATGCTTCAGTGGGTCACTTCTTGTTTTATTATTAATGGAAAAACTATTGACTGGCTGAAACACACATCTGCCACTTTTGAACTGCTCTCAAGGTAATTTGTTTCCAATGTAACAAAATAGAATACAGGGATTTTCTGAGTGAAAAGACTCAAAGAACAAAGAAGAGGAGAAGAGAATGTCTTTTTATTGTTTCTTTTTTACCTGCTGTGTGTGTTGGATATTTGTTTCAAACGCAAAAGCACAATTTTTTTGTAAAGGAGAAGAACTCTTCTTGAAAACTATGACTCTATATTGTAAATAATTTGAGATTTCTAGGAGTGCACCACATTATCAGGTAGTTCAACTATGTAGCGGTACTGATTTTCTACGACAGGGAAAAGGGTTTTAGGGTTTTACAGTTACTGTCGGGTCAATGCACTGTATGTAGCAACAAAGTATGACAGAATGTATAGTTTATCACAACATGTTAAGTGTATAGAAATATGATCAAGAGACTATCACAATGTACAAATTGGTAGCAGCACTTGTTTTTTTCTTTTTTACTTTTATTGTTTTCAGGTTTTGTCTGAGCTGAATCAATTTTTCTCGACCCAGGTATGACATAAATTCATGAATAGACACCTCTCATTTTTTCATTTTCCTGTCACTGTAACCTTATCATGAGCAACATCCTGAGTAAAATCATCGTGCTTCCTGCTTGTCAATGAGTACAGCCCATCCTGTCTTCATTCAATCAGTTGAAGCTGCGTTGGGGCTGCGTTGCAAGTCAGCACCTTCGCAAATTAATTTCCCACCATCACAAAAGGTGTTCCAATATTTGATTATCTATCTGCTACTTGAACACACTCCCTACTGTTCAGAATATGTTGTTGTGCACCGTATGCTCACCTTTAATTTAATCATCCTGCCTCTCTCTGGGAATTCATCCAAATACATCCCTTAATCATAGAGCCCAGGTGTTTATTGTCTGGAGGAATGACCTCTGTGTCATCTATTGATATCTGCAAGCTTAAAATTGACGCTAACCAGCGCACTGCTACAGTTTCAACTTCCCAAAAAGATGCTGCTAATTATGAAGGCAACTAAAAAGCATAGTGTGTTTGATGTGAATGCTTCAGTGTGTGCTCATTACCGTTCTCTTTCTCGCTTGAATTGCGCTACTGCTTTTTCAATTAGGTGTGTGAGAGAATGCATGCTCGTCTTCACTTCCCTTATTTCCCCACTCCTCCAATGACAGCCCATCAGCTCTGTCGCTATAGTGACAGTGCCAGTGCTCCTCTGGTTCGCCTTCTGCCTCTTCTTGAAAATCAAGTCTAATTGAGCGCAAATGAAACAACTGGTCACCAACCTCCCTCCCAGTCACCCCGTCGCTTAGCTTATTTTATAGACGCATTTCTGCAGATAACACACTTTGCTGTATTTTATGAGCCCGATCACAGACCAAAGTCTAAATCCAGTCTCATCAGGCTGAATCAAGACATAACCCCCATCATGTTCCTTCTTTTCTACTCCCATCCTTGCTCTTGATTTTGCAAAGGTGAACTGATTGAGGCTGAAGTCTTGTCAAAAGGATGTACTGTATGCTGGCTGCCTCGTAGGATAATTCAATCAGTCGATTATGGTAGAATGTGAATTATCCCTTGTGTGATAATGTTGGGTCAACGTAGTAGAAAATGAAAGGGATTAGATGGACGGTGTGCAAAAGGTGATATGAAAACACGCACCTCAACGTAACTTAAAGCTACAGTTGGTAATCCTGTTCAGAAACACTTTTTGTTATACTGGGTGAAATGGTCCCTCCATCCTGAGTGCAGTAAATACATTATGTGTTCAGAAAAAGGAAGGAAAGAATCAGACCTCTGTGGCAGCTGCAGGACTGTAAAAACTCTGACCAATCCTTGCCTTTCCGTCCAAATGGATAGAACAAATCAGATGCCTTCATGTCACATCCTGCCCACATCCCCCTCTGTCTTGCATCACGTTTCATCGTTCAGCACACTCCTAGCAAGAGAAGGGGAGTGGCATTGGACGGAGCAGTGACAGGAGGGAGAGGAGGGTGTGGAGCTTACAGGAGGCATGGAGAAGGTGCCACTTTCAAATCCTGCTAGCTCTTTTGCTAGCTCCTCAAGATTACCAACTATAGCTTTAATACAACATAATGTAATTTGACATAACGCAGTGTTATGCAACATGACATGACACAACATGACAACACATTAGAACATCATGCATCATTACATGACACAAACACAATGTCTGACTTATCAGTTTATTCATATCAACATAGTGATCTATAACATCACGTGACTCAACATTACATAACTTATGATTACACGTAGCCCCAAACTTCACAAGTGTCACGGTGTTTTGATGTGAGCTGTGGCTTTGTTAAACATCACAGTCATTAGCATCATTAGATGACTATCACTGCAATATGCAATGCTGTTTGTCATGGACTGTTATGACAGGAACTGTCAAGTTTAATGATGAGGTGTCAAATTATATCTAGTGTTCTGCCAGCAGTGTTGTTGTAGAATCTAATGTAAATAGTACACACATGTGCTGTGTCTTTAACAAATTTGAAAAAATAATAAACAAAATGTTCATGTTGAAATAAATTTATGCACCACATCTTATGGCTCCAGGGGATTTCTTTGGGTAGTGAGAAATACTGTGGTGGTATATTTTATTTCTGCCAGTGTAGGCAAAGCTAATTCAGCACAGCTTTGTGCAGTCCCAAGACTGCACATTAGATGAAGGTCAGCTCCAATGGCATGTGATTTCCCGAGGCTTTGGTCTGGTTCGCCACCGAGCCCCCAGACTATTTTATTATGCTGACTTCCTTCTGAAAGCCCAATTAACACATCTGTAGATAGGAGTTATCTGCTGCCGTCAAAGAGCAAACGAGTTCAAGAGCGGTTAGAATATGGCACTGAAGACAAAAACAGTTATCGGTCCACCACCCCATCATACTGCGCTGTTGTGTCACAGTGAAGGAGTTTGCTCGATTTGTTATCAGACTGAGTTAGCACAGTGGTGGTAAGCTGTGGTGCATCTGCCACTGAGAGAAGCTAATCAGTCCAGACAATGCAAGAGAAAGGAAAGGTCAGCCATGACACATAGGGCTTGTGTAGTGAGTGGAAGCTTGTCCTTTGTGATAGCCTGCTCTCTGCCCTTAAAGGGCTACAGCCGCCTAGTGTCATGGTAAGAGTCCTAATTGTGTTTGCTCCAGCGAGAAGATGGAAGACCCAAAACGTGGAGGCATTTGGAGCCTACACTAGTTTATTCATTATGGATGGATTTATTTATCCCTTGCGATATCTTTAACCCTTTGGTCCTGAGCCTATTTTGGCCGTTTTTTAATACTTTTGATTTTGTCTCTATATACCACATAAAATGTTTAAAATGCCCATGCTTGGTATCTTTTTTCCAGCACAACTTCATCTATATGAAGAGATAATTATTATTTCACTATAACCTACTTCATTAACATATTGGGCCAAAAATAATCAAATTTGAACTGAATAAATAAATTGTATTTATTACAATAAAAACCACAAACATGCTCAATCAACTGTTTTGGAACTTGAAAAACTAAATATAGGCTGCTTATATGAATATGTAAATGTAAAATTGAAATAAAAGTAATGCTATAAATATTTGCAATAAAAAATCCCCACAGGGTTAATTTTGTGGTTAAATCACACTCAACTTGCCGTTCCAGAAACAATGTCCCATTTCTCAGGATAACTCACGAAGTTAGTGTCTGCATAGTTAGATTCTGACAGGATGAAATGGGAAAATGTTTTTTTTTTTTCCCGTTTAAGCTGGAATGACCCTGTAAAGGTTCAGCCTTACAGGATTGTTCCTCAGCTGCCACTTTTAAAGGGCCGTCAGCTAAACCAAATTCATTCCCAGGACTGGAAGAATCTGGATGTTAAGCCTTCAGTAGGGGGTCCAGGAGTATGGAGGGCTAGGAGAGTGTTCTCCCTGGATGCAGCTGTCTCCATGAGATCGAGTGTTAAATCCTCTTCAGTCATGCTCTCAGCAAGGGCTGACGTTGGTAACATGAGCTGACAGTGTGACTGACAGGAGACCATTCGCTGTCCTAAGTCATGTCACCACAATCTCTATGATGTATGGCTTGGACAAATATGACAACATTTCAAGTGAAGTGCCAGCTTCCTAAAAACAATTCTTCCTACTCTAGACTTGATGTTATCTCAGCATGAAATGTTTGGCAGAAAGAAGAGGCTTTTGAATTCTCTTCATCAGGGCGTGATCAAAGTGAACTCGAAGAAAAATACATAATTCAGTGGCTCAAGCAGCTCCAAATGTAGCCAAACCAAATTCTGCCTGGTAATACATGAAATACTGCATCTCTTCCAAAGCTCTTTCTCACACATGAAGCTGGGGACAGATCCATGTTTACAGCCATGTAATTACTGACCATTTCAGTCTTGCTGGTGAACAAAAAACAGATGCAGCTGCCGTGTGTTTTATATAAACCACCAAATGTGGTTTGGTAATTCAGATGTGCAAGTATGCACAATGCATTCCTCTGGAGGCTGAATGCATAGTAAACAAAGAAAAGATATTTGTTACGTTTTCTAAGTTGCATTCTGCAGAGTAATGCTATTTTCTGCTCATTTCAACACCACAGGGAACATATTGTGCAGTTTTAAACCTACTGCGTCACCTCAGCTTCCTGCCTCTCTACCTACAGATGAATCACTCCGAAGCCGTCAGATGCTCCAAGAGCTATTCTCCCGTCCCTGATGTATTTTGCAAAACAGCTGCGGGCATGACGCTGGAAGCACAGCCGAATATTTGAAAGTGGCATAGTGATGGTGATATCAGCAGGAGCTGACTGTGAGGGGATGTTCCCCATTCCTTCACATCTTGACTCAGGCATCGTGTGAAATAGTGTCTGACCACAGCTGGAGAGAGAAAGAGAAAGAGAGGAAAAGAATGGCAGAGGAAGTGGGACAAATGTGTTTGTGGGTTACAGAAGGACTCACACAAAGTGAGAGTACTCCACATGTTCAGCGCAGTGGTATCATGAGAAAATAATCTTGTTTATGCTGTTTTTTTAGGTCATTGCAAACCTGTATTCCTTCCAAAACCTGCACTGTATGCGTGTTGCCTGAGGTATGCCGCTAAACTTTGTCAGTTCCAGATATAAACTCTGAGACAGTGTGTGGTCATCTGCCACCATTGCTATAGCAACTGAGATGATCCCCACAGCACAATACTCCTCACTGTGGAGCTGCTGTATGAGCACTTACTGAGTGTTTGATTGTGTATTTTGGTGGTGATTTATAAAACAGAAACATTTTGTCCTTTATGTTAGATTGAGTGTTCTGTCTCCAGCACAGATGGCTCATTAAGCTGGAGGATTTTATCATGTCTCTTCACAACTGGCTACCTCTGCACGGACAAGCATCCAGTTCAGTCTGTACAGTACAAAAGGCAACACTACAAAGTGCTGTATGTACATATCATATACTGCCTGCTCCAAAATGCGACCAAAAGTCAAATGTTTCTTCTAGAAAAGAAGTGCTCCATATCTAGATATAAAAAGGCCATTCTAAGATAATTAAAATACAATTCTTCAATTCTTATTTTCAGGTGGTAACACAGTAAAGATAATGGGTTCCATTTCTGCCAGTAAATCCCCTTAAATAGCACTCTCTGGCCCTATAATTCAATTGTGAACATTGATGTAGTATGAATCATAATGTTTTTGTTGACCTCCTGATCTGTCCACTCAATCAAGTGTTACAATTAGGCTGAAATATTTAGATAAAAATCTAAAAGTGAAAGGGAGATTGCCATCGTCTCTTCAGCTCTGTCATCATCTATGGACCTTCAGCTTGTGCCACCCCTCGGGGCAAGAATTTAATTAAACATGCAAGAAATGTAGTCTATCACAGTCTAATAGGCATATTGTGTGGATAAAATAGCATTTTTAGATTTTAAATGCATTGTGGAAGCACAGTGCAGTGTCATTAAATGGATCTTGCAAAACCTTTTTTGAAAAACAGGTATTTATGTTAGCCAAAAGACGAAACGTTATGATGCGCTATACATTAGAATATCACGTTTTATGCCCAGAAGGCCACAAACTATGTTTTACTGCTTGAAGTCACATTTGAATTCTGTCAGTCATCATGAATCCTGTTGACAATTGTTATAGCTCCAAAGGAATCATGAAAGCGTCATATTTTCATTAATATTCATAATATCACCACTCGGGGCAGAAATTTGCATGTATTTTGAATTCCTGAATGTGAACCGTGGATTGCCACGAGACCTGTATGTGCCACCCATTAACATCTGTTGACACCCACGAGTCAGATTTTCCAGGTTCTCACCTGCAGACTAAAATCCACCCCTTTAATGTGCAGCTTAGTTATACTTATCTATACATCTGCATATTTTTAAATATATAGGCTAGGTGCAACTGAATAACAAAAAGAAACAATAAATCAAACAAAATGTTTTATACCAAAATAACAATAACAACAAGAGAGATGGAGCTTTTAGACCTGTACTTCCTTTAGCAAACATTTGAGAAGAAAGAAGATTGATCACAAGAGAGAGAGAGTTTATTTTTATGGAAGTATTTGAAGGTTTTTTGTCTCAGTTAGAGAAGTTTAAATTGACAGTCAAAACAAATTGAAAGAGATAAAACTGAGTGTTTTGTCAATTATAATTTCCACAAAGCTTTGAGAAATCTTAAATCCTTGCCTGTCAGCTCCTCAAATAATACAGGTATTAGTGCAGGGAGAGGGAGATAGAGAAAGAAATATTAGCATGTCTCACTTGAGGAAAAATCAAATGAATCTCTTTCTGGCTGCAGTGCATCATGTCCCACTGAGGCAGATTTAAAATGATATACCTGGCTCTCAGGATGCATTTCTCACTAAATGATTGTTGAATATGAGACTAGTTATTGCCATTTGATTCTGGTAGACTGACATTAAAACCACTCGCTGCCATATCTACAGTATACAGCTGTAAGCCTATTCATGTGAGAGTTACAATATATTGATTTTCCATCTCTCTCTCTCTCTCTCTCGACAAGAAAGCAAATAAATGGAGGTTATTTTCAAAATGTCAAATTATTCATTTAAATGAATCCAGAGACATGAAACACATCAGTCTTCTCATGATTATAAGCCTACAGTAGGCCTGCATTTTTAGTTTCATCTCCTGAATTTTTTCAACAAAGGAGAAGGAAAACATGTCATCTTTGAGGTCAGCATTGGTGATATTGAGACAGACATGCTGGAACACAACATAATAATTAATCATAACCCCAAAACTATTATCTTTTTTCTTGTCTGTAGACAGCATAACTCCCTTCTGGATTGTGCTAGACAATAGCCTCGTCCGTATGTCGTTGCCGGCTTGTAAATTACAAAGACCCCTGGGATGCTGCTCAAGCGCTTCTCATAATCAGTGTCGTTACTTTCAATTATCTGCTAATGAGTTTCGGTAACAAGTGGGGAAACAAGAGGTGCAGCTGTGACAGAGGAATTACAGCTCGCAGCTCAGCGGAGATGATTCATGTCCACCACAATTCCCTGAGAGCAGGAAAGAGAAACGCCGTCTCCGACAGGACGTGGTGGATGGCTTCCTGTATTGTCTTTGCTGGATAATTTACATGGTTTCTTATTTGGCTGAGACAAGCAGAGGTTAATTATTTCCACTGGTTACAAACAAACCTGAGCGAGATTTACTTTCTGTAAGCAAGCCAATAGAGCTGTGACATTTAACGATCGGGAAACACTTTCCATCAATGCTTCAATTAGTGTGAGGGGTATTTAAGACACCTGCCGGGATATGGATCTTATATTATTGAGAAAATAGCCTGTTGGCCATGGATTGTACCTCTTGGTGAGTTCCCCTCACTGCATGCTGTGGGTAAAGAGCAATGAGACACTGAGGCTCCTGTGTTTTATCAAAACACTGCAAGTCCAGTTCGAACACATTAATATTTAACAGTAAAAGATTTCCCCAAAGGTACTCACAGTCCTGTGTGGCACTGGATTTGGCTCCAGTGACCTTAAACAAGGATAAGTGCTTTATTTTAGCTCAGCCCTGTGAAATACAGAAGCAACCGGACTTGATTCAGGTTGAATCTGGGCGAACATAAACTATAGATATCTGGATCTCAACAGAGTCAAAGGATGGAGCGGCAGTGATCTGGGTGGTGGACAAAGGAAGTCAACCCTCTCCGAACCAACACATTTATCTGACTGACCTCTTTTTCTCACCCTGTATCCAATAACTGACTGCTGCAGTGTGTCCTGTCCCTGCAGATTTTTAACAGTAGTGGCTGGTTGATGAGGTTTGCTGCCCTGCTGCACCGACACCAACGAAGAAGCCTCAGTGTTGACGTCACACACTAGACTTACTCACCTTCAATCAGCACCGGAGACGCTCTCTGGGAATATCTCCATTCACCCTCCTGTCTGCGACAGATAATTCAGCCAGCGGTGACCCGGCGCTGCATGCAGTAACTGCTGATGGGAGAATGAATCTATTTCAGCTGCTCTGTGGCATATTATGGAAGGATATAAGGACCAGGACAGAAGGTATTGGAATTTCATAAATTTGAATTTGTCAGGGGTGGTGTAGTGGTTAGCACTGTCGCCTCACAGCAAGAAGGTACGGGGTTCGAATCCCGGGCCCGAGGCCTTTCTGTTTGGAGTTTGCATGTTCTCCCTGTGTCTGCGTGGGTTCTCTGCGGGTACTCCGGCTTCCTCCCATTATCCAAAAACATGCACGGGGATTAGCTTAATTGGCTAATTTAAATTGCCCGTAGGTTTGAGTGGTTGTCTGTCTCTATGTGTCCTGCAATGAGGTGCCAACTTGTCCAGGGTGTACCCTGCCAGACAGATAGGATAGGCTGATCTGTAGGATAGGTCTGTAAATTTGTTATTTACTTCTTCACTGTTTTAGTTATTTTACTGGTCTGTCACTTCTGTTGATATACATCCAGTTATTAATTAACACGATCACTTTGATCAGCTCATATCAGCTGAACATGCTAAAAATCTGCAACATAAAGGCATATGAGGAATATAATGTACTATAAAAACACGATAAATAGTAAATATCCACCAGAAATCAACTACTTAAAAACCCAATACAACTTACTGATCTCAATCTAAAACAACAGGACTGTATGGAGTGGAGGCCAATTCTTACATGGTGGAAAACAGAAAAGAACTGAAAAAAGGCTCTATGTTTATGTGTTGCAGTACAGGCTGAGGCCTGAGTGAGTCATACTGTACGCCCCTGTGAATGAACTGAAGAAGTGATTCACTACCGACAGCTTCACGCTGCTCTGGATCTCTTGTCACAACCTGTGATCTCAGTGTTTCTGCACAACCAAAGTTTGACTGAGCTCGACAACGAGCACCGCTGGTTTCCAAGAGGTGATTAAAATGAGTCCCAGTCTGAAGTGGTTGCTTTGCAACAGGTTTAAACACGCCCACCTATGTTGCCAGGGTAATCTGGATTCATCACCATGGTGGGCAACAGGATATTACTGGATGCCTGTTGTTTGTCATTAAAACAGCCGAGGGGAGAAATGAGTTTTATGAAACAAACAGTAATGCTACTGAGGCAGCCGTTCGGTCCTAGTAAAATATATAACACATAATGAAACAAGATGAGAAGCTTTGGAAAAATGATTTCTGATTTGACTGAGTCTGAATATTCTATGTTAATAAAAGAAAAATGACTTTGCTCTTCCCGAAGCAGGAGAAGAAAGAAACAATGGCTCTGCAGTATATCTCATTAACTGCATTAACACTAAAATACAAGGCGGCATAGACTACCTCATTAATTATCTCATTGTATATAATGTAATTAAAAGACGGCTGTGCTGGCTCTTCAGTTTCAACACATCATTAAAGCGAGCCAGGATCTGCTCTAGCGCTGCAGGATATTGCTTGGATGAAGAGGTCATCAAACAGTTGAAGGTCAAACTGATTTCACAGCAGAGACTTTAAAAGTGCCATTTGTCAAAACTTTTGGTGGTAAACAGAGAAGAGCACTGCTGCTTCACACCAACAGACAGATTGATTATGTGAGCTCGAAAAATGCTGCTGTCCCCTCTCATATCTGTGATATTCAGGCCGAGAAGAAAAAGACAATTTCTCCTCCACTTTTTTGCTCGTCAGCAAGCCAGCGCTCAGTCTTTGTGTTTGATTCAGAAGGAACATTAAAGTGTGAAATAAAACACAGTAAGAGCATAACCAGTAAACTATTTCTCATACAAAGTGTATGAGAAATAGTTTAGTGGTTATGCTGGCTATGATATATTCTGTTCTCAAAGAATATATCTTCAGATGGGCCAATTTAAATTAATTAATCAAATGGGATAAATATTTAATATGCTAAACAACTGCTTACTTTGAAAGGCGCTGTCATTGTTAAGTTAATAAATATATATTATATTAAATTTGTTCTTTAAGGTAAGATCTTACAGGTGTGAAGCAATTAATAAATCAAATACTATAGACAGCACACTTATATGCTGGACAACAGAGAAAAACAAGTGTTCAAGTAATTAATAATCTTCTTTTAGTATTTTTTAAAGTATTTTTAATCATTCATGCTCAGGCGTTGAGTTTTCTTCATCAGCAGAATTTTTCTTATTATTTTTTTCCTCTCTCATCAATCATCTTACGACACTCCACAATTGTCTTGTGACCCTTTGGAACGGCCTGACCCCAAGGTTATGTAATATAATCATACAGCAGTCACAGGGGCCATGTTTCTGCAGAATGAGTACTTTCCATTTCCATACTTTAAGTAGGACTTTCCCTAATTAGGTATTTACAGACTTTTAAGTAAAAAACCATAATACTTCTTTCTTCTACTTCTACTAAACAATAATATAAAGTGAGCAGATTTATCATTATTGTATTTTCATGTAATTATTATATATGATTAAATAAATATATGAATTGTGTGCAGGCTTTACTTTTCCCATTACTTTTTTGTTTCCAATAGACTTCTGTACTTGACTGACACTGTACTATAATCATGCATATATGTTATGTAATTCCCTGCTATACTTTTCTACCAGTGTTGAAGAATAATGAAAATCATGGCCTTCACCTATTGATTATGTAAGTTTTGCTGAGCTGAATTCACATGGGAGTTTCTCTGTCTGAACTCCTGCCAGCTACATCTCCACCTACAAAAATCAGACCGGAGCTGTAATATGAGCTCATGGAGGGAAAGCTGAACCTGAGCTTAAGCCAAGTCTACACAGTCAAAAATAAAAGCATTAACAGCACCTGATTAAGTCTCAAATGACCCATTATGTCCTCTATATTGGGATCGGGTTGCCAGTATATAATTACAATATGTTCTGGGCTTCTGGATTAAGCCTGTTACGCAACACACTCAGGGGTTGATTAAATTTTGTCACATTACGTAAGCGATTTCTTGAAAGCTGGGTTGCTGACGCCATTCAGTGGTAGGCGACAGGAGTTGAGAGAGTTTAAAATTTAATCGTTCTTAAAGTATTTTGGCCTGTCTGACCGAACTGGATGAGTCAAGGTTGGCCCAAATAAGTGTTAAAATGAAACTCTAAGACAGGAAATACAGCTTTGGAAAAAAGATGGATGGAAACATGCTGGCAACCGCCGCATCCCATCATCACATAATAAATAAATGGAATCATCGCATCATAAATAAAAGCAGGTCTGACCTTAGTTTTCATGCTCATATTAATTTTCCTTTGTTTCTTATCTCCTCATATAAATAAGCTCTCAAGGAGAAAAACCAGACTACAGGAAGTATGCCCAAGCAGCATGAACACATTAGCATCCTCTTCGTCCCTGTCTTCATGCGTTTTTTCTCATCTCCTTCCTTTGCATGCATGCTTGACAGCTTTATTCCCAGCAGTCACTCTAAAATGCCCTAATGTGCAGTATATGGTGATGTGACTGATGATTAGCCCAGGACAGCTGGCACACTTCAGAAATATGATAATTGTGTTTTTATGTCGTCCTGATGAATCTGCTGCTCTCGTCACGTTGAAGGGTGAAGCGCTGCTGTGCTGCAATCATGCCGTCATCATCAGTCATCAAGTTTGTGATGAACACGCTAGTGCTGTTAACGCTTCATAGGCTGCTTGTGAAGTCAAGGCTGGATCAGTATCTCTGTATTTTATACTGTATACTGTTCAATATGTAGTAATGGGGTCTAATGTAACAAAGAATCATGTTTTCAGTCACACACTGAGAAACATTTACATGGGGATTAGGTTAATTGGATAATTTAAATTACAACAGCTCGGCCATAAATTCTACTTTTATGCACAGTTTTGCTGATGTTGAGTGAAATGTTTGAAAAATTCAATTATATGTTGAATATTGAGGTCAGCTATTGAGAATTGTGACTCATGTTTATATCCATGAGGGCAGATTTTTGTAAACTATGAAATATAATGCAGCTCAGAGCAACAACACTACAGGTCCTCACTACTGAATTGAATGAATATTTATAACTATCAAAAACTGATAATTATAGGCACGATAAAATCCAACTTTCCAAATAAAGTGGAAACTGAGTAAATATCTTTACAGTTTTCTACAAAGGGCTTGTGGGATCAATAATGTCTGCTGACCTCCAGAGCTTACAGTATGAAGGGGATTGCTGTGATCCAGCTGTAGCTGAGCGTAACTCTGCTGATACATCCGCTTGTAGCTGTTATGTTGATACAGTGCAATGCACAGTGTTTTGACAGTGTGCAAATGATCACTCTTGTCTTGGGTAAAGCCTAAATAATTTGTTGATTTTATTTTGGTGGTATTCAGACTGCGCTCAGGAGGGATGTGAAACTGAAAACAAGGGGGAGTTTTGAATCCAAGTGGATGCCCCCCCTCCCAGCCTCTTTCTCAACATCACTTCAATTTGAAACACTTGCTTGGTGTAGTAATTGTCATTTGCTTCGCACACACATTCATTCATCAATCCGTCCCCTCTCACAATCTGCCTCTTCATCTGTCTCCCTCAGTCGCCTCCTCTTCCACTCCCATTTCCTTGTCTCTTTCCATTTCCCGCTCTTCTCCATGCCTTCTTCTCCCCCCGCCCGTCTGTTCCTCTCCTGCCAAATACACAACCTGCTCTCATAAATACATCTGTGTCATCCATAAAGACAAGTGGGTGAAGTGAAGAAATGGGTGATGAAGAAGAAGAAATAAAGAAGAATAAAGAAGGAGGAAGGGCGGCACGGTGGTGTAGTGATTAGCACTGTCGCCTCACAGCAAGAAGGTACCGGGTTCGAATCCCGGGCCCCGGGCCTTTCTGTGTGGAGTTTGCATGTTCTCCCCATGTCTGCGTGGGTTCTCTCCAGGTACTCCGGCTTCCTCCCACCACCCCAAAACCCATGCATGGGTATTAGGTTAATTGGCTAATTTAAATTGACCGTAGTTGTGAATGTGAGTGTGAGTGGTTGTTTGTCTCTATGTGCCCTGCGATGAGGTGGCGACTTGTCCAGGGTGTACCCTGCCTTCCGCCCTAAGACAGCTGGGATATGCTCCAGCCCCCCCGCACCCCTATGAGGATAAGTGGTAGATAATGGATGGATAAAGAAGGAGGAAGTCACACGGAAGGAAGGAAGGACGGAATGAAAGCAGCAAGAATGAAACATGACATCTCCAGACAGCATGATACGATGTACTGAGACATGATCATACATGGTGGGATGTTTTTCTTTTATTCTGACAGCTGGCAAACAAAAGATAGGAAATGGTTGTGGCTTTAATTTCTAGATAGTGAACTAGTAGCCAAGATGTATACCATATGGCAGCAGCATCCCTGGTTTGATTGCAAATAGCATTTTAATTCACATGTAGATTTCAGACCAAAGTGTCAGCTTTAATTGTTAAAGTGTGTGTTGTGGATAGCAGTCAGTAGTGTGTACTGTGCATGAGTAGAAGAAGATGAGAGAGCAGGCTTTGAAAAGGTGCTTAAAAGCAAAGTAAGAAACTAAAGCAACACAACCAAATAGAAAAGAACTAAAGCAGCAGCAGAACAGAGGGTCAGAAAGAAGGCTACCACCTGCAGCCAGACTTAAATAACTTGGCACCATCCTCAGGTGTTCCTAGTTGCTCTAACGATCACTTGCAGTGAGAGCACAGACAAGTGAATCACCCGGTAAACTTGATGACACCACAGGGTCATCAAAATAGAAAGATGGACAGTGGCAAAGAAGAAGCTCAACCCTCACAAAGGCTGCTCTGCTGTTATTGCTCTGGGACTTATCGCTCATTAACTGCCTCTCTCTCACATCCAGAGGACAAAGAGCTTTGAAAAATGGAAGTGGTGGTCTAAATGCTGAGATATAATGCACAGACCAGAAGTATTTTTTTAACTAAAATATATAATGTACATTTTGCATAAACATAAAGGAAATGTTGTGCTTGCATTTCTGTCTCTGTCTCTGCAGACGTGCCAGAGTGATGGTGCCTTCACAATCATAGCCCACTGAAGCTCTGACATCATCGTCATCGTCAGAGATGCCCCTGTATTGCATTGCTGAACATGAATCATGCCCAAACTGGCAGTTATTAAAAGAAGACCAAAAATACTCCATCCTGCATAGCCAGGAAATCTGAACAGGGTATCGCAAATTTGGTTCAACCGTGGATGAAAAAGGAGGGATTTATCAGTACAATATAACCTCTGCCATCACATTTTTCTCTTCTGCTTTACAGTCCTCTGGTTTGTTTGGTTGCAATACAGCAGATATATTCTCTTTATCTTGTGCTTTCTTTTCCCAGCCTCGTTCATTTCTCCCTCGGTCTGTACTCTTTATGCCACACTATTTATTAAAAGCTGTGGCTTACAAGGGAAGTGCCATCTGTCCTTGGCAGACTTGATGCTGGCACTGACTCTGACGAGCTCCTATAAATACAACCAGGACATATGTGATGGAAACACATACGTCTGTAGGAGATTGAATAGGCCGACGTGACTGTGAGATGTAACATTTCATATGTCAACGCTGACTGCACATTTTTAGCAAATCTGGCTTGTGATGGATTGCTAAAAATCAAATGATTGGCTTAAATTGACTTTGTCAGCTTAAGTAACAAAAGGGCATGATGATTAAGAGATAATCCAGAAGGTGAGCAAGCAATAACAGACACTTCTCCTCTGCAAAGTAGCACCATATACCTATTAAACAATAAGCCCCCCTCCCAACACAGCGCTCCTCCCTCAGGATCATCAGATCTTCATCTGCAGCTCAGTGTTATTCTTCTGGACGATTGATTTCCCTGATGCACTAGACAGCCTTCTCCCTCAGCCAGCAGCATGTGTTCATTTGCATCTGCATTTTGCAGCAGCAAGCTGAGGCCAGCTGTGTTTCCTGATTTCTGTCTCTCCTCAATGTCTCTGTCTGACCCATTTTCCTTTGCACACTAAGGACAGCAGAGAGACCACATATGGAGAGAGTGGATGAAGCAAAGTGATGACCTGTAGTGAGATCACTACAGGGAACAATGGGGAACAGTTAACAAGTTAACATTTCTGTTGTGGTTAGTTATGTGACAGTTATCAAAAGGACCAAAATGCATCCCCCCTTGTAGCAGAGAGAGTGCATGAGCAGACATACAGTAGTTTGTATTTTAATGGACTGGGAAGTTAGCCACTATACCTGTACATAATTAGCCTCAAAGCCCAGCACACCACTTTTGGGTGTTGGATAATTGCTGGATATGCTGACTTGATACAGATGCAGCCATATGTTCCATTTCACCTGATTAGTGTTGTGATTGGATGTCACCATTTCAGAGTTGCCCTGTTTTGAAAAGTCTGAAAATGTGTGTGATTCCAGCTCTTCTGTGGTAAAGATGGACAAGAGCTGTCTTCCTGTGACAGTAGAGGTGCAAACAGGACGACTCGACGTGTTCCGGGTGTCCTGGGAACAGTTAGGATCTCCCAAAAGGAGCTGAATGATATAGATGGGGAAAAGGACGCCTGGGTGACTCTGATCACCATGTTGCCATGGCAACCATGTACCAAGCTTTCATTGTCCAAGAATTTTGCCTTGACTGAATAACATATGGGCAGAAAACTAAATAACATACATTTAATCCATTTTTTATTATCAATGTGAAGATGTCCACGTTGGTGTTCAAAAGTACATATGTGTCCATTCCCAGAACACCACCAATCATGCACATAAGTGCTTATACAAATAACACAGCATACACACAAGCATACACACAGCAAGCTGCCTGCATTCAGTGAAGAACTTTTTTTTAGCAAATCTTTGGATAGATTATCAGCACCACCATGCAGTGAGACGTGTTAGAATAGATTTGGAGGTTTGTTTAACAAAGCATGAGCAGTATGGCAACAATTCAGCAAGCTAATATACACCACTTCCCTGAGTATATTTTAAGATGGAAAACAAACTATGCAGAGACAACTTCTAATGCAGGCAACAATGTGCACATAAAGTCATGATGTTCGTCCCTGCATAGAATCAACAGCATAAAATGCTTGTCACATCACTAAAACAGGTGCAGAGAATAAAGGAAACAACAAATATGGTTTAAGATCAGTGCGACTAATGGATAAGCCTCATGAAGTGCAGAGTGAAGAAATGAGACGCCGTCCTTCTCGCACTCTAATAATGACCTGGCGGTGAACTAAACAACCCTCTACATGATTGAATTTGTACAACTCATTAGGCAGCAGTGATTGCATATGGAGACGTGTCAGGGGTGAAGCTCATGTGACTGTGACCTCGCAGACTGGATTGAAACCCACTTTTTAACTTTCTTAAATCTCTTGTGTGATCATTTCTTAGCACAGCCGGCAGCACGCCAATGTCAGCTGCAGCTGTGAACAATATTCCCTGGATGGTGACCAATCAGGCCTGTCATCAGAGCAGTAGAGTCAGACTTAACAATCGATTCACTTTTGCTGACAGCTCGAAGCCTGGGGCAAAAAGCCATGCTGGAGTAATCACGGTCTAACCTTCAGGTTCCCGTGTAGAAAAGATACTGCATTTGGTGGCCGTGAGTGATCAAAGATGCTGAAATGGAATATTTTTACTTTTCCAGTTTAGATTTGTTATGAGTCATATATCATATGCAGTTTTAGGGGAGCTAATAATGACTGCAGTGTTGAGCCCCTTTTCTAACAGTAAATCCACTATAACAGATTCATGCTTGCAATAAATAACCTAGACAGGAAGAGACAGGACATATCCTCTGCTGTACGGACACATTTATGTCCTTGTAAATGTTTTAAAAAGGCGTGAGAGGGTTGCATGTGTTGTTGGTGAGCAACAAAAGCTTCCTGTTCATGCCCAGAGAGTAATTACATCAGGAAGCGACAAGGGTCCAGCAGGATTTTTCCATAACAAACGGTGACATACTTAAAAAGGAGTAGCACAAAGCACTCTCTGTAGCAGCTTATGTGTCTGAATGTCTGTGGTATCTGTGTTTGAGGATTGTGACTACTCTATCTCCAAAAGGAAAACTCTATTCATGCATGCAAAAATGCACTCCAGACCACTGATATCTATAAATTACATTGTATTTTCAAGTGAGGAGGCTCATCTCCTCGCCTGTCAAAATGTCTCTCGGTGAAAACAATGACAACTGTGGGAAAAACAACGTGACTTGGCATGGAGGAAAAGCTGCTAAATGAGAGAGGAGACATTCTGACGTGATTAATCCGAGTGCCAAGTCAACCAGCTCACCTTTAGCTCAGGGTAAAAACACAAAAGACTCCCAACAAAGAAGGTTGTGTTCCTTTGTTGTTGTTTTTTCCTTCTGAGGTATTCATCACTGGTGTGGCAGTCAAAAATATCTTGCTCATGTTGCAAAGAGAGATGAAAGAGTGCAAAAAAAGGCACTTTGGGGAGGAAGAAGGCTTTCTAGGCTAATTGTGGTAGCTTCTCATACATAGTGTATCATCACAAACGGTGCTGTGTCTGTCGACTTTGTGCCAGCAGAAGCAGTCTCCTGTGGGCAGCTGTGAGGAAATGAACTGTGTCTAAAATGAAAACATGGGAGAATTTGTACTGTAGCATTTCTTTTAAAAGGGACATGGCAGCAATCTCAGTACTTCTGACTGCACCTCTGCATGTCTGTTAGATAGAGGACACAGATATTACACTGTATAGAAAGAAAATCTACCTCTTAGCAGTCTATATCTGCATATATACTGTATATATATATATATATATATATATATATATATATATATATATATATATATATATATATATATATATATATATATATATACGTATATATATATAGTATTTGGAGCAAGATCTCAAAGTAGACTCACTGACAAAGTGACGACTAATATTGTTTGCACTGTATGACGTCCAAAGTGAGATGTATTGGCTTACATAATTTCCCCCATTCCTATTCTGGAAAGCCATTAAACATTAATGAACCCCCAGAAATGGTTGCTCTCTCCAGACGATAAATTCCATTTTTAATTATTATGACGCGCTCAGGCAGAAAGATTCCCAGGACCTTGTGCAGCTGCACTGCGCAAGATATGAAAACCAGTTCCCGGAAGAAGAGATAGCAAAGGTGAAGATGTGCAATTAGAGCCAAAAATCACACAAATACTGTTGCACTCAGTGTGTGGAGGAAAATGTGTAATGTGAATACATTTTTAGATGCAAATATGTTGACCATTTTTGGTGTTTCCAAAAGCACTGAAATAATGGAGATTTGTGGACTGAACTCACAGGATAAATGTCCCCCACTCAAAGAAAGGGCACTATTGGCATATTTCTTTCAGTTTGTCTTGTCTTGCCTTGTATAAACAAAATGCAGATTGTTTACCTGCAGCTGCTTTGCAAATGACAGCAAGCAAGCAACCCGCTGCCAAAAAATGATCCAAATTTCTGCTGTCGTAACATACTCCACTGTTACTGAACCTGACGAGGCCATTTCACTTTATTGTCCCTAAGTGCACTAACCACCTCCACCTTAACGCCCCGGTCAACACATAATAATGTGATCTATGAGATATATATATATATATACATATATATATATACACACAACGCCCTCGTTGTGTGTGTGTGTGTCTATATTGACACACACACACACAACGAGGGCGGCACGGTGGTGTAGTGGTTAGCACTATCGCCTCACAGAGAGAAGGTACCGGGTTTGAATCCCGGGCCCGGCGCCTTTCTGTGTGGAGTTTGCATGTTCTGCCCGTGTGGGTTCTCTCCGGGTACTCGGGTAAAAACATGCATGGGGATTAGGTTAATTGGCTAATTTAAATTGACCGTAGGTGTGAGTGTGAGTGGTTGTCTGTCTCTATGTGCCCTGCGATGAGGTGGCGACTTGTCCAGGGTGTGCCCTGCCTTCCGCCCTAAGACAGCTGGGATAGGTTCCAGTCCCCCCACGACCCTATGAGGATAAGCGGTAGATAATGGATGGATGGATGTACACAACGACTGCTAATAGATGTTGATCTGAGCCCTACGTCTTCATGTTTTGTCCCAGGAGATTACCACTGGGGCTGTATGAATAGAAATGAGAGGAGAAAGTGCTGGAGATCATTGTGAAACAGTTTTTTTTTCAAGGAAGTGAGTCATACATTGCATATTCATAGCATTTATACTGTAATGAGTTAGCATTATTGAAGCCCTTCATTATTCATGAAGTTAGATATCTTATAAGATATGGGTAATTTTAGTAGGCTAGAAGACCTGCAGTATAGCTGTTACATCAATATGTAAATTCTACCACTTACAGTTTATAAGGAAAAGATGGATTATACTGCATGAAGAAGGATATATAATTTTAATTGTTAGATTTTGCAGGAAAACAAGTGCTTACTTGATGGTATTGCTCTAATTGGAACAAGAGAACTCATTGCTTTTTATCAAACACATATTCAGGTGCACCTCAATGCTACTTCTTTGGCCCACTTTCCTCCATTTTGTGGATATATTTGTGGAGGTGAGAAGTGGGCCAGAACCTTCCCATGAGCCTCCACATGTAGACAGGAATTAGATTTATTACATTGAATGCCCCACAGGGGACCACTGTCCCCTGCCCTGTCTAGGCAGAATCAAAGAAACATGGAGGGGAGAGGAGAGAGCAAGACGAAGAGGAGAGGTAACAGCTATTTTGAATCTGCAGCGCACCCAGGAGAGAGAGAGAGAGAGAGAGAACATCTCGTGGTGAAAAGAAAATGCAGGGAAAAAGGTCAGGCAAGAGGTCCGCAAGTTATTTTAGATGTGTGGCTACGAAGTAAAGATAAGCGCTCCACCCATGCTGGAGGTGTCATACCAGTTTGTTTTCAGCCTTTTTAGTCCTGAACAAGAAGTGACGCCTACCCACCCCCCAACTCACAAGTTAACACTGGTTCAACCAAAGATAGATGTTCTATTTAAAGACGTGTTTCTTTTTTTTTTTTTATATCACCAACGCATGATGAGTCCACAACAAGAGAATTATAGCCCAGATCTGCAGCTCTCCTCAGCTCTACAGAGCATCTTTATGCTCATTGTTTTCTGGCTGAACTGTTCAAAATGGCTCTTTGTGTGAAATTATTTTTGGATTATTTGCAGTGCTTAACAAATTTATTAGATCACCTACCCTGTTGGTCTCAAAGAGTCTCCAGCATCATGAAGAGCTTTAATTCTTTCTCAGTGAGTTCACTACACTTCACCATTTTGAACAGAGTGAGGAATTTAAACTGAATTCACCTTTTTATTTCTAAATTTGAACCAGAACACTGCAATTAACATCAAATAAATAATTTTGATTAAAGAGCTTGCACACACTGGTGGATTAACCATTACAGAAACATTAAAAATATTTTGCTAATCAGTAGTACTGTCAATGTAGGGCAGCAGTGGCAAACACCTTAGACTGGGTGGTGGTCTAATAAACTTGTTAATAACTTTATATTTTAGTAATTATTTGTGGTATTTTAAAAATGCATGTTAATATATTCATAATAATACTGAAGTCAACAGGGCTATTGCAAACACACTTTTTCTGAATGTGACTTCCAGTTGTTGACACAACTCAGCTCTTGGCTCCTCTGTTTGTTCTCCGATCAGACTCATTCAACAGCCACTCAACGTCTCCACGAGTGGCTCTACAAAGCGACAGTAACAGATGGTTGGCGCGTGTTTGTGTACATACAGCACATATGTAGGTCAGGTACACCACGGCCGCTGGTTGCCATGGGAACTGGGTATCAAACATGACTGCAATCTCTCGGAGAAATCGACTTATGGCCAACCGCCTGCTCTCGTACCTCTCATCTCATCTCAGCAGTTAACCCGTTCGGATTATGAGGCAATATCCTTGGGGGGAGTTAATATGGTCAAAACAAGCTGTGACTGAGCCGGCGAGGGTTTTCTCTGCTGGTGATGGGAAGGGAGACGAAGCATCGCTTTAGATCAATAATCCAACACACATCTGGTCAGCCAGAAGCACATCAGTGTTGCCTCTGCCGCCATTAACCTAAATGTACAGTATAAACCCTAATCCCACACTTTGACCCAGAATATCATCTCCACCTCAAACTTGGCACTTGTACATGACCTTGGGGATTCACAGCAAACACAAAGGGATTCTCCCTGTCTCTGCCTGTCTCACTCCATCACACACACATGCACTGTGTATGGTTAAGTGCACGTGATTGGATGCAGCGAGCCGGTGTTGCATGTTGAATGCTGATGAGGTTCTTTCTTGAGAAAAAAAAGGAGAAGCAGTAGAAAGCTTCCTCTGTGCCTGCAAGACAGAGAAGAAGGGAAGGAGAGAGAGAGAATAGGAGGAGAGAAAACAGACCAAGCCACATTATTCATCAACGTCAAACCCTGCCCTCACCTCCTGGTTAGACCGTGAACGTGAGTCCAGTCACATAGGTGGAAATTCGCTCTGGTATGTAGCACTCTGTGAGGCACTGCTGCTCCTTCTCATCACATAATTCATTATCATTACGCCTTTGAGAACTGTAGAGTACAAACACTCCAGTCAACATGGCCTCCCCCTCCACTGCTCTCCTACAGTGGATATATACACAAACCTGCTTTGTCCCTCACTGTGTCCCAGTTTTTTTTATGTCTGTTCAGGCTAATGAGGTGAAAAATTAGCTTGAGGCACACCAGGGAAGCTTTTAGGGTCAGCAGCATGCAAAGCAATTTTTGGTGTGAGATAGCTGCAGATAGAGCATTAATGTATTTACACACAGGGTGAAAAGACGATCATATGAAACACTGTTGATGACATCAGGCCTGTCAGGTCAAGCTGCAGAGGCCCAGGTCATCTGAAGCAGCAAATCTGGTGATGTAATTCTCTTACTGTCAAAAAATCCATTTGAAAGACCAGAACCCCATAATCAAGCATTTCCTGTGTGGTAAAGCCTAATTTTGTACTGTGTCATAGATAGTGTGATCACTACTGCCCATAACTATTAAAAAACACATTAGTGAGCCTTCATTACACTGAACACAGGCACTCCTAAACATGCTGCTGCATGTGTGTGCATCCACTGCTGAAAATAGTCTCCTGAAAATTCAGTGTCCTCCATTTGAGCTTTGTTTGCTAGAACAGACAGTGTAGGGCAGTCGGAGAGGGACCAACAAATGCTAGTTTAGTTCTTTTCATGGGATTTGTTGAAATGCAAAATAGTATGAGTAAATGCTAACCTTACAGTATATCTTTTCATTTGTGAAGATTCTTGAAGATAACGCATGCTGTCTGACAGCTGAAATGTGAATAAGTACATCGGCAGTGAGAGTTGAGATTTTTGCTGTCAATGTTTGATGTTTAAATGGATAACGGTTTAGAAAAATGACCCCCCCAAAAAAACCTGAAGGAAACGTGTTATTGTTCAAATATAAATGCCACCAAATTACAGCCACAATGCTTTAATATGCCAACAGTGGTTTGTGTCCTGTATTTGAAGTGGACACAAATTTCTCTGTTTAATCAATCTTTATCCAAGCAGAAGTTCCTGTTCTCATATACCACAGCGTACTATGCCTTGATGTTAGACTGTAGGTGGTCCTCTATGTGGAGTTAGGTGAAGGATGTTCTGTGGTTTCATTTGACCGCACCACCTCTAGTATTTGATCCCTCTAGAAGTTAGTCCCATTCTCAGTGGGTGTAAATTTCCTCTACCGCTGCTCCTGAAATCCATCTGATGATTGAGTCAATGATGATGCTGGCTGTCTGCTCTCAACAAAATCACTCAACACACGTATTTAAACGCTGTCATGCTCAAACAACTGACAGCACGTTCGTCTGGGATAAAGCATGCATCCTGCTGTATTTCCCACCGCTGGCATACAGATTCAGATTTAAGTGTCTTTGTGTTTTCCTTATAAATGACACACTAAACCAGAGAAAATCTGCAATGACTGCTATGTAACTTCTGACCTGAAATTCACTGATATCATGTGATATAATGTTTTGTCACTGTTGATTAATAGTCTGTCAGCTGATATTTATTCAATTCACCTCCTGTTCAGTTACCTAGAAGTATTAAATGAAACTCCAGTTGCCTCACTAATGATTGTGGTGGACAGATGAGCCTCTATTAAATCTTCATATTCATTAAGTTGATCTCCATGTCACACTAAGTGCAGCATCTTTCCATATTGCAGGGAAGACTTTCTGGGAAGGGACCAGAAATGAATCAGACTCAATGACTATCTAAGTAGTGAGTCATCAAAACAAACCGGCAGATGAATTAGATGCACCTTGTCAATGAGGTTGTTGACTCTTGCAAAGCGAGCAGCGTTTTGACGGAAATTCAATTGAAACTCTCAAGCGCCTGCTCAGCCCACTGTGCCGGCGTGATGCACACGCCATAAACAAAATGTGTACATCATTAACATTTCAACTGACCTTTTGTCTGTGTCAAAATAATATTCAATCATGTCAAATAGCACCAGCAAAATACCAGAGAAAGATCTTCCTGTATATGCAGAACCACATATAAACTGTTTCACCTCAGGGATCCTCACTTATTAGAGGTATTTCAGTTTATTTCCCCCAGCTGACAGTTCAATTATTTCCACAGTTCTACAGTACAGCAGATAAAACACACCACCATGCTTACAGGGCCATCTTGTGGCACTAAGAGGTTGCATTACAAAGGCTGGAAAAACAGTGGATTAAATCAGGCTGTTGCTGATGAAGAAAGAAAATAATAAGATATTTTTCAACATTGGCTTAAGTTGAAATATTCAATTCATGAAAAATGGTGAGCAGACATTCTGACATGTCTAATTTGTGATAAATTTTCCCTATAAAGTGTTCTTCTTCTTACGCCTTCTTGACCACTTCTGCTTCCTTTCAACGAGTATATACTGCAAGTTTATGTTGTGACACTAGACAAATAATTTATTCTAACCTTTTCTCACTTCCTAAATATTTTGTATATAATACAATCTCATGTAATGATCAGTTTGGGGGACATCGGTGTAAAACTATGGGTAGATTTTGTGATGTGATGCTTCTGAGACACCCAACTATAAGCAACAGGCCTTTCATATTAGAAGTAGAGCTGTGTTCATTCTCAGAAAGGTATTTTCTGTTCCTTTTTGTGACTGTTTCTCCAGAGGAATTTTGTCTGTGATTGTATACTATTTGAATATACAATATAGGCCTAATATCTGAATATTGGGTGTAATTTAGATGAACAGAAACCCACTGAAAATAGCTTAAAATAAGCACTGAAAGTTAATCTTTGACATGAGACCAGAATACAGGGGTGATATTGACAAAATTGTAAACTATTTGTAGATTTGTGTTTTTTATAAATACTAAGCCACTCTTTCAGAAGACACCACAAGCTTTGAGGAAGTTACTTGTGGTTGTGATGACTAAACAGACAAAGGCCTTCAGTGTTAATTTTGCTCAAATATGACCGTCAGACTATTTCTGAAGAGGAAAAATTAACCACATTTAAACTATAACAAGTTGGATTGATTAGTAGTTGAATACAAACATACTGGTCAAACAGATTATTTATTATAATGATAGCGATTAATTAAAAAAAAACTCTGTGTCATATTTATTAGTCATAAATCAAACAGTAGATGGTTTAGTAGAACAATAAAAACCTCACTTTTAGCAATTTCGACATAAGACAAAACTCCCTGGCCACAGCAATTTCTTGGAAACAGGTCAAAGTGAGAGCAGAAATGAAACTTTGAGCCTGTTGACTGAGCAACAGTTGTGGTCAGTTTTGCTATTCAGTACTGTATTACAGTTTTGAGGTCCTTGAGAGTTTCTGTGTAAGTATACTTTCTGTTTTACTACAGAGAAATACTCCAATTTTATAGCTTTTCAAATTAGAATTTAAAATTAAAACACAATAATCTTATAAAATACAGAACTACCCAACTACCAAACTTCATTAATAATAATAATAATAATAATGTAAAATGTAATAATATTGAATCTGCAGAACAGGTGCCTATGATATTTTTTATGTATTTTTATTATAATACTTCTGTACTTTTACTAAAGTATTAAGTATTTCTTCCTCCCCTGATGAAATAAAACTGAAAAGGTCTCACTGACCTCATAGTGTTTCCGGGTTTGCTCAAGTCAAGTGTCAAAACATTTGTTACACATTCTTCTAATTCTCCAGGGAGGCATCAAGGCACTCAAGATGTTAACCCTCTTCCAGGGAAATATGTTAGTAGCCTTGAGCAAATTAGAAGTTTGCTAACTATAATTATGTAATCTATAGTTTAACATGCAACATATCATAATACAATAATCAAATTCCACTTCAGTTAGATTTCACGTCTATATGCAGGTAAAACTAATGTTGATATTTCTCTTTGCGAGGTGACATTTTTCATTAAAGGTTCGTCCACCTGTATATCAAAGTTGCTTATGCATCTTATAGGCCTACTTTATTCAGTGCAGCATTTATGTTTTCACTCATCTGCATAATACAGTATTGTATTATGTACACATGAATAAAGGAGTGTGTTGTTCTTGCACAAGTGCAATGATAGGTTACCTGCTCAGTTTAGAAAATAAAATCTACAGACAAACATATAACAAAACATTTCCTCTCTGTTGAATCATTCAGACACCCCGAATGATCTGAGTATTTGTGTTGGAAGCTGCAGGAGCAGTAGGAGCAGGAGCTATAGGAGCAGGAGCTGCAGGAGCAGGAGTTATAGGAGCAGGAAGAGCTGCGGGAGCAGGAGCTGCAGGAGCAGTAGCTATAGGAGCAGGAGCTGCAGGAGCAGTAGCTATAGGAGCAGGAGGAGCTGCAGGAGCAGGAGCAGTAGCTATAGGAGCAGGAGGAGCTGCAGGAGCAGTAGCTATAGGAGCAGGAGCTGCAGGAGCAGGAGCAGTAGGAGCAGGAGCTATAGGAGCAGGAGCTGCAGGAGCAGTAGCTATACGAGCAGGAGCTGCAGGAGCAGGAGCAGTAGGAGCAGGGGCTATAGGAGCAGGAGCTGCAGGAGCAGGGGCTATAGGAGCAGGAGCTGCAGGAGCAGTAGCTATAGGAGCAGGAGCTGCAGGAGCAGGAGCAGTAGGAGCAGTAGCTATAGGAGCAGGAGGAGCTGCAGGAGCAGTAGCTATAGGAGCAGGAGCTGCAGGAGCAGGAGCAGTAGGAGCAGGAGCTATAGGAGCAGGAGGAGCTGCAGGAGCAGTAGCTATAGGAGCAGGAGGAGCTGCAGGAGCAGTGGCTATAGGAGCAGGAGCTGCAGGAGCAGGAGTTGCAGTAGCTATAGAACACGAGCTATAGGAGCAGGAAGAGCTGCAGGAGCAGTAGCTATAGGAGCAGGAGCTGCAGGAGCAGGAGCAGTAGGAGCAGGAGCTATAGGAGCAGGAGGAGCTGCAGGAGCAGTAGCTATAGGAGCAGGAGCTGCAGGAGCAGGAGCTATAGGAGCTGCAGGAGCTGCAGTAGCAGGAGTTGCAGCTATAGGAGCAGGAGCTGCAGGAGCAGGAGCTGCAGGAGCAGGAGTTGCAGTAGCTATAGCTGCAGGAGCTGCAGGAGCAGGAGTTGCAGTAGCTATAGGAGCAGGAGCTGCAGGAGCTATAGGAGCTGCAGGAGCTGCAGGAGCAGGAGTTGCAGTAGCTATAGCAGCTGCAGGAGTTGCAGGAGTTGCAGTAGCTATAGCAGGTGCAGGAGCTGCAGAAGCTGCAGGAGCAGGAGTTGCAGTAGCTATAGCTGTAGGAGCTGCAGGAGCTGCAGGAGCAGGAGTTGCAGTAGCTATAGCAGGAGCAGGAGTTGCAGTAGCTGTAGGAGCTGCAGGAGCTGTGACCTCCAGTAGGGAGGGACTTGGCTCTCATTAAAATGTTACACTGAACCCTCTCCTCTGACTCACAAAGTGGGGTCAGGGGTCCCTTCATGTCCTTCAGCTGTCTCCTCTGGGGATGAACTCGATGAGTTGTTTTGCTCTAAAAACAAAGATAAATGTGTGTAGTTTCACGGTGTAGATATATAGTGGGGCTTCGTGTGTGTCGCTGGGTTTGCTGGTGTTTTATCTTCAGCTGTGGATGAATGGTGCAGCCTACTGAAAAGCAGAGAGCTTCCCTGGCAGGCATCACCCCCCTCAGCCAGTCTGACCGCCCACAGTCCGGGGGGAGAAAGTGTTGCTTTGTGAATGAAGGGAGCGGCGGAGGACATAAAACTAACTTTACCAGGATTATTTCCCACCGGTTTTCAACCAGACAGGTTTCCACGGTGCGTCAAGCAGCCGCCGGCCGACAAGGACCGAGAAAACCCGGTAAGTCAAGGCGGCTTGTAGCCGCTGGTGTGTCGCTTTCTCTGATAGAAAGCAGATTGACAGCCTTTTTTTTCGACGGAAAGATGCATAGCAGCCTAAACCGTGACTGGAATAACTGTGGAGTGATGGGAGGTAATTTCAGTGCACGAGCTGAACTCCTTTGACACTTTCCTCCTTTTAAAACCTCCTAAAAACTGACTGTGAGGCTAACTAATGTAGTTTCTCATTTCAACAGCTAACCTTAAAGCCGTGCCGATTTTGAGTGATTTTGGGGGGATAAAATGAAATGGGGTTAGTCTTAACTGCATTATGTGTTTAACTAGCTCCTGTAAAACCACAGCCAGTACTTTGTTGCACAGTTTCATCCTCATGTTGCTCACTCTGTTTCCAGCTCGGCTAAACGCTGTTCGCTCTCTCATGACAAAGTTTCTCTCAGTGGGTTTCGCAACATGTCGTGACTCATGCAGAAGACGTGCACTGCCACTGTCACCAGAACAATAAATAGACTCATTCATGATATTAGGAGGTTTGTCCTCCAGGGAATCTGGTCTGCAAGTAGTAAACATTAAGATTTGATGACAGTGCTGTGGACAGGCTTCTGGTGCAGCAGCTACTGTTTCTCTGTGAGTTTAATAAACTGAGGAATCCAACTTCTTTTTTTTGCAGAGGGGTATTTTGGAGAATCATGGTTGTCAGTTTGACCCGTGTGGCCTTTCTCTGTCTGTTGGCGGTCGTCAGCGGTGATCCCTGCCTCATCATCAGCGAGATCAACGCCGACAACCCCAGACTGGACACCACTGAGTTTGTGGAGCTGTATCACACCAGTGGTCAACGGGCTTCCCTGGATGGCTACACCCTTGTGTTCTACAATGGAAATGGAAACATAGCCTACAAGGTGCTGGACCTCAAAGGCCACAGCACAGACGACAGAGGCTTCTTCCTGGTAGGCTCCGTGGACATGCTGCCCAAACCGGCCATCCTCCTGCCTCCCAACACAGTCCAGAACGGCCCGGACGCTGTCGTCCTCTACCACACATCTGCAGCTCGCTACAGTGAGAAGATGAACGTCACGGCCCACGGGCTCGTGGACGCCGTTGTGTACATGACACGCCGCACTGGGGGTGCAGAGTTCCTTGCCGAGGCTCTGACACCTGGAGAACCGGCCTTCGTCGAGGATGAAACGGCGCTTGAGGGGGACGAGTCCATCGAGAGGTGCCTGCTGTCAGAGGATCACTGGGGCTTCCAGGTGTCCTCACCCTCCCCAGGTCAGAGGAATAATTGCACCCCACCTGCCGCCCCAGCAGTCAGTCCTGTCATCACTGAGCTGAAGCTGGGAGGAGGGCAGGTGGATGGGCTCGTGGAGCTGACGGAGGCTCCAGCTGCAGGTCCTCTGGCGCTGGTCGTGTTAGATGGGAGAACAGACAGGGTGAGCGTGAGCGTGGACGTGAACGTGAACACCTCCAGGAGTGGGTTGATGATCGTGACCATTGAGAAGAACTACATGAAAGGTCAGCGTAAGCTCTAACGCTCTGGATGAGAGGTGTGATCTCATGATTGTTCACCAAGTTTCACACATACACTGCACATTATTTAGTTCTTACCAAGATGAAAAACACTTTGATTTAGACATGTTCGATAATTTATCTAGTATTTTGGGTTTCTTTCTTATTTTAACTGTTCAACTTTACACTATAATCTTAAATCAAGCAAAATCTTTTTTGTCTCAAATAGGCGGGAAATCTTAAAATGAGGTAAATGACTGTTAAAATAATATATATTACATCTCTCCCCCAAAGTCTGATCAAATAAATTTTGTTTTAAGATTCAGTAACAAACTCAAGTTAATTGATTCAAGAGTCACACAAAAAAACTGCAAGTATTTTCTGCTTTTATTTAGTATATTTCACATTTTGCATCTTTAAAAAGTTAAATTTTAAGTAATCTCAACTTAAAACCAGCATTTTCTGCTCATTTTCTGTGTATATTTGTTATATTTTGCATACTTTGGGTCTGTGAAGAGTTAGATTGTGATTAATTATCTTAAAGGGTGGCTGTAGCTCAGTTGGTAGAGTGGTTATCCCTGAACGCCAGGGTCACAGGTTCAGTCCCTCTCCGGCTCTCTGCTGCTGAAGTGTCCCTGAGCCCGACCCATGGCACCCCTGCTCCCTGAGGGATAGGTTGAATTGACAAATTGTTATTAAAACCAGCATTTTCTGCTGATTTCAAGCCTTCTAAATACATCTTATTTTAATATCTTAATTCGAGAAATCTTGTCAAGTAAAATTATCTCGCTGCCTGGACTGATAATTTCATGTGTTTTGAGGACCTTTTTCCTCAGATGTAGTGTTTTTATCTTGTTTTAGACACCTCCTTTTTTTAGCGTAGAAGCTATGTATTACTTTTTCACTCACTTCCATTTTGTTGTAAATTCTTTGTTTCTGTTTATGATTTCCTCTCAGGAGATGAGTCCGGAGCAGTGGCCATTTACAGTGGCAGAGCCTCAGACTTCCCTGTGGGCAGTCCACTGAGCCAGATTCAGCCTCTGGATGCATTTGTGTTTGCTGGACCTGGAAACAAGCCGAGTGCCAACCTCACAGAGACTCTCATCCCAGGCAGAGAGCCCTACCAGCTCAGCAACAGGCAAGACTCAGTGCTACTTTGGTGAAATTATATGACGCATTTTTGGTGTGATTATCAGATGTGTCAGTAACATCCAGTGGTTATTTTTAAGGCCCTTTTTTCAAGTGTGCAACGCATTCACTCTGGAGAGGGTCAGCTTGTGACTGCTGTTCCCCTTTGCTGACGCATTTTTTTTCCAGTTTGGTGTGCGTCATCACTGGGGAGCAGTAATTCAGAAGCAGGCTCTCAAACACACAACCTGCAATATACTGAAATAGATTTTCAATTAATAACACAGAAATCATACATAAAAACTTAGGGTAGTGGCAATGCTAACCTGCTGAAGAGTCACACATTTAATTAACATTATTCGTTTTGTTTCTTAATGGTTTCTTACTATTTCTTTGTCAGTTTGCGAGAGGGAGGCTTCTATCTGAGTCGCTGCGGCGTCGCCACTTGGGCCAGAGACCCTGGTGTCTTCTGGGAAGCCCCCCAAACCCCCGCTCAGCCCAACCAGTGCCCCTGGCCAAAGATCTGCCCATACAGCACTGGTGAGTGTTTGCTTCAGGACAATTCGAGTTATATTTGTTGCTCAACATTACCAAGATCTGTATGTTGTTTGATACGACTCTTGTGATTCAGCCATCTCTGAAAGAAAAAAAAGAATGTCCATCATGTTATGGCCATGAGTTTGTATGGAGAGGAAAGGCTGATATTAATTGTTGTGCACTGGAGACATGCAGACATGGATACTTTCAAAAAGATGATTTATAGAACTTGGGGAACCACCGAAGTGATGCATCTTTATGCACATCCTCAAAAACAGTGTGGGGACATTATAGATTTCATCATTCTTCATCTGTGGAACAAAGCTACTGGAACACAGAAGTGCAAATTAAAGAACTGAAAGTTAAGAGAAATGAAAGATGACGGTCTGTGTTTGGTAGAGAAATCAGTTGGATGCAGGAAAGCTTGTGATTAACTGTCATGGAGATGATAAGCAAAAATAAAAGAGTGCAGCTTGATTTGTCAAAATTTGACAGTTTAAAACAAGTGACATAAAATAGGTTACCAACTATAGAGCAAATCATTTTATAAGGAACAGAAAAATAAAGTCAAATAAAAATAAATAAGGGAACTTGATAGTAATTATATTCAAGGTCAGGAAAATATAAAATCAGAAATGAAACACACTGTTGGGATGCAGATTTTTGTAAAGTGAACTGTTTTAAAAAGTTGGGGTTTGGTGTGGCAAGGCAGGTCACCACCACATTTTGTGAACATGCCCAGAGAAAGAAGTTTGGCTCAGTATTTGGAGGATCATGCAACAGATTTTTAGATTACAGATCCAATGTATATGCATGTTACTCAACATGTTAAAAGAAATTACATTTTTTACATTAGCTGCAAAAAAAAAAACCTCTCAAATGGCTACAAGGTGACACTCCTAAAATAGATCACTCTGGAGAACTGCATACAGGTAGTGTCACTCTATGGATGAATTCCTGCCAGGTATCTGCCAAAGTTATCTGGAAGAGAAAACAGAGGGCTTTTGGTTCAACTTTTTCCTGCAGTACTTAAGTGTGTTTTACTGCTTCATCGGTATGAAAGCAATCTGGTCCTCAATGTCAATGATACAGTGTCATATTTAGCTGAATAAATTTCTTGGCTTACTGCATATACAACACAAATAATCAGCCTGTGTGTTTACATTTAACTTTATAGAAATGGCTTAAGTTCTCATAAATGATCAAATAAAGGAATGTCAGGTTTTGAGTGCATAGTAGACAGAATACGTTCGTTATGAGAAGATGACTAAGTTAATTTTTCATGTGCAACTACACAATACTGCCATCTATTGACTTCTGTTAGATATTGTGTTAATGACAAAAGGGACCCAAGCAGCCTGATACTGTCCAAGTTCCGCCTGCCATTCCTGGTGTTTTGTTAAATTCATCAAAATAAAGCAAAACCGTTCCCTCAACAGCAGCTCATTATTACTGTCCTTTATGTATTAGTGGTTCCAGGAGGTACAGACTCACCGCCTCACCTCCCACCCTGGGGGAACAGTGACTTCCTGATCAATGAGCTGAACACTGATACTCCTGGCGCAGCTGAAGACGGAGAGTATATTGAGCTTTGGCACCCATCAGGACGCCGGGTCTCCCTGCAGGGCACCTGGATACTATTGTTCAGCGCACACAACAACAGACCGTACAGGGAGATCAACCTCAGTGGGCACTTCACCACTTCTAAGGGCTACTTTCTGCTGGGCAGCGATAGGTTGGTGCCGGCTCCGTCGCTCCGCCTGCCCCCCAATACCATCCAGAACGGACCAGACGCCGTGGCACTCTATCGCAGCCCTCTCGGTCCCCCATCAGTTCTGCAAAGGGGGATTCCCACCAAAGGCTTGCTGGATGCTGTTGTGTACCGACAAAGAGGATCAGATAAGGAGGCGCAGGAACTGAGTAAAGCTCTGACCCCAGGACAGCTGCCTCTGCTGGAGGACCCCGAGGTTCTGCCTGGGGATGAGGCCCTCAGCCGCTGTAGAGGCCTTTACCCCTATGACCTGTCGGCCTTTTCAGTGAGTAAAGCTAACAGTAGTCGAGAAAACAAACCAAACCAATGAATTACTATTTTTGGGAAGTTTAATTACCAGGTTAGCTTAGCTCATTACCAAAACTGGAAATGGAAATGGTAACAACAAGCCTGGCTCTGTCCATAAGTAACAAATACACCTAGCAACACTTTATGCATTGAATTTTACTTTTAGTCTTTTTTTAGTCTTTATTTTTGTTGTTCATCCGTACACAAACTGAAGTGTAAAAAAGACACATAAGGATTTTACAGGAGGTTGTGGACTGGACTTTATGCAGTCAGTTCCCAGAGTCTTGTTGTCACCATGGTCACCAACACGACTTATTCCTCGAAATGATTGACTACTTTTAGTAGCTTTGAGCACAAGCTAAACAATATTTATTGGATATGAAGTAGACTTTACATTTATATCTATACATCAATCACTATAGGTGGCTCCACCCACACCTCTGAGGGAGAACAGCTGCCCACGTCCCCCTCCAGCCCCAGAGGGTGTGGTCATCAGTGAGGTGGCTAGCAGCCATTGGACCAATCACAGCCAGCAGAGGGCTTTCGTGGAGCTGCACGGCCCCCCAATGACAGACCTGCGGGGCCTGGTGCTCTCTGTGTTTGACCAGGAGCGCCGTGGGACTGTCATCGCCCTCCCTTTGACCGGATCCGTTGACCAGGAGGGATTTTACATCGTTGGAAATGTCACCGGAGCAGGTGAGGGCAAGACAATACTTTGACAAAATTTCGAGCAGAATAGTTCCTTTAACGGGTGGTGTAGTGGTTAGCACTGTCACCTCACAGCAAGAAGGTACTGGGTTCGAATCCCGGGCGCGGGGCCTTTCTGTGTGGAGTTTGCATGTTCTCCCCGTGTTTGCGTGGGTTCTCTCCGGGTACTCCGGCCTCCTCCCACCATCCAAAAACATGCATGGGGATTAGGTTACTTTAAATTGACCGTAGGTGTGAGTGTGAATGGTTAAAGATGGATGGATAGTTCCTTTAACATTTCCTAATAGCAGTCTGTCTCCAATACTCACTATACTCCTTCACCTCCACTCTCTCTCCGGCATAGATCAGACTTTCCCAGAGGGCTTGGCAGTGCCAGCACGGGGTGCAGTCGTCCTGTGCTACGACCTCTTCAGTGTCTGCAGAGCTGGAACTGCTCTTACAAATTCCAGCCTCAGAGACGTCCTGGTGTTCAGTGAAAACCAGCAGCTGCTCTCCTCTCTGTCCACCACCAGAGGGAGACAGGTGATTCCAGCTGCCAGGTAAACCCAAAATAAACCCAATCGAGCATGAATCACTGAGACCTTTTACACTAGTAACCCTATTCAAGCTATAATAAGACATCTGACTCTACCTTTATCCAGTTATCTTAACCTGGTCAAAAGAACCGTGGACATTTTTTTAGGAATGAAAGGATTGTTAAGATGTAGAGGTGATATCAGTCTAATCAACTATGTAAGTGATGTGTGTGTGTGTGTGTATGTGTGTGTGTGTGTGTGTGTGTGTGTGTCTGTATGTGTTTTAAGGTGCAAAACAAGACATGAGGATAAACTAAAGCATCATATTAAACCAAAACAAACTGGGCCCAGATATTCCAGCTTAAAGCTCTAAAGAGAGTGTTTGACCAGAATTAACTTGTTAATGGATTAAAGCAGTGTGAGGCAGTGTTTCTTGTCGTCCTCTCTCCGCTCCTTTCAAGACGGTAAATCTCAATATCAAGTATAGGCAAAAAGCCAGAAAATCATCTTGAAGCCAAGTGTTTCTTCCCAGGAAAATATTGAAGATTGAATCAGTCACGGTCACCTGGGGATGTGGGTGGGAGGTAACACCTACCACTTCTGCTAATCAGTTTCCTGCTAGCAGCTGATCACAGTGTTTTTACAGCAGCAATTAAATACTCATTCTACCACCACACCAACTTTCCTTTCTCAACTCAAATAAATATGCATCAGTAAAGCCACATGAACATGCATGTGAAATTGCTGCTTTATAACCGTGCTGACAAGCAAGAAAACAATGGGGCCAAAGCAGCTTCACCGACCTGATTTAAATGGATATCTTTTTGGTCGAGCTCTGCTGAAAACACTGACTCTGTCAACTTGTTAGCGCATTGATTAATATAGAGTAAAATGCACTAATGCAATGTTTGAGTGGCCAGCATATTTGTATTTTGAAGGAACCCATGTAAATGTAAACTAATTGGTCCTTATTATATTTATATTTTGTATTCTTATCTGTTTTGCACGCGCAGGTCGGTAGAAGACGGTCCTGTTTCGCTCAGCCGGTGTTCATGCTGCGAGGTGAGGAGCCCCTCCTCCTGGACAAGCTCTTCGCCAACGCCTCACAGCACCAACCTCTGTCCAAGCTCCGCCTTCTCAAGTCACATCGACCTTTGCCTAGGGCCGCTGTCCAGTGACTGGCAGGAGTTGTCAGGTGGTGAGGCGTCAAAACGTGGCAAATAAATGAAAAAAATGTGAAAGTGAATAACATATAGTGAGAGAGAGATGGTGTTATGTTTACGCAGATTGTTAAGGTCATTGGTGATGAAGATGAACCAGTAATGTGGCAATTAATGTAACGGAGAATTTATTATTTATATGTAGTATTTCTTTTTGTTCTTTGATCAATGGTCAAAATAAAACAGTAAATCTGCCTTTTGTAAAGGCTCCTCCTCCTCTCCTCTGTTTGTTCCAGACTGCAGTGGTCTAATCCAGGGGAAGAGGGTCGCTGAGGTGGCCGACTACCTGGAGCAGAGGTGTCACTGTGGCATCTCCGCCTTGTATCTCCAAGGTGAGGCGCTTTTCACTTGGTAAAATTTTAACCCATCACAGTTTTTGATTTTTAATGCAAAAAGAACAAGAAGGGAACACATGACAATAGGATAAAGAACTGATTCAAGATTCAGGATTCTTTATTGTCATTATGCACGCATAACGAAATTTTGTAGAGTCTCTCAGCTTTAGGACACACATAAATAAGGAATAAAAATAAAGATATAAAGGATATAAATATAAAATATAAAACACCCGTATCTGCAGAGAAGTGATATATACAGTAGAAATGCAATTTAAAATAGTAATAAAATATTTACAGCAAAAATGTAGTACTTGCAACAGAAATGTCTATTAGCAGCGTACCTGTGATATTTGCAGTAGAAATCTGATATTCACAGTGGAATGTGATATTGCACACATAGTTTAATATTTTCAACAGAAATGTAAAGTTGCAGAATGTGGAGAAGGAGTATATAAGGTGCATCTTAGTGCAAGAACTGTTGGGCTATTGATTGCCAGCAGGGGTGGGTGTGAGAAGAGGTGTGGGGGGATGTGATGTATAGGTGTCAAACTACTATTGCTTTCACAGCTCTGGGGAAGAAGCTGTCTTTCAGTCTTTGTTCTTGTTTTAATGATCCTGTGTGTTGCCTGGGTGGGTGGGATCTGTTGTAATGTGTCTGGCCATCATCTGGACTCAGGCAGTATGACTGCAGCTGCCATACCACACAGTCATACTGAGACACAGGATGCTCTCAAAAGCGGCTCTGTAAAAGTTTGCAAGCAGCTGAGGAGAGAGTCCAGTTCGCTTCAGCTTCCTCAGAAAGAAGAGTCGTAGTTGGGCCTTCTTCACCAGGTGTGAAGTGTTCACAGTCCAGGAGAGGTCGGAGGAAATGCGGATGCCCAGGAACACATGTTGTAGAGTCCAGGTTTAGGCTCTGAGAGTGTAGTGAGGAGTAGTCATTGCAGAAGGAGATTATTTAGAGACAGATAGGCTCAGGTGTGACTGTTTCTTTGTCATTAAAGCATCCTGCATCCCTCATATGCGCTGAGTAACTGTCATGATCTTCAGATATAAACTCCATCTCATGCTTCCTGTTTACAGAAGCTAAAGCACATCCTGACCTCTAAAATATGTAGATAATGATACTTAAATTTGTTTATTCCATTCGTGTTCAAGGAGCCAACTTCTCCTGTGTGTCTGGGTGGCTGCGAGTGTGGGGGAACATCCAGGCGCTGTCGGACCATCAGAAGGCCCTCATCATCCAGACGTCGCACATCAGTCCTTCGTCTGCACAGGCAGACGTCTGCTCCTCCCCGTCCACGGACCGTTACACAAGCACAGGTTAGCACAGCTAGGTGATCATCACTTAAATAAAATAAAAAAATATATTTCATTAAGAATAACGCACATGACAGTAGCAGAAAATAGCAGCTAGTAAGGTGACATTTCTGATTAAAATGCAAAAATGGTGCTGTCAGGTGATGTGTAATGTTGGAAACGTTACCTTCTCTTCCCTCCTCTTCCTTTTCACACACACAAAGTAAGCAATGTGTTTCACCACAAATGACATTTATATGAATATAAGGTAAACCTGCATTAACCCCACAGCAAAGATTTTTTTTACAATATAAATAACAATGAAGCCAGTGTGTATGTCTGAAAATATGAAACCCAACAAAGTAAAAAGACATTTATAAAAATTACATCCTAGTCACATCAATAAAAAGGGGTTCAACCCTCATCCTACCAACTTATTTAACATACAAGAACAATGAACAAAGGAAACTGTAAGAAACAACCATGATATTATTATTTTAACAAAGACACAGTTTGTTTGCAATAGTGTGTGAAAAGAAAACGAAGAACATGACAAAATCTGTCTGCTCTACCTCTATTCTGTTTTATCTAGTAAAACTAAAACTCATACCATCACTGTTTTAACTACTGAAGTCTGAATTTTGACTACTACATGGAGTAATAGTCTGTGTTCACGGATGATAGGATACACTGCATCCCAATCGGGCCTGTTTTGCAAAAAAATACTGCTGCTTTACAGTGTCATCATCATGTTTTAATTGCTATGTTGAGTTTTTATTTGACTCTCTCTTAGCGTCCACCCTGGGGTTACAGATAGGACTGATAGTAGCTGCGCTCCTGCTGCTGGGTCTAGGAGCTGCTCTGTTCACATATTTCTACAGGAGGAGGTGAGGACTCTTATTATTATTATTATTATTATTTATCATTATCTGTTATTCAACTCTCCTTATACTGTATATCTCTCTGGTCTGCTGGATGTGCATACTGGAAAAAAATCACAGAGCCAGATGAACCTTTTGTTAAATTGTTTATCGTGAACAGTTTAATGAAAGAAGTGTGCAACATGTTTCTATTGCTGCCACTCATGTCTCGCAGACGATTGTTTTGACTCGTCTTAGCATCTTACTAATGTAGAAAGAGACTGTCTTTCGATTTCCATGACAACTGCTAATAAAAGCACACAGCTTGATGGATACATCGATAGCACAATATAACCTGTTTATTAGTGAGTTTAGAGGTACTGGTAGACAGAGCCAGGCTACTTATTTCCTTGTTTCCCACCTTTAAAAGAAAGTTGAATCCTTATCTACCCACTTTAGGTTAAAAATCAGGAAGAATCCACATTTCTGGCTCATTTTAGTCTTGTAGAATAGTACACCATTTTCCTAAAGTGTGAAATGTCATCAGTAAATGTTAGGTTCTAGTGTCAGACTGTAGATCAGATTTAAAGAGCAAGACCTTCTTCCTTGTCATAACATTTGACACTAATGTCAAGTTAAGTTTTTTTTCTGCCATGACATTTTACTCCCATGTTTCTACTGTTACCTGGCCAGAATAAAAAAAAAAGTGCCCCTTAATGGTGATACCTGTGGTTCTCCTTTACCTGGATATAAAAAGTGCTCAGTAAGTTGTTGTTGTTCATCATGGGAAATGTAGCAGACCAGAGAATGAAGTAGTTCTGTACTGTAAGTGGGGTCATCAAAAGCTAAATCCTGAAGCTGTGAACTGTAGTGTAATTTCAAAGCTTGATTTTCTTTGTGTTTGTACCTTTTTTGGTGTTATATTCAGACGCCCTCTGGACTATTACACCATGGAGCTGAGCGAACATGCAGAGGGACTGTCTGACCTATAATCCAGGCACCAGGAAGTGCTTGAATGTGTGGGAGGACTTCAGTAAGGGGTAATCAGACATTCATTTGACCTGATTATGTGGTTATTTTGAAGCGAGTGCCTCCAAAAGTGTCCTTCTGTGAGTCCTTTGTAAGGTCGCTGATGAAAATGCCTTCTAGTTGTCCGTTAACAGCATGGTTGCATCCAGTGTGCATGTGACGTGATATTTCATGCCACCCGGTGACACTTAAATCAGGCAACCCCCGAATTTTAAAACACATGTAATAACATTTTTTTTTTTTTTTTTACCTGTGAACAGTGCTGGTTACTACTTTTAAAGGAAGAGGAAGATAAAAGGGAGGATTTTGTTTTTAATACTTGAGTCCTAAATGGTCATTTTTGTTGACTTGTTTATGTCACTGTGGAAAAAGCCTTTTAAATGAAAAAGTTTAAACAACCATGCTATGCAGGCAGCTCTATCAGTTAAATGCCCTTCATCACATTCTCAGCCGGTGTTTTAACAACTGACTATAAAATGTCGATAACATTCATAAATCTTTTCTTCAAAGCGGTCAACTTCCTGCTACATGCTGTAAAAGTCCATCTTAGATGCTAGTCTCTCAAAGGGCTTGATTGTCTTTGTCTTTTTTGTCTGTGAATGTCTTTAGCTAACTTGTGATGAGTGTCTGTAACCACCTTTGTATGCTTACTGAAGCAAATTGTTTACAATTTTCTTTAAGGAAAATTAGGAAAAAAAAGGGATGTGAAAGAGTAATTGGTTGAATGAAGAATATGTGTTTTTAGAAATGAGCGGTCAGAACTATTTCATGTTTCACTTGTGAGTTTTTTTTTTTAGTGGCTCAGAAACTTCTACTGTTTTTACTTGTGTGTTACTCAATCAGCTGATTCCTCATTTATTAGAGGGGAAATTACAGTTATCTCTGCTACAGCCATAAATGTAAATACTATGGATATGTTGTTAGTTATTCTCAGGGGGGGAGCAGTTATCACAATTATCCGAAGTGATAATTTATTGTGGAAATACAGAAAGTAGCTGGGTTCAGCGCAAAAAGTGACAGTAGTTTTGATTGGCTAAGATAGTTAAAAATATCTAAAAAGTAAAATTTTAAAATAATTATAAAATCGCTGATACAAAGTAAAATAATCATCTGGATATGATCCATTTTTAATGTAGTTGATGTGCTGCTTAATTTGTACTGTTGCAGAAATACACTTTGTTTGCTTCTCTTGTGTCAGTACCTTCTCGTCTAATTCCTCAGTACTCACATTTATTAATGCATTTCTGTCAAAATGAACCTATGAAATCAGATTTAATTTACAGCAACAATGCTGCTTTCATATAGGTTCAGCCACTGTGTGAAAAAATGAAAGATTGGATGTAAAACCAGCAAAATCATGTAAATTACAGACCCGCCCCTCTTAATGATGTTGTTATGTAATGTTAATAAAATGTTTCTTATTGTAAACTTCTATTTTTTGTGTGTAAAATGTAAAGAAGCTACGCAATGGTGAGCACGTTGTACATATCACAATCATAACAAGTGGAAAAGAGTGGGATCAGGAGCAGTAATGCTTAAATCTAACTCTAACTGTACTGAAACACTGAAAAACAAGATTTCACAGAAAACCTTTGTGTCATCTGTGTCTCCAGGTCAGCTCATTCAAAAGCTTTCTTTCCAATGTTTGCCTAACTGCTTACTTTCCAGTTTACCTTCAAACGTAATGCACAATGTAGCAGGTTTGAAATAAATATTTCCTGTCATTTGTGCTGTTTCACTGTGTTTTTAGCAACTAGTCATGTGTGACTGCTCATTTCTCCCTTAGTTACAGTACTCTCAGGAAGCAATTACTTGCCTGTTGTTTGGATAAATGTGTGTTTTTTATTTATTAACCTTTATTTATACAGATAAAATCTCATTGAGACCCAGGGTCTCATTTGCAAGAGAGACCTTTAAATGACCCCTTAAATGTTTCCACATGTTGTCACATTACAAACAAGAAGTAACACGTATCTTTTGGGGATTTTATTTGAAATGATAGGTGGTGTTCAAGATGGGCCGATCTAACACATGAATATGCTTTGCTCTAAACCCTTGCATTGTAGCTCTGGCTTTATGTTCAGGGTCATGAACTTCCACCTGAGTCTTTTGCAGCCTCGAACAGGTTTACCTCCAGGATCAAATGTATTTAGCTGCATCCATCTTCTTGTCATCTCTGACCACCTTCCCTGACCCTGCTGAAAAGAAGCATCCCCCACAGCATGATGCTGCCACCACCATGTTTCACAGTGGGGATGGTGTGATCAGGTTGATGTGCAGTGTTAGGTTTCTGCCACACGTTTTGTATGAAGGCCATATTGGCCAATTTTGGTCTTAACTGACCAGAGCACCTTCTTCCATATATCCTCAACATGGCTTGTGGCAAACTGCAGACGGGACTTCTTATTGCTTTCTTTTAACAATTTCTTCTTGCCACTCTTGCATAAAAGCCAGATTTATGGAGTCCACAACGGATAGTTTTTTGGAGGATAGATTGTCCCGCCTTAGTTGTGGATCTCTGCAGCCTCTCTAGCGTCAACATGGGCCTGTTGGCTGCTTCTCTGATTAATGCTTTCCATAACCTAACCCTGCTTTAAGCTTCATAGCTTTATCCCCGACCTGTTTGGTGTGTTCCTTCGTCTTCATGATGCTGTTTGTTCACTAATGTCCTCTAACAAACCTCTGAGGCTTTCACAGAACAGCTGTATTTATAATAAGACTGAAGTACACACAGGTGGACTTCTGAAGGCAGTTGGTCGCACTGGATTTTATTTAGGTGTATTCAGCTTAAAGGGGGCTGAATACATATGCACCCCACACTTTTCAGATTTATATTTGTAAAAAAATTCCTTCTTCTTCACAATTATGCTCTACTTTGTGTTGGTCTTTCACATCACTGAAGATTTTAGTTTGTGCTTGTTAGGCGACAAAGTGTGGAAAGATTCAAGGATTACTTGGCATTACTTCACTTTTCGCTGTGTGATACCTCCATATTACATGTCATTATGTTTGACTTCCTGCCAACATAATTCTATCTTTGCAATATACAATTAACCAGTATCATTGTGTATCACCTGTCTGCAGTGTTTCCTGGTGCATTTGCAACCCGAATGTTGCTTTGCAAGCCTTAACACCAGTAATCATGTGTCATCTCAGCTCTCAATTGTGGCCCAGCAGCAACGTCTCTTTTGAGTGGCTGTCTTGAATGGAAGAGACTGAAGTGTTGTGAAACTTTCAGGCCATGCATGCAAATACAAAGCAGATTTTTTTTAACAAAACCTGCTAACCACAACACAGGAAAGGCAGATTAGATAGACAGGAAGGAGCATCACCAGCAGCAGCAGCAGTATTGAGTATGAAGCCTTCAACTGCTGTTTCTTATGTGACTCGCTTAAATGTGCCTGCATGTCCTCTGTTAGGTTTGACTCCTTATGAAAATCTTAAGATTCCCACTTCTCCTACAGCTGCTTTCCTGAGAATCATGGAGTTACTGCATGAAACATCTGTGTGGGCAGCCCTTTGCATGCTTTGATAAAGCCAAGGTGAGTTATCTGAGCTTTGTGTATCGTACAGTGCCTTTGAATTTTTTATCATGAGCCCTGAGAGACAAGCTCATTTAAATGCTAACATCTGGCATACTGGCACCTCATAGTTGCATGTTTCATCTCATCTGTCTGGTTATTCTCTCTGTACAGTCTATTGCAGGTGTACTTGCATCATTCAAATTATTCTCTTTTTCATTGTTGCTGATGGGACTGATTGCTTTGCAGACTTCTGTAGTAACTGGGCGCTCACCACTTGAACATGGTTGTACCACTCACATTTCTACAATAAAAGTTACAGTTCTAAAGTGTTTCTGAATATGAAGGCTGTAAACTCAACACAGGAAGCTGACACGCTGTCTCAAGCACATCTGAGTTTTTGAATCTGCTTCCTTTGTGTGGAGTGACGTGATCAGCAAGAAACCACACAGGAAGCCATTTGCCATTTCTCATGCAAACCTTTCAAATGCAATAAACTATATTAATGCAGCACAATTCATATGCATATATGCAATGCAGTGTGCTTTGCAAAAGATGGAAAATAATGTGTTCTTTTAGGTAAAAATAAGTGCTCATACTCTATGCTCTGTCATCAAGGCTGTGAAAGTAGAAAACCTGAATTCAACCCTATACTTATTTAACCCAGTAAGACCTCTTCTCAGAAATGAGCATGGGTGGACAAATACAGCCCATTTCAACAGAGTAATGTTGCTAGGTAGCAGCTTGGATATGTGTGTACTTAGTGCCAAAGAAGGAGGATCATTTTAATTTTGACAGCTTAATTCATTGGTTCCTACATTCTAATTCATGTTCATTCATACAGCTGCCAATAATGGAACATCTGTTGGGAGTTTCTTACATAAAGACCCTTTTAAATCTGCATGAAATGTGCTATATATTCCGTGCCCTGCCTGCTGAAAAGGCTGTGTTTCACTAAGCTTATGAGAGAAGAGACTTTCAAAGCCCTGTCCTCAGTTGAGCTGATTTTCATTTTCTGTCTTACATACAATATTTGATATGTGCTGAATATATTTATCTTTATTATATATTTATCAGACATCATCCAATTTTCTGATGGAGATGAAGGCCCATTACGATTCCATCCTGGACCGAAGCAAACGCATCACGTGGCAGGACGACTGCTATGTGGATCTTCAGTCTACGTCCTGCAGCGTCTCTTCACAAGCAGAAACAGAGGGTGAGGTTTTCATCATGTCTCTCGTGCCCTGTTGGCTATGAAGCTTCTTCTTTTCTGTGGGAAGAATATAACAACATCCACAGAGACCATTGCAACAGAAAGATAATTAACTACTGTCCCAGTTCTAGAGGCTGGAGGAGAGGATGATTATGTTAACGGTCATTTCATATTTGTCCAGAAATCAGATCAGTAGTTAACCTTATACTTTTCAAATTACTGTAGGGTGTATTTTTAAATAAGTCGCCTACAGAACCTGCAGAGATGAGTGTACCAAATCATTATGCAAGTTGGTAATAAGAGCATATAACTTTAAAACTAGCCACCTTCTTTCAACATTTTATTGATTGAAAAATAATATTTTTCACAACTCAATCAAACTTTCCACAAAAACAACAGTGTTCTTTAGCATTTTATACAAAATGAAATTTTAATGTCTTAAAAGTATCCAACATAACCACCTTTCCTTTCTGTGAGGGTCAGAAGTCGCTGATCAAGTGATTCAATTTGGTGTCTGATGACTTTTCTGCTGACACTATGCGCTGCACCTTGTATAGCCTTTTCCTTTTGTGCTATATTGTTTGCCATCACTTCAAAATCATCTTCTTTTGTTCGTCATTCGTGGGGTGATTGTCTTTAAAGCCCAGAGATGGATGATAATGCATGAACACTAATGTCTTCTTCAATTTAACTGATTGTCTTTTCCACCATGGAAGAAAAATTTGTTTTGAGGAAAGTGCTGCACCCCTCAGAATTCACTTTTACACCATCCTGAACCCAGAAAGGACCAACAGTTCAGCCCAGAACGTACATCACCACCACCTTGTTGATGAGTCACAGATGAGTTGGAGCAGCAGGCCATTTGAAATCCAACCAGATGCCCACCCATCAGCTATACTGCCCAGCACTCATCCATGAATATAACTTTGGAGAAGTTGTCTTTCAAGTATTGTGTAGCCTATTCCAGTGGTATTTTCTTCAGCGGAGAGTTGTTTTTGCCTTTTGGACCTGTGCCAATCGTCTCAGCGTCCTACAGCGAGTAGACCTGGGTATGTCATCAAACCCCACATCTTCAAAAATGACCTTCCTGGCAGCTTAGGGTCTTTTAGAATCAGAAACAAGTTTATTGCCAAGTAAGTTTGCACAAACAAGGAATTCAGCTTGGTATTTAACTTCTTGGTATTTAACCTCTTGTTTTATTCATGAGTTCTCGGCTTGATGTTCAACAAGCTTTTTCTACTCTGGGTTTCTCCCACCTTGACTATTTTAGATGTATCTTTTTATAGTTTGGTGGTCATGCTGCAATTTCTTAGCTATACTATTTGTACATTTCCCCTCGCTGAGACTCTTGACTCTTTTTCTTAGTTCGGGTCACTTTTTTTGGCCAGGGTCAAAGTTGAATAGGATTTACATTATAATGTGGCACACTTAGATACAGATGGTTGGTGATGAAGGATATTAGAAAGAAACAAAAGGTGTTTTGTTATAGACCTTAAATACATCATACTAAAACAGCCCTTCAGAGTTTCAAGAAAAGTTCACATAAAACAGAATACACTTTAATCTTTAGTAATTTGACTATTATCATTCAAGTCAGCCGCATAATATCCATTCAATAATATTCATTTATATTCACATCCTCCTGTCCTTATCATGAGTCTGAAGCCACAGAAGTGAGATTGTAGCCTGTAGTAACAGGCGCTGTGATTAATGAAATCCAGTTGAAGGACACGCTATCTTCCAGTTCACAATTATAGTCTTCCAAATACCAAGCATGGATTGATTGATTCAGCATACTCTTTCAAAATGATAGACCTCAAGTTTTCGATCTTTGTTAATGAAGGGAGTGACTTTTTCTATCACAGATGAGGATTACCTCGTTGTTTGGTGAAATGGAGGCCATTGATGAAAACTGGAAAAAATAAAAAGGACCAGCTTGCTCAGTGAAATGCCAAAAGGCACAAACAGCAGCGGTAGTTCTTTGTGTTTTACTACTAACTGTTGGCTGACAAAAACTTGGGTCGTGGTCAAAGTTTCCCTCAGTGGAACAATTAAACAACTAAATTATCCTCCTCCATGATAGCAGGAAATGAAAAGTACCCTATAAACTTACATTTATTTCTTTTATAGTTACCATTAATCACAAACCACAATGTACCACTTACCAGTTTCCTGGGGGAAACCCAGTGCTCATCAGGAAGTTCACAGCTGTTAGAAATAACTTTGATCTTAATCAAGAATTGGTCACCAAAATAATTCAGAAACCAACCAACCCTCATCTGGACATTGACATGACATGATGCCAAAGAGTGCTTTTTAATTTACTCAGAAAGGATGGAGAGTCCTGACTTGAGATTTTAAGGATATTGATGCCAGTGTTAGCCTAAACAAATGCTCCCAGCAGATACTCATTTTACAGGTTTGTACAGTCTTGAAATTTGATTTCAGTGGGATTATTTATTCTCTCCTATTTTTTTTTTACTGAAAACATCTTACTTAAATGCTACCTGAAGGGTGTGTTATTGGGGGCATCTTGAAAACAGAAATTGTGATGAGTATATTTCTATTGTTTATTGCCGTTTGAAATGGGTGGTGTGATGAGGTAATGCATAAAGCCTAAATTGAACATCATGCAAAACACACTTTGTAACTGCATTTGGGTGTGTGGACTTCCTACCAATCTGTAAACAGTAAAAAAAACAAAAACAAAAAAAAAGACAAGCCAGTCATTTTTTGTTAGCTGCATGTGAAAGAGAGACTTGAATACAGGAAAATAATATTTTTTTTTAACAGTAAAGCATGTTAACATGAACCTTAAAATGAGCAGGAGAAAATGTTTAGTCTTTTTCATACCAATCCATTCATTAGTTGTTGAGACATTAGATGATGTGGCAGTCCACCGAGTACATAATTGAGACAATTAGAGGGAATGTCAGAAGCACAGTCTGGTGATTTAAATAGTTCTGGGATTTAAATTTAAAATAAATAGTTCACCAATCAATGATGTTGCCATGTGGGTGAGAAAAAAGGGAGAGGGTTTGTTTGTTTGATGATATGAGCAACATAAAGACCAGTGAGGGGGACAGATCAGACCATAGCCTACATATGACATTCACTGCAAAGATATGGAAAGGGAAAGAGAGATGAAGCAGTGAAGGATGAATGAACCATGTCTGATAAAAAGACAGAAATGAAGAGAGGAAAACTGGCTCCTCATGTATGGCACCATGGTTTACAATAGTACATTAAACAGATTTGTTTTATCCAAGACATTATCTTTGACAACCTCAGAAATCATTTCCTAAGAGCTTTATCTGCTCTCTGTTTTGGTTTAGATCTTGGCTGGATCCAAAAGCATCAGCACCAGCTGCAACGCTTCATTACGACCTCTTTCCTGGAGGACATCTTAATTCATTTGAGAAAGGTGGATATGCTGAGCTCAGCTGAGGAGGCCAAGATCAGGGAAGCGGGCCGGCTGCAGGACCAGGTTAACATGCTCACAACAACCGTCACGAGCAAAGATACTCAATGTTCTGATGCTCTGCGGGGATTCATAGAGAGCTCAGAGCTGCAGGTGGCCGAGCTCATCATCAACCACGGTACGAGATGAAATGAAGTCTGTGTTGGTGTGGATGGTGGTTTGATTCCTGAATGAATCATTTTCATTTCCCTATATTTTTCTGTATAAGTGATCAATTTTTAAGATGGCCCATTGTTGAGGGATGTTGTTGTAACTGGCTGCTGCCAAATAAGCTGTGAGTGCAAGTTAGCAGCATCTAAGTCCCACTAAATGTGCTTGTTTTTGCCACTGACAGGCTCACATTGTTATTAGAACTGTCTGACAACATAATGGAAAGGACCAGACACAGAAATAAAACATTTTCTTACACCAACTCCTGCTCAAGCAGAAGTCTAATTGTTAAATCTGAATGGCTCTGGCAAATGAAAACAGCAGCCAATGAATTCAGTAGACATTGAAAATATTTTAGATAACACTGCTCTTGATGAGCTGTTTAGTGTGTGAATGTGTTTGTGTAAATGTAACTCGTTGAAAAGCATTTCACACCACTCTTATATCAGTGCATAATATATAAATACACAATAGAAATACAGTCCATTTCCTGCCCAAACAATATAGGAAATAACCTGAACCAATTTCATTTTCCACAGATTCTATGGTAAAGGAACACAAAGAGGTGCTGTTACGGCGATATGAGCAGTACAGAGACAGAGATTCAGTCAGCTGCCCCAAACTGAACATCTCCTCAAGAAGCTTACTCCTGGTCGACGGACTTTCTGACATCCAGCAAAAAGAACATGACTTAATGCAGGTGGGAGCGACTAAAGGGAGGAAAAGAAATCATCTCAGACAGCTAGGGCTGACCAAACTCCTGGAGCCCCTGACCCGGGTCAGTCTACCTCCCCGGGTCTCCCTCACAGTCGGGGTGGCTGGCATCGGCAAAACAACCTGGGTCCGACACTTCATTCGACAGTGGAGCCAAGGGGTCATCTGCACAGATGTGAGCTTCGTCTTACCTTTCACATTTGGCGAGCTGAACTCACTGGAGAAAGTCTCTGCTGAGAGGCTGGTGAAAATGTCTTTTCCTCATTTGACAGACCCCAGTGTGGTCCTGAGCAGCTCCTGCCGTACGCTGCTCATATTTGATGGCTTGGACGAATTCCGCTGCTCTTTAAATTTCTCTGATGCAGCTCCTTGCAGCGACCTGAAAAAAGAAGTGTCCATTGATGACCTGGTCACGAACATCATCCGGGGGAATCTGCTCCCTGACGTATCGGTGTGGGTGACCTCCAGGCCCGGAGTGGCCTCACTCATCCCTGGAGGTTTGGTTGACAGGGTGACTGAGATCCCAGGGTTCAGCCCGAAGGACATCCAGCTCTTCCTTAACCACCACTTCTCCGAGAGGGATTTTGCCGGTAAAATATGGGCACACTTGGAGTCCCATAAGATCTTAATGGTGATGTGCTACATACCGGGCATTTGCTGGATAGTCGCTGATACACTGATGTACATCATGCAAAGTGGAGCACAAGAGAGCCTCCCGAGGACTTGTACTGAGCTATATGCTCACTTTTGTTCCATGAAGGCAGAAGTAGGTGAACCAAGAGGCCGGGAGCCTGTGAAAATGGAGCAGCTCCATGGAAGCAATCGTAAACTGCTGGGGAACCTTGGACGACTGGCATTTTATGGGCTCCTCAAACACAAGTACACCTTCAGCGAGCAGGACCTCAAGGCTTATGGGATAGACCTACTGTTAACTCAGTGCAGCCTTGGTGCCGGAGTTCTTGTTAGGGAGGAGTCGGCCATATATACGACATACCGGTTCACTCATTTGACTCTACAGGAGTTTCTTGCAGCTACTTTCTATCACATCTCCTCAAAGCGGGCCATCTTTGACTTATTCTCAGAGAGCACCATGTCTTGGCCCAAGATTGGTTTTCAGAACCACTTTAGAAGTGCCTTCCAGCACTCGCAACAAGCTGAAGATGGCCACTTGGATGTGTTTGTGCGCTTTCTGACAGGCTTGCTGTGTCCAGTGGCACTTAAACCTCTTGCCGGGCTTCTGACAATCGGAAAAGATGATGGCAATCAGAAGGCGTGGGCGGCAGGGTTTTTACAAGGCCTCTTAGTCAGCGGGGGTGCTGTCGTCTCCTTGCGTGCAGTCAATCTGGCTTATTGTTTACAGGAGCTGCAACACACAGAGCTGTTACGGAGTGTGGAGGAGGATTTACAGCTTGGTAGCCTGGCAGGCAAGTTAACTCGGGCTCACTGTGTTGTGCTGGGCTACCTGCTGCACGTGTCTCCAGAGTGCAATGAACAGACCAACCTAACAGGCTCTCTGAACTACGCAACAGTGAAATGTTTGCTTCCACAGCTGCTGTATTGCAGCTATCTCAGGTCAGCTCCCCAAAGCACCTTCTCTCAGTAACCTCAGGAGGAAGACTGAAAGGTGAAACTTATAACTTATCTACTCCTCAGGTTAGAGAATAATCACTTCAAAGATGATGTGATGGAGTTGCTGGGAAGCCTGCTGAGTGCCAAAGACTGTCACATCCAGAAGATGAGGTGAGATGAACTTGAAAGATGACACTTTTTAATTGTGATGTACCATCAGTCTTATTTATTTTAGGGTGTACGAGACACTCAAGGGTTGTGGGATGTGTCTTATTATCATTGACATATGTGTGATTTATTTTATTCAGTTTGGCCGAGAACGCGATCAGCAACAAAGGTGCCAAAGCCCTGAGTCGAGCCCTCTTGGTGAACCGGACTCTAACATCTCTCAAGTTAGTTTGTTTGAAAATAAAAGTCACAAGTTTTGCTTACTGTATCTTCCAAGTACAAGCATGTTTGCTGCTGCATGGAGATTCTATTACAATGATGTGTATCATCTAACCACCTATTTATAATTCCTGTATATAAGTCTCCGAAACAACAACATTGGCTCCAAAGGTGCAAAGTTCCTGGCAGAGGCTCTAAAAATGAACCAGGTCCTGGTATCCATCAAGTTAGTATCATCACAATCAATTTTAGTTCATCAGTTCAAGATCACTGTAAGTCAGCTTGGTGTAATGGCTCAATTTCTAAAACTCCCCAGCTTCCAGAACAACGCAATAGAGGAGGAAGGTGCTCAGGCCCTCGCAGAAGTACTGCACTGCAACCGCAAACTGGTGTCTCTGAAGTGAGTGTCGTCTGCTTTTCAAACATGCGTGCTCGTGCTTATGATGTGAACTTATCAGTACATTTTTTTTTTCATGCATGCAATGATTCAGTATGCGGAAGAATACGATTGGAGCAGGAGGAGCCAGAAGGATCGCAGAGGCGCTGAAGATGAACCGAACTCTCACAAAGCTAATGTAATCTAATGTATACAGACTGCATGCTATTATCTGTTACTAAATTATTTTTTAATATATGCATGTGTTATTATTTCTATTTCTTGCCTGCAGTCTCTGTAGCAACCAGCTGGGGGACAAAGGGACAGTCGCTCTGGCCGAGGCTTTGACAGTCAACCACACTTTGCTCTCCCTTCAGTCAGTACCTTCTGCACTGGGGTGCATCTTAGTAGCATTAACCCTGACCTACAGTCGAAAAGTCCACTGCCAATACTTTTTAACATTGTGTGTTGACACGATGGCATGGTTTGTCTTGTCAGTAGTTTACCATAATTGTGCTGAATCCTTCTTTTGGCAGACTTCAAAGCAACTCGATCAGCAACAGAGGGATGACAGCCTTAACCAAAGCACTCAGGCTGAACCGTGGGCTCATCTCCTTGAAGTCAGTGTTAAATTTTGGTTTAAGAAAAAATACTGTCTCTTGTTATCTTGATCAGAGTCAATTAGATGGAAGAATTTTATCTGTACCTGTCCAGTAAATACAGTCTGGACATTATGTCCACTCACTTCTACTTCTCCTCTTTTGATCTGTGATGAGCTAGGTCTGATAGGAAATGGTGTTCATTAAATCCATGTAATCCTTTTTCCCCGTTTTATTTTTCCATTAGTTTAAGGGAAAACTCTATAGGGGTGGAGGGAGCAAAGAACATGGCCCATGCTCTCCATGAGAACAGCTCTCTACAGAACCTTGAGTGAGTCACCTCATTAACAGCACTTTATCTCTGAATGCCCCACAGAAGCATAGAGATGATCCTGCTGTTCACAAAATGTCACTCCCCCATACTGTGTTCGTGGCTCTATGTCACTTACGGCTATTTAATGATAAAAACCTGCAAACCCCATGAGGTCACTGTATGCACACTGTGCATACTGGAGTAAGTCAATTCCTTGAATTCAATGAATTGACTTACTCCAGTTTTTCTGTCATTTCTATAATCACAATCAGTTACCCAGTTAAATTAATTGGACACTTCAAAGATGCTTGAAAGCAGGCATGTAAATTACAGAACCCAGTGAGTGAGGATTTTGTTTCTCTTTGTATTTGTATTTCAGTCTCACAGCCAACCTGTTGCATGATGAAGGGGTTCAAGCTATAGCCAGTGCAATCAAGTTCAACCAAGGCCTCACTTCCCTGCAGTAAGTGAGGCTTTTCAAAATAAATAGAACAAACATGCATAAAAACACACACCTGAGCCTGTGCGTAGTTCAAGCATCACCAAGGTCGCTCATTTTGAAAATGTTCCTGAGCGACGGCATAGCAACTGACTGTTTAAGCCACTAGCATCAGAATAACCTTGATTCAAGAGTCCCAGCACTTATTAATGCAAAAAAGTTATACACCTCAAATGTATAAGGACAAATTGAACTGTAACAGAGAATATTATATTTATTGTGATGCTGAAAACTGTTAAGATTGATTTAATTTCCCTCAGTCCTGTTAAAGCTGTTCTAATATTTTATATATCATTCAAATTATGCAAAAGGGGTCACTCACAGTGATGAGTGTGACTCTGCAGTTCCCCTCTACTCAGCTTTTTAGTGTCTTTCACTTTGTATTAGTGGCAGTTAGCTGATGAACATAGCTGAGCATATAACAGAGCCAGTACATATCTAAACAACTTTACCTAATCAAATGATCAATCAAATGATAATGTGCCACGGACATTTACAGTTTGTTGTGCTGCTTCCAAGTGGTCAAAAAAAAAATCTATTAAGGCTCAATTAAATCAGCTTATTTATTTCAACCACACAATCGCATAACAACAATTTTATTGAATAAGTTTCCTTGCGTTTATTGCCTGTGCTTGTGACATATGCAAAATGATTTATGCATTTGTTTTTGACAGTCTCCAGTGGAATTTCATCAAGTCCTCTGCCACTAAAGCTCTGGCCCATGCACTTCTCTCCAATGACACAATGCAGCTCTTGGAGTAAGTTCAGACCTCTGCCATCGTCGACCTCATCATTTTCACTCACCTCTTTTCCTCTCACTCTCTTAAATGTGTTGACATCACAGTGAGCAAGTGACTGATTGACAGTTGTCACTGTTTGTGTTTTTGTCTACTGCAGTCTACAGGAGAACGCTATTGGGAATGAAGGAATCATTTTTCTTGCCGAAGCCCTGAAAACCAACACGTCTCTGTGCACCTTATGGTTGGCATTACATGATTGATACAATGATCAATCAATCTTTTAAAGCCAATGAGAGAAGTCAGTTTTTAAACACAACTTAGTATGCACTCACTTAAAAATTTGTGACTGACAAAAGCATTTTTTCTACTATTTCTCTTTAGTCTCCAGGGAGTCTCAGCGAGCACAAGTGGCGTCAAGGCACTGGCAGAGGCTCTAACCAAAAACCAGACCCTGCACACATTAGAGTGAGTCCAAGCACGCTTGTGATAAATTGTTACAATAGAATAGAATAGTTTTTTATTTATCCCCCACTGGGGAGATTCACCCACCAGAACAGTATAGACAAGTTACAGTAAGTAAAGAAACAATAAGCAACAGCAATATAATAGAATAATAGAATAGAATAAATATTTAAAATATATACTAAATAAAAATGAAGAAAATATATTTTCAACTGCAAAGGAACTGAACACAACAAATAAAATGTATTTTTACAGTATTTTTTATTTTTATTATGTAAATGTGACCTGTAGAATATACATAAAATAAAAGAAAACAGTGCAAATGTTTCTGTGAAAAAGGATAGTGCAAACTGGATTGAAAAAATAACAATAATGGTAATGAGTCCAGTTGTGTTAACATCAGCCAGTGATGCTGATGTTATAAAGGCTTCTTGCTGATGGTGCAGGGTGGAAGTCTCAGTCTGCAGCTGAAGGAGCTGCTTAAAGACTCCACGGTCCATCAGAGGGTGAGAGGGGTTGTCCATGATGGATGTGAGCTTAGCTAACATCCTCCTCTCACCCACCTCCTCTATGGAGTTCAGGGGGCAGTCCAGGACGGAGCTGGTCCTCCTGACCAGCCTATTCACTCTCTTCCTGTCCCTCTCTGTGCTCCCTCCTCCCCAGCAGACCACTGCATAAAAGACTGCAGATACCCTGCTTCTGATGGGTCATGGTTAGCGCCTTGCATGGCAGCTTCCGCCATCAGCATGTGAATGGGTGAATGTGATGTATAATGTAAAGCTTCTTAAACAGATAATTGCTTGGCAGTATTTTCAAGACACAGAAAATGATTCATTCACTTATTCTACAACACTCTTTTCTTGCTGATGTGGCATTAATCTTGTTGGAGCCAGTTGGTGGTGTAAATGTTTCATTAACTGTCAGTCAATTAGAAACAGTCAGTGCAGTATTTAGTATTTCGTCCTTTACATTCTGCTCTTTCTTTGGTTTACAGCAGTGTCATGTGTCTGTTTGCTTTGATTTTCTCTAATAACTGTAACACAATTTGAGATAATATTTTTAATATCTGACAATATATACTTTAATAGAAATGTGTCCATATTGTCAGTGGATTTATTACCATGGAGACTATCCCTTTTGGGTGTATCAGAGCACTAGCCGTACTGAATAAACACTATTTATTTTCCCTTGGTAACACAAACAATTTAATAAAAGCAAATACAACAAACAGCAAAGGAATCAATAAAGCGACAGGAAAATGGGTTTTTGAAAGCAACAGAGGAACATTGTGAACTTCAGCTAACTGTGAACTCTCAAATCCATTATGCACCAAGCACCAGGCAACTTATTATGAAGCTGTCAATTTCACTGACATAAAGTGACATAAAGTGAGTGACATGAAGTGAAAACGTTTAGAGCTGGTTTAAAAAAAATCCTAACAATATTCAGTTATTGAATGTCCCCAAAATGTTTTGTCTCTTGTGTTGATGAAAACACATTTCCACTGTTTCAGTCTACGTGGGAACACTGTGGGGATGGAGGGGGCGAAGGCTCTGGCTAACGCACTGAAGAGCAACAGAAGCCTCAAGTCACTGAAGTAAGTTCTGCACTCTGAAACCAACAAATAAAGCAACAGCCTTTTCATTGCATCAGGCTTAGACACTGTACACAGGCCACTCTGCCAAGCTCAAAACAAACAACCCCCCCAAAAAATATTATATATATATATATATATATATATACACACACACACACACACACACACACACACACACACACACACTATATTGCCAAAAGTATTCGCTCACCCATCCAAATAATCAGAAACAGGTGTTCCAATCACTTCCATGGCCACAGGTGTATAAAATCAAGCACCTAGGCATGCAGACTGCCTTTACAAACATTTGTGAAAGAATGGGTATCGCCCTCAGGAGCTCAGTGAAACTGTAGAACTGTGAGAGGATGCCACCTGTGCAACAAATCCAGTCGTGAAATTTCCTCGCTTCTAAATATTCCACAGTCAACTGTCAGCTGTATTATAAGAACGTGGAAGTGTTTGGGAACGACAGCAACTCAGCCGTGAAATGGTAGGCCACGTAAACTGACGGAGCGGGGTCAGCGGATGCTGAGGCGCATAGTGCGAAGACGTCACCAACTTTCTGCAGAGTCAATCGCTACAGACCTCCAAACTTCATGTGGCCTTCAGATTAGCTCAAGAACAGTGCACAGAGAGCTTCATGGAATGGGTTTCCATGGACGTGCAGCTGCATCCAAGCCATACATCACCAAGTGTAAAGTTTGGTGGAGGGGGGATTATGGTGTGGGGTTGTTTTTCAGGAGCTGGGCTTGGCCCCTTAGTTCCAGTGAAAGGAACTCTGAATGCTTCAGCATACCAAGACATTTTGGTCAATTCCATGCTCCCAACTTTGTGGGAACAGTTTGGAGCTGGCCCCTTCCTCTTCCAACATGACTGTGCACCAGTGCACAAAGCAAGGTCCATAAAGACATGGATGACAGAGTCTGGTGTGGATGAACTTGACTGGCCTGCACAGAGTCCTGACCTCAACCCGATAGAACACCTTTGGGATGAATTAGAGCGGAGACTGAGAGCCAGACCTTTTCATCCAACATCAGTGTGTGACCTCACAAATACTCTTCTGGAAGAATAGTCAAAAAATTCCCATAAACACACTCCTATACCTTGTGGACAGCCTTCCCAGAAGAGTTGAAGCTGTTATAGCTCATTCCCAGCTCAGCTCTGTTATAGCTCAGGGTTCAATATGACCGACGTCATATTGAACCCTATGGATTAAGAATGAGATGTCACTTAAGTTCATATATGCAAGTCAAGGCAGGTGAGCGAAAACTTTTGGCTATATATATATATATATATATATATATATATATATATATATATATCACTATAATCACCGGGTATTTAATTAATAAAAGAATGTTTGCACCATCAGTCTACAGGAGAACTCTCTTGGTATGGATGGAGCCATATTCATTGCAACAGCCTTGAAAGGAAACCATCAGTTGACATACATCAAGTGAGTTTCTACAGAGTGCACTTTGTGATGTAATGACTGAATGCTATCACTTTGCTGATGTCAGTGGGTATTTCCCCTGCAGTTTGCAGGGAAATGGCATCGGAGAATCAGGAGCAAAGGTCATATCTGATGCCATAAGAGCCAATGCTCCAGGCTGCGTGGTGGACATCTGACCGATGAAAATACAGCTATGACTGAGGAAAGTTGCGCATGTAACATAAACATAACAAGATGCAATGTTATCAGAAGAAACTGTACCATATAATCTAGTTCAACTCTGAAATGTTTCACTGTATTTTAAGCTATGTGTTCAGATATTTATTGTGACATGAAGATAAAGACTAGGTTGAAGTTATATAGAGTTACTTATGTGTCCTTATTAATGTGTTTTTGTGTATATTTGCTCTATTTGCACAAATGAATCTGTTGTAGCAACAAAATGCACACTTTTGTCATCCACAAAGCAGATTAAGTGGAATAAAACTCACATGTACTGAACCTGACTGAACTTCTACATACTGACTTTATCATGTGTGCCTAGCAACAGCCTGGACATAATCATATGGCTCACTTTAACTATTCAGGCAACAAAAAAAAAAAACAGGGCAGAAAAAAATCCACCAATACTTGATGCTGTTGTTTACGCTTTAACTGGTATCTGTGCTAACAAACAGCACTTGGTCCTACAGAGGTCGCATTCACAAGGATAATAATAATAATTATATATAATTTTTTTTTTGCTTTTGGGAAGATTTTTGTCTTAACTATGAATAAAATGAATTAAAATAATAATAACTTTGAATATAAACGTATATCAATCGTTCCTCAGTTAATACTTATTTTTCAAATAAATGGCATTTATATATTTAGCTGTACAGTGAGGCTCCAGACCTCATTTAAAAGAATCTCACTGGGCTCGCTAATCCATTTTTGCTCACCATAGATGAAAAAAATTTCAAAGGTGTTGTGGAGGTCCCAGGGTGGAAGAGCTTTTTTAATCACTAGACCACCAAAGCACACAAGAACAGCATTTGAAAATAATGGACAAAAGAGCACACCTCTATTTGCAACCTATATACAACCAAATGTTGCAAATGCATTCTCATACAGGTCATTTCACTGCCTGCTGTGTGCCCCTGGGCCATGATCTGAATATGTAGCCACTGCTCTAATCTAAGAGTGTTCACTGCTGCTCCTCATTATCAAATGTCAACCAACCTATTTCAGTTTCGTTTTTTTTTTTTGTTGTTGACCATCGTCAAAATTATCTTCGGTATAATTTTTTTTTCCTGGTGCCTAGCAACGTCAGATCTGCACGTTTCTCTCCTGTAACTTCACTGGATGCTCTCGGGTTGATTCAAACAGTAGATTGGGGGAATTAGGTGTTGACTTGCTGGGAATGAATTGCATCAACTTGAATTACATGATTTTTAATATTGGGTTTGGGGGAAGGTATCAAGATAAGATAAGATACAGTAAACCTTTATTCATCCCACCATCAGAGATGTTTACAGTGTCACAGTAGCAAAAGTGAAAAAACATTACGGCCTATGTAAAAAAATAAGAAGCAGTGACATAAAGTTAAAGTTATACATGTAATAAGTCAGCACCATACATCACAAATGACTAAAATGAACCAAGTATTGCACATGTTGAAACTGGAAAAACAGCATTGTTACAGTACTAACTTTGCACATTAGTAAATCTTTAATTAAATTATTGCACACGAGAGCTTTGCAGCATTCTCAGCATGTATTATCTCTCATTGAGACACTGCATGTCCACCACCTGTCCATAATTCTGTATCATTTGGTAGTTCATCCTTGATTTCTTGACTTATCTTATTCCAGTTTCCAGTGTTTAGTCATCACTCACCAACTATCTGCATCCTCTTCAGTCTGACCGCCTTCAGTGCCCCAGACCACAATTTCAAAGCCACCCCTAGCTGTTCATAAATGGATTTCGCTGTGAGGCTAAGGCTTTCTGTTTCACTGAACTTCCCAGGATTACGGTATTTTGTTTTGCTCTTTGTGCCACTTTGTACACTCCTCCTGCTCGCTCACCTGGTTCTTCAACATCCCTTTTCATAGTTTCAAAATGTGACAATGGTTGGCACATTCTCAAAGGGCTGTAAGTGGTTTCAAGAGCCTCGCAACAATAAAGAACAGAAGTTTGAGTACTTACTTTAACAACAGTTGCTCCTCAAACACCTTCTGCTACATCATATATACTGTACATTCCATACAGTAGTTGTTCTGTTAAATCTGAAATCTTTTTAAATCTTTTTGTGTCCTTACAGTAACCCTCTCGAGCTGTTAATAAAATACTTGCAGAAATGATTGTCTACCTCCTGCTTTTCCATCAAAACAAAACAGCGACCATTTATAAAAAAAAAATGGATGGTCAATCCACATATGATACCCCATCATATCGTCATCTGTATACAGGCAAATAATTTGATGTTGATAATTTATCAATTGACTAATTGTTTCAACACTAAATTAAATCAGAAAATAAATAACTCTAACATTAAAATGGAACCCAGATAATCTAATCATATTTCTTTTTCTGATTCAACTGTTTGGTTCTCCTTCCTGCTCTCAGTCTCAGATGATGAAGAATTAGTCTGCTGTGCGCAGGACATAGCCAGAGGTTTGTTTAATGATATAAAATAGCTGACAAGGGTGACTTTTAAAGAAGGCAGAGTATTATATTTATGAATGCCCTTACTGTGTGAAATGGCCAGTGGAAAAAGTCTTGGATAATGAGCTCCCTCAAGGAACAGCATTGTTTAGTACTAATTTAGTATTTTTCATATTATGCATCAGCTGTCATTTACATTTACATTCAGTCAAGTCAAGTAAATTTATGTGTATAGCTCAATATCACAAATTACAAATTTGCCTCAGACGGCTTTATAATCTGTACAGGATACAGACACCCTGTCCTTTACAAACAACCATCACACCGACTGAGGAAGAACTCCCAAAAAATCAGGAAAAACCTCAGGTAGAGCAACAGTAACACTCCATATAACAACAGCTAATATACATGAAATTGTATGAAATGACAATGGATTCTGTTGCTCAGAAACTTTGTTTGTTCTTTATTGGCTACTGTACATCTGTTACTTCATTAGTTCATAGATATTTATGTTAGATTTTATCCCTGTTGTCTTAGATAGCTGTGTAGGCCTATAAATAACTCTTTTCAGGACAGATACGTTCAGCTTGTCTCTTTGAAATTAAGTCAAAGGCACAAGATGTTTGTTCACAACTGTTAATGTGTGTGAATTAATATCATGGTGAGCTTGAACTCTCTGCATGAATCCATGCTAGACACAACTTGGCAAATTGCTGGTGATAATGCAGACATTCCTCCAGCTGACTGTCTAACCAGGAGCTGCTTGCAGGCTGCACTCGCCATCCCATAATAAGACATAAACGACTCAAATCACTTGGTGCTGCTCGAGCGACGCGCAGATCGGATCTGCTCTGTGCGGGTGCAGGTCACATACTGTCCGTGTTTTTCTGTCACGCAGAAGAAAAAAAAAAAAACTCCAGACGGAGCATCTTCCCTCATCTCCTCCGCAGCTCTCTCCTCTCCTCCAGCGCTCCATCTACGTGTAAGTGCCATGCTGATCATCTTATATTCACTGTTTCCACGCTGCTATGCTATATACTGGAGAAAATGAGAGGGAATAATCCAGAAAAATGTTAATATATAATCTTTTTTTAGTTATGTGCATCATTTTTATTTCTTATATTTAAGATTGCGTCTTTCAGGACACTCAAGATCGCCTAAAAGATTATAAAAGAGCAACAGTATAAATATAATAAAATCAGGAATGGGCAGTAAAAGGTTGTAATGGCTTACTTTTGTGCAACTTAAGGGATGCCTATAGTCTCTACAGTTTTCTGAGAGAAGCCTATAACATGAAAACATGTTGCAGATAAAAGCTTCATAATTTGTGTTTGAGGTTTAGTTCATGCACATGGTATTACTTCACATGCTGCTCCAGCTGCTTGTTCTGCTCAACAGCTGCTCAACATTCACAGGTTGGTGAGTCATTTAACGCTGTGCGTTTTTTAACCATGAATATGAGGATTAACCTGATCTGGAGTGAAGTTTAGGCCACCAGGCTAAGAGAGTATATCCCATTCATGAAATTTTAGATGTGAAAGTCCTGTGGCAGGAAGTTGTGTAAAGCCTCTGGATTTATGGAATACAAGCGCTGGTGATGAATTGATGTGAAAACCGTTTTACTACCAGACTGAGACACATTGTGCTTCCTGCTGTCACACAGAGTGAGGGAAAAACTCCTCCTGGACTTAAAAAAAAAAACTGAACCCAATGTGGTCTCATTTATTGAGCTGCTACAGGCGATGCCAGTCGATAGTCTGCCAGGAGAGATGAATTAAATCAGTGTTTTGGCAGTCTTGTGTTGATGCACAGTGGTGGGTTGCAAGCCTGAGGTGACATGGGATCCTCTGAGATCACTGTGCTAAGAAATGTTGCTGTGTAGAAGGACCACCATATATAGATATATATATATATATATATATATATATATATATATATATATATATATACACACACATATATATACACATATGTATACATTATACATCATTATTGCATTATCATCATCATCATTATTATATGTATTTTATCACTGATGTTCTAATCTCTGTTTAAAATGTACCTTTACCTCAGCTGAGCTCACACAGCTCTGCACTGAACCGTTATCTGCTGCCAACAGATAGCTGCCTGGGGAGGGATTAATGCACCTTGAACCTTGAATAAGCTATAGCCAACTGAAATCCCACTGAGAAATACATAATGTCTTCGGTTTCAGGTTCGGTTTCCTAATCATTGAATTCAGAATTATACAATTCTCAAACTTCAGCTGCTTCCAGGCTGATTTTTAACCACAGACAACTATATTTTGATCTATAAAATATACATAGAGAGCCTCTCAACAGGTGATAGCAATGATGGTAATTAAAGGGTGGATTTCAGAATCCGTCATTTGTTGTGATGTTTAAGCTCCGCTGAGCAGAATGATCTTTATGACTGCTTCACATTCATCCTCTGGAGGATAGCTTCTCTGTGATCACCTTATACCTCAAGTGACACCAATATATAATTTACTGACATCAGAACTAGTTAGAAAATCAATCATGATCTACTATGCAATTTGCGCATGCAGTAGGTGATGTGGAAACCTCCATTGCACTCACACTGTGGTAAAATGTGTCTGTGCTTTGATGAAAGCCCATAATGTTGATGGTCACGGTGTGAATGATTTTCCTTTCAAAGTCGATTTTGAAATTGTTCATGTTTTTGAAGTTTTAAAACAGGTGAATATGCACTCCCTAAAATATCTTTCAACTGTGAATTTGGCCTGCACTTACTGAACTTACAACTCTTTCTGCTGTCGAAACTGTTTCTCCTTCCTCCTCTCAGTCTTTCTGACAATGAAGAGTAAGTCTGCCATGATGGATAGGATGCAAGACATAATGGTTGTGGTCTTTCTGCTGTTCCTGCTAGAGGTTTGTTTAATGATAATGGCCAACACTCTTTCTGTTGAGTGAAACCTTTCACTGACAAAGGTGGATTTCTTTCTTCCAAGAAGGCTGAGTATTATTTTTTACAATTTTACAGTGTGAACTAGCCAGTGGAAAAGTCTTAGAGGAGACATATCTGAAGTGGGTCCAGTATAAAGAAGACTGTGTCAAAATGATAGAAAATGAGCCATTCCCTCAAGGTACGGTTTAATTTGAAACATCATATATGAGTCATTATGTAAAAGTAAATGTGGTGCGAGACAGAAAAACAGGAAGGAAAATGTCAGATTATGCCGTCTGAATATTAAATATCCATCAGCTGTCACTTTACCTTTATATTGTCACTTTATTTGATATTTGGTCTTTATTGTCTTACTGTTTTATTTATGTTATATTTTATCCTTATAGTCTTAGTTTATACAGTATAGTCTGAGTTTTTTATTTACTTGTGTAATTTCTGGGTATTGGATCATAAATGACTTGTTGTTGAGGAAAAGATGTCTTTTCAGCCTCTGATTGTTTGTCTTTCTAGAGGGCTTGTTCTGTAACCGCTCATTTGACAGATACGCCTGCTGGCCAGATACGCCTGTTGGCTCTATGGTCAATATCTCATGTCCTTTCTACCTGCCCTGGTATGACAAAGGTAAATCTCATTTTGAAAGAAAAAAACAGAAGTTTAAATTCCACTCTTACCATGACATTATGCTTATGTGCTATCAATCTTCTTTAAGCACTTCAGAATATATTTTGTCTGCTCACTGTTTCCTATGCTGTGATTGGCTTTAACCCCCTGTGATCCTGATTATGAGTCTGCAGGTAATGACTGACTGTGTCTCCTCCAGTGTCTCAGGGCGTTGTTCGTCGGAAGTGTGGCTCTGATGGCCTCTGGGATAGAGACGACAACGGGCAGGTGTGGAGGGACATGACCCAGTGTGAGGAGGAACAAGAGGTCAAGTCTCAAGAGGTATGACGACTAAAATGCCACCAGCTTGTGGGGTTTATTTGCTGCAGTCACGAGCACTCAAATGTTTTATAAAATTATGCACATTATACTGAGGAAGATACTTAGCGTTCACTGCACTGCTGAAACTGATATTGTTTATTGTCAGATCCAGGCCAATTAGCAGCAATATTCAACTGTAATATATATATATATATATATATATATATATATATATATATATATATATATATATATAAATATATATAATATATATATATATATATATATATATATATATATATATATATATATGTGTGTGTGTGTGTGTGTGTATGTGAGAGAGTTATAAAATTATATCAGAGCTCGCTGAAGAGAAAAAAATGTATCAGTTAAATCCTAAATAAAATCAAAGTAAAATACCTTGTTAAGTGTAACTGTAGTCAGTGTTTTTCATATCAATGATGGATCACATGACTCCAAACACTGACTGACATGTCAACGACACCAATTACAAGGCTAAAGTTAATCATCTTCTTCAAAAACATTCGCTGAAATTCTCTTTACAGCCTGACAGCAATCAGTAAATCGAATGGAAAACATACTGCAACACTGAGTAGTGGTTGGTTGGTTCAGTTTTAAAATCTTGCACAGTCGTGCTGTAGCTTAAGATTACCAGTCCTAGCTTTAATTTAGTGGTTTAGTTGTGCTTTTTCATTCTCACATCACAAAGCTTGACCTTATGTAATTCTTGCATGGCTCCACCCAACTTCATCCTCATCAGAGGATTAACCAGCCAGGATAAAATGGACCACTGCCTCTAAAATACACAGTAAAAGCCATTTCCAGTCACCTGTGCACAGACTGTATACATCCTAAAACTGCTTGCTATTCAAGATTGCGAGTATGTCAACAGTGTGGAGGTCTGGTGGGTTCCAGTCATGTTTTGCATTCAAACGTGAACCTCACAACTGCTGATGTTGTGATAGAATACAAAAAGGGTCCAAAATGCAGTGAATAGATGTTCAGGTTGACTTTTACATCAAACAGCAGTTCGATGTATCTTGGTGATGTAAACCATCCGGTAAAGATTTGCAAATATTTGAGCTCTTGATGCTTTAGCTAACAGCATATAAAGTAGAGGAGCATTTTATAAGGTCCCGTACTTCCAAAAAGTTACTGGTGTGGATTTGTCTTCACAGTTGTGGTTCAAGGAACTGATGGTGAGCTTCAGGATGTTGTACACTGTCGGCTATTCCTTGTCCCTCTTCACGCTCATAACGGCTCTGATCATTCTCCTAAGCCTCAGGTAAGTTGTCAAATGGACGTTTCTCATCAAGCAGCAAAGGAAAATGTGAAGACCTCAAATACACAAATTACAGATCTTCCACGTTTATAAGAATCAGGTGTTGATGCAGGGAAAGAGGTCTATTATTTAAGCAAACGTTGAATGAATTCCAGCTCTCAATGTTTTTTTAGCTGAAATAATTTTTAGTGTGCATGGGTGTGAAGTGGTTAAGGGCCGATCAAAGAATGGCATTAAATAAGTTTTCATTTTTAATAATTTAATAATTTTAAATCAATACATAATAGATAGAAATTATGTGTTTTTTTAGGTCAGATAAATATAACCCATTATAAGAAAATATATTAATAAACAAAATCAAGAACAAAGCTAAGTGTCTAATTTGTGGCACTTTTATGTCTCCTGACAGGAAATTGCATTGCACCAGGAACTACATCCATGCTAACCTCTTTCTGTCCCTGATCCTGCGAGCTGTGTCTGTAATTATTAAGGACACCATGCTGGAACGACACTGGGGACGGGAAATCATTCAACAGGCCGACGTGAGCGAGATTCTCAGTCACCAGGTGGGCAATTCACTCATGATAGTTTCATGGTGATTCTGTTATTGCAGTTTAAAATTATCCTTTTTTATGGCACATATTATTATATCCATTCTCTCTAGGCTGCTATTGGCTGCAGGATAGCACAGGTAGTAATGCAGTACTGTGTCCTGGCCAACCACTATTGGTTCTTTGGAGAGGCTGTTTATTTGTACTCTGTGCTTATTGCGTCAGTGTTCGTTGACAACAACAAATACTTACCCTACATCTGTCTTGGCTGGGGTAGGTTTGATCTCTTTGTCCAAAATGACATGAGCTTTTCTGGGTCTTAAACAAGATTAAGAACAGACAATGTCTTTCTGTTTTTAGGAATTCCACTACTATTTGTGGTTCCCTGGGTAGTGATGAAGCAATTGAAAGAAAACAAAGAGTAAGTGTGTGTGCAGTGTCCCCATGTGTCAGGTCACTTCATGTCTCGACCCTAATCCTGATTAGACATAGTAACAGCTGCCTTTTCTTCTCAGGTGTTGGGCTGTCAATGAGAACATGAACTACTGGTGGATAATTCGTTTCCCAATTCTTTTTGCATCACTCGTAAGGATGCAAACAGTCTACTCAGTCGATGAGTCATCATCTGACATTTTGGACTCCTCTGTATAATAATATATTTCATATTATTTCCTGTGCTGGATAACAATTGATATTTATATTTTCTAATCAACAGATCAACTTTCTGATTTTCATGAAGATCCTGAAGGTTATTTTTTCTAAATTACGAGCCAACAACCAGACTGGATACCCTGATTACAAACTTCGGCAAGTTTGGCATTCTTTCAGTGTTGTTAAATTAGTCTGTTTTTATTTAACCAAGGCCAATTCTGCTGTTTGATCTGTCCTGTTAGGCTTGCCAAGGCAACCTGTACCCTCATCCCTCTGTTCGGGGTTCATGAGATCATGTTCATTTTTGCAACAGACGAGCAGACAACAGGTGTTCTGCGCTACGTTAAAGTCTTCTTCACCCTTTTTCTCAATTCATTTCAGGTATGTTCAGCTGGACCAGAGAGTGGTTGCTTGCTATTGCTGATATTGTAAATCAAGTATACATACATATACATACATAGTAGTATATACTATAAAGCATAGCAAATACTAAAAATAAAAGTAAACAGGACTTTTCGGTGGCTTCTCTGCAGGGTTTTCTGGTGGCTGTGCTCTACTGCTATGCCAATACAGAGGTTTGTTGTTTCATCTCATATTCTCATTTCCCTTTTCCCCCTTTTTAACAGAAGATACTGCTTAACTATATACCAATCATTGTCTGAGGGACCCTAGTGTCTTAATCTTATTAACGCTGTATTCTGGCTGCAGGTTAGGACAGAGCTGAAGAGAAAGCTACGCAGCTGGAGGATGGAGGTTGAGACAGTATGCTGTGGACAGTGACTAGCCGTTTCTGACTCTCGAGTAGATACTTTCTCGATCGCCACAGTGCCGGAGCGCAACAGATCCTCTGCTGCAACTATGAGGGCAATGCCTGATGGTTCTCCCACTCCTGAGAGTTCAGTTATTTTAGGACAACAGACAGCCAACCCCACCTCAGGATGCCTCTTTAATGCACTGCCCAGCAGTGGTAGAAACAATCCTCTGCAGCATCAGAATCAGGACGACACTGGACAATCATCTATGGCAATGCAGGTGTCCTTCCTCGTTCACCTTCAAGATCCTGTGGAGTTACTCCCACATGTTGTAAATATAGATTCAGATTGAATATTTTGGCATTCGCTGTGTATGTTAAGGTTACACATGACTTGAATATGTAAAATTGTGAATAAGATATTGTGTCAAGGTCAATCAAAGTGATCATCATTTAAGATTTGGCAGCTCATTTCTGCCATCAGTAATAAGACTTTACAACATCAGCATCACTAGCTGATGTTAACACAACTGGACTCATTACTGTCATAGCCATTTCTGTCATTGAAATAATAAATTTTCACCGTTTTTTGTTTTATATCTAGTTTTATACTTGATAAGTCATAAATCAAGTCATAAGTTGTGATTTATAAGTCATATCCATAACCTTGTTATTAATAATATGTTTTATTTATTGTGTTTAACTTAATTGCATTTGCCATCGAAAACCGGATTGTTAAAACGTTTTTAAATTACTTAATCTATCCATTATTTCATTGGTGTTGTTTATTGTTTGTTTCTTACATTAACTTGTTTATGCTGCTGTTGCAGGTGAATTTCCCCACTGGGGATGAATGAAAAACTATTCTCTGGGGTGATCACTATATCACTTGATATGATCGATGAGTAAGATGAACAAAATTGTATTGTGATAATTTATAACCTTGCTCTCCTATTCCAAAATGCCAGTTTCTCTTTTGTAGTCCTTCTTGGCTGCGTGTGAAACGTCATTACCCATAAGCGCCAGGGAACAAAGCGCTATGACGTCACGAGCGTCGTGCTGTCGTTGGCAACGGCGGAGCCTGGAGCGGGAAGTACAGACCTACTGCACTGCTTGAAGACAAATAATTAAAGTGCTGTCTACTCGGCACTTGGGAGAAGCGGAGAAGTTATCGCATCTCATAATGATGCAAAACTAGACGTGTTTTCGTTTCTTTCGGAAAGGAGGAAATAGTTTTTTTTATGGTCATTTAGCTGTGTGTTTGCTAGCTAACATTTACACTAGCGTTAGCAGCTCGAGTCTTAACAAGTTGCAGCAAGACGAGTCTACAACAAGTGGATTTCTCATTTGATATATTCGCTATCAATGGCCTCCAAAGGTAAAAATAACCTTTATTTTTTTAAAGTAAAGTCGGTAGTAGTGGATACATCAAATTAGCCATAACTTAAAACACAGCTCATGCTGTTATGATTAATTGAACCCTGTTTTGCTTCGCAGATTGGCAGCATCCTTACGTAAACATATTCAAACATGTCAGAGTTGAAGAATGGAAAAGGTCTGCTAAAGAGGGGGATGTTTCAGCATACACGGTAATTTTGCTACACACTCAAAAAGCCAACTTGCTTGAGGTTGGTTGATGATGTTTCTCCTCTCATCATCCAAAAGTCTTCTTCAGTTCTACCTGACTGGTAGAGAGCCCAGATACTGATGCTCCTGGTAGAGCAAAAAATAAATAAACAAACAAAGGACCTTTGGGTGGACCAGCTGCTGCTTTAATTCAAACCTGGTAACACACTGAGACAGAGGTTGGTTCAGCCAAAGGACAATACACCACGGCACTGCTGTCCAGTACAGTGCAGAATGCAGTGACTTGTACATTAAGGAGACAGGACACTCCTTTGAGGGCAGTAATGTCCAGGTTTTAATCAGAGAAGATACATGAGAGAGGAGACCGCTTTTGTTAGAGAGAGGAGTTAAAGAAGCCATTTTTGTCAAACTGGAAAAACCATCTTTGAACAGAGGAGGACTACGACATCAGATACTTACAACTCAGTATTCAGACATCCCCAGAAACCTCTTTTTGCTTTTTGATTTTTCTCAACCTGGATGACTGAGAATTTGCACAGACAAACATCACTGTAAGCTTGAAAGGTGACTGCAGTGAGTTTGTCGGTTTTTCAAAGGACTGCTGTGCATTTCATGTCAGTCACAAAGAATTACAATCATTGTAATTTCACTCAGCAAATTTCTAGCTTTTCAAGCCTACACATATGATTGACTTTGAGTATCACTTTTAACAATTGCCTTTTATCCACTATGATTTAAATCCTGCAGGACAGAAGACTGAAGTGTTCAGTGTTCAGGATCAGGGGTCCTTTTCCTGCCAACAGCTACATCCTGGTACCCAAAAACAGCAACCAGTCTCTGGGGCTGACAGGCCGCTACTTCTACCTTCTGTTCAGGCCCTCCCCTGGAAAATACTTTGTTGTCCATCTGGATGTTTCTGTGGAGGTATCTGATATGATTTTATCCAGTGATCCTGGGCATTTGTGATGAAATCAAGTCTACTGATATACAGTATCTATCCAATCTATCATTTAACACAGCAACACGCGTTTGTACTGACAGTCATGGAATTGGAGTTTATTTTCCATCCAATGCATCTGGAAAGTCTGTAGCTGCCTTATTAGCTTTCTTTGACATTTCAGAGCATGCCCTTTTAATATGTTGGCATTTCAATCCAGCTTGTTGTAAGTCTCCTATCTAATTGTATAAAAGATGTTCACCTTCCTCTCTTTGGATTTTTTGGGTTGTGATCTGCTCAGACAGTGCAAGATACATTATGTACTGTATATGTTGGCATTTTAGAACGAGAAAAGAAAACCAGCAGCAATTTACTCAGATGTGACTGTGACCCACTGTCACACTGTGACTTTGTGTGTGTGTGTGCGTGTGTGTGTGTGCGTGCATCTTTCTGCATGTGTCTCTGTATGTGACGTGATGTGCAGGAGGGCCAGGTGGTTCGTATCTCTTTTTCCAACATGTTCAAAGAGTTCAAGTCCACACCTAGCTGGCTACAGTTTCCTTTCCTGTGCGGCGCTGCAAAGGATTCAGTCTATGAAAGCACGGCCAAATCCGCAAGACATGGTACAATACACATAGATAAGACCCATCTTATGCATTTGTTTTGATAGTGTGCTATTATTTTGTATACAAAGTAAATAATCTTGCATGCCTAACTGCAGTGCCAGCAATATTTCTGTTTATGTGGTCCAGGTTTGGTAGGACCAGCTCCATCTTTGGTGCGGTGGACCTGTCTGATGCTGGATCTGCAGGACACACTCTCTGTCTACCTCAGTCGCTGCTTCAGTCAACTAAAGAGCATTAAGCTTTGTGCCAACATGGCTGTTAAAAACATGTTCACTAGTGACCTGCTGCTAGATCCAGGTAAGGCTGGGTTGACATAGTTGTCTTTACAGTGAAAAATATGACTTTGTTATTAAAGAGCCCTGTTAATCTTAGACCCCTAAATGCTTATTCAAACTACCCAATTGAAGTCTCCCTCAGTAAAGTGCTGAGAATATTTTAGAGCACTTCATATACTTTTAGTAGGAAAATGTGTTCTCCTCAGATTTCTGATTAAACAATGTTGTGTCCTCTTATTGCATGTATGACATCTTTACTTTTCTCACCTTCTCATGCTGTTTGCTTTTTTCAACAGGAATTTCCTTCAGTGAAGCCAAGCTCATGGGTCTAGCTTCTTCTCAGGGAACTGGTGCTATGCCCAGGGACATGTCATATCCTGTGCCCAAGGGATGCTCCTGGCATGACCTCTACGATTATATCAGGTACATTTTGTTGATTTTATCCCCATTCTGAGAAAATCTTAACAGCTTGTTGTGATAGCATCATTATTGTATCAGTATGTAATAGAGATAAATAGAGACTCAGATATTGATTTTTTTTCCTTTTGAGATTACAGAGACACTACCAGCTGTCATATGTAATCAAATTTATTTGCTCAAATCTCCAGAAAATATGATATGCACTCTGTCACAGTTACCTGCTTTTGTCACTGTGTACTGCTGTGTAGCCCCTCATCTTGTTCCCCAACAGGTTTCCCTCAGAGGGAACTAAGTTACCCTTTGACTCCATTCAAAAAGGCAATCCCAGGCCCGAGGCTAGTAAGTCATAAAAATATCACACTGCTCATCAATGTCATACAGTGTTTAAGCTTATATTGCTCTTGCATATCATATTCTTTATATCTGATTTATGTTTTGTTTTTGTTTTTTTTATTTTTTTGCTTTTTTTAAGTGCTGTTTCTCAGTTGCATTTACACTAACATATTATTATATTTTTTTATAACATATTAATTTATTTTTTTATATTTAGTAATAATATGGTAATTTAATAAAAATATTTTTTTTTTGTTCAGCACCAGAAACAAATCATTAATCTGTAATTCTCTCTCACTCTGCTCTTACTCTGCTGAATTGTTTTCACAATGTATTTATCAAAATAAATTGTTGAAGCTAAAAAAAAAAAAGGTCACTGTTATCAGATAATTTCATTGCATGTTAAAATGTGATGCGGCAGTAACATAATTGTGTATACCTTTCTCTTTCCCAGGTTGTGCTTCTAACCAAAAAAACCCTGTTAGAGAGGAGCCGCGCTTTGTCAGCATTAGCAAACCAGTTCAGGACCGCATATCCCTCATCCAGCAGATCACCACTCCACAACTGGTAAGTTAAAGCACATGTATATCATTCTGATCAGCTTCATTTTGTCTGTGAAAACGTGGCAGATGTCAGTTTTCTCCTTCTGTCTTTTCAGCTTCCAAGGATTCAAACACCTGTGGTGACTGACATACCAGCACTGGGTGTGGTTTCCACTCACCTGAATGAAGGCCAGCTTTGTCATAATAATGACCAGCATCAGCAGGAATCAACAGTCTCCTGTTCACAGCAGTTCACATCCAGGCCTGCCTGGGATACAGATGATAGGGGAGTTCATGTGCATGTTCATCCTGAGGAGGACTTCAGCAAACATATGGAGGAAAGTGAGGAAGAGGTGAAGAAAGCTCATTACAAACCACATCCTCTCTTTTTTCACATCACGTTCAGTACAGCATATATCCTTTTCTCCTATATACCCTCCTGTATATCCTTTACTCCATGATGCCTTTTGTACAGTTTTGTACAGCACCGGAAACACTGTTGATCTTGTTATATTCCCAGTTTGTTTGCACTCCAGTTCCACATCCTTTCCATCCTTCACCACACAAAGAAACCACACAGCAGGTGAGAGATGAGGACATTAGATAGTGAAACGAAACCAGTTGCTATGAAATTGGTTGTATAGAACTTAATACCAATCTTTGCTTTTTTCCATTTCTTCTCTCTTGTTAGAAGCTGCTTCCAGATCCGATTCTCAGACTGAATCGAATCATTGGCTTTGGAGGATCCACTACTAAATGTGTACGCTCACATAGAGCTAATGCCTCATCAGGCTGGCTTTGCATGAATTATCAATTTTAAAACTCACTCATAAAAATGCATTACATTAAAGGGTGATGGAGATCTAACAGTTGTACTTTATTACACTGTAGGCCTTGTGGACCAAAGCGGGTGACGCAGTGGTGTATCCATGTCACGCAGTTATTGTCTCAATGAAGATATCGTCTGCTCAGCAGAGGTTCTTTGTCGGCCACACGGATAAGGTAAATGATCTGTGATGTGTTGTGCTACCTCCAAAGTAGAATCTTCTCCATTGTAAAGCATAATGCAGCATCCTAAATAAGGTACTCTGGTGATTCACCTTAATCCTGGCCTTTGAATATTGCAGCTGTGAAGAGAAAAACATTTTGTTCATTACCAGGTTGTTCTGCAACATCTGTCTTTGTATTTCCTCTGTAGGTATCTGCACTGGCTTTTAATGGCGGCACAACACTGCTGGCCTCAGGACAAACTGGCAACCACAGTGTAGTTCGAGTGTGGAACTACAACACAGGAAACTGCCTGGCCATGTTTAGGGTTCATGCTCATTCATTATCGTCTCTTAGGTAACCCTCTGCATATGTACATGCACTCATGAAGAACACAGAGTTATCTCACATGTGCAGGTCTACACTCACTTCGCACACTGCTCTATCATTTTTTTTCTTTTCATTTTGTAGCTTCTCACACGGTGGTGGCATCCTCTGTGGAGTGGGCAAAGACAGCCACAGTAAAACAGTAAGCTCCATAAATCCATACATGTTCCAAGATGAAGATTCAAGTGTATAGTTTTCTAATTATTTATGAAGGTAGTTAGCACTAGCTGCACTACAGTATGTAGAGAGAGCTATGGGTATCATTTGAACTAGATGAAAAGAGTGCTTAGTAACAACTTGTACCTTGTATGTTACTTGTTAGGCTGATATTATTTACATTAACATATTAATTATGTTATTATGAGTCCCTTATTGTGACTCAGCAGAGCTGTGAGCTGACTGTCGGTCTTTGTCCTCCTAATTCAACTGTACATAGATGGTGGTGGTGTGGAACACTATGAACGTCAGTAAAGATGGAGAAGTGACCATCTTAGCCAAAGCACACACAGATGTGGACATCCACACCATGAAGGTTGCCTCCTTTGATGATACAAGGTACCCACCTTGCTCTGTTTGGATTTTTGGTTATGTTATAGTGGATAGTTCTTTAGTTCACTCAATATGGATCAAACACTAGCCAGATCAAATGTACAAACTGTAACTGAAACACAAACATTGCTTCGGACTATTCGGTGTGAAAAATGCTTTAATCTGTGAGTGTGCTGGTTTTAGGATGGTGTCATGTGGTCGGGACAATATTCGCCTGTGGCGAGTGAGGAATGGGACACTGCGTTCCTGTCCAGTCAACCTTGGTGAATACCACTCACTGGACTTCACCGACGTGGCCTTTGAAGAGGGAATCTCTTCCAACCAGCATTTTGATGATCGAACACTGTGAGTGAGCAAACCGTTCACTGAAACCGTCCGAGTTTACATGCAGTAGCATTGGAAGAAGTGTGACACTAATCCAAATCCACAGAAAATGTTGTTATTTAAAGATTACTACTTTTCCTCTCTGATTGTCTCCCCATAGATATGCCAGCAGTCGGAGTGGTTATATCTTTGAGATTGACTACAGCCGAGTTGCCATTAGGAATGTCAGGAGGCTGTTGCCTGCACAGCAGCAGCATGCAAACCGCAGGGAGAAATTGACTTTTAATACAGGTGTGTTATTTAGTAGGTTAAAACGGGTTGGGTGGAAGAGAAAAAAACTTAAAGAGCCTGTGATGACATCTGTATGTATGCGTTCCAGGTCTAGGCATTGCCATCAACAGCATCAGTGTGTCCTCATCGTTTTGTGCCACAGGCTCTGAAGATGGCTTCCTGCGACTTTGGCCCCTTGATTTTTCTGCTGTCTTCCTGGAGGCTGGTAGGAACAGCAGGGCTCAGCATAATGTTTAGCTGCTGTAAACTAAGAATAGCCGACCACTCCACAGGCATCTTTTACCTCTGCATAGGGTAGCAGTGTTATACATCTTTTTGCACCATGTCAGCACTATCATGACTTTTGCTAAATATTGGTATACACCACATTTTCTAAAATTATAGGTCATTAATTCATTACTTGTTTTTGGCTTTCATCACATTGGCATGCTGACATTTATATCCAGTGTGAGATGTATCCGTTCGCCCTCACATGCTCACACAGACCAAACAATCTGTTTGGAGAAGAACTCCAACACATTGTTGTCATTGTTTTCCAGAGCATGAGGGACCTGTGAACCTTGTGTCAGTCTCCTCAGACAGCCTTCAGGTACTCGGAGCCACCTCTACTGGCAACCTGGGTTTCCTTGATGTGAGTAGCCGTGGTTACAACACGCTGATGAGATCACATACTGACACTGTGCTGAGCTTCAGTGTGGATGGTATCCATCGGCATCTCACAACAGCCTCTTCTGATGGCACAGTGCGCATTTGGAACATGGATTCCTTGCATCAGGTCAGTTAATTCTTCTAATCTTTATAATGCTCAGGCTCTGCCATGTGAGTACTTTGTTTATACATATTCTCCATGCTTTTCAGTTTGTCGAACCACACAAGTGGCACCCCATGTGTGTTTTTGTCAGTTGTTCTTTTGCTGTTGAAGCAAAGCTCTGTTTCTGTCCCCTGTCAGACCATTTCGTGCTTTAGAAAATGAGTGACAAAGCATGAAGATACCATCATTAACTATAATGTCTGTTGTCTCCTGTCCTTAGTTGTATGATTTTGTGTCAGAGGACAGCCCCTGTTCAGTGGCCTTTCATCCCAGTGAGCAGGTCTTCTCTTGTGGCTTCAGCTCTGGCATCATCCGAGTTTTTGACATCTCCAGTGCTAAGCTCCTGGCTGAACACAAGTACGTCTTAACTATGTGGATGCTCCACCAGTGACTGCAAGGGCCATTATCACTATATGCATGGTATAAGTGTGTCGATTTCCTGTGGGAAAAAAAACAGCTCCATACATTTTTCCCAGCTCAGCCAGTCCTAACTGCGGGCAGGAAATCACAATGTAGTGATTAGAATGATGTGACATTTTGCTGAACATAGCCAAGGACCAAAAGGCACACATTTTCAATTCTAATTAAATACAGATAACACATTTGAATGTGCTGTCAGAGGAGAATATCTCATCTGGTTTAAGGCACTCAACCTTGTCTGCCTTGTGTGTGTCTGTTTTGGTGTGTCATAAAGGCAACACAGAGGTGAAGTGGTGGGTCTCGCCTTTTCTCCAGATGGGGAGTTCATGTACAGTGCTGACTCTCAGGGCTCTCTTGCACTTTACAACGCCTCTGAGGAAGACTACAATGTGGTCAGAGTTGTGTGTATGTATACACACACACACACACACACACACACACACACACAAACCAATGCACAAACACACCTTGATTCATTTCAGTACATTGCATATTTATCAGAAATATGGCATTTGTAATTAACTCCAGAAGATAATGCATAGAAATTTGTTTTATTGTGTATATCGGACAGCCATGTTCAACATCAGTATTGTTTGATTTCCTCTGCACCTGATTGGCTAGGTAACGTGGTGGCCCGAGGCACTGAACGCGCTCCAGATGCTCTCGCTGTGAGCAGTGACAGTCGCTGTCTGGCCTTTGTCGGCCCCTCGGAGTACATTGTCACCGTTGCTGACTCGCAGTCTCTGGATGAGGTATCTTGCACACTCTCACCTTTCTGTGTCATATATTTTTTTTGCATTGCTCATGTAAAGTCAGATCAGATTTCATCACATTCTGATAAGTTGGTATATCCACCATATCACTAGTGCTTTGGAGGTAGCGTCGTTTTTTGCTGTTACGTCTTACTGTATGTTCTTATGTGACTGGGTCCTTCTCTGTCCAGTTGCTCCATGTAGATGTGAGTATTTTGGATGTACAAAGCCCTCGTCTTGATTCTGCACTGAGGGTCTGCTTCTCTCCAGCCTTTACCGAACACTTGTTAGTCGCCACGTCTGCTAACAAAATCTTATGGGTTAGCACCAAGACAGGCCGTCTGCTCCGAGAGGTAACACTGCTGAGCTTTAACTCACTTTGAGAGAGTCCAACATTGAGCATTTACTTGAGATGTAGAAAGAAACATAAAAAGGTATCTTGTTTGTCAGTACTACTACAATCTGACAATGAAAAATGTAGAAAATGTGTCTGTAAATAAAAAAAAAAACAGCAGAGTAACAGCAGTAAGTTTTTTTTATACTATGTAGTTTGTCTCTGCACAGTCATTTAATAATTTCTTCCTGATTGATTCCTGACTGGATTTCTGTCCTCCTGACAGGTGTCTAAGGTGCACAAACACCAGTGCTCATCCCTGGCTGTGAGCGAGAACAGTCAATTCCTGCTGACAGCAGGACACAATGCTATCAAAGTGTGGGATTATAACATGCAGCTCGATATGAACCCACAGGTAGTCAACAGCTATGAGTGATATTGACTGGAATATAACCTCAGTATCGTCTGATGTACAATTTATTTGCTAAACCCTGCAGCAGCTTTATGTCTAGTATGCGTGGAATATGAAAACGTGTTTAGGGAAGACTTCATATACTTGTTGACATACATATACATATATTTGTGACACAGAGTTCAACCTGGCAATTAAAGCATACAAATTTACAGTTCAAACAATTTGTGAAAAAATGGACGTAGGTGACTAACAAATGACTTCATTGACGATTAATCTGCAGATTATTTTCTACAATTGATGATTTGGTCTACAATATATGTGAGAGATCCATCCATCCATCCATTATCTACCGCTTATCCTCATAGGGTCGCGGGGGGGGCTGGAGCCTATCCCAGCTGTCTTAGGGCGGAAGGCAGGGTACACCCTGGACAAGTCGCCACCTCATCGCAGGGCACATAGAAACAGACAACCAGTCACACTCACATTCACACCTACGGTCAATTTAAATTAGCCAATTAACCTAATCATGTGATCCGATAGTGAAAATGTTTGCAAGTTGACAAAATTTAAAAAAACGTTTTAACATTTAGTCTGACAGAAAATCCCACTCAGATATTCAGTTAACCATCATGGAAAGGAAAAGAAAAACAACTAATTTCACATTTGAGAAGTTTTTTTGTCATATTTTCCTGATAAAACTGCTAATATGTTCTATCATAATGTCATCGCAAGTCAGTTACCATCAGCTGTCTGATGGTAATTCCAGTGCAAGTAATAAAATCATGAGAGCGGTTAAGATTGTGTTAAAAAATTGCGTGATAAAATGTTGCGTTCATTGTTATTCTGGAAAGCAAGTTGTCTTCATTAATTTGCGGTAACTGAAACATATCTCTCTGCACCAGATGTTCATTGGCCACAGTCAGCTCATCCGCAAGGTGAGCTTCACCCCTGACCAGCTGGGTGTTGTCTCAGTCGGAGATGCCATATTCCTTTGGGACTTCCTGGCACACCCTGTTGACTCTTTGACTGACAGCCGGTAATAATCTCTCTCGTTTGGTTTGTTATTGATTTATATGTTTTACTTTGTGTGTTTTATTGGTAATATGTCCAATACATTCTGTCCTCACTCTTAGTTCACCTCCAAGATTAAGCCACATCTCAGCTTCTAAATCAGGTATTCATGTTACAATATTATCAAGATCCACCTGATTCAAAATGTGCTTTCTAATTACAAATCAACTGTTGGTGTTGCATTCGTGTAATAATTTAATCTGTCCCTGAAGTGAGTGGAGCTCATTTGTCCAATGGGATGCCTAGACAGACGGCGCCCCTTCCCTCCTCACCGCCACCACGGCTGGACATCAGCACCCTTGACCAAGTTGACCAGGGAGGTGGGCTCTCTTTTCCAACTGTAGAATTACCCACCAGCACATCCTAGTCATGGTTAACTGCAGGACTAGCTGTCAAAAACATTTGTCCAATTCGTTGAAACATAGATGAACAGCTCTTTTTATGTTTTCAATATGCATTTGTCACTCTGACTGTGACTATTCATTTCCATTTTTTTCAAACTAAAGGAGGAAAGCTTGCTCCACAGCACTGTTTGCCTCTAAATGTTGTCACAGACTTGTTTATTTAATTTACACATACAGTTTATGATAACCCTGCTAACCTGGTGTATGCATTTATAACAGAGAAAAAATATGGTGATTAAAAAAAATGCTGTTAATGCATTGCATTGGTACTTGATCTATGAATGTTGTTTTTAAGTAGTTGCTCAGCAACATTTATTTCTTTATAATGGACACAGAGAGTTGGTGATTGCACTTATCGACACCCTGTCTCATGTTTTCTTTCCTGTTTCCTGCGGTAGTCCTGGGCTCCTTGTCAATTTGTGATGACACCCCAACCTTCCCAACCACTTCACTCCCAGTTGCTGGTTCAAGTCCTCCCTCTGATCCCAGACCTGCCGTCTCATTCCTCAAAGTCACCGAGTTGGTCAACACATCTCTCCAGAATATGAGTGATATGGACGCTGGTAATTTCTCCACTGCATTGTTCTGCATTAACAGTGAACCGACTATCTATTGTTGTTTTTTAATGTTTTTCTGCTGTTTTTCTGTTTTAACTTCAGTTGAGTTGAAAGGGAGGAAGCCAGTTCGTCCTGATTGTTACAGGCACTTTATCCCACATTTCAAGACCTCCACTAGTGATAAGGTAAACACTAACAATCACTTTATATAATGATAGACTGCAGTCAAAGGGTTTTTTTTGGTTTCTTTGCTTCCCTGTCTTGATGGCCTCTCTTATCCAGGCTGCAGTAGCTCCCCTACAAGGAGAGGAAGGCATAAAGCTGAAAGCAGTCATTGGCTACAATGGCAATGGCCGTGGTAACATGGTGTGGAGCCCTGACCAAGGTTATTACAAAACACTGAAAATAAAAGTAAAGCAAAAACGGTTGAAATGTTATGCAGAAGGACTTGCTACAACCACATTAATACGTTTTCACGACATCCATGCAAGTGTTCTTTTTTTTAATCGTTTCAGAAATAGCAATCAATTTCTGTTGCAGGTTTGTTTGCGTACTCATGCGGCTGTGTAGTGGTGGTGGAGTACCTTCATACAGGAAGTCAGAGACACTTGCAGGGCCACAGTGAGGAGATCTCTTGCCTGGCAGTCACAAATGATGCACAGGTTATTTACCCTATCATTTCCCCTTTCACGTTTGCCTGAGAAATATCTTAGAGATTGTTTCAATTAATGGCTTTGTATGTATATAAAAATTTTGTTAAAAGTAGTTTCGGAAGTCTTTCTGAAAGCTCTTGGATCTTATGTCTGTGAATCATGTCGAGGATCTTAAGCACCAAGATGTCTAGGACTATGAAGCAGGCTGAGTCATATGGAGTCACGGCTCAAAATAAAGGTGTTACTTCCTGTCCAGACAGTGGCATCAGCAGCTGGTGGCAGTCATGGCAGCAGGAGTCTCATCTGCATCTGGGATGTCCAGAATGGAACTTATCGTAATACCATCTCTTACCACAGAGGCGCTGTGCAGAGTCTCGCTTTCTCCAGGGATGATCGCCTCTTGCTCTCTATTGGTAAAGTAAAATAAGAATTTGAATGCATCCATCAGTCATGAGCGTTCAAACTTGATGTTTTATGCCACTTGACACGACTAAAACACACAAAATGGCCAAACAAGTAACTCTGCTACCACTCGTGTCAACGATCTGTAGGAGACTTCTCTGACCTAGAGGTGGCTCTGTGGAGCAGTAAGACCTTCCAGCTGCAATCCACTGTGAGTGTCTCAGGACCGATCCATGACGCTGCCTTCAGCCCCTCAGCAGCTAGCCAGCTGGCCTGTGTGGGCAGCCACGGGGTTTACTTCTGCCTCCTCCACACGCACGGCTCGGAGGTAGACCTCAAGGTAAACGACTTCAGGAAAAACATGCTTAGTAATTTAGAAAGGAATATATGCATAGTTTACAAAACTCTCACTCAACCTATGATGTTAGCTAAAAACATGATGCATGCAGTCTATTCATTTGTACTTTCAAACTGTTTACTGTTTGGTTTCCTTGCTGCATGAGTATTAAGCACTCCTTCACACGTGTAGGTCCAGAGGGTGAAAACACCAGCAGAGGTGGGTGATGTGGAGCTGACGGCTCTGTGCTACCACATGGACTCATTTCTGTTCACCGCCACCAATCGAGGACATGTTTGCGTCTGGGATGTAAACACACAGCGCTGCTTCATGACCTGGGAAGCTGATGAGGGAGAGATCGGTACAAATGAGCCCTCTGGATATTCTAATCTAATTATTTTCATTTGGATACAAGTGCTTTTTTTTAGCTACTGTATATACTTTAATGCTCAACTCTTTTTTTTCCCCTCTTCTCGTTACTTGGAAATTGCCTCAAACATAAGTTTGCTGTCATTTTTAATAATGTGTTTCTACAAATTGTAGTAAGATTGATATGTTGTCTTGGTTTAGGAGTGCTGCTTTGTCGAGGGAACCGTTTGTTGACAGGCAGCAACACTCGCTGGTTGCGACTGTGGCAGGTAGAATCTGTGCATGGCGTGAAGCCTCAGGAAAAGGCCTGGAATGATGAGGACAGGTCTGTGGCTCATTCTTTTAATTCTTCTTGTGTCGTATGTAGGCAATGGCTTGTTTTCTGTGTTTATCCCATGTGATGAATACATGCATACCATCCTGCATGTGGGCACTTAGGTAAAATGTTAGAATATATTTTATAATGTATGTATGAGGCTTATCTGCCCTGTACTTAACCACTGCAGTCCTCAAAAGCGTAATTATGTATTGATGCAGTTTTATGGTTATTTTTTCACCATTAATAGGCCTGACATTTAGAATGATTGATAAAAGAAATAGAGATTGTGGTTCCATGTCATCCTCAAGTGATCATAACTAGATTTAATAACAGGCTCATTGTTTTTGGTGTAGGACCATGATGGTGTTGGAGCAGGAGATAATGCTGGATGGGACGACAGTCAGTGCAGCATTTGATAACACAATGGACATGGGCATCGTTGGCACCACAGCAGGAACCCTCTGGTACATCAATTGGTCAGACAACAGCAGCATCCGACTGGTCAGCGGGCACAAGACCAAGGTACCAGCCTGAGCTTTGGGAAATGAAAAATAGTGCACATATCTACAGTATGATGCCCAGACAATGTAACGCAACAGTTCACTACGCCATCTTCAGGTCAAAATGATAATGAACATTTCAGTATATGAGCAAATACCTGCAAAACTGATGACATTCCCATTAGTTTCAGCTGTTCCTTGCATTTAATGCTAATTAGCATTAAACTCACTAAAGTGAGTTGGTTATACCTGCCACACATCTGCATGGAAGTGTTGTCACTTAGCTCAAAACATCACTTTCCTCTGATCAGTTTTGTTACTCCATAGGGGCCAAAACAATCATAGTACTTCTACTTGAATACTGTACATTAAGGTTAATGTTATAGCCACCTCTGCTGTAATACACTGAGGGAAACCCTGCTCAAACCGGTCACTTCAATGAAACGAGACATCATTGATGTGTTTATTCATGTCTGCACTTTCTGCAGTGTGCTATGAGAATCTGAATTAATGGCCTGTCAATCGCACATCAAAGGCGATCTCCATAGAAAAGGAGTATTTCATATTTCACAGACGTTTGAGCCAGGAAATAATGACGATACCGTTTCAAAGTAAAGAAAAAGCAGGAAAGCAATTAACAGCTTCTGAATGCAGCGGGAGAAAGTAGCAACAGCTCTAACAAGGCCAGGTGAGACGGATGAAAATGACCTGAAGTGACCTCTTTTGATATTGACACTGATTCTCTGTGTGAATCAGACTCTGTTCTATGTGTGTGTATCCAGGTAAATGACGTGGTGTTCAGCTGCGATGAGAGACACTTTGCCACCTGCAGCGAGGACGGCAGCTTGAGAGTGTGGTCAGCCCTAAGCAACGAGCTGGTGGTGCAGTTCCAGGTGCTCAGTCAGGTGAGGGAATACATTTAATGAAGATTTAAAACAAATAGTTGGGGTAGTTCATAGTATAAACTGAGAGACACATCAATGGAACATCTTATAATGTTCTTACGCTGTTCTTATGGTCTTATAGTGTTGTTACATTTTTCTTTTTGCACTCTTGCATTTTTTGCACTATTCTGCACTGTATGCACTGTAAAAGGATGAATAAGTTTTTATCTTAACTAAGACTGTAAATGACAGCATACGTCTCTTAATTAATCTTAAATAATGTGCTCTCTCTCTGTTCTTCCTCTGGACAGGCCTGTGGTTGTGTATGTTGGAGCCCTTCTTCCAGTAAGGCGGGAGCATGTGTAGCTGCGGGATACAGCGATGGTACTTTGAGGATCTTCCGACTTTCTTCCTCAGAGATGGAGCTGAAGCTGCATCCCCATCAGGTGGCCGTCACTGCTGTGCAGTACTCTGCCAACGGTGAGAGAGGATAGCAGTAGCTTAAAAACCTGCATCATCTGTATTTACTGTGATTCTAATACTTTGAAAGAGTTAGTCGTGGTAAAATGTTGATGATGAAATGACGCCTCACTTTTTCCCAGTCTTCCTTGTCTATGTCTTCTTTTATTGACTGTTTGCTTTTAACAGCCTTCAGAGAAGAACCCAGATCCATCAGGTTATTGTTCTCATGGTCAAACTAGAATAGAACAATGTTTGGTTAAAGGACAGGGCCAAGCAGAGTTGGTAATAAGAACTTCCCTTCAAATTTAAAGACCCATGATAAAACCCATTTACTGGTAGAAAGTTCATGTTATATTAAAGCTGCCACATTTCATCCAGTGTGGCTTTGTAACACCTGTTTTCTCCCCTGCCCCACAGGTCATGTGATCCTTTCAGCAGGGAAAAATGGTCTGGTAGCTGTCAGCAGCCCAGTGAATGGAAATACTATACGCATCATCAGGGACCACAAAGGAGCGCTGATTACCACCATCCAGTGTGTGACTGAGCAGGTCAGTTCACCGACAAAGATCAAGGAGTGAATCTTAAACAGAGATTAACATGACAGCTCAGTAGAAACAGTTAGAGGGGTCAGAATATACCCCTGATGAGCAACAGTTACAACAACAATTCTTACGGTGCGTTTCCGCCAGATCTGGAGGGCATGTAGCTTGAGAAGCCACTGCTGAGGTGTTTCTGCAACAACAATCACTTATCAAATGAACACTTTGCTCTTGTGTTTGAGTTATTTCCCCCCAGGAGACTTATTCTCCATGAGGTTTGAAGCCCCTTCTTAAATGGACTTGAAACTGATCTGTGTTTGCCTGAAGCAGGGAAATATTTACCCAACACTGGAAATGTAAATTGGTTTTAAATGTTGGCATTTATTTAGATGAAAAAGTACTTATTTTTATAAATTTTGTTCCAAATGCTATAATTTCATTTAGAAACACTGCACATCTTTTTTAAATAAAAATTAATTAATAATAATTAAATTAATAATTTGTATATTTTCAATATATTAGGTAGACTAATTAAACAAAGCAGCCTATGATATCTTCCAGTGCACTTTAAAGCGCATTTCATTTATCATGTCATGAATGTCTTCTCCAGTACAAGTGCACGCTGCCTGCTGCTCATAACGTGACAGTGACATTTCCTTTCATCTCCTCTCAGCTACAGCAGTATACAAGCTTGTGGCACTTACAGTCAGTATGTGATGCTACTCAAAGGAAAGAGGAGCTCTCCGAAATTCTTGTTTTTTATTCTTTCATTTCATTTCATTAGCACCTGTCTAACTTTCTAATCCTCAGTGTAAGAATTTTGGACTGGAAGGAAATGAGATGTGGTTGGCCGCCAGTGCTGACAGGCGCATCAGTGTGTGGGCTGCCGATTGGCTGAAGGACAAATGTGATCTGCTTGACTGGTTGACATTTCCTGCTCCGGCCTATTGTGGGGTACTGTCTGTATTTTAAGTAGTTCAGCTCATTTTATTCTGTTTTTGTACATACAGCTCTTCTTTTGGAAATATAAATATAATACAATAAAAAATAATCTCAGTCCATGTCAGGCCTTTGCATGGCTAACATGTTTGTAAATCTTTTGTGCTATAGGATGACAGCCCACCTCCCAGCCTGGCTGCCTTCTGCCCTGCTGACCCCAGCCTGGTGCTCTACACTGGCTACGGAGTAGAGAAAGAGTTGTCCTTCTACAGCCTGGCTAAAAAGCAGGTACCACAGCTCCACGCGTTCCACTCAACAGCATATGTCGCTGGCAGAATCTGCACAAATGTGTGTAATCTCATTCATTATGTTGTTTTGTTTGTTTTTCTTTTACTACAGATAATAAAAAAGATTGCCCTGCCTGACTGGGCAACATGCTTTAGCATCTCCTGTAAGAGTCAACTCATAGCTGTGGGATCAAAAGGTAAACTCAGAATGATGTATTACCACATGGTTCTGGTAAAGAACTTTCTTGAACTTTACTTTCTTGCTTGATGTTTTTTCTCTTATCAGAGCGAGTGCTTAAGCTGATAAAGTCAACTAGTGGCAGGTTCCAGGACTTCGTGCAGCACAGTGACTCACTCCAGTCGTGTCACTTCTCCCCCACTGGGACGCTTCTTTTCACTGTAGCTCATAATGAGATCCTGCTGTGGGAGGTGCTGGGCCTCTGAGGGGCCTTACATCTATTTTTGAACTTCAAACCTTGTAGGTTTATCCAGTTTTACACATGCAGAGTTTGTATTGCAACTTTGTGTAGTTTTATTGCCACATATTTATTTTTTTTTATTAATCAAACAGGGAAATAATAACTTGTTGAGAGGCTTTGTGTGACTTTTGCTACACTGAGATTCATGTGTGCTGTTTTTAAAATAAATGTTTGGTTTTGCATGTCCAATCACTTCTAATGTCATGTTTCTAGTTTTTAGTGATGCTTTGTGGGCTGCTGTAGGATGGGATGGGGTTTGAACATAAATAATGATAGAGAAGAACATTTGCTGCAGATCTTATCAGGTTTCCATTTTTATTCATGGACACTACCAGAAAAGGTTCTTTTCTGTCACAAAAACTTGAATTCAGCCTTCCCAATTTGAATGATATGCTCCATAATTACTGGTAATGAGTCACTCTCTACGGTTGAGAACATTTTGCATGAATCTTCTTGAGTTTCTTCTTTTGTGAAGTGATACTCCAACTAATGTTCTTTTCTGTCACAAGACTTTAATTCAGGCTTCCCAATGTGAGTTCAGACCTAACTACCACCAGCCCTGGGTCGCTCTTTTGTCAATTGTTTTTGTCAGTTTTCAATATTCAATAATGTTGCATACACTCTACAGATACCACCTCATCCACTGCTATGTTGTTTCAGGAAAAATCATGCAATCAATCCCAAGGAGATCGAAAGGACTGACTTTAATGCAAATCCAGCTGGAAATAGAAGAGAAGATGACACACAGGCCAATTGCAATCATTGAACATTGTTAACATAATACTAAAATAGGAGCAAAACAGTGGGACACTGATAAAAAAGCAGCTGTCTGTTGAGAGCTCAAATCATCTCCATTTCCTCTATTATTTGCACTTTGGATAGAGTTGTAAATGCATGCAACTCCTCATAATGTTCCCGTGTCATGTATTCCACAGCAAACCCCAATTTTGTCAATCTGTAATTTCCACCACAAACAGTTTGGAGGTGGCTGCTATAACCTTTGAATTATATTTACTTCATGATTCAGATTTCAGAATGTGAGAAGCTTCACGAACAGTTGTTTCATCAAGATTTGGTCTTAGATATTCAGGCAGATGACCACAATTTTGATGATTAAACAGCATATTATATGTAGATGAGAGTTGTTATAAGGGATTGTTTTACTCAGAATAATCACCTTACTGCTGTTAAGGAGAAAAAAGCTTAACCACTAGGCCTATGTTCTTCCCCTGTCTGAAAATCACACCCAAAATAAATAGGGTATATCTTCACAGCTACAAGGGTTGTATGAATAATTTGAGGCACAAACAGCTATGAGTTTTCTACAGAAGTGTCAGAATCAACTTATATAGAACTGGTAATGTAACATCTGATAAGTAACTGCAACAGTAGATGGTAAAAAGGTGAACCTAAACAATTTCAGAGATGTGTTAGTACAGGTGTGTGCAGGTGGAACCGCTGTATGTGCCATTTGTCCTTTCTCAGGTGCAAGTGTGGAAAACTAATTTTATTTCATTGATATATCACTCTGATTATTCATTCCACCCAAATACAACTATTTTGACTCTTTCACCCAAACCTTTATTAAAAAAGAGACCATTGAACAGAAATAGACAAGTAGAGATAGTAGAAGTTAATATTTCTTGAAGTACTAGACTCGCTGAAAATAAGAGCCACATAGAGCTGAAATTGTAATTGCAATTTGAATATAAAAATAAATAATCTTAATATGGGCTGGATTAGAATTAGAATTGCCCCTTTGTGTTTTGTGTTATATTGAAAGCTATTGTTGTAGTAAAGGATTAACCAGGGATTATGCTGTTGATTGGGTACAATTATGGGCAGAGGTGAAAAGCAGCTGAGTATATTTACTAAAGAGCTGTATACGTGTACAATTTTGAGTTTGATAAGAATTTATGCCACTAAACATGTTTTTTTTTTCACTTTCCTTGAAAAATGTGAAAGTGTAGTAAACGGCAGGGTGTTACTTCGGCCAGCAGAGGGCGTATTTTCACCGTGTTTTTGTGAACCGGAATGATATGGTTTCACCTTGGCTGCACGTCGCTGTGCAGAGACACACGTTTGGTTTTAGCTCGAAATTTGACATTCAAATGAAAGATAAATGTCATTGTAGTACTGCAGCGTGTCTGACTGTTCGCCAAACAGAGAGGAAACATGAAACAAGACGTCAGGATACTGTTATTGGGGGAGCGTAAGTCATTGGCACTGACAGATGACCACAAGCTAAAAGACTAGCACAAACATTAGCTGTTTTAGCTAACTTGTAGCTGGATTTACCTGGTTACTCCTGGTGCCATGGTGGCGAAAACTGCCCTAAAAGGGGCGTTTATGGTCTGCACTAATTGTGTCTTATCAAATGAGTTTACATGTTTTGTACAAAGGTGTCGCTTTACAAATGTTAATTTCCGCTATGCTAACTTAGCTCAGAGTAACTTCGCTCTGAAGTTATGGACGGGTAGCTAGCTAGTAAGTTAACGCTAATTTAGCTGTCATACAGAAGTTAGTAACGTTAGACCTGTTTTGTTTTTTCATCGGCTAACTGAAAACCACATTACGCAATAGGAAGATATATTCAAATCTCTGGAACATTAAAAGTCGTCTCTTAGTTACTAGAAATTTTGCATGTCAGCTAACTAGCTAACTGTATTTATCGTTAACGACAGACAGCTACTGAAGAAACTGTAGCACCCACTTAGCATTAGTTAGCTTCCTAGTGATCTTAACTGATTATGACCAGACTTTATTGAAGGTAACACATTCCGTTAGCTTCACCGTATACAGAGGGTAACTGTTCACTATCATAGTTCTCAAATATTCATTTATCAATGCTATATTTTAAGTTAATATTGTCTGTGGCTAAAAGCTGCACTGTACAGGTCGTGTCATACCAGGGCATTATGTAAGTGATAACATAACAAGGTGCTAGTACTTGTATTTAGTTTTACAGTTAGTGCTTTCACTTCATCACACAAGTCATGTTGGATCCATGAGGCTTCTCTCATCCTCCTCATGTTGTCTCCTCCAACAGCCAAGGTGGGGAAGACCTCACTCATCATGTCTCTGGTTGGAGAAGAGTTCCCCGAAGAGGCAAGTGTCGGTACATCCATCCCTGAAGCATGAATAAGTGTACTGACCTCTGTTTGCTAACAGTCATTTCTGTGCAGTAAACTAACTGTTGCTCTGTGATAGTCACTGTGTGCAACCCAATAACAATTACATTTCTTTTTCCATCTCACTTTGCATTATGTACTATGAGAAATGACTGATGATTAATGCTTCTTTTAAGTTCAATGTGTTTCACACTGCCTTATCCCAATTTATTCCTTAGTATAAAAGTAGTTTAGTCCAAAATGGTTCCCCTGGAGTATAGAAATCACTGCAATGGTTGAATGGTTGAATACAATGCAGGCTTTTGAAACACGTTTGGGACTTTTGCAGCATTTTTGTGCTTTGTTTGATATTATGATGAAATCAGCCTTCTCTACTATGTTGTACAAGGTGGCCAATATTGTGTTTCTGTGTAATTTTTAACTTCTTTTAGTTTCAGCACACATTGCAAACTACTGTGTGCCACGTAAGTGTGTCTGCAAAAAAAAATAGCAAATGTGTGTTGTCATCTGATAAATCGTTGTCAGTTTAACTGTCATCGCTGACAGGTTCCCCCCAGAGCTGAAGAGATCACCATCCCAGCTGACGTGACCCCAGAGAAGGTGCCCACTCACATAGTGGATTACTCAGGTAGCGTGACCTGAAGGCTAACATTTAGCAGTTGCACATTGAGACGCCACCTGTGTGCGTGCAGTTTCTTGAACACAATGGTGTAAATGTCACCAGATGACATATTTTTTATGTTTGTCCTCAACAGAAAAAGAGCAGAATGATGAAGTCCTTAGAAGTGAAATTATCAAGGTAAGGACATCATAGAGCTCCAGTGAATATACTGAACATCATTCCTTTTTAACAATTGAAAGTGAAGCTTTGAAATACTCACAATTTTATTGAAAAAAGTTTGACAGGGTTGGTTGAATTCTGTGAAGCATGAAGTCCCTCAACTGTTTTTGTCCAACCTACACAGGCCAATGTGGTGTGTGTGGTGTATGATGTCACCAACGAGGACACGATAGACAAGGTAGTAGCCTGTTTTGTGGTTAAAGCTGTCTTATACTGAATAAGCATTCTACATGCTGTATATTGCTCAATTCATTTAAAATACAAATTGAACTTGTTTTTGTGTCTTGTTTTGCAGATCAAAACTAAATGGATACCTTTAGTTAATGGAGATGCAGAGAAAGGGAACAAGTATGTATCAGCTGTTAATGGGTGTGTGTTATCTGAGCCACTGAACTTTGCACTCCTTCCTACTGTTTGTGTGTAATGTTGAAAAACACTGTAATCCAGAAATTTGTAGCTAAATCGGCCAGAGTAAGAATTAAGAAAGGAATTAAGTGGGAGTGCATGCAGTTTGCTAAATCTGTTCTCAGATTTACTCTATTGTATTGCAGGAATACCTGTATTTATACAATAACCCATGATTGTGTCGTATTGAGACTTACCCTGTGCCCGTTCATTCTATCAGAGTTCCCATCATCCTTGTGGGAAACAAATCAGATCTGCGATGTGGGAGCTCAATGGAAACCATTCTTCCCATCATGAACCAGTTCTCTGAGATAGAGACATGTGTTGAGGTGAGACTGAGCTCTCTCAGAGACATATCCAGTCTGCTAACCACTGCAGTTGGCACACACCTGCTAACCGTAGCTTTGAGATGCACACCTGGTTGATGGGTTTCACACAAATATTTACACACACACACACATTTTATATGTCCTTCAGATCCCTTAGATTGTTATATCTGAAATATTATTTTTGGTGTTTTTCTTTTGCAAAGTGTTCCGCGAAGAACCTGAAAAACATTTCAGAGCTGTTCTACTATGCCCAGAAGGCAGTTCTTCACCCCACTGCTCCTCTTTATGACCCTGAGGACAAACAGGTCAGCCAGTTTTTGGAAATGTGATGCCAAACTGTGGAGCTGGTGGTTCTCCCATTCCATTTATTTACATATGTGCGTGCAAATGATTGGTTGATTAATGTGTGTTTCCAGCTAAAACCACTGTGCGTCCGAGCCCTGAGCAGAATATTCTACATTTCCGACCAGGACAACGACCGCATCCTCAGTGATGCTGAACTCAATTGCTTTCAGGTACAAGTTAAAATCACTTGTGTCCTCTCAGTTATTTTTCACTGAAGCTCTTTGCTGTATAAAAAACATTTATCTTTATATGTAGAAATCTTGTTTTGGGAATCCTCTGGCACCTCAAGCCTTAGAAGATGTGAAGACAGTAGTATGGAAGAACACCAGCGATGGGGTGCAGGACAACGGCCTGACCCTAAATGGTGAAAAAAAAAAAAGCTTTGAATGAGAACATGTTACTTTAAACAGTGTTGTTGCACACTCCACTCAACTAAGGCCAAGTACTGTTTCCTCGTTTCAGGTTTCTTGTTCTTGAATACATTATTTATTCAGAGGGGCAGACATGAAACCACATGGACAATCCTCAGGAAGTTCGGTTATGACGACAACTTGGAGCTGATTGATGACTATCTTTACCCTGAGTATGTCTAGTGATGTTATTGTACTGCATCTGTCAACCCAGATGTAAACATTTATACTATGGTATTTCAATCCTCTGTATTTCACATAGTCATATACCTCAGATCAGCAGTATTTCCTCTGTTTTCACTTGGCTTTGCTGTTATGTTTGCACACACTAGTCAGGGATGCATAGGTATCAAAATATTTTGCTTTTCTTTCGTTAGACTACGAGTTCCCGTCGGCTGCACCACAGAGTTTAACCAATTAGGTCACCAGTTCCTCCAGAGGCTGTTTGACAAGTACGATGAAGTGAGTAGCAAGCCCATCTGTCTTTTACATTTAAAAGTGCAGCAGTTAAATCTTGTGTTGTGTTGCACTTTTCTACATGTCACATTGAGTAATGGAGCGTTTCCTTGTTTTAACTAAGTTACCTGTTTGTCCTCTCAGGACAAAGACTCTGCCCTTTCACCGACAGAGCTTAGGAATCTGTTTTGCGTATGTCCGTACATGCCATGGGGTGCAGAGGTCTACATGACTGTCCCAACCACAGGCGAGGGCTACATCTCTAACCATGGCTACCTTTGTCAGTGGACGTACGTATCTCACTCAGTTGTCAATGATTTCATGTGATTGCGTGACCCAGATTCACTTTAGTGCGCTTAGCAATTTGTGTCCTGCACAGGTTGAAGGTCACATGTATCTCAATCCCATCACATGCAGGCTCTCGGCGTATTTTGACATCCACCGTTGCCTGGAGCATCTAGGATACCTAGGCTACCCTATCCTTGCTGAGCAGGAGTCACAGACCACCGCAATCACAGGTGTGTGTGTGTGTGTGTGTGTGTGTGTGTGTGTGTGAGTGTGAGTGTGAGAGTGTGTGTGAGTGTGCGCATGCGCACGCATTTGCGTTTGATTCACTCAAAATGGTTCTAAATTCAAAAGATTTCTACCATCTCCCTATGGGACAGACTGTATATCCTCTTTGAAAACTTCCCTGGGTCATAGTTGAGCACTGTCCTGTAGGGGGATTACTAATCTTAATCCCATCCACTGTCACCTTATAGATTTAAACACTTGCATTTGTCCTTGAGACGTGAAGGAATAGTATGCATGTTGACACATTTCCTTATGCATGCAACGTTTGCTCTGTAGTGCACTTCCCACACGTTGTTGACATGTTTATTGTAAACATTAACTTAATTATGATTATTGATGATTTTTGATTGAGTTTATATGAGAGGCTGTTAATTGGGTGTATGCAGTAGTAGAGACTCTGTGAAGACATACTGTGTGTGAACTAGTGGCAGTCTGTTAGTCAGGTATTATACAAGACCACGAGAGGTCACTTTATTCAACTTTGACATTAATAAGTGTAAAAGACTCCTTTTTTAATTAAAAAAAAAAAAAAAAAAGTTATTTTTTTTTTCTGTAACACTTTTAAAACCCAGGGGGTGTGGTGAACTGAAAGAAGGAAATTAAATTTCCATACTTTACAACCTGTTTTCAGATTACTTTAATTATCATTGCTATCATTTATAACCACTCTTTATTCAAGGTTTTATTGATGTGATCTGAGATGCACCAGCTATAAATCTTTTAGGATGAACAGGTGACACATAACTGTAGGCTGGACTGTAGCCTCTCTGCTCTGTTTAGTGGCACAACAGCCTCACTTGTTGTCGAAGACTCAGAACAACTGCTCATGTGACAGGTTGATTTTTCTCAGGTGCGGGAAGCAAGAATTGAAAATCTGAAACTGAAAGTATAATTTTTAAGAGTTCAGCTGTGAACTTACAGCTTTGCTAATCAAACTGTGTGTATTTGCATTGTGTTTATATGAGCAGTAACACAGGAGAAAGAGGTGGACCTGGAGAAACGCCAGACACAGCGGTCAGTGTTCCTCTGCAAGGTCATCGGGCCGCGGGGGACAGGCAAGACCGCCTTCCTCCAGGCCTTTGTGGGCCGCAGCGTTGTGGTATGTTACCACAAGTTATTCTGGGGTTGTAGCGTTTCTAACTTTTGATAATACTAAATATTGACTGTTTTCCTGTTTTTCCTCATCTTCTACAGAATCAGGCAAATCCCAGCAATGCCTTCTCCCCCTATGCCGTAAACACTGTCCAAGTCAGCAACCAGGAGAAGTACCTTATTGTAAGTAGCTCCTGTCCTGATCCTAAAGCTGACCTTTAACCTCTGACCCAGATTTAAGCCTGAGCACCACTCTCTTCACCCTGTGCAGCTCAATGAGGTGGATGTGGAGGTGGAGTTCCTGAAGGCGTCAGATGCCTTGTGTGATGTTGCTTGTCTCATGTATGACACCAGTGACCCTCATTCCTTTGATTATTGTGCCAGTATATACAAGGTAAGTAAATCTGCCCAAATCACGATAAGAAAGATTTAGACTTTCCTTCAGTTTATTAATGACTTTTAAAAGTAGATTGACCTGCATTTCATCATGACTGACTTCAAAACTCATTTTGTCACATAGCAACACTACATGGAGAGCAACATCCCATGTGTGCTGGTCGCCTCCAAGGTGGACCTTCCTGAGGTCAAGCAGTTCCATGGGATGACTCCAGCAGAGTTCTGTTACAAACACCAACTGCCTCCACCACTGCCCTTCTCCAGCATGTTCCTGGACTCCACCAGCAAGAACATCTACAGCAGACTGGCCTGGGCAGCAGTATACCCGTACGCTCTTTTTGGACAAACCACTGCTCTTAAATAAAATTCAGAGATGGTAGGTGGAGGTGTGTAGCTATGTAACTGAACATTAATGTTCGTGTTTTTTCTTCTATCTGCAGACACCTGAATGGTTCAGACATGAGCAACACATCATTCTGGCTCAGAGTGGCGTTGGGCTCGGCTGTGGTTGCGGTTCTGGGCTTTGCTATCTACAGAGCCGTTGCCAGACTGAAATGATCAACGGCCAGCTGAGCTTCTTCTGTTTTTCAGCTCCATCAAGACAAAACCTCAGAGACCAGATTCAGAACCACCGGATTGTTTTGTTTTGTGGGATCATCAGATCTTCAAATCTCTGCCCCACTTCACTTTGTCCCACCCTCCTAGTCAGTTTATCGCAATTGTTCGAAGGTCACTGGAAGCCAGAGACAATATTATTGGCCTCGCTGCCGTGCCCAGCTTTTTTTTTTTTCCTGTCTTACATTGTCCAACCAGGTTAAGTAGGAGTTAGCCTGTCAGCACTCAGTGCATCGGTGCACAAAGAACTGTTCACATCCAAACAAGTGCTTTATCATAAATACAGAAATGCAGGGAGATGGTCGTTATTTTCCCCTCAATTATCTGTTAAATGCAAATGGTGAGCCTGGAGAGTTTTTATACATATGCAGTATTTCCTGATATAGAAACTGACTCGACTGAAGAACTGAAGTGCAGGCCATGGAGTGGTTACAACAGCAAACATCCTGATTGGCTGCTTACTCTTCTCTCTGACCATGCCACCACAGATACGAGATGTCTTTTTAAAATCTGATTTGCCAAATAACTCCAGCAGCTGTGAGCCGCCATGCATGTTATTTGGCCATTAGGCATATTGTTTTGCCTGAGAATGAATTAATTTAATGTTTTTAGTAGTAAAGGTCTCACTCGATCACCTGTGGCAAAGAGAGATGTGCATGAGGAAGAATGACAGTTTATGCATCTATAAGAAATCCAAAAATATTCTCTTCAGTAAAAAGAGGCCAAGAAAAGACTTGAAAATTATTTGGTCAAATTAGTTTTTGCCTTCTTTCTGTTCTCATTGAAAATTATTTTAATTTTAGACTGAAATGAGTTAATGATCTGTAATTTTTATTTTCTATTGACATGCACCTCACACTGTATGTGTGTTTTATAATCTGCCATTGCATTGTTTTCCAACACGAGTCAGTCATGTCATGTATGTTTTGTGGCTTTATTTTAGCTGGGGACCTGCTGTTTCTGCAGATAGACTTCTGTGACTTTTAAAATATGGCTGATTTTCTTACTGAAATTGAACTTAAGATGCTTAATAAAAGACCAGACCAGACTAGACTGAGGACATTTTGCTCAAAATATAGTATGAATGTTGGTGGGGCTGCAACTAACTGTTATTTTCATTGCTGATGAATGTATTGATTGTCTTGAGTCATTGATTAGTTGTTCAGTCCATAAATTGTCAGAGAGTGTTGAAAGCTCAAGACTCAAAGATATTTAGTTTACTATCAGAGAAGTAAGTAATTCACATTTAAGAAGGAGGAAACCTTTAGAAAAACACTCCAAGCAATTAATCACTCGAAAAATAGTGATTAACTAAATATTTGACAAATAATCAGTTAATCGTTGCAGCTCTAATGTTGTGCTTTATGATAGTAAGTTTGACAGTTTCACCTTTTTGATTTGTAGTATTTAATTTTTCATAGTAACTACTGACTTTTTATTTTCAACATGTAAACTCAATTATTGGCCTAAAATGACCTGGCATGGTATATGGTAATTTGAGTTTGACTCAAAAGAGACATTTCTGTTTTAAAAGTGGTGCAAACGGATTTGTTTTGTTCTACATTATGTATTGTTAATGTTCCACATATCTTTATTAATCACAAAATGTGAGGCTTCTTCACAGAGTATTGTAGTGTGCCGTTAAATGTCTTCCTGGATTTCTCCATGTTGAGGCATCAGCAGCCTGTCACGGTGGATCTGGATGTTCTGCTTTGATCAGTCAGCCAGCAGCTCTTCAACCAGGTTAGTGTGATGCTTTCACCCCGGTCTTAAAATGATAAGAAATAGCATTGAATGGAAGGTAATCTGGACTTTCATCTGTCTGTCTGCAGCGAAGAGGAGTCTGCTGTTCCACCAAGTCTCCACATGATGGCAGTGTTTCATGTCAGGTGAGAGGCAGGGCAGGAAACACTGGGTGTGTCTGCAAAGCACCTCCTCACGGCTCTGCAGCCACCCAGGAGAGATGATGTTGGGATTCAGAGTGTTGTTTCATATGCTAGAAAAATCTGCCATGAATTAATCTCTCTCTGTAAGTTCTTTATTCAGGGTAGGGTTTTACTACTTATGTTATTTCCACCAATTTTTACATAGAAATGAATTTATCTGTCCTGAAAAATGAATCTTTTGGTCTTGTTTACCACCACTTTATTCCCATGAGAGTCTTTATTCCCTGTTTCCGTGCGCTCCTGTCTCCCAACATGATCTCCATGGTTTACAGGCTTTACTTCATGTCACTAAGTGTCCCACAGAGCTCTTGACTCCCTCCATGACTAGTTAGTAAAGCAGTTATATAGTTAAAAGTAATTTAGTCATTAATGTAGCCTGGTGATATTTAACACAATAGTCATAACATGCAGTCTTCCCAGTTGTCACTATTTTTTGTCGCGTTTCCCCAGTCTGCAACACCTTGGCTGTAATTCTACTTATTTAAGGAAAAAAAAAAAAAAAAACTCTTATGCATAGGCTATATATATCTCTGTTGTTGACTCTTTAGTAGGTCGCATTATTCATATTAATCTTTTGATGTGCACAGCCGCCCCTCCCTCCACTTCACCAAGCATTTTACGCACGCGTAAAATGCGCGCAATTAATTGATCCAACACGTTTTGTAGAAGATGGTAAAGGTTTATTGAATTTCAGTATAAACAGTCTTCAAAAGTGACTGAACACAGTGGGGTGTGTATAGTATGAGTAGTCTGAACAAGAGGAAATATACAGAATACAGCGTGAATGACAACTATAGAGCATGGAGGAAAATCTCGCTGATGTCCACTGCCTATGGTCTGTACATTGTCAGGACTCAACAATGCTCACCATTGTCACATATTGTATTTTAGTATGACCCCGTGCACCAACAATAACTACGCATAAGTTCAACTGTATGTACATTTTTTTTTTTTCCTTTTCAACAAGTATCCAAGGATCGTATGGAAATTAACAGTATTATTAACGCCAAATAAAAATACTCACAATTATTTCTACAGCATTTAATAATGGCTATAGTGCAATGGAGAGAAGACTACTGGTAAAAACAGCATTAGGTTTGCATGAGACCTTACAAAAATAATACATATACGAAAACATTTTCTTAAGTATTTACAGTGACTCTCGGTCATTGTCCTTTTACTTCTTTTTTGCTGTTTTGGGTGCCTTTTTGGAGGGCTTTCCCTTGGGCTTGGTTACCCTCTTTGCTGGTTTTGCCTTGGGCTTGACTGCTCTGCTTTGTTTCTTTGCTGGTGCCTTCTTGGTTTTCACCGGTGTCGTCTTTTTCACGGCCCTTTTCACTTTCTTTGCTGGTGCCTTCTTGACTTTTTCGGTCTTCTTGGCCACCTTCTTGGTTTTGACCGTTTTCGTGCTCTTGGGGGGCCTCGACACCTTCTTTGGTTTGGCAGGTGCCGGTGGCTTGACTGACCTCTTGGAGTCCTCTGGTTTGGCCAGTCTGAAGGATCCAGATGCGCCCATTCCTTTGGTGTGGCGCAGAATCTCTGCTCCCACCATCCTCTTCAGACCCAGCTTCACCTGCACGTCCACGTTGTCGCCCACCTTGTAGTTTTTCTTCACATACTTCTGGATGGCTTGCCGGGACGCTCCATTCCGGCTGCCGTCGTTGATAATGGCCGCTTTAATCATCTCCGAGTATTTGGGATGAGAAGGAGGCTTCTTGGGCTTTGCTGACTTTTTGGCTTTGGCTGGAGTTCCCGACGTCTCTGCCATGGTGACTCTTCTTTGGAGTTTGTTCACAAAAAAACAAAAACAAAGTCCAGTGGGTGTATTTTCACCAGACTCAGCTGGTTCACCGGAGCGTCAGAAGCAGCGAAATATGAGAAGAGTACAAAAAAAATAAAGAGAACAAAGCTGCTTTAAGCAGAGAAATAAAGCAGACGTGAAAGTGTCCAAACTGAGTGACGAGTCGGTACCACAGAGCTCATATAGTGTCTTATTCCACGGGCGCCTCAGTGAGCCTATGAAGCCTATCTGCGGACGTGATTGAGAACACCAACTGCCAGCAGCTGATCTAGCGGACTCCATGGAACTGGCGCCGTCCCGTTTGTGTTTCTTCATCCTCCAACTCCCGACAAATATAAAAGCTGAGGCGCAGTACTAATCCACGGAACATCATGGGCTGGTAGCAGAGACATTGAGCTTCACGGGGACACACTTTTTATGCCACATCCGCGCCGGCGAACAACTTTTATTCCAGGAAAACCCGCTGGAAGTAACGCGGGCTGTGAACAATTTTGCACAATTCGCGTTAAATTGACCCAAACAGACGGAGCCTGGGGCAAAATCATGCAATGCATATCCAAATTGTATCTATGCTCACACGGATGCACGCGGTTTCATCGGGGTTCGTTTTCGTTTTTGCTTTTAATACATCGATACATTTTCCCAACTAACACAGTCCGGCCATTGACTTTGAATGACGTGGTCGAGATTATTTGCTGTTAAACCCCCTATAAATCAAATATCACAACATGTAAGTTACCGGTGACACGTGTGATGGTTATATGAGTTTATGCGGAGCTGAACAGGGTGGACAGGTTCGCTGTATTTGCTGGTTTTTGGACAGAACTGGTTATAACTATCACTATGGCAGTCGGCACTCGAGCTCCATTGTCAGGAAAGTTGCCAACACCTCCAAAGATCAGGGACTGAGATAGCGGATCGTAAAATTGATCATGATGTTTGGGATAGAGGTGCAGGTGGGTGCTGTGTGGCCAGGTGTGAGTCCAGATGTGAGGGGGGGCTGCAGACGGAAGCAAAGTCCTTCAATACAGGCGCAGTGATGCTTTTCTTTTGTTCAGGAACTGGCGCATCACAGCTCAGTCAATAACAGCTTTGACATGTGGCTCTCCTCAGTGGATGTGAGGGTCTTTGGCGCCGGTTAACAGCAACAAACAAACACACTTTATCACAATCCTCCTGTTTTATTTCCTATTTTAAAACAAGGTCTGATGTGTCTTGCCTTGCAACGCCATTTTGATTCCTAAAGTCACAGCTACTGGAGTAGTGCTTTCCTCCGACTTTTGTGACATGCTTATCCCAGTTAGTGGACACTGGTTTTCTGATAATATCCACATTTCTGTCCTCATGCACAAAACACTCAGTGGTGCAAAGCAACACCAGGCTGATAGTCAGAGGGACCATGCAGACTAGTGAAGCAATGAAGTGTCCACTTTGTTTATGTAACATTATACCACTTACCTTTATAACTGGGTATACTCATATATGTGTATTTTTTGTATATTGTAGCCGATAAATAGTGAAAATAAAGTTATTTTAGTTGCATTTTTAACACCAGAGCACATCCATCTCCACCTGTATCCTCACTGGGAGTGATCACTGACTGATGTTTTGGGGTTTTTGCGCATTTTTGTTTTTTTGTTTTGTTTTTTTTTTAAAGGAGAGTGGTGAGTCAGTGGGTTAGTGAGGCAGCAGGTATTGAATGAGTGAAAACGAGGAGAGAGGGAAGGAAGGAGGAGGCAGGGAGTGAATGAGTGATTTTTTTTTTTTTTTTTTTTTACATGTGGCAGAGGAGGGAGGGAGTGGATGAAAGGGTGAGTTGCACTACACAGCACAAGTGGATAAAAGAGGGAGGAGTGTAGATGAGGGTGAAGGAATGGATGAGTGAATGAAGCAGGATAGGAGAGCAGTGGTGACTGAGTGAATAAATATAATATTAGTGTGGCGCAATTGAAGGGAGGAACGTAATTAGGCCACGCAGTGTGCTGCTCAAACGCTTACTGTAGCTATAAATACACTGTAATATCTCGAGGATATCATGAACAGGTCCATTGTTTGCGACTGTCATTCCGGCCATGTGCTGCAGTAATAGCTTGTTTTCGGTATTTTTGGAGGGTGAGTTTGTTTTTGTCACCGCATGTCCGGAGTGATGTGTTATTGTCTCTGGCCTGTTGTGTCCTATTTAGGAAGCACAGACCTCAGACCACTCCCTTCATCCGTCAACAGAGGGACGTCCTCCAAACTGGCTGCACCTCCTGCTCAACGCTCAATTTCAGAGTAATTATCATCAGAATAATGGGATGGAGCTTAACGACCAGTGCGTTTTATTAAGCTGCTTGCAGTGCCTCTCTGTTTCATAGGCGACTGGTAATTGGACATAATTGATAGTTATCCACTGATTGGTCTGAAATTGTTCCTGCCAGAATTAAACCCTGCTGTGTTGTTATTATTTTTTTTGAAGATTGGTGCCTTTATAAGCTCAAAAGATGAGTTCATTACTTAATTAATTAATTAGTTCATTGCCAGAAATATTTCCTCATTTCATTTTTATGTGTGTATATACACACATCTTTGGGCATCTGATCTTCTGCAGTCACAAACCTTGAGCTTACACAATGTTTAACCAAGTGCTGGTTTGTTCATGAGGCCAGAGCAGAGTGGGAGGTATATCACATTTATTTACAGATAGCTACACCATCCTGTCAGGAGTGTGTTAGCGTTGCACATCTAAATTTATCTGATGCCAGTTTGTAAATTTAGCTGTCTATAAAACCCTCTCCAGTGGTGTCCTCCCTCTGGCTCAAAGCATTCTGGTTAACATCATTCGAAGGCCTCAGTGTGCTCCATCTCAGTGGATCAGTTGTGGAAAAAGGCCCAAAACTATCCACCACATGATCACGTTGTGCTCCGTTTAAAGCTTTCGTCCTGCATTGCTTTGATTGCAATGATGTCATTTACTTTGGCTCTCAAAGTTAGGTAAGGTGAAATGAAATCAGATATTTTCTGTTTACTCAGGTGACTCCAGATGTCTGGAGAGACAAGTTTTAGATTAGATCATCTCTCCTTTTTCTGCTGAAAATCTTTTTTCTTTCTTTGCTTAATCACATCTCAGCAGTATTTATAATTTTGTATATTTCACTTTATGCACACTTATACACAAGAGACTTTCCTGAAAATAAAACACAATGTATCGTCATCAGGTAGAGTAAATAGCTCTTTAATGAACTGAGCATGCAGCCAAAACAATCACTCAATTGAACTACAATTACACACATTGACGCACATTTAATTACATTTTTAGGCTCAAGTTTGGGATTGTGACTGAGTAGCGTTGTAGTTTCAAGGATGTGGATTTGTCACATCGTTGGGTGTATTGCTGTGTAATTTTGTTGAACGCTGTAGACTTTTCCAGTATTTTTTTAAAAAAATCCAACGTTTACTAAGAGATGCTATTCAAGTATTAAATGATAATGTATCCATTTTATTTTCCTTTATTTATTTGTTTGTTTGTTTATTTATTATTTATTTTGGGGGGGCTGTAACACCATAAGAACGATTTCTTTATTTTAATACAGAAGAAATGGGAGTATTCTTAATAATAGACCTACATGCTGAAGTATGTAGAGGGTAAAAAAAAATCCACTGATTTATGCTAAAGTATTATCAAATAACAGTGTTTAAAAGTAGCTAGATTTATTTTTTGTTTTTCCTCAACTTCTTTAGTTGTCTTATTCCATAAAGCCAACCAAACATACACAGGGTTCCTGCCATCATCTGCATGTGACAGGGTGGTGCTACTACTATACCTACTGTGCAGGTATAGTTTATAGAATGCACCAGAAAATGGTTGAAGAAAGGAAATGTATTTTTCTTCCTTGACCTGCATTTATAATCAGTTCCAGTTGTGCAGTATAGCAGGACATTGATAAGATCATCTGCACCAGTGTGCTGCCACAGATAAAAAAAAAAATGTTATGTCACCTGCTCTAAACTTACAGCATACCATGTTGAGACAACCGAAAGTGAGAACAAGGCATCACCACATGTTAACACACTCATTCTCGGGCCAGCTGGAGTGCGAGTGTGTGGTTGCGTGTGTGTGTTTGGGTTTTGACAGTTGTGACGACACTTGGATGTGTGAGCAGGTGTCAGTGGCCAAATGTTGTGCTGACTGTTGCACAGCCGATCCAATAGAGACCCATCAGTTTGGTCAACACCAAGGCTCTCTTTGTGAAAGTCTTCCCCCCCCCCCACATCTCATTATGCAGAGCAGGTAACTATTTCCACAATGTCAGCTGTCTAAGCGCCTCTCACATGATCACAGGACAGGCTTGTCTCTGGACGCACCTGTGGGCTGTCAGTCAAACCTGTATTGTGTCATTGTGTCTCATGCTACACGATGATGCAGCATTTTTGTCACACAGTTAAAAAGAGTTATTTTCAACAGAGATGCTCCACTGACACATAATTCAGTCAGTTATGACACACATATTAGACCCAAAAGTGAAACGCTAGCTTTCCAATTATTACACATGTGACATTTGACCAACAGGCCATCACATCTCTCATTGATACATTACATTTAGCCCTAATCCTGACTTTAACCCTTGCCCCTTAGAGACTTAGGTTCAGTACATGAGTAACACAAGCTGCCTCACCAGGCTGCCACTAAACCAGAGACAGTATAAACTGTCTTTAGTAGAAAGTACAAACTGTTTTTATTCTTTTGGACACAGGGAAATACCATTTCATGAACAGGCTTTTCTTCCTTTTACTTTGTATTCTTCATTTATGCCAACAAAAAAAACAAGCAATGCTTGAATTATTCTTCCTCTGATCATTTTACACAATATTTGCAAGATTTAAGAACAGGTAGTTTTTGTCTAATGAATATTAAATCCCCTCATAGTATTCTGGTGAATTCTGGTCTTAGCTGCTTTACCAACAGAGGGCGCCAGCAGCTTAAATACAACTAATTACATTGTTATTGTTATTTGATATCCATATAACCCTAGACTTGGCTTATATGTAACTAGCACTGCTGCACAAAGAGAAAATATAATTGTGTCAAACAGTTCGATTAGACAGTAATAAAAGGGGAAAACATAGAGTAAGTATAGGCGGTGAAGACACTTGTGTTATTGATACATGGCGTATCTTAAACATGGTGCTGATGAAACAGGATTGATGAGCTCAGATTATTCCAGGTTAGCTCAGAAGGGACACACTGACTGGTGCATTAGCTCTCCGTGAATACTCTGTGGTTTGTTTATGTGGATGTCGTCCATCAGGGCTATCCTGGCTGTAGGATGCAACTGCAAGCTTAGACACCAGAGGTCTCTGCAGACTTGGACTCCAGAGGAAACCCTTTGCTCAGCTCAATTCATCTCCAGCAATTGATGTTTTCGGAGACAGACCTGTCTCAGTACGAGATGTTAATATTGCAGAGATGAAAGTGTGGCTCCCACTTGAATTCAAATCATGACAGTTTTACAGAAATGCTCACACAGCCTTCATTCTCTACACTCTTTCCTCTGACTCTCTGCTTCCTTTTCCTTGTTTCTTCTGTTTTAAGTCCCCAAGAGATCCTCTAAGTGGAGCAGTTTGGACTGAAATTGTGTCATTCAGTGACCTGATTCATTTTTCTGCTGTTTTTTTTTTTTTTTCATCATGCGGGTGATTCCCTCTATTGCACAATCACTACTGCTTGGTATTCAGTAGCTGGAGTGTGAAGCACCATCTATTTTAATTCACACGATTAGTCGAGTCTAACAGGAAATCCCTCAGAACAACTTGTCTTCTTAATTTATAAAACACTCAGTCTGCTAAGAGAACAGTAGAGCAACACACAGTACTGTGATCCTGCACTGTGACAACATGCTGAGTGTTAATTGTATTTTAACGAGCCTCTGTTGAGCTTTGACTGGAGCTCTTCTTTTTTAACTGCGTAAATGTACATTTATTCATTTTCTCTTCCTGCTTAATGTTTTTCTTGGAGTGTTTTCTTGAATGTCCACTCAGAAATATCATGAGAAGCCTGTCTGGTTCACCACCGGTCCTTCTTTGGACCACTTGTGATCGATCCTGACCACTGCAGACCAGGAACACCCTGCCAGAGCTGCAGTCCTGGAGATGCTCTGATCTAGTCTTCTAGTTTGGTTCTTGTTTTCAAACTCACTCAAATCCTGATGCTTTACTATTTTTCACACATCAAATTTGAGGAGAACATGTTCATTTGTTGCCTTATGTATCCTAGGTGCCATGATAAGGGGATAATCAGTGTTATTTCCTTCACCTGTCAGTGGTCATAATGTTATGATTGATTAGTGTAGCTTTTAAAGTTGATCAAGTTTAGCACTTGAAATTTTATTTCAAGCTGAAAGAGGTCTAAATTGAGGTTTTAAAAAAGTGTCGGTGTAATAGAAATGTATGATAAACACTAATTTAATACAGGTGTAAAGTTACGCTTGGAACCCATCCTTTAGACTGTAAAGTTAGACAGATTCTTACAGTTTATATATGTATAGTATGTGGTAAGGTGGCTCCTCCTCACACCAAAGTCTGTGTCTAATGAAGACACACTGAATTCAGACCTCTAAAGCAAGCATTTATAGCTCGTTGCCATCCGTTTCACTGACAGAAACACACCTATCCACACACAGACCCATGAATAAACACCTGCCTTATGGACCTCGAGGTCATTAAGCTGTTCAGAAAGAGTGCAAAGACCGGCACTCTAATTAATGCGCCTTTCTTGCTTCCCTGAAAGACCTTGTTATTCTCTCCCCTCGACCAGAGTTTTGTCTGCTGCTCTCAGGCTTTGTTAAAGACGAGAAAGCTGCTGCCTGGGTTCATCCTGCTGTCTGCATCCGTCCACCAGGGGTGAATAGAACATGAAGGGTTTAGTCAGGCTCAAGGGAGACCATTCAGCTAGCCGTGCTTCGGCCAGCAGACACCGTGTTGCTCTGGAGGCTTATCTCGCTCTGTCAGTCATCTGGATAATGCCACTTGGTGGCACTTTAAAGGAAACAATGATACTGGGATGTTGGCTTGACCGTTGGCACGGCCGTGAGCCTAGCTGGCATCTTGTGACTACCTTTATCAATGCCGTGTACCTGTACCTGCTGCCATTTTTGTTCCATGAAGGCCATTTGTGCTGCGTTTATACTGGCTTAGCAGCACATACACTGTCATACTGAATTAACCTTCCTTTCTTCTTGTTTTCTAACACATGATAGAGCCTTGATGAGGCTTTATTTTTTGCAGCACTTGATTTTTATTATGGCACTTGTGTCCATCATTGTTTGATGGAAGTCATTTAGAGGTTACCAAGGCAACAGTGGAATCCAGTTTCATGTCTCACTTATTGCTGTTTGCAAATCCTGCAGCAGTGACCTTATAATTAGATTTGTTGTATTCATGCACACATCTACAAAGTATTGGAGAGAAATGAATTTGGAACATTGATTAGTAGTTGTACAAAGAGCCACATGAACTGATTTTAGTCCTTGAATCCTGTGAAACACTTGGATGGTCATTATTAAGGTTTTGTTCAAACAGAAGTGTGTCGGATGGGCAAAGTGGAAGGTGACAAAGGGAAAGTGTAGGAGCTCTGCTGTGTTCAAGTAGGCTTAGGCAGCATTTATGCATGGCTCCATATATTCACCATCTCAGTCTGAGCCAATAAAGCACAAGACACGTTGCTGTAATGACTGAGTCCAGATATTTTTAAATGTTTCTCACATTAAGAAGGATTTATAAGCCTCCCACGCCTGTAAGAAAATGAAAGCCCAAACATCTGGTGGTAAACGGGCAGAGGCACTGTTTATCAGTGAGCCAGAGGCTGACTTACACTGTTGGTGGTAAATCTCACAGGGAACAGCACAGGAAGAAACGAAACACCACCAGCTTCCACCACAGTGTAAGATGAACTCGTCACCAGGTCACAACCCTGACAACATTTTCAGCTACAATCAGCTCCAGGGCATTTAAGGATCTTTGACTTTTTTTAAGAGTTGAGGTTTACGTCCCCTTCACTGTTTCCTCCCTCTTAGCCCCCATTGTCCTGAGGAGGAGGGGTCACTGCGGATTTGAGAGAAAACACCTTTTAAAGGGGATTTCAGTGAAATCAGACACAGCCACTGCCTGCCGCCCACACGGGCACGACTCATTATCATTCGTATGTTCTGACATCTTGCTCTGCTCCCTGCATGCCAGTCTCTTTATTATGCATAAAAATGGCCTCCTTTTTTCTGTAATCACTTATAATGAAGTATTATATTGAGGATTGTGCTCTTGTTATTGTTGCAGTGGTGTTCATTTGAGCTCACTGGAGGATCAGTCAGCCATCCAAACAATCTAATTTAATTTTATGTTTGTGCATGTGTATTGGGGGTGGGAGTTTGCTTTATTGTTCAGCAGTGCATACAATGTGCTAATGTGCCAGTGCTTATAATTAGCACAGAGATGTCAAGGGTTGCAGAGCAGACTGTAGTTTTCTTTATGAGCCATTAGTACTATTGATATCATCACATTTTATATTGTCCTCCATGCCATCCATCTCCTTTGTGTGCTGTAGCCCACACTCACATGGTTACTATTTCTTAGTAGCTTTTGTCTTGTTTACAGTGTGTGGGATTGTGTGTGTGTGTGTGTGTATGCCTGTCAGCGACAGACCAGACGTGTGTGTGTGTGTGTGTGTGTGTGTGTGTGTGTGTGTGGAGGGGGGGGATCTGTGCCAGTAGTAGGTGCAAAGCCGCAGTGGAGCCCATCCCCTGTTCCCTCCTTGAGACTCCTCACTTGTAGTGTGGAGAGGAGCCGCAGCCCATGGCCACTCCTTCCCCTTCTCCAATTGGAAAAGAGAGGCCACCTCCCTCCCCTGCCTCATTGGTATGCAGTCGGCGCAGTGTGTGTGTGAGGAGAGAGAGGGGGAGAGAGAGGTAGCAGTCAGTGCAATGGGATAGAGGAGAGCGAGGAGGAGGAGGAGGAGAGTGAATGAGAGCTGCTGGAGCTGCCTCTGCCTGCCTGTCGTCTGCTGAAGCTGGCTTCCACCGCCGCGCCACGCTGCACTGGCACAGAGCACAGAGCACAGTCACGGCTCATTTGCGCCACCGTCCGCCCTCCCAGCAGCAGCACTGAGCCGCACAGCATCGCTTCTCACTCCAGCGACACCACCAGCAAGGAAAACCCCAGGACAGAGCTCACCAGGCTTTCTCCATCACCAAGTGGAGGGACGGGGGGGGGCGCAGCGGCGACGGAGGGGCCTGACGCTACAATTTAGTCACCAGCTGCTACCTCGGCCACATCCCCTCCACCTTTACTCCATCCTCACCAACACCACCTCCACTCCTCTCTCTTGCTCCTCCCTATGCCCTTGTCCTCGGCGGCTCCTCTCACCTCCCTGGCCAGTATATGGATAGAAGCTCCCTGTTTCAGCTCATACAAGAGCAGGTAAGCCAGTGAGCAGGCAGCGGCAGAGGTTTCCATGGTTACGGGCTCCTGGCCACCTCATCCAGGGATTGAGACGTGGAGGCTGAGGGTGAGAGCTGATGTTAGGAGGGATAGAAGGGGCTGCTTGCACTGGCAAAAATGAGAGCGTGAGACAACACTACGGACACAAGCATCATGGAGCCATGTGGGCCCAGAGACTGTGAGGTCAGATCATGAGCCACAGCAGGGAGGGGGACGTCATGGAAGGGGTGTGTGTGCAGGGATGGATATATGCTGTGTGAATGAATTAATGGATGTATGTGTTGATGATCAGTTGGAGCATTTTCTGTGAGGAATATGACACAAAGATCCTAGTGGTCTGTTACAGCTGCTGTGTGTGCATGGATATGTGTGTCTGCACCTGTTTTCCCTTGTGCTTTCCTTTGCTTTTTTTTTCTACATATATATATTTACGTCGTCGTCTCAGGGTTACAGGAACCAAAGATTGCATGATTATTCGGCTTTTCCATTTTCAGGGGTCGACCAGCTCCTGTGAAGTCCAGGTCATGGTTTCTTTCTAGAAAAGAAGCTGTTATTTGGTTCAAACTTTTTTTTTTTAAGCTTTTATTCTATTTCAGCCCTGCTGTTGAAAACACAGTGTTAGATGCCATATTTAGGCAAGTGAAAAAATGACATGTGGTTTCTGGTTTTAACTCTGCAGTCAGATCTAAGTTTGAGTTAAGGTTTGGTCTACCAGCTCCAAATTTAGGGGTCAGGGTTAGACACTGTGGATTTGAATGTGGAAAACAATCTCTATTTGGCTAGTGCTTCCTGAAGACACATTTGACTGTTTGTGTGTCCAGCTCTGTTTCATGTCTTGCATTCAAAGCATTGTGTCTTGTTTTTTGATGAACTGGCTTTTAGCTGATTGACAGATAGATTGGGCAATCATTCTGTCCAAGAGGGAGGAATCAATTATCTCCTGCAGGGTTTTAGGGGTCAAAAGTGGCCCATCAGCAACACATTGATCAACTCACTTTACAGCCTTGGGGAGATGTGTGTTTGTGTGTCTGCAATCATGTGCTCAGTTGCTTTTTTATGAATGTGTGTGGTTTTTATAACAAGTGGAGGAAGCCCGTGTGGGTTGAGTGAGAAGACACTCTGTGGTCACACTGGTGAATCATGTACTGTATAGATACTCCAGTGATAACAACTACTTAGTAATACCTCAACAACACATATTCCTTTATTGATGCTTTTTAATGCAGCATCAAAGAGGCTGACTCATCTGTGTCAATATCCATTTTCAATGTAGCAGGTCCTTGGGCTGGAGATGAAGCCAATACTTCCACAGTGTAAACGGCTGGTTGTTTTATTGATTGCGGGGTTTACTCTGCTTGCTCCAGCGTGATCATATAGGTCGACTGACGGGCTATTAAGTTCAAGTCTAGTCAAGATCACTCAAATGCTGGCATTTTTTCACCTTAGATACTCCATGCAGCGGCCTTTGATTTGGAAAAGGTCTCTCTGATTAAACTAGAATGAAGTGAAATCTGCCAACTGCTTTTGGACTGTGAACAGGCAAGCTTGTTTTTAGCAAAGCCTGCTGCCTGTCTAAACATTGGGCACTTTTTGCTCATCTTGATCCAGGAAATTTTTTTTTGCAGCCCTGGCCTCCAGATTTAAATAGTCATGTTAAATGGAGGCTCCACAAAATAACCACAGTGTCCCATCGGCTTCTAAGCAACTCCATAAGAGCACCTGGAGGTCAAGTGCTTGGCTCGAGGGCATCTTGGGTGCATCCATTCAAGGGTTTTAAACCTGCTACGCCTTTTTATTTTATAAACACTGAAGCTACCACTGGCCCAACATTCCCTTTGGGGATTCCTGGAGTATTCCTAAATTCTTATATTTTGCACCAAAAGAAAACTTGCCGTGTTTAGTTTGTATGAGCACTGCAGGTGTAGAGGAGATGGCATATTTCACCCGTGTCACACAGAATCACATGAAAATGCTGCAGGAGAGAGAAGGAGAAAGCAACAGTGGCAACATGAGTGAGTTTTTTTATTAGTCTTTGTCTGCAGGAGGTTGCAATGCTGAGCTCAGGCTATTTCTGGCCTATGCAGACTCACACACATGCTCATGATCAGAGCACACACACTGTTTTTCTATTGCATCGCCACTGATAAGGCAACTTGATGGTCAGCAGCACTCAGCCACTAACATAGGCTATCATATCTCCCCATGTGTCATTCAGTTCTTATCTGGTTTATTTTTATCTCCCCCACAAGGACATGGGGTTCTGAATACTGTTTTGACATATTTATGTCAAGTAGAAATATACTGTCCCCTTTCATCATTCTCTGATGCTAATTTGCATTGAACTGTATTTGAAAATGCCTCTGGCTGTCTGTACTGTGCTTAAACACCAGGAAATGCAGTTAGATGATTGTTTGCATAGGGAAATTCCCCTGGGTGTCTCTCTGCAGTAGTCCCACTGTAACTTGAGGAGAGAGTAGTTTGGGATTTCATGACCATCACAACGCAGTAAGATTGAACACATCAATGGTAACAGCAGTGCAGAATGTGCATTGTGATAATTACAGAGTCAGTGGCCCAGTTGTTGGTGAGCACCAGTGAGTCCTGAGGGCAGCAGAGATGAATCAAAAAGGTTTTATCTGATGCAAATGCAAATATACTCTGCCCTGTAAATGCCACCGCCCTCTGCAGATACACAGCCCTGTTCAAGCTTGAAAGTCTGGTTCACAGAGACCAAAGTGGTCTGTAGTATTGGCTCTGTGCCACAGGGTTAGGTCAGTGGGAACCAGAGCAGTGCTGGTGCTGCATTCACACCCCACAGAAATTATAATAAGAGTAGACCCTGTTCATTCAACAGCTAGATTTAAGCTGTTAAGTGTTGTATTTTCCTTTTGACATCAAAGAATTAAAAGCATTAGTGCCTCAGTGCTTTTTGGTCCGTCCGTGGTAAACCTGTTGTGGTGTTTTCTGTTTTCTTCAGTTGATTTGCTGTTATTCACGCAATTAATGTTGAGCAAAAATACTATAATTTCAATATATCTAACTGATTTGAAGATATAAGGCTACTTTTACTCACGGTTAATCACTTGTTATATCAGGAAAAAGTCTGTGGTCGTTTAGTGATCGAAAGATCACTGGTTCGAATCCCTAGGTGCATGTCTATGTGTCCTTGAGCAAGATGCTGAACCCCAAATTGCTCCTGATATTGAGCTGTTGGCGCCTTGCATGGCAGCCTCTGGCATCAGTGTATAAATAGTGTGTGTGAATGGGTGAATGGGGCATGTAGTGTAAAGCGCTTTGAGCTGTCGGTAGACTTGAAAAGCTCTGTACAAATAGTCTGTATATACTCTGTATAGTATAGTCCATAGTCTGATCAAAGAAATTACCATTTACAATCACAGAAAACAAAAACATTTAATACTGTAAAACTGTACTGTAAAAAATGCCAATTAATTTGCTGCTGATCAATCAATCAGGTTTTAGCTCTTATACGATTATCTTAACCAGAACAAAAGCAGGAGCAGCCTGGTAATATAGTTAATATCCATGCCATAAGCTGAACGTAACCATGGGAGTGTTTCTCTGCGTCATACGATGCGACCACAGTACGAGCTGCTGCTGCCTGTGCTACAGAGGGTCTGTGTGTCATCTGCAGGGAGGATGGTACTGGCTGGCTATACGTCCATCATAGCAGGGTTTTGTGGTTTGTTCCTGGGCTACAGGGTTCACTCTTGAGCCCCTTTGGAGCAGATTGACAAGTCTGTTGTGGGCCGGGGTCAGTCGAATGCGCTGTGGTGGAGGTAATGGAGGCCCCGAGGGTTAACACTGAGATCATTCCCCTGCAGTCAGCATTCCCCTCTTTTCCCTCCTCCTCTTCCTCGTGCTTGTGTATTTTCATCCTATGTCTTGTCCATCTCCTCCCACTTGCTCTTGAGCCCGCCAAGTTTGGCTTCTCTCTTTGCTGTAATACCTCCACCTTCTGTAATCTTCCGTCCCATCCCCTTTGTCATCTAAACCCTGCTTTTGTCTTCTTACCACCTCATTCTTATCTCAGCAGTTTCTTCCCGTCCATCTGTAGTTTTTTTTTTTATTCCTTCCACTCTGTACCCTTCTCTCCTTTCATCGTCTCCTTCCTCTTTCCCCTTTTGTGTCTTTCCTTTGCCTCTTGAACGCCAATATGTTGGAGGGGGGGAAACGCATGAGAAGGGAGGACACACAGGCGACTGGTAACCATGGCAACACATGCAGCTTGTCAAAGTGTCGCCCTCGCCAGTGTTGGATCGCTTCAATAACTGCTTCCCTCTCAGCGCTTTTCCCTCCTTCTTCCAGCCCTTTCTTCTCTCTGTCTCACTCCCTCTCCTCATTCATGGACGTCACCAGCCTGTTAAAAAAAAAAAAAAAAACTGCTCTTCTTGCCAACACTCATTCATCTCAGTGTACTTCATCTCACTAATTGATAACCCTAATTGGCTACAAGAACATATCCTCCACCTCCTTGTATCCTCAGCAGACAGCCTCCCATGTGTAACGTTCTCCCTGAATAAGGTCAGGCTACGATGGGAGTAGTTCTTGTGCAGCATGACAGCTCAGCGTCAACACTTGATTTGCGCAAACGTGCACAACCGTATACATTGTGCTCCTGTGTCTGCTGCTGCTGTAGGTGTAGTGATGTGCTGACATATGGATGCTGACAGTAATCAGACATCCCCAGTGTGGCTCTCTGTTCCCCCTGTCAGCCTGGGCTGAGCCAGGAGCACATTACAATCTGATCTATCTCCCCTCTGTGGCAAGTGGATGCAGAGCACCGGAGTGTGTCACATCCCTCTTATAGGAAAGAGAAGAAGAGCCAAACTGCTGGGTTAGGCAGCAGAAGTACAAAATAACAGAGAGTGGTGAGGTGTTTTTATTCTCTGCGCGTCCTTGTTTCATTTCCGGCTGTTCTTCTCGTCTCTCTACTCGCTTCTCCTCCTTCTGCCGTTCTTCTAACTTCATCATTTTTCATTTCATCAACCAACCAACCACCCACTCCTTCTCCCAATTTCAACCTCTACCCTCTCTGCTCTCCCCCTCCCTGTACTCCCCACATGGCGATGGCATCCTGTTGCCCAACACATCACAAATGCTGGCCATATCTGTACTGTTTTGCTCATCGAGCCTCAAGGGTAAAAAAGGGCCGTGTTTTAACAAACGTCCATGGAACATGCAGTTAAGGGGATTATCTAAAAATAGACCTGGGCCCCGTTTTCTTTCCTATCGTGGTTCAGTTTGGGTCGCAAATTTGATTTTATGCACGTTACAGACTGCCTTTACACTGTTGGCTGTCAAGAACTGAGTGTTGAGATTATACGGAGATGTGTGAGGGACAATGACTCAAAAGGAAGATGTTAAGTGGATTTTTCCCTTCAATGTGTAAACAAACCTCACTTAAAAATGCACATGTGAAAAGTGCAGTCAGAGACAACAACAGCTGTGTGTGTCTTTAACAGAATCCTAGTTAATATTGGTTAAAAAAAAAAAAAAACCTTGCTGTTCAGTCTTCTCGGTGTACAGAGAGTGTTGTTAACGTATTATAACGATCAAAATTGCCCCATTACATCAACTGGCAATGGGAAAACACTCATTCAGAGTCAAGCATCATAAAAGTAACCATTAGTTCCTGCCTCCACTGTGCTCTCCCAGGTGAATAAATACATACTCTTTGAAGGGAGTGAAAAAAGGAGATTAAATGGAATTAAAGGGATGCTTGTGTTCAATGACTGCAGAAAAAAATGGTGGCAGTGTAGGGGGAAGCAGAGCACATACAGTAAACATCAGAGGGAGATACACCCTCACACCAATGGATTCCTGGATTGATCCCCGGCTCCTTGGTTGAGCAGTAGAGCTTTAAGCTCTGAGCCTCCTGCAGTAGGGACTGACACGAGACAGCTTTGGTTTAGTGCCGCTCTCCTCGTGCAGCCGATGAAACGACTCTGTCTAACCATGCTAGAGCAGACCAGGTCCAGATTCAGGCGTCCTAGGCAGAATTGTTCTTGTGGACTCATGACGGGGGCAACGATGATCCAGCAGAACTGACTCCACACTGACGCAACATCTGAAAACTCACTCCTCCCTGGGGCAACAAGACGCTGTTGGTTTACTATCTGAAACCTAATGAGGCTGTGTTAGCATTCAGGAAACAGTAAAACAAGAAGCAGCAAGGGCTCTTCCCATGTGGTCTCTTTGTACTACTCCAGTTTGTCCTCAGGCCCATTTTCACAAACACAATCAGATGTACTAAGGAGAGCTGGCATGAGGAATTAACGCTCCATTGCAAAGCAATTGAGTGCATTTAAGAGGAGAAGGTGGAGGGAGGAAAGTCAAGTAATAAATGGGTGAAGCTACCGCCCCCCCCAAAAACACATTACAGAAACCAAGCATAGATACACACCCTATACTTTACAAGCCATTTTTAAACAGGCACTATTTTAGACAACCACACTCAGCCATTTTTATGACACTGCCGCTTAAATCAATTACGGGGAGCAGCACTGGCATCAGCAGTAATAACCCATGGGGCTGTGGCTCTCAGTGAGTGAGTGGTGATTAAGAAAAACCACAGTGACTACAAGCTGCAAATGTGACCAAGGTCGGACTCACACAATCAGATGGAGCATCCACTCAGAAACAAAGACTGGAAAAGTCAGCCTCATTTAGTGCTGAGGGATTTTTTTTTCCAGGGAAACTGCAGGTCACTGCGTATTACAATGACATGCCCTCCTGTCGCTCTGCTCCAAACAACAACCATCCTGCTGTTTGCTTTGACTTTTTAATGAGGTTGAATGGGGCTTTTTCTTTAGGCAGGTCTAATTCTTTCATAGGCATCATAGAGGCAGCATAGTTTAATTAATAGCCAACTGGTGGTGTCGCTGTCGGAGCTGAAAGCTCTCCATTCGTCCTTATGAGTATATATTGTGTCTCGGTGTCTCAGCTGTCAGTGATGCAGTCTCTCCCCGGGGCAAACTGATACTTCATCTCTGCAGAGCTGCCTATTATTAAAGACTCATGATGCATAACTGAAACAGCCAATACAAGTGTGAGCAATGCAGCTTGTATCCCAATGGTCTGACACAGTGCTGTTGTGTTTTATCTTGTTCCAGCTGGACCCAGACAACACCGGTTTCATCGCAGTGGAGAACTTCACCAGCTTGGTGGAGCACCATGAGCTGCAGCTGGACCCGTCCAAACTGGACATGCTGTTAGCTCTGGTCCAGAGCAATGAAGAGGGACAGGTGTGCTACCAGGAGCTCATCGAGCTGGTGAGTGCATACAGACAGCAATGCACAGGGAGTCGCATGAGGCATTTCATGTGTTGCAGCACAGACATTTCCACACGTACACCCCACTATCAGAAAGGTTACAGAATTGATTCAGACCGAGCTGGCGAGCTCCGCAGTGGCGAAAATTGACTCGACCATTCAGGTCGTTGTCCTGCAAAAAGAGGATCAATCTTTGCGGGTAATGTGTCGGTAAATCCTGGCACTTAACCTCAGCCACAGTAAGCTGACAGAGCCACTGTATTAAAGCAACACATTTTATTTATCGTAGCTGATGCACCTAAACATAATGAATGTATTAAATAACAGCAACAAGACAGATACTGTGCAAAATTGTTTTATTTGCTGATGTGAGAACACTATTATATTCTCTTAATTATAGTTTGTATGCTCTGCTTTTCTTCAGCCAGGCTCTCTGCTCTCTGCATTCCTTGCCTCTTCACCTTTGTGTGTTTACGTTTGGTTATTAGAAATTCAGGCTGGTTCTCTCAGAGCTCATAGATGAGCACCTGCTCTGCTCCTGGCACTGCATGGGTCTAAGCACAGAGATTAATTCAAAGCAGATCCTGGCATATTTTCACCCCCTTAAGCTCATTTCTCCCTCTTTTGCTTTCTCTCCCTCTGTTTATCTGTCACTTTCTTTTTGGATCTCTTTCTCTCCCCTTGTGTTATGCTGCTACCTGTGGTTTGTAATGAAGGCCGTACAAGGCCATTCATTTTGGAGAAGGAATCAGAGAATCAGTGTTGAGATGTTGCTTCCACACAATAGAGTTTGCTCCATCTTATTTCTGTGCTTCCCCATCTACACCCCTCCCTTCCTCAAACCAATGTGATATTACCCTCCTCCTTTTTGAACCATACTCCTGTAACCCTCAGATCTCATTTCCTTCTCTTTCATTCTACACTTGTGAGCATATGTTAGGTGAAAGGAAAAAAAACTGCCTCGCCTCCAAAAGCATCAGGGAGACACTTTTAAAATTGCCCATCAGCCAAATGCAAATTGCCTTCGATTAGCCCAGCATTGGTAGTAGCAGGCAGTAATCTGAGGTAATTTGAGAACGGCCAGCCTCACACAGATATCGACCCCCCCGGTCTGATTTTAAAGATTTTTTCTGACACGTGAACGCACTCAGACCATAACCATGCTGTTCTATACATTCATACAATTTGCACATATACAAACATGTTCAGACATTAGTTAAGCCAACCACTTCGTCTGTCTGTCTCTCTACTCCCTGACACACACACACACACACACACACACACACACACACACAGACAGACTCTCATTCATACACATGAGCACTGCCAGGACAGATTTGCTGACTAATTTAGAGGATATTCAAATGTTGATGTGAGTCTGGCCTCCCGTCGCGCAGCATGTGATGCGTGAACACTGCAGGTTTTCTGGGAAGAGCTCCAGGCCGCCACTTGGAAGAAAGTGCCGCATGTAGCGTGACATTTTCAACCAGGTCATCAGCGAATACCTCCGGCCTTCTTTCTCTCCTCCTTTCCTCTCTCGCTGCAGCTCTCTGACTTTTATCATTTTAAGTCAGTTAAGTCTCTCTACTTTCCAAGCCTTTATTTTCTGTTTTTTTATCCAACTCTTCTTTTCCTCCTCTCTAGCTGTATCTCAGTCAGATACAGTGTGACACATGACAGTCATGTTTTGATCTGGAGAATTCAATGCTGCCATTACATCATATCCAGTGTCTAAAGCGTGATGTCTGTATTGATCCGTGGTCCAGCCTTGAAGGAAGGGTTTACTCCACTGTCACGTATTGAAATTGGACACAGTTAACCCACATCAGCGCAAAAGTCCCACACAGCAAGACAAGCAGCACACATTTTAGACTCAACAACACCTTTACACTCAGTTACACAGAGACGTTCTGTCAATGCAGGAGGCAGAGAGACACCAGAGGTGGTGAAGTTCACACATGGTGGGGCTTTGGGACGACTGATGAGCTTCAGTTAATGAACGGAGGGTAAATCTGAAGTCTGATTTGCTCTCATGTGCTCACAAATCAATTTCTTTACAGAGAGTCCACTGATGCTATCATACACCAGCTGCTTAATTGAAGAAGTGTGTCATTGTTTTCCTTCGGGTGGTAATTTGGCTAATGTTCGATGGAGAACCAAAATGGCTGCCATGGTTAATTACACGGGTAGAGGGTGTATTTTAGAGATTATGGTGGGGGATTCTCTTTGTTCAGGTTGGAGGGTTTGAAGACTGTTGCTTTGTGTCTCATTTTTACCTTTCTGCCCAAATGTTGCACTTTGCCTGTTCTCTCAAGAAGCATAGTTAGATCAATGCTTCTGTAATATGTTTTGAAATTTTCTGCTTTATGCTGGAATGTTTTGTCACATTTGAAGCAGTGTTGTGATAAAAAAACATTTACAGAGAAAGCAGGAATGATCTTCAATTACAGTCCCGGCTGATAAGAGACACTCTGTGGTCGATATACAGTAATTTAAAGTTCTCAGGTCATTGTCGTTCCAGTGAGTGCCCACAGTGCTTCTGTCTCCAGGGACGCCACGTATGAATTTCACAAACAGCACCAAACCCCAGTCAAGGCTTTCTGTTTTAGATGGATTGTCGCATGTAAGCAAGTGATGCACTTTGCTTAAGAGTCCCGAAGTGAAGGTTTGTTTTTTTTTTTCCTCCTCTGAGTTTTAGCACTGCAATTATTAAACCATGAAGGCTGTGGCCGCAAACTGCCAAGGGGAAAAAAGGTGGACTTTCATTTTAAAAGGATTTGGGCAAGAAAGAACGTGAGTATCTGGGTCAGAGTAGAATCAGCAAGGCTGAGATCTGCTGTGATTTAGATTCTGCTGTGGAAGTACATGAGAGAGAAAGAGAGGGCAAGGGAGAGGGGATTTGGATTTTCTGAATGACTCACAAATTAGATAGTAAATGGGTATGGTGACAGTGTGAGTCTGGTAGTGGAGAATCACTTGGTTAATTAGCCTTCTACTATTTTAGTAACAGTAAATGATTTACTCAGCGTATGTCATTAAATGTGAGTGAAAGATGGCCGCCACCACAAAAATATAGTAAATAATTCTAGGTTTTTCTTAGTATGTGCGGGGTACACACTTGAATGGCCTTCAAACCATGTTGTTTAAAAATTGTTATTACTAATTAGTATTGAGCTGTGAGGTATTGACCATGTGGTGTGGCTAATTAATCCATCAAGGATAATTGACTAAAGCTGAGAGCAGCATGTACAGTTGGCAACACGCAGCAACCAAGAAGAGAAAAATGGACACAGACACACACACACACACACACACACACACACTGCTGTCAGTTTGGTCCGTTCAGCCGTCCCTAAAGAGGAATACGATCTTTATCTTTGTGCTCTTAGCCTCAGCATCAGTTATTCCCTGGGAGGCATTGCCTCGTCAGGAAACTTCCGCTGAAAAACTCAGAGGTTTTCCCTTTCCAACGTTTTATGTGATGACGTGATTTTCAGTGCACCTTGCTCGCTTGTCACTCTCTGTGTGTTATCTCACATTTTGGCTGCTCATGTGTGCCTTATTGTCTGTTTGCCGTCTCTTTCCTGTCGTCACTTCAAAAGGCATGCTAATGCTCACTTTAGAGGCGGCGGTCCTGCATGTCAGAGAAGGCGAAGCAGAGTGATAGGTATGCTTAGGCTCCCGGGAGTACATTTTCACAGAGGGGGGTGGTATGAATGGGAGAGAATACAGTACAAGGTGGAGAGACGACGGGTGTTTTCACTGAGCCAAACACAAATGAAATAAACTAAAAAAAAACAGACCTTATTTAACAGAAGATGAATCACATCCCTTAACATCTCTCTGCTTCTTTATATAAACACACTTCCTCTTCTTCATTGTGAATTGTACAAATGTGCTCAAGAACAGAAAGGCGTATGCCTCACCTTTACTGTCCACTGATGGCATCTGCGAATGAAGCTCACCCAGGCAGGCAACTCATCCTCCCATCTTAACTTCCCCCTCTCTGTCGTCTAATGTCCCTCCACTCGTCTTCTGTTGCTTTCACTCCCTGCCTCAAGTATAGTATAATTGCATTTTCCGGGCCTTATTTCCATGCTAAATATGCATCCCTCCATCTGCAGAGGGAGAGCCAGCAGCCCAGCTCAAAATGGTTCTGGTTATCACGGTGCAACAGGCCCTCACACCCTCACTGTACAACCACCAGTGTCATAATTACCCACTGTTAGGGTAGTTACCATGTCTTGCTCTGCTAACTTCTAAAAGGGATTAGCTGTTTTTTTTTTTCTCCTGTTTTTTTTTCCTGATTTTTTTCTTTCTTAAAAAGGAAAAAAAACAGAGCTGCTCCATTTGTGAAGCAATCTGTTCTGTACTTCTTCATTATTGGCTCATTTATTTATAGTGTTGTTCTTCCAGTATATTTAGCTCATTAGCTTTATGTATATTGACCCACACTTTCTTTCACCATGCCCCCCTGCTGCGTCTACATATAATGAGTCTACAAGCAGCAGGACCTGGCTAATGAATTACGAATGGTGCACTTTAATAGCAGGTTGTGCTTCTGCAGCCCCCCTTCTGGTGGTTTCATTACACTTCATATGAAGCTGCCATATTGTCTGAGGTTACTATTATTAAACCTAAACATGGGTCTACTGTCATGGATTTATACTGTTAACAGTTGCAGCTGCTGCTCAAATGCCTCCTTTCTTCCTCCTGCACTGCTATTTCCTGGAAACTAATTTTCACATCACATTATAGCACGTATTGTGATTTAGATAATTGCATAGTCAGCCAGTTGTCCTCAAAGTGGCTGTATTATTTTAGCCCCACTGGAGATTTCTGGCATCTGGCATTGCGTATTGAACACCAGCCGCTGAGTAAATCATACCTGGGAAGCACGCACAAGGAAATGCAGATGTTAGCTCTAAAGCATCTCACTATGGGTATCTGGTCAGACAGTATTTTCAGTGGTAACTCTGGTGGAAAATTCTGTGTTGTTATCAGGACAGTCCTCTACCTCTGCTGTCAAAATAGTGGCATTAGGATAGTTTTCATCCTAAGCCTCTACTAAAGAACTTATCAAGAGTCGGTCCTGCTGGCCCGCAGGCTGCTGCCGAGCTCCTGCTCACGAAGCAAACCTGGAGTCTGTGATAACATGACTACATGCACACACACTTTCCATGGAGTAGTTCCTCATGTCAAAGATTTGCTTTTCATGGGAATAATCATGCCATCAGCTCATTTCTTATGATGTCTGAGCTGCAACCCTGGTGGCTTACATTATGTCTCAATCAAAAAACACTTTACAGTTGTTAAGTTGCTCATCAGCCATTAATATTGAACTGCAGGTTTGTCATCTCTCTTGTACCAAACATGTAATGTGATTTCTACATGTTGCATGGCTTTGATAATCATTTTTTTCAATCAGTGCTGCTGAGATTTGTCTTACTTCCTCCTTTCTGCATTTGTCATTGTGAATTCTTCAACTGCCAGTTGAGTGGTGGTTTAATTAACTGCATTGCATTTAACTGATATTTAGACACGTGCACTTTTGTACATGTAACATGTAATTTCATCTTTTATCTGTGTCACATTTAAATAATTGAGTCACTAATTAATCAATTTGTGTGAGAAACTGTTCTAGTTTTAGCCTTTTTTGTTCTGAATGAGTGATTTCCAGAAAAAGTAAATAATGAATTTTGAAACCTTGAAATCACACAAATTAATTTTAAAAGTACATACACTGAATGTGCATCAACTTCACTGTTCATTGAAGCCTCACAAAAGAAAATAAGTGCAATTTCCTCCCCCTGACTATTTGATGTAGAACTTCTTTAAACCGTCATGCTATATCAGAGAAATCCATACTTTATGAAAGTTGGTTCCCCATCTAGGACGATTAGTCTCATTGATGAGCTTCCCTCAGTTCATATGAAAAAAATGTCCCTCTTTACTGATGTTTGAGCCACTTTGCATGAAGAAAGTTATGGATTTAATTGCAAAATGGGAAGTTTAGCAGTAGGCAGTGATGAGATTTGTTCATTCTTGTAAGGTGTCGTCCAGCCGCTGACAGTAATGCTCATAAAACAGCTCGAGACAAGTTTATAACCAAAAAAATAAATACAGTATATTTTTGGAAATATGAATATTTGCTCTCTTGCAGGTTGTTAGATGTGAGAATTGACACAATTCTCAAGCTAAGAAGTGCATTTCTAAAAATGACCATCTATTCCTTTAAATACAGTGGAAATATGTCTTGTCAGTCAGTAAACAGATGGTTTTAAGCTCCTGTCAGTCTAATTTGGAAAACATTCCTTATTCCTTTGAGCTTCTTTCAAATTCAAGCAGCTTCCCACAAGATATTGAACTCATGAGAATAACACATACATGTTTTGTTTTTCACCTTTTCCTCAGATGAGCAGTAAGCGCTCCAGCAGTTTCCGTCGGGCCATCGCTAATGGCCGCCGCACGCTGCAGAGGGAGATCCTGCTGGACGAGACGGGGCTGGGTCTGTACAAACGCTTTGTTCGCTATGTGGCCTACGAGATCCTGCCCTGCGAGACAGACCGACGCTGGTACTTCCACCAGAACCGTCTGTGTCCCCCACCTGTCTTCATCGCCATCATCACCATCGTGCAGGTGAGTCACACAGTGAGTATATTCTGCTCTACTGATGCAGCCCACTAATTCAAATGTTCCTAATACATGGACTTGAGTCTGTGCTATTAAAGCCACAACCCTGACTGTTCTGTTGGCTCAGTCGTGCACTTCAGACCCACTGAAAAGATTTTCTGCCTTTGATCACACGCTTCTACTGTGAGCTCGATATGAGCTGGTAACCCGTTTGGGAGTTGGCGGCTTAGTAGCCGCATTTAATGCCGTTCCTCAAGCTGAAACCCTCAGTTAGCCTGTATGCAGGGGTTTTGTAAGTTGGAAACCAGGTCAGTAAACACCCTGGTCACCACAGTGGCATTAAATGACCTGTTATGTTCATGTAGAGAAAAAATAACACAGAAGCCCTCATAGACCACTGTTGAATGGTTGAAGATTAACTGGCAAAAATAACGTATAGCTTTTTCCAGAAAAGTTCATAATTTCTCTCGATACATCATAATTCAAAGGAAAGAAAGCCAAATGCTCTTATAATGCCTCCAAATGGCGCTGAATGGTCTGTAATGACAATGAGGATGTGATAATAACGGTTCACATTCATTTTAATTCACAGAGACAATGAGTCATTATTCTATGAAAAGAAATTAATGGAATTGAACCAGATGTGCCATTTGCTTTTCCTGCGGGCAGTAATTGTCTCCAAAGTCTAAGAAGCATCAGCTGAAGAGTACAGAGAAAGAAGAAAACACCACGTCTTTCATAAATCACTGTGGATTTTGTTTTGTGCACCTTTGTACCAACAGCCTGCGGTAATGGGTATGTCAGCAAGAACTGACAGTTTGCTGTCATTACTGTGTGCTGCAGATTATCGTTTTCATGTGCTACGGCATCATGCTAAACAAGTGGGTGCTGCAGACCTACCAGCCCGACTTCATGAAGAGCCCCCTGGTCTACCATCCCGGTCACCGTGCACAAGTGTGGCGCTTCTTCAGCTACATGTTCATGCACGTTGGGTATGTTCACGCATCTCCACTCCCTCACGTTGTTGTCTGCTGGACTGGTTTAGCTCATTTTAGTCTTGTTCTGTTTCTGTGCTCTCTCCTCAGTTTGGAGCAGCTGGGTTTCAATGCTTTACTGCAGCTGATGATTGGCGTTCCTTTGGAGATGGTCCATGGCATCTTACGAATAAGTCTGCTCTACATGGCAGGAGTGGTGGCTGGTAAGTGTGAATGTCTAAAATAAGTGTTTGCTTATATGAACCAGTTGTGTGCCGTGGCACCATGGGGTGCTTTAAGACAGGACCGAGGGTGCCACAAGAGTTGTTCATTTCCATTTCTTTACTGTACATTTTTAATGGCTTTTCATCACATAAACGAATGAGTCTACATTAAGATTAACCTCAAGGGGCCTGTTTGATAGTTTTGATAGTAAACCCACCCAGCTGGTGGACCAGAGTCTCCAAACTGAATGTGGCAGAGTTACTCTCAGTGCCCAAAGGTCGGGCTTCAGCACTCAAGTCTTTGTTAACAAGAAACCTCATTAAGTTTCATCCTCCTCCAAGCTAGTTAGGAGATTTGTAAAGCCAAACTGATTGCTGCATGTGGTTCCTCACTGCTGTTTTTGGCTGTTAATGCATATTTCCAGATCAAACCTCTTTTCCCTTTCATCTTCACTGGGAACAGTTTCTGTCTTGGATCTCCCAAATCTTCTACTATCCATTATTTGATTACTGTCAAGAGCAATAACCTTATTCATATTGACTTAGTGGAACATTTTCGGTAACCTAATTTTTGGCTTCCTTTTGCATGTGACTATCAATCTAAATTCTTTATTTCTAGTTTCCTGTCCCCTTTCTGCACATAGAGTAGTTAAATGTTGAGTTGAAGTTGTTCAAAACATGCTGTGTAAAAGTCAGACCTTCACTCCCTAGTTCGCTCACATGCACACACTCTCTCTCTCTCTCACACACACACACACACACACACACACACACTCTTATCACTCATGAATTATTGTAGCTTTGATTTATTTTAGCTGTGATGACAGAGAGAGAGAGAGAACAAGAGGAGAAAAAGTAGCAGAGCGATGCAGGTTCTCTCTCTGGAGAATTAGCCTAAGTGCAGTTTGAGATGCTGTTTGGAGATTTAAGCTGCAGCCTGAATCAAAAAGGAGAGGGAAGCAGTGAGGAGGTGGTGATATTTGTACCTCCAGAGCCTGGAGTTGAACTGCATTCATTAGAATTTCTATGCTCGAGTTACACTGCATGATCAAAAATTAAATTTGTGTCGTTCTGTAGTGCACTAGTGTGTAACTGTCTGGAATTAGATTAAATTTTGCTGCATATACCTTTCAACACAATATAATATGAAATGAATTCCTCCTAAACAGCAAGGAAGAGCTGAGCTGTCTCACAGTGACTAGATGATGAATGACATTAAGCAGCATAATAATTTTACCCTCTGATTCTGGTTGATGGAGTGGAAATTGGGGCTGCGCTGGCACAAATACTCTGATCTACTGGGAAGTAGTCCATTAGAAAGCAGGCAGGGAAGTGCACCTGCACTCTTTGTGTGTGTCATTCTGTGTGGTTTAGAGGAGTCACTGGGGTTAACGACAGTTCAGACAGTTGCTGTCGTGAGGATTGCATTGTTCCGTGGAGAGATTTTGTTTTATGGAAGTCAATTTGCAATCCTTAAAATTGGACTTTATAGCAAATCTTTTTATTTTAAGGTGTATTTTGCATCATGTTAGTTTCAGTGACCATTTGAAGTGTCTGAGAAATAAATGTCGACATTTGAAAAGATGAATTGAAATGACAACAGAGGACACATAATAAATGTGTATAAGCTCTAAATGATAATTCAAGGCCTTGTTTGACATGTTTAAACTGAAAGGATACCATATTACCAGCTAAGCTTTGCATGAAGTCAATCAAATTATGAGGGATCACTAAATGAAACATTAAGACATTTAGCCTGATTTTAAGCTGCAGTTCATATAACAAACTGTATAACCATGCTAGCTGCCAGACCCTCTGCTATAGAGTCATGATTGGTGTGTATTTGTTCACGTCCCTCCTTGCAGCCTCCCATTTCTCTTGTCACTGATCTACTCGGGAGTGTGTGTGCAGACTTTAGTTTTACGCCTCATGTTTCCACTTTCCCTCAGTCTTTGTAAACTCATGATTGCTTGTGGATGTTAGAAATAGCCCACTGCTTTAGATTACTCAGTGAAATTCTTTATTTTTTAACCTGCTTCCTCATTTTGTTGCCCATGGCTGGCTGTCTCATCTTTATATTCATGCAGTCTTATTCTATCTCATGAGTTCAATCATGTTAGCTGTTGCTGTCAGGTCTCGCACACATGTTGCTTGTTATATTTTTTGTAGTGCAGGGGAGCTTTCAGGTTCCAGCTGCACTCTGCTGGTGCATTTATGGAGCAAGGTGCAGGTATTGTACCTCTATTTGTGTGCTTTAACTAACACAAGACTTTCTGCACCGTGGGGCCTCACTTCCAAAGCCAAAAGAAAGATTTTTTTGTTTTGAAGATCCATCAAATACTGTGAGAATCGTTCTCACATGCATGAACACATATCTTTGAATATTGCAATTAAGAAAAGATAAATTAGTACAAGGTTTTAGGCTGTGTAGGTCAGATGGTGTTATGTCACCAACGCATCGCTCAGCCCTGGATATTGTATTGGTCTTGTGGTGTGCTGCACCCTCTGAAGATAAAGTATGACATTGAACATTTCGTCCTTGGATGTGTGCTGACAAAAGGAACAATTGTGTAATTATTTTCTGACAGTGCTTGTCGTCTCTGGCTTTGCTCTGCTGCTCCAACAGCAGGAGAAGAGCTCCACTTTTCAGTGTCTTTTCCTTCTGTCTCTTCCTTTCCTCAACTCCTTCAGCTTCCTGAAGTGCTCCACCACATCAGCAGGTGCCAGAGCACCATGTCTTTTCCTTGTGGCCCAGTGTGAGCCCGAGGCTGTCTTCCTCCTCGAACACTTTGACAATCCGAATCCTCCAGCAGTCTCTCATGACGGCGGGTCTGCTGTCTTACCATGTCTGTTGAAGAGGTTTTATTGTTGACACACTATACTATCATTTCTTTTTCTGCTCGTTGTTTCGTCACGTTGAAGACTGCAGAGGCGACTTTGACAGCAGCAAAGACCCGGGGTGAAACCTTCTCTTTGAATCATCACATTTTTGCTGACACATCGACAAATTCTAGCTGAAACAGAGCGTGCTGCTGTCTTAACAGGAGTTGTTAAGAAAAAAGTGTGTGTGTGTGTGTGTGTGTGTGTGTGTGTGTGTGTGTGTGTGTGTTTGTGTGTATGTGTTAACACCCTAATTTAGAGTGGGTGTTATATGTCCTGAATAATATTTGTGTGTCCAACTCTCTTTTTTTGTCTGCTGTTGCACAAAAAATTAACTTGCTTAAAAAAATGTCTTAATTGGATTGTTTTGCTTTATTTATTTATTTTTGTTTATTTTAATAGGGGCAGAAACAGAATATTCACAGAGCAGAACAATGCCATAAATCATAGCATTTAATTTGCAATGCTTGTCCCCAGATGGGCTTTTTATAAAAACAAATACACACATAGTGCAATAAAAAGCAAATAAAATGAAATTCCAGAGCTCGCTATTATATTGGTTTTCTGTACCACTTGTGGCTGGCTCTTGAGATTTTCGAGCTAGGACTTCAGCTCTCCATCTTTTCCAGCTCCTCTTCTGCTGATGGACCTGTCTGAAGGAGGCAGGACTAGTCCTCCTGCTACTTGATGCGATTGCTCTCCAGCGACTGCTCAGCTGTCCTCAGAGCAGCCATGAGGGTGTTCGTCTGCTGTTTCTGCTCGTCAAGCTGAGCCACACAGAAAGCTTTGCATTTCTCAGTCTCTCTCATCAGGGAGATATTTTCTCGCTGCCATTGGAGACGGTCACTCTTCAGCAAGTCTTCACTCGTCTTCAGAGCAGCAGTGATGCTCGCTCCTGTTTCCTGTTTCCTGTTTCATCAAGTTGGACCATCGGTTTGATTTCTCTTCCAGTTGTGATGCACGGTCACTCTCCAGCTGGTCTTTGATGTTCTTTAGAGCACGTCCAGGTACTTTTTAGTTTGTTTCTGCATCTCTGCCAGGAGGGAAGACTTCTGGTCATCCTTCAGAGCAGCCATGTAGTTGTTTTGTCACCTTTTTGCTGTCCGGCTGCTTGAGCTCATTCTGAGCTTCTGTGCTGATATTTCTCAGCTGGGATGTTAGTCGTGATATCCCTCTGTGAAGAGTATGAGTCTGAGTATAATCTGCCCCCTGGTACAAAAAAAAAAAAAAAAAAAAAAAAAGCAGCGAAAATCTCTCTTTTGAAAAGCCCAAAGCAGAGAATATTTGGCAATTTTCAGTTGAAAGCTTACAGAAAAAAACGAATTGATTTCCAGCATAGTTGCAGATTGTTTTTCTGCAGCCAGCTGATTAATCATTTCATCTGAGTTGCTAATGCTTCTTCACTAGATCAGTGGATTATTTGAAGACTTCTTCCACCGCTGTCCCTGGGTTTATAAAGGCTAAACAATATGCACATAACTGAGGTTTCTCTGTGGACTGGCACACCAACCTATGGAGCTCATGCTTGGAATTATGCAGGAGGGTTTTGTCCTCCTTGTATGCAGAAGCCTGTTAACAGAATCTACTGTACTATAATAAATTGGATGGACTCACGCTGCTTATTGGTTTCTTCAGTCAAGTGGAGGAAGAGACACGTGGCCTGATGTCATTTGTGGCTTGTTGGAGAATTGTAAAGAAAATGTGATAAATGGCTGCATGTCAGTACAACCTCATTGTTGCAAGCTATCTGATGTTGTCATTACTTAAAAGTGCCATTCTAAGTTGCATGTGATATTGAATCATCCAGCAGTTGATTAATGTTGTCCTGATATCAGGGAGGACAGCAGCGGTGTCCTTTTTCCTCCACGGGCCACGAGACTTGCTCTATTGTGGATCCTAATTTAGGCGGATGATTGTTTCTCACGCTAATAAAAGCTTATTCAGTCTCTAAATGACTGGAAGCCTTCAGGCTCACTGTTGCCTGCGATACATTCCCATGTTCCTGTTACATAACTAGTCAATGCTTTTTAAAAGCTCATATTTAGGCAGGATAAATATGATTTTATTTGCTGCCAGTGGTCTGAGGGCCTTGGTGTGTGGCCAAGAGTGACTTTGTCCATCATCCTTTTTTTTGCAGATGTTTGGTCGAAACACACAAGCTACAAATTATTCCATTCTATTGAAATCCCAAAAGCATAGAAAGTCAACCTTGGTCTCGATTCTACAGGATTAAAATCAATATATTCAAATCAATATATTCAATTTAGTTAGTTAGTGGAAGGAAATGGTGTTCCCCTACTTTGAAGTTAGATTTCTATTTTGGTAACGGAGTATGATTTTTTTTTTCCCCCTTACCTTAGAGAAGTTGTTTAGACACAAAACTTACTCTCGGTGTCTTTTTCTCAAGCTAATTTGCCTTCTTCCTCAGTGGAGGACTCTCTTCCCTCCTTCTAAAATGCAACTGAAAGTTTAATTTAGTGTGTTTAGTGTTTCATGAAACCTGCCTATAGTTTATAATCCACTAGCTTTGCAATCAGCTGAAAACAGCAAAACACTGTCAATGCAAGAACTGTGAATGTACTGCCTATACTGATCGAACAAGCGACTGAAATGTGTGTGAATTTTTAAAAAAAAAAAAAAAAAAAAGTAGATTCATGTTGGTGCTTAAGAAAGTTAGTGATGGTTGGAGACTTTCTTGGAGCGCAGTTGAGTCAGATCCTCCGACGCTGACAGGAAAGAGGAAGCATCAGAGAGTGCGGAGTGCTGGGATGAATTACTCTCACTGCTGGAGCTGGAGGGATGTGACTCTGTCTCTGACTCCCAGTTTTTAGCTCTGACTCACTTCGAGCTACGGTGTAGAGATATTTAACACAAAAAATGATTTGATCGGCTCGTGGTGACTATGAGAAGGTTTGTGGAGAGGGGGTGTTTAAAGCTGTGGAGTCGTCCTTGTGTTGTTATCATGTGCTGAATATCAATTATTACTTGCTATGCTGATATGTGTCTTATTAGCCAACCTTGTGGACAAACCATGGTGTTGCTAGCAGCGCTGAGGAGTGTGGTCCTGTGTTTCTGATATACTCCCCTGGTGCTGAGCTGAACTGAGCGCTGAGGAGGCAGGGTGACCTTGGTGCGTTGCAGAGGCTGCCAGCGTGATTATGGTAATACACAACACCCCCATCCCACCCCACGGTCAACTCTTCCTAGGTGACACCAGTCTCACTTCCTCCACAACCACTCCCTGCAGCCTCACTGATAACAATGGAGGGAAGTAGAATATTTCTCCTGTAATGCAGCCTAATTGGAGGTAGCCCATTTGTGTGGGGCGAGCCCACTGTGTCTCTTTGCATCTACTATTGTGTGAAGCCAGTCCAGTGTGGCAATATTAGTTGCAGGCATTGTCAGAGTTAGAGAGGAGGCTAAGTCTCTGCTCAGTTCAAATTACATTTGCTTTTAGTTTCAAGGTTCTCCGATGAAGAAGCATGTCACGTTCTCTGTAGCTATCACTGTGGCTTAATAACCTTGAGCACAGGAAGTTTTCACTGGGATGTAGAGATGTTGAGTAATTCATCCAAGGTCAGCTATTGTGTTTGTCATCAGTCGTGACAGCTTTTTGTATTACACAACTTCAGGAGCATTCAACATATTTGGATGTGCACTCACTAATTCAAAACTGGTTCTCAATTGTCCACTCAGATCAGATATAATTTTACTTTTCCACAGACAGTTGCTGTGGTGCCTCTCAGCCACTTGGAAGTGACTTGTGGAGGCTATTGATTTTTCCTGATGCCCCCTGGGCTCTGGGGTAGCATAAATTTTATCATATTTTTCCCCATGTGGCAAATTTGGACAGGGCGGAAAGCTGTTAGAATAAACCGAATCAATCTCTACGGAAACCAAGGGCAAGGTGTATTTACAGTGGCCATGTTGGCACACTGTGAAATTGATGAATTGTATCCGTCCCCCCAGGCTACAGCTGGGCATCGATGATGCTGATTGTTTTCATGTTCCCTTTTTTGTATATGTAGACAGGAGAGGTCCTGATTAATGCTGTATTGTGTTTTGATGTTGGGTCTGTTTTCCTTCTGCTATGGCTGCAGCACATGAGTGCAGGTGTGTGTTTTGTCACCTTTACGATGCTGACTGCTCTTCTGCACATAAGGAAAACTTTGCAGATTTTCCGTTTGCATCATCTAAAGAGTTTTTTTCATTTCCCGTCTGCGCTCCAGGGCATGAAGAGATGGATGGAGATGTTAGATTGGATGAGGACTGATTGCAAGTCATGCTGCTCCACTTTAAGGAAAGCATCAGTGACGGAGATGATATTCCCCCTTATCTCTTTCTGTCTGGATGACAAGACGAGTCCATCTCCTTCCCAGGTGGAAAATATCTTTATAGAGCTCCCCCAGTCTGACAGCACTATTATAGATGAAACGAGGCTTTGAAATTGAAGCTATGAGCTTTTCAAATAGACTATAAAGTAGACAACACATTATGTGACAGATTATCTATCTCCAGTGGAGTCACCCTGGTTTTCAATTCATTCACCTACATACAGTGTCTGATCATATACCAAAGTAAGTTGTAGTCCCAAATCAAGTCAAAACTGAGCCAGAGATGTTGTAGTTATTTGGCATGCACTGTGTCGGCCACCAAGGTGCTCCATGATTGGAACGGCAGAGTATCTAAAAAAAGACACAGAAATAAGCTGTAGTTATGATGGCACTCTCAGTGAGTGTTTTGTATCACCCTCCCTCGATCACTCACCCCCTCCACTCTTTACATCAGTCCTCCTCGCTTCTTATTTGTGCTTCGTAAATAAATCTGATCAGGCATCTCCCCAGTTTATTAGCAGCCCTGAGACTGCAGGGGTGCTGACTGCAGCACATCTCTGTGCAGGGCAACAAGATTTAATGCATACAGGATAGATCTGTCTGAGGCAAGTGTGTACAAATACTGCTACAATCCCACAGTATCAGCGGCAAGAGCTTCCCCTTACTGATACTGTCCTGTGAGCTGTTTACTTTTTTTGCATTTTGCAAAATGATGGACTCTTTGCTTTTCATTCATCCCATAATAAAACAATAAAAATTTGTGTGTTTTCCCTCGTAGCTTACACCAATAGACTGAATAAATAAATACAGCAGTGAGTTGACAGATTTGCTTGCATCCGATGACTCAATGACTGAATAAATAATCACACATTGTCCTTTAATTGTCCTTTCCTGAGTAATTTATTAGCTGACTAAGCAAGAAATGCTAATCAATGCAGATTAATGTTCTGAGACATGCTTCTGTAGACATCTTTACAAATCAGTGTTGGGTGATGTTGATGTTTTGCCACTTAACTCCTGACTAAAGCCTCTGAGATATGTTTTCACGATGGCTCCTGTTCTTTAAAGGAGCACTAATCAATGTTTTACATGTTATTAATGTTTCACATGGCACATACAGTATGTACAACGTGAAGAATTGCTCACTGTTAAATATCCCTCTGCAGGTAACCCTCAGCTCCACAGAGCTTTCTATCTCATTGCTTTGGTTTTCCAGCCTGCAGCTTGTTTTGGTTCAGTCTCACCACTCTCATGGGCTTTATTAATAAAACAACAAAGAGAAACCTGTCCTGCACCTAACTAATGAACATCATGGAGCATTTAGTCGCAGAAGAGCCATATATTTCCCTCAGGAATTGATTAAAACCAAACAGAACTAATAGAGTGAATATATGATTTTTATGCGTTGTGCACATCTCAAAATATATGCAGATGTTTTTCTATCTCACCTAGATATGTAAATATTAAACTTCTAAAATGGTTGCCATATCAACTTTATAAACTGCTATGAAGTTAATTTTTACAGTTTATGCTGCCTTTAAAATCAATTAATACAGGTTTAATTTACACCTTTAGCTATATGTTGCTTACTTTTACACTAGGAGAATGTACGAACCATGCACCAGGGAAGTATTAACATACATATTAATGCTTTATTTTTGATAGAAAACATGGGCTAAGATGATCTAATATATTCAATATATTAAACCCTATTTGAATCCACACATCTACAGACATTAAGCAAAATGTGGTCATTACTAACCATCACATCTCTCTGTTAATAATCTCAGTGATCACAATTGACGGTGACCCACATTTAGACCGTGAAAAGGTTTGTAAGTGTTTGTGCAGAGGCATATTTTCCAGGGATTAGAGTTTTTTTTTCTTGCAACATTTACTAATCTCTAGCACCGTCTCCACTGGAGTGGCTACAGACAGGCGCAGCCTGAGGCACTGTCAAACCCTGGCCTTGGATCAGTTTACCATCCCTTGTCTGTACCTTATCCCTGAGAGACTGAAACATATAAAGTTGACCCACAGCTTAAGGGCAGCCTGGAGTAACTGTAATGGTGCAGCAAGTTTGGTTTGACGGAGAGGTTCAGTTCTCTGAGCTACATTGGGGATTATACTGCGGTAGATCATTTCCCTGAGTGTGTGGTTGACTTATACACCACACAAAGTCCATAATTTTTACTGTCTACACTGCAGTGTACTTGTGCATGTTGCAAGCTCACAAAAAGATTTGAGGTTGCTGATGATGACTTCAGCATGGCAACAATAAATAATCTGCGCATGAGATGGAAAGTGTCGGTTCGGCTCTGAAATAATCGTACACCTCACGTCTCTGCTCCTGCTGAGTGCAAGAATCCTAAATCTTAAATCCCCCTAAGCACAAGAACCCACATGACAGGACTGTTTAATATGCATACTGTATTTGGGAGCCTCTTACCAAGGCAGAGCAGGAGGAGAGAGCAGTTTGTTTCCTCCCTGTGGAGCTCGTCTCTTCCTCAGTGCTGGAGGTCTCGGGTTGTGTTCTCCTCTCCTTCACTCACAGATGGTGGTGTCACATCTCTGACAAGTGTCTGTTACAAAGACATGGCCCTGACTGGTTACTGCTCTTAAAGCTGCACTAATCCACACTTTTATTGCTTTAAACTTATTGCTTTGGCTTTACAGCCTGTAACTGTAACTTTTATGATTCACTCCCTCTGCTCTCATACCATGGTTTTCAGCTGTTTCCAGCGAAAATGCTATAAAACCTCCCACCGAGGGCAGCCACACAAATCTAGCTGCAGTTAGTGACTGGCTAGTGACTAGTGAACTTGGTGCAGGATTTAGCAGCTAAAGAGGCAAATATTCCCCTCAGGAGAATGTGTTGCTCTTTGTCTCTGGATGTGTAGGTAGGCAAATGTTAGGCTAGCATGCTTATCATGTTTACCACATTAATATGTTTTTTTTTGTAAATATACTGTATATGTACTTTAACAGCTCAATATTTAGTGCAAGATTTTTTGTTATAATGTATATATTATATAATTTTATAAATAATATATACTGTATATATGTGTATGTATGTATGTATATACATATATACATACATACATACACATATATATACACACTTGTTACATATTTTTATATTTTATTTTTTCTTAGCCTTGCAGGTTTTTTTTTTCGATCTCTATTGTTTTGTTACATTACCTTTGCTGCTGTGACGCTGTAAATCTTATCAATATTTCATCAATATATGTCCCAGCTTCACTGCTCTGTAGTAATAAATAAACTGCAGAAAAGTTGTGAAACTCCAAAAAAGAGAAACTCAGATGTCGATGCTGCTCCAATTCAATTTTCCTTTACTTTGAAGAGATCAGAGACCACATACTGTATGCTACACTGTGTAATTGCAATTTGGTGGAAATACTAAAATGGGGCACTGTGAATCTCCTCAAATCTTTAGCTGAAGCACCAACCTTCAGAGGCCCCATAAATCCATGTATAATAGCCCATAGGTGTCGGAGCGAGGCGAGATGAATGACTCAGGAACGCGCTCTGATTACCATCTGTCTTTCTATGATCATCACTGCCACCATGGGCTGACAAGGCGTTCTTTGAGATGATGTTTACTCTGTGTGGCCATGCAACACACACACACACACACGCACACACACACACACAGAATATGAATGTTGCAACATGCATTATAGATCTGAGATCACAACTCCAGCAAACCCCAACTGTGATTAAAAAGAGGCTGTTTTGTTTTATCAGCCCTCTCCGCTTCCCTTATCAGCTCATTTGCATAATTAACAGCAGTTGACGCCGTCCTCGCGAGCAACTGCAACTGTGATTTCTCCTGCTTGAATGTCTGTCCTACTTCACAGAGTCTCTGCGACCTGGTGAATGCAGCTGCAGGTGCACTGGGCTGCATTCAGGATTACATCTTGATAGGCTTTCTAACACACACCGACTGCTAAAACAGCTGCTGGCTGCAAACTGTGTACAGTCCATAGCTAGGCCTTGTTGTTTAGTATATTTTCTTATTCTTGTTGATAGCTGGCCTACTGTCAGACTGAGATACACGACAATGGACACAGCAAAACATTTCTTTTTCTAAGTTGAGAAAGCAGATGAGGGCGGCACAGTGGTGTAGTGGTTAGCACTGTCACCTCACAGCAAGAAGGTACCAGGTTCAATTCTCTGCCCGGGGCCTTTCTGTGCGGAGTTTGCATGTTCTCCCTGTGTCTGTGTGGGTTTTCTCCGGGTACTCCGGCTTCCTCCCATCATCCAAAAACATGCATGGGGATTAGGTTAATTGTCTGACCGTAGGTGTGAATGTGAGTGTGAGTGGTCGTCTGTCTCTGTGTCCTGTGATGAACTGGAGACTTCCAGTCCAGGGTGTACCCTGCCTTTCACCCTAAGACAGCTGGGATAGGCTCCAGTCCCCCATGACCCTATGAGGATAAGAGGTAAAAAATGGATGGATGAGAAAGCAAATGCAGCAAGGTGCAAACCAGTGTCCATTGAAATTCAGTCACGTCACATGAGTTTTCTACAGTGCACCCTCCTTTTTAAACACAATACTATTTAGATATATAATAGGGCTGTCAAACAATTAAAATTTTTAATCAAATTAGTCATGATGATAGATTAATCCGTGTTAACATGTTAATTTTGACAGCCCTAGCTTTAACTTACAGTGACCCTCATCATTTTGAAGGTAGGAAACAAATCTTTCAATTCAAATCCACATGTTGTGTAAAAAAGGTCAGGAGACTCTAGTCTCTTTTGATCGTACTGGCTAAAGGTTTTTGATTGGAATATGAATCCGCATAATCTTGACAACACAAATCCCCCTTAGTGTAATAACTATCAAACATAGTATAAACATCTTTTAAAGATTACAAATATTAACTGATTATCTTTAATGTTTGTTCTTGATCCTGAGCATATGGTGTAAGCTCAAATGTTGATATTTAGGTGATGACGGATGATTAGGCCTTAATGGTGTGGGGGATATTTTCTTGGCACACTATGGGCCCCTTATTACCAACTGAGCATGTGACATCCAAATGATATTGATGACCTCTTGTGAAGACTGTGTGGGTGTGTTCAGACCGTGCTTGATTGACAGCTCCCCCTCAGTCTCCTGTTAGTTTTGTCGAGCATGTCAAGGTGGGACAGTTCTCGTTGTTATTGCTGTTTTTACTGTTTGGATGTTTAATAAGCCAGAGGAACTGAAAACACCTGTGTACAGGTGACATAATGGCCGGACATCAGCATGTTGTTGTTTGACTGTAACTGTCTGTTTATGCATAACAGTATTAATTCCTTTACACAAAGATGTAGTTATACTGTGTATGTACTTCATTTTACCTTTTTAAACAGCATATTTGGCTTCTGTCCATATCCACATACCCTAGATTTTCCCATGAATATATCATAAATCATCTTTAGCACACACAAATTGGAAATTATGCTCTTAAGCGAGATTGGTCTGTGTTCTCCTGGCCTCACTTTGATCAGACATAATTTTAAGATGGACTTTTTTTATTGCAGCATCCTGAAGGAAAATACAATTAAAAGATATTGCATATTCATTCTTTAGCATTTCAATACAATTAGTCAGCTGCAGTTGCAGCAGACTGCTTGCATGCAGGAAAAGCTGTGCACAAGACAGAACACGTGCGTGTTTTCAATGTAAATTTAAAGGTCATGTGAAGGTCAGCTGGTGTAGAACAGTCCCTGTGAACAGAGGGGGACATTTTGACTCAGATTTTTTAGAAAAGAGCTCCTGGGAAGGTGACTTGTGCTGCTGTGTGATGAGTAATCGGATTCTGCCTTTGCTTTTGCCTCTGTCTCTCTCTCTCTCTGCAGGCTCGCTGACGGTGTCCATCACAGACATGCGTGCTCCAGTGGTGGGGGGCTCCGGAGGGGTCTACGCTCTGTGCTCAGCTCATCTGGCTAACGTTGTCATGGTAACTGTCATCATCTTCGCATCCATTGTTGTGTCTGAAAACATTTTTTTTTCTAAAGGGGATGAAACGTCAGAGCTTGGTGTTGGATGGGGACCACACTTTTGCTAAAAAAGTATTTTCATGTACATATCCTTATATATTTTCACAGCAGTTATTTTTTGGAGGTTTTCCCTGCTCCTTTAGCGTAACATCATGTGATAAATAGTTTTTGTTGCCCAGCAGTTTTTGGGAAAGTGCCATTGAATATTCCATGTGACCTCTGTGGAGAAGCTGTTTGCTCTTTGTTGTTGAGTAGCTCATCCCTCCATGACATGTTTTCACTTGCCTGTCATCTGGATCGATGAATCTGAAGTGAACCAGCATTTCAGACATGTGTATTAATTATTAAAACAGTTTATTTTTGTCCACTGGAAAAACAAGCGGTGGATTCCCTTGATGCTGCTTGAGAGCTTTTTCCCTCCAGAGTATTTACTTGTTTCTGTCACAAGGTTTATGTGTGAAATGCCTTCCACATTCTCGCCGACTCTCGAGGCGGTGTTACATCTGACGAATCACTTTAACTAATGTTGTTGTTCACTGTGGGCAGCCGTGATGCCGGCAGGGACAAAAATCAAAGTGCACCAACGGGCCCAAACCAAAGACTCTGTAACTGTAACTGTGTGCTTGCAGCAGCTAGGACAGTTTATTTGGTCTTTTACGCTTGATGCCTGTTTGTTGCTGGGAAATCCTTCAAGACACCGCTCAGTTCTGCTCTGATGAGTTTCTTTTTTTCTAGTCTGTGTTTTTGAAGAAAATCTTGAAATCTCGCTTCTTGTCGTCTTGACCCAGTAACTTCTCAGCCTTCTGCCGTCAAGCATCATCATTTTTCACTCAACAAGCTCTGCTGTGGACATGACTCTCCATAAGTCACGCAGATCCAGCTAAATTGTCAGAATACGTCTTGGAAACCATGTAGTGTGCAAATTCATTCGGTGATGAGTTGTTACATTTGTGACAACAAAGCCTCTTTCTTTGAGTCTTTGAAAGATCCCCCTGCACCTCACATAGGTCACATTACCTCAGCATTTCCCCATGTCATTGTCAGCTGTGGAAGATGCAACCTACCAAAATAAAAAGATAATTAATATAAAATATGACATATATGGATTTTTCTGTTTTAATTCTTTGTTTACCTTTGTATTAATGTCATTAAATATATTTATTTTCTATTTAAATGGGAAAATTATATAGAGGAGCAGATTAGAATGCAGAATAAATATAAAGTTACATAAATAAAGAAGCAAATTCTGACAGTTATGTCGATTTGTCAATTTTTTCAGTAAAATAATGCCTACATTTATTTTTAATATTATTTTTGCATCATTTAATTTCTTTATTTATTAATTCATTTATTTATTTATTCATTATTTTTTATTTTGGTATGTCCCGTTCTCCATACTGCACCATTGTGTTGACCTCTCCCCCCCCATGACATTAATCATTTATTTGTGGAAATATTCTGACGCTCTAAGCCGTGCCACCCCTTGCTTCTTTTAAACATATGGTCACAGCAGGTTTTATTTATACTCTCCTCTGGTCTTTAATTTTGCATGACTTGTTCACCATTTTACTTTCTGCTGTGAGGAAAGAGGAAAAAACACTGGCTTGTATTCCTTAAGATCTTCAGGAGGAATGTGATTAGTACAATTTTTCATCCTGGGGAGTAAATGTGTTGGGATGCCATTGTTCTTTTTCCCCCGGAGAATCACAATGGCTATTTGTTGGCCCATTTTCCTCTTGTGTTGAATTATACTAGCCCTAATTAATGGAGTGCCACTGGGCTGGAACCAGTAAGTGGAGAGCAGCCAGGTGTATAATCGTGTCAGTGTGTAATGTAAGTGCTTCCTCCTCCCTCATATGGCTGTAGATTGTCTTTCTTTCAGGTCTAAATATATCCAGAGGATAGAAACTGATGTTTTCTTCCCATGCTGCTAATATATTCATATGTATCTATATATATCTATATACACACACACACACACACATATATATATACGTATATATACACGTATACACGTGTATACTTGTATATATACGTATATATATATATATATATATATATATGTATATATATATATATATATATATATATATATATATATATATATATATATATATATATATATATACGTGTATACACGTATACGTGTGTACACGTGTACACGTATATATATATATACGTGTGTGTGTGTATATATATACACACACACACATATACACACACACACATATATACATATATATACATATATACACACACACATACATACATATATACATATACATGTATACATATATATGTGTATATACATATGTATACATGTATAATGGATGTTTGTGTGATGATTGTTTACGCTGACGAGACACTTTCATTCTGTGTTGCAGAACTGGGCTGGGATGCGATGTCCATACAAGCTGCTCCGCATGATCCTGGCGCTCGTCTGCAGTAAGTTTTCCAAATTTACTCTCAGAGCCCTGAGCCTCTGTTGCTTTTCGTGTTGAACTTATAGCTCACTCATTTAATAGGGATTGTGCATAACCGTTCATGTTCAGCATATTTAATGTCCGCAAACCTGCTTACAGTTCAACACAGACTATTTGTCATGTGCGTGGTTTAAAATCCTCTCAAAGCCAAGCAACAGGCACACCACTCCAGCTATCTTTGTTAATGGCTCAGAGTGAGAGAGGCTCAGTGATTGGACATGTTGCTTTGTTTTCAAAGCATTTGAGTCATACCACTTGTCCTTTTTTCTCCACGCGAGGGCCAATACACTGCGACTTTCATTAGTGAGCAATATGTTCCCTCCATCTGTCCCGAGCCTGCCGCCCCCGAGCTGAGAGAGCAGCGAGTCTCTGCTGCAACGTTTAATTCCTCCTCAGTGTTTCACAAACAGGGAATACTGCATTTCTAAATAATGTGTGACACGTTTTGTGTGAGATACTGTGAAGACTGATTAACATTTGTTCTGGTTTTATAATGTCAGTGTTGAGTATTTACTCAGCTAAGACTCTGGGAGAGCAGCAACAAACAACTGCAAATAACATCTGAGAGCAATTTTTAGAATAAAGATCAATTTAAATCCTCCCACAACCTTGGCCTGCAGTGGTAGACTTTTACTACATTACACAGTATAGCTCATGTTTATGCACTGACATATATTCAGCTCTGTTCTTTATACGTGGTTATACAAATGACTCCTTTTCTTTGGACAATAATGAAAATATTGTGACTTTAAATGAGGTGCAAATTAGTGGGAAAGCAAAATAAGCTCAGCTAATGGAGCCAGAAAATACTATATTTAACTATTTGCCATTTTTAACACCTGTTCCCTTTGGTCAGAACCAGGCGAGCTGTTTCCCTCTTTCCAGTCTTTGTGCTAATCTAAGCTTAACCAGCTGGATGTAGCTCAGTGTTTACCATACAGACTTGACAGGAAATTTCCCTTAAATGTTTTAGTAATTCTTTGAAGCCATGACAGGACAGCAGGACCGTATGTCCTCGACACTCATGAGCTGTGTTTGTGTCCTCTGCAGTGAGTTCGGAGGTGGGTCGTGCAGTCTGGCTTCGCTTCTCACCTCCTCTGCCCTCTTCGGGGCCCCAGCCCAGCTTCATGGCCCACCTTTCGGGCGCCGTGGTCGGCATCAGCATGGGTCTGCTGATTCTGCGCAGCTACGAGGAGAGTCTGCAGAAACAGTGCTCCTGGTGGGTCATCGTCTTCTCCTTCATCACCTTCCTCCTCTTCGCCATCTTCTGGAACATCTTTGCATATGAGCTGCTGGGGGTTCAGATCCCACCGCCTCCCTGATGAAGGCCCCCCACACAGGCCCTCCTCCACACCACACACCGACTCCCACCTTGCTCCAAACAAAGCATCCCCCTTGACCATAGTTAACATTTCCTCTCAAGTTAGATCCAAATGAAATGATATGAAATCATTCAAAACTAAAATCGACCAAGAAAAAAAGAATCCTTTTTTTTTAACAGATACTTTGCAAATCAAAGAAATATGTCTCTTTTATTAAAGAGGGATCACAGTAGCAACAAGTACAGGTGAAAGTTCCTCCGATCCATTTGAGGAGCATTATGACTTTTTATATATATACGTTTAAAAACTCATTCACATTACCAGCACTAACCTCAGAGTGAGCATTTAGCTGCTGGGCTCTTTATTTCAGAAGCTTTTTAAAAAGCTGTTTATTGGTCGTTTCTTTGAGGGCATCTTTCATAAACGTAAATATGAATCTAAGTTGATGACACGTGTCATTGTGAAAAGGGAAGGGAATGAAAGGGAGGAAAGGAAGTGTGTTCTGTGGCGTTGACAAAGCTGGGAATAAAAATGAGAAATTGTTCTGTCTTTCATGAAGGTCAGAGATCAGCTGCAGCAAGGTCCTTTAAACTAAAGGGGTTTAGTGGTTTGCTTAAAGGCACATGAGCAGCGCTTGAATCTTTGTGCCACAAATCAGAGCTGCAGCTACTTTAAATGAAGATTTAAAGGATTTCAGGGAGACAGCAGTTATTTCTTGGGGCAGCAATAAAAGAAAAATACAGAAGCAACAATAAAATATGATTGCTCAGCCCTGCTGTAACTCACAGGGTTACTGTGGCTTTTTGACAAAATTGCTGGCACAGTGATTAAAAAAAAAACAAAAAAAAAAAACAAAGGCACATTTCCTTCAAATTGGGCATCAAAGAAAGACCTCCAGCTGGATTATACAACATGAGCCAAAACTCTTCCCTAGAGCAGTAGCAAGAACAAACGGAGGAAAAAGTTTTAAAATGCAAGATCAAAGTTTAATGTGGTTTCTGTCACCTTCAAGAAGTACCTTCAGGTTCAAGGCATCACTGTCATTTTCACTTCATGGGGTCATTGAACTTTAGAAGACATTTCCATGACATTATACCTACACTGTGGATACAGACATATAGTTCACACAACGTAGACGAGGCTTGAAGATGGGGAATGAAAGTGGCCGAGTGACAGGAGAGGAAAGAAAAGGAAAGCGATTGCCGCAGTTTCCTGGATGGTCATCACTGAGGCGAGTGAACTCCTCCTGTTGCTGTCAGATTAACCACCAACCTGCTAGACGCACCGTGTAAAATATGCCATATCATGCTCTGTGGCTCCCAGCGAGACAAACATGTACACACACGCACACACACACACACACACACACACACACACTCACTTACACACTTCTCCACTTTGTCTTTGTGAGCAGCCACTGCCTCAATATGGACAATCCAAAGAGAAGATCACACACACACACACACACACACACACTGTTCTCGCTCTGACAGACTGAACTGGGGAGGGCATGGATGTGTCATCACCTGACCTCTGACCTTTGCATCCCAGAGGGCATTGGGGTCTGTCGGGCCCAGTCTATACCTCAGTTTCTCATTCTTAGGGACTGTATACTTTTGTAAAGGAATGTACCTATAAAGAAAAAAACAGTGTTATTAAGTTGTCCCCGTTATTCATTTGATAGTTGTTTTTTGATTGATGTGTATATTGTATGTTCATAACCAAAAGTATATTTATTTGTATTTTTTTTCCTCTTCGAAAGGGAAAAGAGAACAGTTTCAAATGGTGCAAAATTAATGCTATGATTGTTCTACTTCTGATAACTCCTGTATGGCTTTGATCCTCTGAAAAATAGAAAGAATGGAAATGAGGCAGAATCCCCTGGATTGTTAGGTGACCACCGACGACTCAAGTTCACTTGATTTTATAAATCTTTAGTGCATTACAAAATAAGCCATAGAAAGAACTAATTGGAGAGGGTAAAAGAAGAGGATGTTGGTTTAAAACATGCTGGTTGATAGCTTTGTGTGAGTGTGTGAGTATGTATGTGTGCGCTTAGACATTATTTCTTCATTGTGAATATCCAGCAGGAGAGGTGGAGGAGGACAAACTGTGTGAGCCTGTGAAACTCTGGACTGTTTGAGGTGTTTTCATGTAGCGAGATTTTTACAACTTGTTTGCCAACTTGTTTGTAGTCGATGCAGCTGAATTTTGCAAATGCCCACATCTCCAGCGTCCCCCCCATGCAGCGCACGACGCCTCACTGTAGATCTCCTCTTTTGAAAATAACAAATTATGGACAGAGCTTCTGTCGTACGCCATCTCTAGAGTGATTCAAGCTTTTTGGAAAGCTGAGGCGAGGATAGCAATTACATTTACTCATGCTATGTTCCATTTTTCAGTGTTTCAATCAATAATTCATTTGAATGTCCACTGGCTGCCTAGGGATTTTTTTTTATGCGTTTGCCAATTTTGATAGTCGGCCATAAATACAGTCCTCAGCATTTGCTTCCACATGAAACTGTCAGTAGTAACAGAAGACTCTGTGTTTAAAATGAGGAAATCTGTATCAAATAGCCAGGAAAAGCCATTTTCAGATGCATTAAAAAAAGAAAAGATCAGCCAATATGTGGTAGTAATGGATCATTGATGGAAACTCTTGTGTAGCATATTGGAAATATTAATGCTTGGCATAGCAAAGATACATCGATGAGTAATGCATATATAACCTGTTAGCCTATAATGAAGATAAAGAGGAGAGGAGGTTAATGTACCCCTTTAACTGAAGATTCATAGGAACCCAGAAGGGTTGTAAAAAGGGCTAGTAAATGGCTATGTTTTTGTAGAAACACATTAACTGTGAATATGTTCCTCCTGGAAGTACATGCAGGACAAAAATCAAAAGCTTGTGAATCCTTGTTGCCCCTTAAAGATACCCAGATCTCTTCATACAAAGTGAAACGTCCAGTGTTTGATTTGATGAGTGAAAGAGCAGACAATAGCATCATCAACAGAGAAAGAAAATGAGCAGTACATGTATCTTAAATAAGCAGTGTTTTCAGCAGCATTTATTTACTTCTCTGTAAGCCAAATCTCCTGGCCCTGATCCAGCCACAGCACCAACACAGCCTTCTTAAAAAGAAGTCCCATCCTGTCTGATAAAAGCCTTCTCCTGCTCTCAGACTGCAGTGACAGAGGCCTGACTCACATCCTCTGGTTTGACAGTATGTTATGTTTTTTCTCTTTCGGTTTGCGAGGGATGGCACGACAGCAGAAACAACAGTGTCAGCAGCACTTTTCACGAAACCTCACAACACCCCCAGTGTCAGGATGATGCATGGCTGTTGTGGGGAAGCCCAAAGCTAGACTGGATAAACAGGATATCTTCCTTTAATAAGTGAATCTGACAGGCTGCATGATGTTAATTTAATCGTGTCTTTCGAGTGACACCCTTGTTCTCAACAGTATAAGGAATGCACGGCGAATAGGAGCAGCCTATCACACGTCATCTATCACTTAGGGTGCGATGATGTTAACAGGTCAACTCTTTTCATTCTTACACGAGCCCTTGTTGATGTGACTGCACACAAAATACTCGTCATTTATGTTGGTCTGACTCAGAAATGCAGCATACTTGTCATTTCTCTGCTTTCTCATTTCCTGTTCCTCTATTTTTGTTTTTGCACAATGTAGCTGACACATTAGCATGTGCCATATTCTCTATACTGCCATCCATGTTATATTATGCTTTTTTACCTCCCTATGCCAATCCATTGTGCTGTTATGCCCAATGCCTTGTTATCGTATATATGCGCCCAAACAGAAAGGCTGCTTTATTGTCAGCAGTATGGTGTATTTATTCCACATGATCATGCACAGAATCCATAAGAGAAAGAAGCCGCAGTGCAAACAACCGAAGTTGTTAATATATCCAGTGGCTGCTCTGAACTGCTGCTCACCAACAAGCCGGCCAGGTTGCCTTTTCTTAGTGTTTATTGCTACTTAAATATACATGGGTGACTCTCGCTGCAGGATTGTGCAGATAAGGCATCAGATAGTGACATGATCATAGCAGACGTTTTACTGAAGTGACAGTGAAACGTGAAATGCTGGTTTAGAGGGCCCAAGGCAAAGTACAGATATTTGGCTTTAATTCTCTAATTGTTCTGGATTGATAGAAACAGCAGATGAGACCATGTAGACTAAACATGGTCGTCATAGCTCAACAACTATCTGCTAAAAATGCTTATTAAGTCTGTTAAATTATTAGTTAACACTGAATTTGTCAACCATAGCTAGAAACAGCATTCAGGGTTTCTTTCTGGAGATAAGTGTATATTTTCTGATTTGAAACAGAAAACATTGTTTAAGGTTTTCCAGTTTCTAGCTCTGGTAGATCCTCCTCATGTTCACAAGGACTGCCTGAGCCCCTCAAGATCAAGCAAATATCAACAGGTGGTTTCTTAAAATGAAGAGTTGTTTCCCTCTGAAAGTTGAGAATAACCAAAAAAAGGTCACATCTGTGTTGCTGTAGTAGTTTTTCATGAGCTGCTTACTTGTATTGATAAAAATGGTGCCAAGCTTACGAGGTTCAACCTCTCAGACCAGACAAGAGGTTGGACCAACAGCGTTTACAAAAAGAAAAAGCAGAAGAAGCTATTTTTCTCTCGGTCATGAGGAAACAAAAGGAAAACAAAATTTACATGTGGATAATTTATATCAAAGTCCTCATTAATTATTTCACAATCTATTGTACTTTTTAAATGTTCTGAACGGAACCATTTTATATTGTGTATATATATGAATATATTTTGTTTTATTTTGTACTGTTCATTGTACTTTGCTTTAATTTAGAAACAATATAAATAAAGAACAATACTGTGGCAACATCTTACTGCTTTTTTTGTGTGTTAAGCACAAAATCATTATCACTGTACTGCAACTAGCTGCATGACTGAACTACATGATGCCAAACAAAAAGACTCAATATAGGCTTTGATATTAAGGCTTTATTGTTTTGGAAAAATAATGTAAAATAATTTCCTATCTTGTTTTGAGCTTCTTTGTTGGTCTCTGGTCAGTGTCGGCATCTGCCACACTGCTGGCTTTCACATCAACGTCCTTTAGAAGTGGGAGCTGCTGCTGTTTGGCTGTGGTCAAAGCCCACAAACACAGCTCCAGCCTGTGGGGCGTCCAGTCCTGCTGGGGATCCACTGAGGATGAGCGGGGAAGCGACAGAATGATCAACAGAAAAATACCTTTCATTGTCAGTGTTTGAAAATAGTTATGTATATAAAACAATTTCCATCGAGAATGGTAAAAACGTCATGTTAAGTTTTGTTCCTAATGTTATACAACAATAAAGAAAACTTTTACAGGGCCTAACTAAAAGTGGACCAATTCAAGGAGAGCTAAAGTTATGCAATATATGAATGAATAGTCCCAGATTTAATCAAATAAAAGACAGTAAAGTTGTCTTGATTTCAAACTACTGGAGAGGTGTGTTTTGGTTTGTTTCTGATATGTAGTGCATAAAAACTGTTCTACTTCTGCATGCTTTGTTTTGACCCTTGAGACTGTAAGCAAGTGGTAGTATTGTATTTTGTGTGCTATACTGGTGATGAGGGCGGCACGGTGGTGTAGTGGTTAGCTGTCGCCTCACAGCAAGAAGGTACCGGGTTCGAATCCTGGGCCCGGGGCCTTTCTGTGTGGAGTTTGCATGTTCTCCCCATATCTGTGTGGGTTCTCTCCGGGTACTCCGGCTTCCTCCCACCATCCAAAAACATGCATGGGGATTAGGTTAATTGGCTAATTTAAACTGTCCGTAGGTGTGAATGTGAGTGTGAGTGGTTGTCTGTCTCTATGTTGTCCTGTGATGAACTGGAGACTTGTCCAGGGTGTACCCTGCCTTCCGCCCTAAGACAGCTGGGATAGGCTCCAGCCCCCCCGCGACCCTTGAGGATAAGCGGTAGATAATGGATATTGGTGATGAAAATTACAGATTTGTCCACCTGTCATTACCTTACCTTTGTTCAGTTTTTCAGTGCACTCAACCATTTTGCCCAGGTACAGAGCGTAGTGTTTGGCTGTGTATTTGATGGGCTTTAGTCCTGGTACACTCTCCATGGCTTCGTCTGACATGAATGCAGCCTGTTCTGGAGCTCCTGCTGCCAACACAGCTGGAACAAAATGGACAGTCAGCCCCGACGTAAATACAGACTATTCAAACCGAGAGCACGGAGTCCCAGCTGCTCAATCCGCCAGTGTAAGGACTACTCTGTACATTTACTGAAAAAGCTTTCACTTTGTGCTTCAAGGGGATCACAGAGACATTTTATCAATACAAATACTTAAGCCTTTATCAATTTGCTGAGAGTAGAGTCGATACAGTGTCTTCAGAAACTGAATAGCGATGCTGTGCCAACCTGAAGCGGTGGCTGGGCCGACTCCTTTCAGGGAGCTGAGCTCACTGATCGCTGCCTGCACATCAGGCAGCAGACTGAAGGCCTTTCTGGAACATTTCGCTATGGTGTCTTCACTGTTTGAAGCCACCAATTGCTGCAGCCTCGGCCTGAATGTCCCTCTCTGTAGGAAAGCACACAGGACCAGTCAAGGACACAGTGGACTATGTTTGAAGGAATATTTACAGACAAATGATTTTGTTTGTGGGTGTTAAGTTCCTTGACATTATTATGATTTAATGTCTAGACCCCACTTACAGTGAGCTTCCACTCCATTAGCTTCACCAGCTCTGACTGAGTGACAAGCTTGTCAGGTCGACTTGAAATGAGTGTAGGCAGCTCCTCTTGGTACCTGACCACAGATACACACAGGTTAGTCACCTGCCATGTCATTAAACTATTTCCATGACAACAGAGCAAACCCTCTTTAATGGTGAAGTCACAGAGAATCAGCTGAAAGTCTGAGAAAGAGCCTGAGTTGGGATTGTTTTGTCAAACCTATATTTCCAAGGTCAAGAATGAACTTTAATGCCGAAATCAAAGCGTGCATTCTGTATAGTTCAACTATAGAATAAATCAACTATATAACATACAGGATGGCAGATTTACTACATGGTTTAATATGTTACCACATCTCCGCTTCATCCAGTAATATTCAGTGTGGTGTTGTAAATGTTGCTGTGAGGGGGGGACATTTACCACTTGTCGAGGTCCAGCAGCTTTCCAGGTTTCTTGGCTTTGTCCTTGGCCTCCACTACATCCCAGTATTTCTCATACACACGCCTCCATGTTTCTGGGTGCTCACAGGTAAACAGAGAAGTCATGACAGCAGAGAGTTCACACCATCACCTGCAGACAGACAAACACTGCGAGTGGCAGCTTGTAACGTCTCTATTCTTCACTAGTATGGCTTTAAACATGTATCATAACCTCACCTTGAAGCACCTCGCGTTCACCTTCGTTTTAATGGCAGCTTAAATAAAAAAGCTGATAATCTCAAAGTAAAACTACAACAGCGCGCGGGACGACGCTCCCGTTGCGAGCTACGGAGTTCTCGCGAGATGATAGAGCAAAATACTACTTCCGGTCCCGCTGGCAGTGAGTAGCAGTTTAACAAGGTTTGTCTCCTGCAATACTTTGCTAATGACTATGTATAGACACGGCAACCCGGTGGAGTTTCTGTTGTATTATATTTCCCTCTTTGTCCGACAGACTTGTAAAATTTGTGTCGTGCTTGTTGGTCTCGGTAGCTTATTTAGCTAGCTGCATTAGCATCCCGTTCTAATGATATTTACTGTACAGCGAGTTTGTTTGTCTGTTTGTAGCTAACACACAAGCAGACAAGTAAGCACCGCGGAGAAGCTAATATATGTGACGTATCAAATTCAGTTTAGAAAACGAACCACTACCAAAGCACGAAGTCAAGGGTGTGAGGTTAGGTAACTAAATTTGTCAATGTGAAAAGTGTCCATGCACATGTTTCTGTGGTGAGTAGTGTCTCACTCTGGGCTCGTTTTGTCTCTCAGCAACATCATATCTTCACCTGAGCACAAATCAACTATTTGTCGCCAGTACGAAGTAGAAGGTGTTAAACAATAACAAACGTGGACAAATGGTATTGAAAATTTAAAATTATAATTTGTTCGAAAATATAACACTAAAACGAGAAGGTGACTGTCATCAGTTCATTTTAGATAGCTCCATGATAACATCATGCTTACACACATTGTATACATTAGTCAGTGTTAGAGCTCTTTGTGGAAGAAAGGTGAACACAACAGACGATTTTTGAAGTGATCTGATTTTTGTTTGTGATAAACATACATCTGTCATTTCTATAAACCTGGATAACATCATGTGGTGTAGTGCACACATGCCAGTCTCTCACTAAAAAGTTGGCTCTGATGGGAGCACATGAAGAGGACTCTTCTGCTGCAGACATTGACAAGCCCGGCAGTTCCTCAACAAGTAAGTACTGCAGTAGTTAAATGTCTGAAAAGATAAACACATATACTGAACACATAATGCCATAATGCCATGTACATAATGTACATAATGCCATCTCTACTTCTTCCTATACAAAATACTGTACACATGTAAGGTCTTACAGTGCCACCTTCTGGTGGTTGAACTGACTTAAAAAAAGTCACAATTTGGTGAGATAATTTTCAAGCAGTGTTGTAAAAGTAGCTCATTACTTTGTCGGTTGAATTGTTTCTGAGCTCAAATAAATTCCCTGTTGTCTGCTCCAGGATCATGGAGAAGATGTCTCGGGTCACCACCGCCCTCAGCAACAGTGCCATCAGTGGCCGAACTATGTTCTGCCACTTGGACGCTCCTGCCAATGCCATCAGCGTGTGCCGTGACGCCACACAGGTGGTGGTAGCTGGCCGCAACATCTTCAAGATCTATGCACTGGAGGAGGAGCAATTTGTGGAGAAGCTGAATCTGCGCGTTGGTCGCAAACCGTCTCTTAACTTCAGCTGTGCGGATGTCATGTGGCACCAGATGGAGGAGAACCTACTGGCCACAGCCGCCACCAACGGGGCAGTGGTCACCTGGAACCTGGGAAAACCCTCTCGTAACAAGCAGGACCAGCTGTTTACTGAACATAAGCGCACTGTCAATAAGGTGTGCTTCCACCCTACAGAGGTGTACATGCTGCTAAGTGGGTCCCAGGATGGCTTCATGAAGTGCTTTGATCTGCGCAAGAAGGAGTCTGTCAGCACTTTCTCAGGTGGAATATTCTGTGATAAGCAACAGATTTTTATTATTAAGTGAAATACAACTGCTGAGTGTTTTGAATGGCATAAGCTTCATCTTAATAAGTCATTGTGTTACTGACACTGTGACAGTGTGGTTACAAAAACACCTGGGAATTATTTTGAGCAATGTTGTGTCACTCTTTTCTGGGATTTTGTACAAAACACTTTGAGTCAGAAATATGTGTTTGAGCAGAAGTCATGTTTGTAGTGATAGAATTAAGGAAGCAGACTATTTTTGTGGTTCATAACATTTAATTTCTTGCTTGCTTTTCCCCGCTCCCTTTCTTCCAGGTCAGTCAGAGAGTGTAAGGGATGTCCAGTTCAGCATGAAGGACTACTTCACGTTTGCTGCATCCTTTGAGAATGGCAACGTCCAGCTGTGGGACATCAGGCGGCCGGACCGCTACGAGCGGATGTTCACCGCCCACACCGGCCCGGTGTTCTGCTGCGATTGGCATCCTGATGACAGGTAAAAGAGAGTGTCTTTTTGGACAAACCAACCGAGAAATTGGAGGTTGTTCTAAAGGTGTCTTGGGTCATACTGTATGCCAGATACAAACAGTAGTGCTTGCTTTGGTGTTTTTATTGTTGTTCAATAATTGTATTCCGTTTGTTTCCATTATATGCACTATCCCTTTGCACAGAGAACTTTGCATTGCCTTTTTCCACATAGGAAAAAAACACTCTTTATATATATTTTTCAATATTTAATTGTATTATTACATATTGTAAGTATTTATTCTATTATTGCTTATTCTATTTCCGCCAATAGGGGATAAATAATAAATAAAAACTATTCTATTTTAGGGGATGGCTGGCCACAGGGGGCAGGGACAAGATGGTGAAAGTGTGGGACATGACTACCACCCGTGCCAAGGAGATCTACTGTGTCCAGACGATCGCCTCAGTGGCTCGGGTCAAGTGGCGGCCTGAGAGGAAGTTTCATTTAGCTACCTGCTCCATGATGGTGGATCACAACATCTATGTGTGGGATGTCCGCAGACCTTTCATTCCCTTCGCCACTTTCGAGGAACACAAGGATGTGACCACCGGCATTGTGTGGCGCCACCAGCACGACCCTCACTTTCTGCTCTCCGGCTCGAAGGACAGCACACTCTACCAGCACATGTTCAAGGACGCCACTCGTCCCGTGGACAAGGCCAACCCCGAGGGTCTGTGTTTTGGACTGTTCGGTGACTTGGCCTTTGCAGCCAAGGAGAGTCTGATCAGCAGTGACGCCAACAGGAAGCCTTACCCCGGAGGCGACCGACGCTACCCCATCTTTTTCTTCAAGAAGCCCGACCCGACAGAGCAGTTTGCCCATGTGTCCAGCGCCCTTAGCGTCTTTGAGACAGACTTGGACAGTAACCGTATGGACTGGTTTGTCAAGACAGCACAACTCTACCTCCTCTGTGGGAAGCCGTTTGCTGAGCTGTGTGATCACAATGCCAAGGTGGCCCGGGAGCTCAAAAGACCTCAGGTCAGATCAATACAGGAAAAAAATCTGTACTTAGTGCTGTTTTTTTTTTTATTTTTTTTTCCTCAAATAACCCAGTTAGCTGTTAACAATGTCAATTTATTGGAATCTTAACCCATATAATTTTCTAATAATTGGTATACTGTACGTATTATTATTATTATTTCATACTACATACTACTACTTTCATACCACTAAACATTATGAATTACACTTAATATACTTAAGATTAAAAGTAAAAGCTGTCACAGCTTCTGAGAACCTGTGATCATGTCTTACATTGTTTGGTGTCAAAAGTTCAAAACCTAAAAACATAAAGTAATATCATAGATGACAATCTGAATCATAGATAATCTGAAAATATTTAAATTTGAGAAGCTATAAGCAGTGAGTTTCTGCCATAAATAATCAGTAAATGAAACCATTTATTTTAAGATTTCACAGTAATGACAGAGTTGGCAGTATTTGAGTCCCACTTTTTCCCCTCATTTCTCCCAACAGTGTTAGTCATTATGAATAACCAGACTTTCTTTCTTTGATACAAAGGTTTCCACAACATGGACCATGTTGAGAATTATGTTCTCCGACCCAGCAAACCTCACAACACCTGGTCCAAACCACAACCTCATTAAACTAGGCACTTTACCTTTAATGAACAGGTAAATCACAGCTGTATAGAGTTAGCTTAAAAAAAATGACAATCATTTACAGACAAATGTCTTACGATGATGTACATTATGCTTTCAGTTTCAACATGAAGGAAATGAATTCAGGGATGGGCACAGAGAGTAGACTGGAGCGCAGTAAAGGTGAGAGCAGACAGGACAACATCCACCTGGAGCCTGGGAACATCAGTAATAATAACGAAGGTGAGAGCGGCCATTAAAACTCCTCGAGGCTCATCTGTTTGTTCTTTAACTAAATAAGCCATTCATTTAATCTCCCTTTAGAAAATGAGGAGACAGAGGGCAGCGAGGGCCAGGCTGAGTATATGTTTGGTGATGCTGAGTTAGATGACGATGACCTCTACTCTATGGAGCATGACAACCAAGCAGGTCAGTCACTGTCCCATGTCTGAAGAAACCAAAGAGTTGCTTACGTAGGTGATTGCTATTTATAACCTGCCTCTGTGCTCAGCGCTCTATTGTCTGATATTATCACTGCTCCTTTTGTCACCACAGAAGAGCAGGAGTACAAGCTGCCCCAGGAGGCGTTCCAGCTGCGCCACGAGATCACGGATAACCTCTCCGCTCCAGAGCACCTTCAGCAGGACAAGGCCGACTCCCCTCATGTCAGCGGCAACGAAGCAGAAGTCACTTGTCTGACACCCATCGAGTCCTTCTCACTCATCTCCATTTCCCAGCCGCTGTTCAGCCCGCATTTACCTGCCAGCTTCTTCTGTCCGATTGTGCGGGAGATGCTGAGCTACTACGCCGAGCAGGGCGACGTGCAGATGGCCGTGTCCGTGCTCATCGTCCTGGGGGACCGGATCCGTAAAGAGATCGATGACCTGACCCAGGTCAGTAAAAACAATATGAAAAGAATTGTTATTTTAGTTAAAATGTTAAGTTTCTTTGGGTAAAAAAGTTAATCGAGCTCAAAAGAATGACTCATTGACTTTAAGCTTGTCTTAAATATCTGATGGATGAGTCAGGATATGTCCCCGAACAAACATGGTTTTGCCCCAGAGAAAATGAACTGGAAACATTTATCAGACTTTGATTTAAAAAGTTGATGCATTCTTGAAGCCTTACCTACGACAGTAAGTTGCAAATAGCTTGCATGTTCAAGGAAAATTCTAGATAGTCTATAGATGAAATTCTTACATTTCAGAAATTCTCACTGAGTTGTGTTTCTATTTCAGGAGCACTGGTACATGTCCTACATAGACCTGCTGCAGAGATTCGAGTTGTGGAACGTGTCCAATGAGGTCATCAAGCTGAGTACGTGCAGTGCCATCACCTGTCTGAACCAGACATCCACAACACTTCACATCAACTGCAGCAACTGCAAGCGGCCAATGAGCAACAAGGGCTGGATTTGTGACAGGTATGGACACGGTTTCATCATTTTATTTGAGAGAGCTGTGTTTATGTATTAAACGTGTGTATCATTTATGGGATATTATATTTATGAATGTTGTCTTTAGTGTATAATCACCTGGAAATACACATTTCTTGTGTTTTTACTACCTTAGAATGAACCGTTTATATACTGTATAGATATATATAAATTTGGAGCAGGTCCTCATGGAGCGCCATGTTTCTACCAGAAGTGTCTCAAGATTCAGCCATTTGTATTTTTGCACTTTCATGTTTTCATGTCAAACATCAAAGTTCTCCACACACTCAGTGCACCTTTAACGCCTGTGAAACTAATAATATAGTGTGATAATTATGAGCTGGTTTATCTCTTGTAGGTAAAACTTTCTACAGATCTTTTGCTTCAATAAAGATTCCTCAAATCTATAACATTTTGTTACCATCTAATAATGATTAGAAGGTTGATACCACAACTGTCTGAAGTGTGAAGCTACAAGCCTGGCTCTGTCCAAAAGTAACAAAATCCATCTCCCAGTAATTTTAAAGCTCACTAATTGACATATGGGAGCTTGCTTGTTTAATCTCTACAAAAGCCTAAGTAAGAAAATGTCCAGCTGTATTATGAACGTATTCCCGGTGTTTACTGCTTCTTCTGCTGTCTTAAAAACAACATCTGTACAGTACACTGATAATATATTTAATTCTCTCCTCCAGGTGCCACCAGTGTGCCAGTGTGTGTGCGGTGTGCCACCATGTGGTGAAGGGACTGTTTGTGTGGTGTCAGGGCTGCAGCCACGGCGGACATCTGGAGCACATAATGAACTGGCTCAAGAGCAGCGCCCACTGCCCCGCTGGCTGTGGCCACCTGTGTGAGTACACCTGAGCCCATCACGTCTACTGTTCACACAGCTGGTGCACTGTGGGAGTGGGAGCCAGCCCTCACACTGGCCTGGATCTCTCTCTCACACACACACAAACAACATTCCTCCACATCTTTTGACGCTGTTGAAGGTCTCGGTATTTGTGTGTGTGTGTTTGAAGTGAGATTAGTCAGATCTGATGTACTGTGTCTGAAGGGAGGAGGTTTTTATGTGCTCTCCTGAACAACCAGAGCAAACATTAATATTTAAATTGGTGGATTTGAGCCACTGGTGAATTTGTATATAAGCAGATATTATGATTGAAAAGAATATTTTTTTGTTGACTCTCACTCGCTGTATTTTACATGTTTTTAAACCCCTTGGTAAAATCCAGAAGGCTGTACAGGAAGAATTTTCCGTTCATTTCAAACAGATTGTTAATGTGTGTACATAATGCTATATCTTATTTTGAAAGTCTGTTGATAATGCTGAATTAATTTATATGAGAAATAGCTCTATATTCAAACAGTACATTAAAGCAATACACGTGAAGTTGTATCTGGACCAGTAATGTCTGTTTTCTCAAGTGCAGTGAACAGAACAGAGTCCCCTCAGTGTTTACATACATAGATGATGAATCACAGTGGATGAAAACTGAGTTCAGGTCTGTTGAAGTGGCACCGCTTCATTTATTTATTCAGAATGTTCATACCTGACAGCTGCCCAGTTACATCTTCTTCCACTTTTGTCTGCTGAGCATTTCCAGTGGAGCAAAATCTTGCTTGAGGGTACCTTCGTGAGAGGAAACAACTACTTATTAATTTTCCCCAATCACACTTTCCTCTTTTGGGCCTAGGAATCCCAAATGGCAACCTGCCAATGTCTCTAGCCTCAGGTCCATGCCATGTGCTGCTCAGTGTGTAGCTTGTCATACTTTGTATAGCTCAGTTCTGGTGAGACACACAAGCAATATGTGTGGAAGCCAATAGAGATAACTCCTGTCCAGACAAACCTCACCAGAGCAGCTTTGTCTTGGGTGACATTTGCTGTCAGAATCCCTGTTTACATCCCAGCTCTGTGTAGCCTGATGGCAGCTGGTTGGAGGATTTTACCATCTAGCAGTCAGTTTTACTGGCAGACCCTCGTGACATGAGTCAGTGATCACTGAGAGATGGAGAATATTTTATCAGTCAGTCTCAACTCTTTAACACTGACTGTGTGTTTGGGTTTACATTCTGTTAACGGTGCTCAGCATCAAGCGTTTGTCATTTTCCAACCCTGTCTGTAAGCTTAACACACTGGCGCAGCGCTCATCATCTCTGGTAGTTAAACCATCTTTCCTATTAACAAATCTACTCATGTCCTGTCAGTGATGAGGGATGTGTCTGTGCTCATTTAAAAGCATGCAGGTTGGAAGCTGGTATAGCAGGATCAGCTGCTAAAACTAAAATCAGCCAATATCCATATTGTGCCAAGGTTGTTAACTGAGCAGCAACTGTCACCACATTGATTTACCGCCAAGGCCCCAGGCACATTTTCATTTTCAGATGTACTCCATATGAGGACATCCCAACAATCAGGAAGGGAATCCCTGACCCACTTGGCTCCGTCTGCACAGCACCAAACTGTAGTTTTAGCTAATGAAATAGTGAATACTACAGCATTAGAGTCAGACTGTTCTGAACCACTGGATTAGACATAGAGGCATCTGGACATTAAGTCCAAGAGTGAAGACAACATGAGGTGGCTCTATAATAATTTACCAAATACACCATACACTCTGCACATCTGCTGAAGTCTAATGCAGAACTAAATGAGCTTCATAAATCCCATTTAAAGGTTTTATAGGAAGTACAATGTTCAACATAACTGAGGTGTAAAGCATTAATAATGCACAAACTGTACACATTGTGAATTCTTCTCTGCACAAATTGGCACAATGTCATGAATAATTTTGCAGCTGCTTCTCAAAAAGTAGTAAAACTTACGGAAATCTTTCATACAACTGATGGTGGAGTCTCTCCTGAAAAAAGACTGTGCTGCTGGTGAGTATTTCTGTTTTCCGTACTTTCCATCTGTCCCATGAACGTCAACACAGCGTCTCTTCCAGGCATTCAGAGTTGAGGTTAAACTGATTTTGTAGTCAAAGGTCATTGTGGTCTCACAAAAACAAGTTTTGGGCCATAACTTACAAAAAAAAATCATTAAAAATTGATAAGTTTGACAATTTAATACAAATATCCAATAGGATAAAATGATGAAGTGATAACCTGACTATGACTCAGTTGTATTCCAATAAATTTTCAATGTTCCCTTCAAGCTGTTGTGAAATTATTTATTTTGTAATTTTTTTGTAGGTTTTTTTTTTTTTTTGCATTAAAAAAGGATTTCAATAAGAACTGTTTCCTTTCTTGCAAGGATGTGCTGCTCCATCTGACAGCACGCTGAAAATTGAAAAAAGATCATCAATGTCGTCTATATATGTGAATGAAGAAAAATAGAAAGATATAATTGAAATGTCCACTCTCAACTTTCAGGAAACAAGGTTTTAATTCAGCTCTAAATGCGACCAAGACTATTTGGGAGAATTTCATTTCAGAATTTTAGATCACATTTAGGAAGCTACACAGTGACTCTGAATGTTAGAATATCCACTTCATTGTACCACTGAAAAATCTGGTGTGACATAAAGTTTTGCTTTAAATGACTGACAGGTTTCACACATTTCTCTTAAAGCATTCAGCAGGACTATTTTCACACAGCATAGAAATCAAGTGTAACTCTGCAGAACATCTTAACTTTTGCTACTTTAAAGAAATGTACATCTTTGGCTTCAAACCACATTTCATATGAGAAGACAGTACAGATGTTTTGAGACATTTCACAGTATCACAGCCTCTGATCTGGGATCAGTTCCTTCTCTTCTATGTGCTTATTCACAACCCAACTACTGGAGCCCTGGATACAGCACAAGCATGTGAGGGTCGGGCACCCATCCTGCCTGTTTGTCATTTCCCCGCAGTAGCTGCCGTCACCCTCAGCCTTGTCCACATCTGATGAGCTCTGGTCCATCAGTCAATCCCAGAGGAGCGGTCGGTCAGCTCACTCATCCTGTGTGGCGCTGTGCTCCGGCAGGGCAGGCCTTGCCTTTGGCCTTTTCTCATTTCAGCGAGAAGTTCAGGGTGGCTAGATCACCCTCCGTCAAATATCAGCAACAAGCCTCTTTAAAAGTCGAGAATGAAAAGTTAATGTCTCCTCTTGTTTTGTCTTGTCTTCATCCACTGACTGTTTGCTGTAAGTACTCACCTGTAAGGGTTAAGGCCGCTCCCAGCTGTCTGACACTTTTTCGGGAGCACTCAGTCGCCTCAGATTCTGGAGCACAGTCTGCAAGGTCCCTGCTGTCATGATGAAACAAGCAGACAACAGCATTAGCATGTGACGCCACAAACCATCACGAATCACTGAATGTTGCACGATCTTACCCAGTTGCTCTTCATAGGAATCCAGCTTCTTCAGTAGCTCTGCAACACTGGAGCGTGTCAGGCCCTCCCCAGCTGAAACAACAAGCAAAATCATTTATTTTTTAATCAACAAATTATAAGAAGGTTAGGACACCTCAACTTACTTTTTGTTTCCCCGGCAGTATGAGAGCTGCTATTGCCATCAGTTGTGAAACAGGACAGCAGTTCAGCGCTGCAGGTTCTGGACTTGGCCAGCATGGCGTTCATGTCCTGAAGCAGCCGGTGGTTCTCCACCAGCTCGGCGTGGACCCTCCTCCATGCCATCTTGTCCTCCATCAGACATCCCTCCATCACGGTACGCAGCTCTTTCTCCTGAGACACCTGGCTCTGCAGGCTCTCTGCCTCCTCACAGTGCTGCATAGGGAGAAATTTAGTGGGTGAAAAGTCAAGAAAAGACAAAAATGTGGCAGTTAGAGTGTTTGCTTTATGGTTACTTTGTGGAGCTGAATGGCCATCTCCTGCATCTCAGCTTCAAGCTGGTCAGCATAAGCCTGCTCTAGAGCATCGCTGGGTGGACGAGCGCTACTGTGCCACCTTGCAATAGCCGAGGTCATCTTGCGCTTAGGTCCAAACAATCTGTCGGGAATGTATTCTTACATTTAAAGAGAAAACAGACACTGTGAGTGATGGCGGACGTGTAAAAGAGTCTCTTACGTGATTCCTATTTCCTTGAGGTCATTTTCAGTCAGGGTGAGAAATATCCGCAGGTCAATGTCTTGCTCCTCAAGTAAAGAAAGATACTTGGAGAAGCCAATTTGTTCCAAGAACTCTGCCAGATCCTGCAGGAATAGAGGATTTTAGATTCAAGACAAATCAGAATGAACTGGTGAACTGCAGTTGCACCATTAGGGATCAGACATGCCTTTGGACCAGTGTAGGAGGGAGGAAGACCAGCATGTGAGAGCATCCCACAGTTCCCTGTACCGCTGGAGTGAGCTGCATCATTGTTCCCATGGCGACTCTTTCCTTTTGAGTGATGGCTCTTATTTACCCTGCGAGAGCTGCTCTTTTTGCACTGGTCAGAGTCCTGGTGGAGAAAGGGACACCGGGTCACAGAGATATCAAAATAAAGTCTGACTCCAGATCAGAGGGGTTGCTGTGCTCTGGTGTTCACCTCGTTACTCTCCACTGAGCCTTCCCAATTGAGGCCGGTCATATGAGGCAGGCCTTCGCTGCTGCTGCTGCTCCTCATGGTGGGCATGTCATTGTCAAAGAATGGGCTATCATCTGTGGCGGTAAGGTAAAATATTGAATTGCTTATGGTGGAGAGCCAGTGCAGCTGAAGACGTTACACTGCTGTATTTCTTGTGGTGCATTCATTCAGATGTCACAAAACGCTTGTAATCGTGCGACTCTCACCTCTGCTGCTGTTGCTCTGGCCATCCAGCTCGTTAATGGGTGAGGTCACGTCACGGTAGCAGATACCCTCACTCTGTTCACCAATGTCACGAAACGTCATGTAGCCTGGCGGAGCTGCAGGAGGCTCTGCAAAGAGAAAAGCTCTATTAAAATTTGATTGATTTTTATTTTTTGCAGAAAGCTGACTGCTTAAATGCAAATGCTGTCTCTATTTTTATCTATTTTGTCATTAATTCCTATGATGAAATCTCAATATGGATAGATTTTTAGTCCATTATTATTTGTGTGGTGTAATCTGAGAAGAGCAGGCGATACTCTTAACGTGATCAGTACTCTACCACTCAGTTTGCTGGTGCCTCCTACTCGGAACTTGGCAATGGCCTGGGGCCCATCATGGATGCTAACACCTTTAGCTCGATTCCGACTTGGCCTTATCCGTGGGGGTGCGCTGTCTGAATCCTCAGAGGAGCTCAGGTCTTCAAAATGTCCTGATGAATTGGAGCATACACAGAAAAGCAGAAAATAGAAACAATAATGATGCATTTTGTAAAAATAAGCAGAAAGAAGCTAAGACGCCTCAACAAATACCTGGTTTGATCCTTGGAGAGCGTGAGTCAATGAGGCTGACAATCTTGGTGTAGCCATACAGCATGGCGAGGGTGCGGGCAGTCTCTCCTTTAGTGTTGCGGTCATCTACTTTAACTTTCTGTGAATCACAGTGTTGACACAAAGCTGATGTCAGCATCATTATCTCCTTTATGCAACATCATAACCCATCCTTAGTGGTTTGCAAATGTAACCTACAGTACTCACGTGATCGAGCAGGTACTGAACAATGATTTCATGTCCAGAAGCAGCAGCCTCCATCAGGGTAGTGAAACCAGACCCTGGCTCCCTGTGGGTGAAAGATAAAATCATGAAAAGCTCTGTCTGGATGGTGTGCTCATTTTGGGATGAATGAACAAACTCACTTGACATTGGCATTAGCATTGTTATCCAGCAGGAACTTGACCATCTGCTGGTGGCCTGTGCTGGTGCAGTGGAACAGAGCGGTCCAGCCTCGAGAGTCCTTCAACTCCAGCTCAGCACCTTGCTTTGGGGGTAAGAAAAAGAAAACACTGGACATTCATCTAACCTTATGTTAATTAACTGAACATTATGTTCAAGGAAAAATACTGGTGGCTTTACAAGTTATAGCCCATTTAGTTCAAATATAAATCATATTAGCTTTACATTACTATTTACAAGGACACCGCTATTTATAAAATTACTCAAACTGTCCTTGTTGGTACAAAGAATAGAATAGAGAATAACATGCCAAACATTTGATTTGAAAATACATTTTTGACACTGGTGCTTGACTTTGCGATGACACTTTTAAGAATACAATGCTCTGTGTGGTTCATTTTGTCACTGTGAAGTGTGACCATGTTGCATAGTGATTTAGCATTCAGAGATAAAAATCTTAGACCTCTGAACTGTTACTGTCAATGACAGACATTTCGTACCTGAAGCAGAAAGTATGCAATACTTTCATTGCCACAGCTTGCCGCCAGCATCAAGGGGGTTAATCCTTTGGCAGTGGTAGCATTTACATTCACACCTGCCTCCAGCAGCAGGTTCGCAATGTTGTCATGGCCGATGTAAGACGCATACATCAGTGGGGTCCATCCTCCAATGTTCTTGCCATTCAGATCCACCTCCCGTCTACAAATCAATAATCATAATTATCAGTCCACACAGTGGAATGTGACACAGAGGCTGTGGATGAAACAATCACATGTGGTGATACTAATACTATACTATTTAGACACCCACTTTTTGATGCACTCTGCCACCACGTCGTACTGGCCGATTGAGCAGGCGGTGTGGAGGTCCAGAGGGACGTCCAGCTCCTCAGGACGCACCAGGGAGTCTCCCAGCCAAAGAGAGAGACTGGCACCCAGTTGCTCGGATTCGCTGGCTTCATCACTGAGCTCAGACATTTTCTACTGCTTCTCTTGTCCCTCCACACAACCTCTGAGATGGACGCCGAAGTCAACAATAACATCATCAACACATAAACCCTATCAATTAAGATTTGTTTCTCACTTATGAAAGACATGCCTATTTTTTCCATTGAAAAACTGTATCCCCATTTCCTACCCCCATTCTGTATTTACTTCATTATTTTTATTCATTCCTCCCAATCTCCATCAAAGCCCTGCCATTTGTGAGCATTTCTTTGTCTAAATCAGTCATAAATCACTACAGGAAATAAAGCAAGAATCCCTGGATGTGTTAAATTTTCTACACGTTTCTTTTATAATTCTGACACCATTTTAACCTGAGTAGACTTGATACTGTCCCCTCTGTCAATGTCATGTTATATACTTTTCAACATAAAACTCTATCTTTATTAATTTTAGCAAAAACAACCATGGCTCCACAGGGCCTCCCTCTTCTCCTACATCAACTTTGTACGTAGCCACCAACTCAATTTCTCCAAGAAGCCTCTCATTCATAGTTTCACCACGTTTGGTGTCAAGGCAACGGGCATAAAGTCTTTCCAAAGCTTCCTTATCAGAATAAAGACCGTTTGCTTCCACTGGGATCTTCTTATAAATATACTTCGTTAAACAAGAGCAATGACTTGTTTGATCCCCCCAAACCTCGATGTTTCAACATCATAGATCGCTTGCCAACATTTTAAACAGTGTACTTTTTAACTATTCCATGGTAAATAAGACATTTTGTTCATCCTCAGTACTATTATTCCCCCTCAGTGCTCTTCCTTTTCTACAGCCTTTTCACTCCCTTGCTAGCTCAATGTTAGCTTTATTAGCTAGCACTGAGCTAGTCCGTTATTAACTTCTCCCCGCCTAATAAACTAATAGTTTATACTTCGATAAAAATGAGCTCACCAATCGATAAACTAAACAAAACAATATTTTACAACCCAGTCGGGTGTCAAGAGTTAAAAACTTACAGTCAGGAAGCTAAAGTTTGTTTTCTCTGCTGCTCAAACTTTTTGTTTTGTGTGTCACACTCAATTGTGCTCGTGTTGAACCACCCCGTCGTTTCCTCTTTCAACGGCAACTCATTGCATTGACCTGTAGGAACATTTTGGAGTTCTCAGATTATTTTTGTTTTAGGAAGTTAGAGGATGCCTCAAAATCAGAGGTGAGCAGGGGAGGAATAAATTTCTGTCTGTTTATGTTATCGATTTCATGAAAAAAAATATTGATAGTTAAATTAAGACACTTTCACTTCATTGTGTGCTCACAGCAGAGAAGAAGGGCCATAAGTAGATATAGCTTCATGTTAATGAGTCACAAGCCAAAAAGACTGAGAACCACCAATGTGTGCACTGTAATGATGAGGTGACAATGTTTACAATGTAGAAGCTGCTGATGGGGAAAATGTTATCACACACGTAAAGGATATGAAATATTTTTTTTATTATGTGGTACAAACAGTCTGCAAATAAATGTGTGACTTGAATATGGGAATGTTTTTCTCCCGTTATCTTCACTGCAGCCCACAGTAACAGGCTCAGTCCAACATAACATATGATGAAATTGTCCTCAGGGTACAAATCAGAGAAAATTGAAGTGAAATGCCTCCTTTGATGGAGTAAAGACAAAAGCTCTCGTTTCCTCCTGCGTCTGTGCTTTCAGGTCTGTGTCCTGTTGCAGGTTCTCCTCTGTGGCTGGTGTTTGGGTTTTGACATCAGCTTTGCGATGGAAAACAGACTTCTTTGGAGCATTTGACACAACTTTGACCTGAGCTGATGCCACTTCTGTTGGGATTGGAGATCTTTCAATTAACAGCACTTAGACCAAACTTAATGCTTCCTTTCACGGTGCATGATTATTTTTTTGTGTTTACTGCTACAATCCACTCACCGCTCTGAATAAGTCTGTGCTGCTTGCTCTTCTCCTCGTCCATTTTTTTCCTGTAATCTCCAGTCATAGCTCTCATCACCTGCCTCTTCTTGGCCAGAGGAGCTTTGGAGCTTCGCAGAGTCTTAATGGCACGAGAGGCTTCCTCCTCTGGGGGGGGGGAATATGGAATTAACATGAGTGTTTTGTCTTGATATACTACATATTCTCAGTTACTTCCATTCATTATTCTTTCTTTCTTGCTTTCTAATTCTTTTTTTATCATAAATTTCTGCCACAATGTTGCAAATTTACCCATTTCTGGAACAAAGAGAGGATTATGTGTACCGCAGCACACTGAGTCTGAGTAATCATGTCCCAAATATATTCTGTGTGAGCAGGTCAAATGTTGTGGAGAAAATAAATGTCATACTTTGTTTTGGTGTGCCTTTCTGGGACCTCATTCCCAATTCCAGCTGCTCAATGCACCAGTCCAGTTGTCTGTTCAGCTGCTCCTCTGCACTCTGAAACACCGTCACATTCAGACATCAAGTCAGCTGGAACCCACCAATAATACTTTCAAGGTAATCATTTCAAACTAACCAACTCTGTGTCCTTGTCTCTTTCACTCCCCTCTGCTGAACTTGTCGTCTGCTGTGCTTCTGTGCTATCTGATGGGTTTTTCTTTCCAGATTTCTTTTTCTTCTTTTTTGATTTTGATTGCACGGATGGTTCAGGTGGAGAGTTCGCCTCCTTCAGTGGAGAAGGCTTTTCCTCTTGGACACATAGCTGGCTGCATGGTGAGGAAGTGTCTGGGTTATCTATCGCCTCCATGTTTTCCACAGGCGCAACAGGAGGTATTTGAAAGTTGAAGGCAAAAGCGGAGTCCTGCCCTGCAAAAAATAAACGGCTCGCTGCCGGTTCGGCCCTGTCGTCTGATGGAGATGTGTTCTCCTGAAGCGCTGGAGAGTCGTCAGGGAGGAAGTTAAATCTAAAGGTGTTGTCACTGCGAGTCCAGAGGGGCTTCTCAGCTCTGTCACTGTTTGGCTTTGGTTCAATATCTGGGGGGTGTTCCAGAAAACAGGTTCAGTGAAAACAATGAGTATGTTAACCCTGAAATGAGGGAATCTCTGGCTTTCCAGTTCCAGAAAGAGAGGTCAGTAAAACTCTGAGTCAATCACCTTGACAACCGACTCTGTGAACCTAACCTGAAGTTAGGGATATTGCACTTTTGGATGAAATTTCAGAGTGAACCTAAAGTGCACTAAAACCTTTACAGGTGAACTTAATTTGACCTTTTCTAACCTTTTGAATGCACATGTGCAGCTGTTCAATGTTTCAGTATTTATTGCACAACATGCTGTTCTCTAACAAGGTGATTAACTGCAAAAATCACACTAAGTGTCTGATCCATGAATCAACCACTAAACATTCTGGTTCTATGACAATTTGTATTTAAACAGTCCTCGTCATCATTTCGTTCACATTTTGACATCATTGAAACTAAGACGATGCCTAACAATATAGTTATATATTAGTCAAGAGGACATAAAAGTATATTTACAGTATTTTTGGGGAGTTAAATTACTAGTCTTTGCTGTCCTACAGTACATAAAGAAATAGCTGCTGAATGACAGGTTATTTAAGCTACTTTGGTTCATAAATAAAATATGAATAAAACTAAAGAAAGGCACAATCACGACCAAATAAAATATATCTTACCTGATTGAATGACACTCCTATATTTCATGTTAAACTGCTTCTAGGTCAGTTTCTCCCCTGTGGGATTGCACCCACATGATAATCAGATTTTATTCTAAACCAACACTTTTCACTTGTACGCTATGATTTCAATTAATTGTCTCTCCAGTTCTGCAGGTGTTAATATGTTGGTCATGCCTTTTTCTCGCTGGTTGCCATGGTGAATTGAGGTATCAAAGCTCCATTGATGGCTGTTTATTGTGGTTGTGTACGCGCTTAACTCAAGGTGAACCTACTCAGAGTTGACTGAACTAATTCATATCAACTGTTCTGGAACCAGATACTCAGAGTTTCCCATCTCAGGATAAGTCAACTCAGAGTTCAGGATTAGACTCAGAGTTTGTTGAACCTCCTACTTAGAATACCTTTCTGTTGGTTGAGCAGACTTAATATATATTCAACTCATAGATACACACACTTGAAAAAAAAACATAATCCAACATCAATGAAAACATTTTACGTTCCCAACTGAATCAAGTTAATTTGATTTAAATCAGTGACACATTTTCAAACAAATAAACTCAAATGACTTAAATCCACATTTTTGTTCCTCAGTGCAACCCATAATGGAGCAAAGCTCAGAAAAGGCATTTAGCTGAAGCTGTGTAACATTATAATGTACCTATAAACAGCAGCTTTTGCTCGGCCATGCTGAGTCCTCCAGTGTTGAAAGGCGTCAGAGTACTTAAATGTTTAGCTCGAGCGGGCTCTTGTTTTATCAAACATTTGTATAACACTTCTGTTCTCTTTTCGCTGAAATCATGTTATGATCAGGGACTTACCGCCGGTGTCACCTGAGAACAGGTCCGACTGCTAATATTTCCCCAACGCTGTTCGTTCCGCTTGGTGGTGCTCTCATGCCCCAGATCGTGAGTGGATTAAAATGAAAAGAAAAATGTGAATATGCAGAACTTACAGACTGATTTGATGTTTGTCGTAAATGAATAATAAATACATTGGTAGACACTGATAAATAATGGAATAATTAATGTCCTGAAAATAAGGTGCAATTTCTAGCTTTCTAATTTTCACAGCCTGAAAATTAAAAAAGTAGATAATAACTGAGCAATATAAAGATGACACAGTGAATCAGAGAAATACATTTACAATCATAAAAGGATGATAATATATGCTAATAAAGATGTAAGAGAGTATAAAAGGAAAGAGTAATTTTATGAATGACTTTTAGCTTCATGGGTGCTCTCAGCTTCCAGCTCTTTGAACACAAGCACAGAGGAGAGAGGTTGTCCTGAAGCCTGATGCTTGACTACGGTGTTGGGAGACTTGCAATGATCCATCCAGATTCTGTCAGCAGAAATATGAAGTCCACTTTATTAACTCAAGCTTTCACATTATACTGTGTGTTTTTTCCTCAACATTTTGTGGAAATACAGAGATTTCTTGCAGCCCAGGCTGTATCAATTGTACAATGCTTGGTTGGTTGCTGTCCAAACTAAAATGCACTTTATTTACTTTCTTTGTTTTCTTGACAGAATAAAACCAAGTTTCATGTACTCAAAAGCTGGTGTGTTTTAAAAACAGAAGATGCACAAGTGCAATATCCCATGTGTTAGCCTTTTTACGCGTCACTGAAGCTGAAATGACTCATTTACACAGATTGTATGCTTATGCGTTGTTTGATAGGACAACATTTATTCTTCTTAAGAAAGGGATTTGAGCTCGATGATTTCTCGATGAATCCTAAAAAAGTAGCCCCAAAAGTTAATTCTTAAACTATGCAGATTGCAGTCTAAGAAGAAGTAATTTCCGGATTATGAATGAATGTAAGACCGTCTAGATGCCTTCAAAGAAAACACTTCTGTTCCTCTGCTTCGTACGCGGAGACGGTGATCCTGCTTGTTTCCTCCACCAATCACATTCCGTCAGGAATTTCAGTTTTGACCAATCACGTTGGCTTAGAGGCGGGACTTCATGCACCGCTCCTCTCAGACTATAAATATTACCTCCCGTTCCCTCCCAGTCAATGTAGACGATTGACGTGTAAGGAGGACTTACTAACGTTCCGGAAAATAAACACAAACGGTAACGTGAGAACGTCGGATATTAGTAATATGGTTTTAAACATTTAATTGTGATTATATTTGACTTTGTGATGTACCTTATTTTCTAGGTGATTGGGACGCGTTAAAAATCAGTTGGACTAGCTTTAATCGTCAGTCCCTTGACAACAGAACGGCGCGCGCCATAGCCAGTTTGCTTACTGTTAGCTACATTTGAGCTATTCTGTACTAATTCAACCTATAAAGAACATTTATAATTACAACATACAAGTAATGTTTACTCCACGTGAGTAGTTTAATAGTCTGGTTTAGAGCGCTGTCGTGTTTCACTATTGTTGTACATCCTTAATGGTACCTAGCTGGCGCCATTTTGCAACGGTCGAGGCTAGCTTTAAATTTGCTCGCTAACGACAGCAAAGAAACGTGTGGATGTGTCGTAGCTTAATGGTGGCGAGGCTTTGGACGGGCTTGTTTTGAGTAATTAAAGCCGTCGTGTCGACACAGGTGATTGTCCCATCGGTACATCAGTATATGTGTCCTGGTAAATCGATTTACGCCAACAAAACGTTTACTTAGTTTCTTGTAGTGTTAATTCGTAAAATAAAACCAACAATATTTATTTTTAATGGGGATGTTTATAGGGGTGTTTATGTTGAAGCCACCGCAGTGTATATTTTACTAGTAAGTAAGCAGTAATTTGACCCCGTTAAGATTTCAGTAGATCGTTAAGTAATTTGATTCGATGTTTGTGTAATCTTTTGTCTGTTGTTCAGCCCCTTTAGGTGAAGTATGGCTCGTACCAAGCAGACCGCTCGTAAATCCACCGGAGGAAAGGCGCCTAGGAAGCAGCTGGCAACCAAAGCTGCGAGGAAAAGTGCGCCATCCACCGGCGGAGTGAAGAAGCCCCACAGATACAGGTACTGTGTATACATGTTCTCTGTTGATGGTGACTGAGGCAGCACATAACACAACTGCTCCAGTGCACATTTGTGAAGTTTGGGGTTTTAAAAGCAGCTTGTTGTTGTAGGCCTGGCACTGTTGCTCTGCGTGAAATCCGTCGTTATCAGAAGTCCACAGAGCTGCTCATCAGGAAGCTGCCTTTCCAGCGCCTTGTGAGGGAAATTGCTCAAGATTTCAAGACAGATCTGCGTTTCCAGAGTGCAGCTATTGGTGCTCTGCAGGTAAGACGGTAGTTCATGCCTTTACACTTTTTTCTTTAGGAATTGGTGTGTATGGATGTGTGTGTGTGTGTGTGTGTGTATATACACATATATATGTGTGTGTGTGTGTGTATATACACATATATGTGTGTGTGTGTGTGTGTGTGTGTGTATATACACACACACACATATATATATACGTGTATATGTGTGTGTGTGTGTATATATACACATATATATATATGTGTATATATGTGTGTGTATATACACACACACATATATATATACGTGTATATGTGTGTGTGTGTGTATATATACACATATATATGTGTATATATGTGTGTGTATATACACACACACACATATACACATATATATATGTGTGTGTGTATATACACACACACACACACATATGTGTATATGTGTATATATGTGTGTGTATATATACACACACATACATATATATATATATATATATGTGTGTGTGTGTATATATACACACATATATATATATATATATATATATATATATATATATATATATATATATATATATATATATGTGTGTATATGTGTGTGTATATATACACACATACATATATATATATGTATGTGTGTATATATACACACATATATATATATATATATATATATACATATATGTATATATACACACACACATATATATACATTTTTTATTTTCAATTTTCTTCTCTTTGTGTAGGAAGCCAGTGAAGCATACTTGGTTGGACTGTTTGAGGACACCAATCTGTGCGCTATTCACGCAAAGAGGGTTACCATCATGCCCAAGGACATTCAGCTGGCCAGGCGAATTCGAGGAGAGCGTGCTTAAATGATTCATTGAATTTTATCTTTTTAGTGGGGGGTGGGAGGGAGGGATGGATGGATGGGGATTTGTTTTGTAAATCTTGGAACTATTACCAGCATGTGTACCACCTAATTTGTCCTTTGTAGGCATGGTTTCATTTTGTACTTTCATTTTTTTTTCATTTCACTTTCTTCTTGACTGTCCTATTCACTGTAGAATAGTGCTCCATATAAAAATGCTGAGTAACTGAATATTCCACAGCCTTTCTCAGGTTTGCAAATCTATTTTAGAATCAGTATCTTTTAATCCTGTGTGTGCATGTCATAGGATTTCTTGTTGTGCTGTAAATAAAACTTTCTGCTACCTCAAGTTCTTGGCTTGACTATTTTTTTTATTTTTTAGGGAATCAAATTGAAATGTATATGCTTTTGGGTAGATAATGGCTTTGTGTTTCAAATTTTAGTATTTCACTTGCATAAATTAGGGAATTGAAGTGGCAGAGACTTGCAGTGCAATGCAGGACCTCATTTCAGTACTTATTTTATTGTGTTACTTCACCAATGAAGCCATTTAAGATTCCACATGCTGGAAAATGCCTACATCTACATTCCGAACAAGTGAAACGTGAACAAATTTAATGGTTTAACAAACGATAATTCATTTTTTTTTGCAGAGAAAAACATGTCTATTGCACTGGACAGCTTCACTGCCACACCCTTAGCAATGACTTGTGCTACAGCTGGAAACACAGACCAAATTCAGAAATAATAATAACCTGAACTATATACACATACACATCTTCAGTCTCACGTTAGTTAGCTTGATTTATTTTGCACATCTTCGTCGTCTTCATCTGGAAGCAAGCCTGGTAAATGCTCGTACAGCTGCTTCCCCAGCTGTGCATCAATGTCCGTCTGGCTTCTCAGTGCACACCACAGTAGGAAAATAGTGCAAACCAGACTGATGGGGAGTATTTTCCACCAGGGCCGCTCAAACTGGCTTCCCATGGAGCGGTCAACTTTCCAGGTTCGGTGACTGGCTTTACTGGTGGAGAACTTGATGGGCTCATCATTCACCTCTTTGTCACCATGTTTGGACCGAGCTGATGTCTGAGAGGTCAGAGCTAGAGGACGCACACTGCTCAGCCTGCTGACGAAGAAGAACAAAAATACAACAAGTTGGGCCTTGGACTTAATGGAAAGTAACTTCCTACATTTACTTAAGTATAATTATGACAGTATTGTGCTTGAGACTTGACTTACATAAATTTATGTTAGATAACTCAACAGTGCATTTAGCTCAAATGACCTAATACAACAGTAAAATGTAATTTAGGCAATCAAATAAGGCAACTAAACAATGTAATGTATAATAATGAAACATCAGGTGCTGTTTTTCCAGCACGCCCAGTGCTCAAAACATCTATTGATCACAATTGTTTATCAATGAATATAGTGTAGTGGCAGCTTATCAGAAACCAACTGTATTTTTTAGCTAGAGTGGCGGTTATCTTAGTCTATGGGGAGAGGGCACAGCAGGGTGACGGATTAATCAAATACGGATGCTACTGTGGAGGTCGTAAGTATATTTGTATTTCCGGGGGTAGAATTATTTGATTAATAGCTATCAAAACGTCAAACTGTGGTGCTCGTATTTTGAAGGAAGACCAGTTATAACCTTGTCATTAAACCAGGGCACTGTAACAGTACAACAGAGTCAGTAGCTTCTAGAAGACTGATTTTCTCACCCAACGGTCGGCGTAGCGCTGTGAACGAAGGTCCGTCGCCTGAAGGCAGCCCGGGCCACACCAAAGACTCGTCCCGCTATCGTAGACATGTTGGACAACTGGTCATTTTAAAACACACGACGCTGAGTCTAATAAACCAAAGGTTTATTTAACCAAATGCCCCTTGGTGAGGTCATATAACTACTCACATGTAACACGCTGTGCAACGGTGAATTCTTTCCGACGCCGCTGTTGTGCTGCTGCTTCTTGGTTCCGGCAGACTAGACACATCCGCTGTTGCGCTGGTTCGGACCGTTCCGCTTGAACCTAGCGGGATATCCGAAATGACCACACAAAATCTGCCTGTTCCATAAATTATTGTACTGTATTAATAATATATTATACGGTTATCCTGATATATTTACTGTTTCTCATCAATTAATGTGCAATTCCACTTCCTTCACTATACCATTCACTTTTACCATACCATACCATTTATCACGCTACTCCATCTGCTGTGATCAATCATTTTTGTCCCAATCATTTCAGTCACTTATGTTGTATATAGTACATGCATAATTATTCACTTATTGTATATATGATGCTATAGTTTTTCTCTACCTGGTCGTTTTCTACTGTTGTTATTATTCTTATTTTTTATATGCCCTCCTTGTAATGTTGCACCATCCACTTTGCTGCTGTAATGATGCAAATTTCCCCGTCTGTGGGACAAATAAAGGATTATCTTATCCTATTATTAACAAAAAGTGAAAACTTTATTGCCATAATTAGGCGTTGTTTTGCGAAAAAAATATATCATGTCATTTGGTGTACGCTTACCCCACGGTCTCAAACAAAAATGTTTTGGCCTGGGAAGAACATTAGACTTTATACTGTACAGTATGTGACAATAAAACCACCGCTGTTCTCACCGAGGGTCTTTGAAGCGGGCACAACCACCGACCAATCACAAAACAGAGAGTGATTTCCGTCCAATCAGGACTCACCCTGGCAACATAGCTTCCTGGTTGTGTTTCCCATGCTCGATCTGTGCTTTCCAGAGGCTTACACGTTTTTCGTAGTTCCAGTAAGTACGCCTGTAAATAAAAACAATGTGAAACAAGAAATGTTTGGTCTATGAAGTTTTAGCATTTATAGCATTGCATTTTCATTGGAAGCATAATTTGCTGGAGTTGTGTGTTTTGCTATGAGATATACATGTGTAGATTACACTCAGTCGCAGTTGAAGTCAAAATGTCAGTGCTAGTGTTGTGAAATGTTTATCACAACAAATAAACTATATAAAATCTTATAAACCTTAACCTCTCCAGTCTTCATGTCTTATTGTCAGTTCATTTAAACTAGATAACAGATTGTGTGTCTTGACATGCTAATTTTTTTGTTTGCAGGAGTAAATTATATCATGGCTAAAGACAAATCTTTGACAAATCCGGCTAAAAGGAAGAAGTTGAGCTCAAATGTAAGCGAGGTTCATGGTGAAGAAAGGATGGACACTAAAGTAAAGAAGAAAAGGAAGAAGATGGAAGCAGATGTGAGTATCACTGCCTCTTATACCTGTGATGAGATGACACAACCTGAAATTGCTTTAAAAATTATAACTGATTATGATACACAGTAATAATGATGCTGATTTATTCGTGACAGGAGGCTTCAACACAGATTGCTCATGTAACAGTCAAAGCCAACAACAAAAAAGAGAAGCAAAGACAGAAGACAAATCACACTGAGGTAAGAGTGGTAGCTGTTAGCTCCATTTATTTCCTGCTGATTTGCTTGTTTGTGTAGCTCTGTACAGAAAATTCTATACATGTGCTGGTAAAATAATAACAACAGTTAAAGCAGCTGAAAGTTATATCAGTGGAAAAGTAACATATTTTTTTCAGTTGACTTTTTATTACAAAATTAATGCATGTGGCAAAATGTTCTGATGTTACATCCCAGGTGGCATTTGATGGAAGGCAAATTCCCTGTCAAACAATCCCATGAATGTTATGTCCAAACCTTAAATAACTGATTTGACATAAGCGTTTCTACAACAGTTGGAGTCCTTGACTTGTCCATTAATGACATCTGATGGTACAGACGTGATGCTATCTGTTATCTCTGTCACCTCCCATATGCAGTTGATATTTATTTGCGGGAGAAGAACAGTTTGTTGAAGGATGTTAGAGCTTAAATGTGTGCTGGGTGTGTAGCATGTTCCATGGCCACATTTGCTTGCTGCTGGTACAGAGAGATATTTTCTTGAGGCTGACTTGTGCAGTTTGGCCCATCTGCTCTTCAGTTTATCCTGAAATGTCTCCCCAAGAAAGCTGTAGATGAGGGGGTTCAGGCAGCTGTTGGAAAAGGCTGCCAGCCTGACAGCGTGACCTGTCCGAGGGTAATCCTGCCACAGTGTGCCGCCGCCTGTGTCGCCTCTCAGAAGGTGTACACTCACAAACACGTTCTCTGGCAGCCAGCAGAGGAAGAAGACCAGCACGGCCGCTGAGATCATCCGCAGGGCTTTCTGCCTGCGAGGCCTCGGCTGTGGGACACCTTGCCCTCTCTGGCTCTGCTGCAGCACCTGTGCTATTCTCCAGTAGCACAGACCCAAAATGCCGAAAGGCAGCAAGAAACCTAGCATCACCTCCAGCCACTGAATCTGGGTCACGTTTGCGAAGCAGAAGTGGAGTTCCCCAGCGTGCTGCCCCTGAGCTATAGCAAAAGGAAGCACGGTGAGCAAAGACGAGGACACCCAGATGAGGCAGCAGCTGAGGCGTGCGCGTGGCATGCTGCGACCCATGAAGCCAGTCAGTGCGACAAACCGGTCAAAGCTCATCCAGGTTAAAAAGAAGACACTGCTGTACATGTTGGCTTGCTGGAAAAGGTTCATGAAGGTGCAGAGGCCAGGCTTGTCATAGTAACCCTGCTTCAGGTTGAACACTTCGATCATAGAGTCAGCCACAAGGGTGAGGTCGGCCACGGCCAAGTTCACAAAGTAAAGGTCCGGGGCTGTCAGGTGGCCCCTGTCGTACAGGTTGACAACTAAGATGAGGATGTTCCCGAAGAAGCCGACAGGGAACAGGACTATAATGTAGAGGCTGGAGAGGAAGAGGCTGATGATATAAAGCTGATGACTCTCTGAAGCTGCCTGCAGAAAGTCAGAGACGACTGCCTTTGTGTCATTTATCTGAACACTGAAGATTCTGTTGTCCACGTACATGTTTGTGTTCATATTGCACTTTCCTGTTCATCTGGTGTTATCAGTAGCTAACCATTAATTTGCCATAATAGTTAGTTTTCCAAGGGTTTAGCCCCAGACGACACAGTGATGTCATCAGTTTCCTCTTTCTGCTCCGTGGTCTTCTTGAATGTGTAGTGATGCCCACACCTTGATCTAGACAGAGAGAAGTCCAGTAAGTCAAGCTTGTTTTTAGTTTTCTAAGACTTAATGTGAATGAATAGATGTTCAACTTTCAGATCAGTTACAAAGCTCACACAGCTTGTTTATCGTTGTCGTTCAGTTTGGCTGTAGCTGTTTCATTTTAGATTTTCTGCAGTTCTAAAAATGTTTCAGAGTGAAAATGAACTCAGTGCTGTAAAGTGAAAATGTGTCCTTTTGATACAGTGTGTCAGTTTGAGGCTAGTAAAATAGCTAGAAATGCATTAAAAATCTTAATAGTCATCCTCATTTACTTTAGAGCCACTGTTGTTTAAATTAATGATACTGATATTTAACAGATTTAGTGACTGAATGAAACAATTATAGTCATTTAGCTTCAATATCAATGATTCATATAATAACCTACCTGAGTTTCCTTGCACTGCATTGCGGTCTTTCTCATCCTGGTCCTTGTGGTGGTGACTCTGAGAGCAGGTGTCACATTAAATACAGAGAAGTGTTGTGGTGCCACCCACCACTAACAGCAAGAAACACACAATGCAGCCGCACACACATACAAATCCATTTTTTTTTTCAGCCAAGCATGCAAACAATCATCATAGCTTCTCTTCAGTTTATTAGCTATAAAGTAAGTAGTCACAATGAATATCCACAGTGTATAATATCGTATATGGCCTTATTTATTACATGAATAATTATGTCAAGTTGAAACTCAGAGCTAACGTGCCAGCACTGCCACTGAAGTGTGAACATGTCTATGATTGTAGAAAGTTAAAATATATAAATATGGGAATCAGGTGACTTTTAGAAAAGGCACACTCTATGTTTACACACAAACAAGGACAGGCAGGGATAGTCTCACATTATTCTTTTCTTTTCTTTACACTTCTCTTTTTATTCTACTCTTCTTAAAATACTAAACATTGATTCAGCAGCACCTTTGCAGATGATTTGCCAAGTTAATGGTGTCTTGTATTTGCTAAATTTTGTGACTTTCCTATAAGTAGAAGCATATCTTAGATCTTTGACCTTTTAAGTGTTATACCTATGATTTCACAGTGTGAAGTCTGTAAGTCTCAAATCAAATGTGACGCCAACATCTTATGCATCCCAGCTCCTCTATTCATTTTCCTATGGTCCCTGGTTTTACGCCACTCTCTGTTGGCACTGATGCAGTATGTGATCCATGCAGGTCAGTTATTCTTAGAACTGGTTCAGAGTTCAGAGTAGCACTTGTCGGCCTTGTTTTTGGTTCTTTCAGAAGTATTAGAAATAATTCCATGGAGATTATCGACACCGTTGCTCCAAACTTGTCTGACTTGTTTTTTCCTTTAACAAATGTTTCCCTTGTGTCATTCTGGGAATGGCAGAGGTTTTTCCAGGCATTTTGTCTCAATGGGCTTTTGTGCAAATTGTGTTTTGCAAACGGACTCTGTTTTCTGAGAGAAGAGGTGTGTCTAAGAGCAGGTTCAGAAGATATAAAATTGCACTTACTACTGACATTAAGTTCTGTTTTTAACGGTCTTATTCATGGTTGATTTAAGTAACAATATATTGATTTTATTGTGACTATAAGGACTGCACTTCAAAAGGACGCTTTACAGCAAAATATTTATTATCTGTAAAATACAAATGTACAATAAAATTAAAACTTTCAGGCAATGGAGACACAATAAGAGACTACGTGCAATTGTCACGAAAGAGAAAAAGCAATTCTAAAAACACATTGAAAGTTAGATTAAGAGTATTTCCAGCACATCAGATGTCAAAAGTCTTTATTTTGATGCATCAGTTCTGTTCTCGTCTTTGTCCTCTATGACTCTATGTCCTGCAGGGTGTCTGTGATCTCGATGTGGGGAGCTATGATGTTTCTGTTGGGCTGTGTGCGCCCTGGGCTTTGACAGCAGTCCCTCAGCTGCCTAAACACCCCAAGGAGACTCTCTCGACACGGCCTGTGCATGAACAGCACCAGCAGGAGGCTGACGCTGCTCCCTGAGAACAGCACAAACTCAGCCACGCTCAGAAAGGCTTGCTCGTGATGGCTCAGCCCCTCCCTCGCTAGTTGTGCTCCTCTCACCAGCGCCACGCTGTAGAAGAGCTGGCAGAAGAACATGACCACGGTGACTGTCAGGAAGACCGGACCCTCCTCAGAGCCGGAGAGGAAACGTCCTCTGGATTTCCACTGACGGACGCAGCCACCAATCAGAAGTCCCACTTGGAGGATGTAGGGAATTAAAAAAGCCAAGCAGCACCTAGCAGCGGCATATGACTCACCATCACGAACTGGATCCATAAAACATGTTTCCTCGTTCTGCAGACAATCTCTGGGTCCACGGATCCCAGCCAGCAGCAGGGAAATCAGGATAGAAGTCAGGATCACCATAGCTGCACAGACCCTAGGCTTCCTCAACATGGCATGGGATGGTGGGTCCAGGGTTAGGATGTAAGCCATGAGCACTAAGACCAACAGGCCGCACAGAGAGGCTGTGTTGATGGTGAAGGAGAGAGCAGCGCAGCCCAACCCTGTAGTGCTCAGGTAGTCCGGTCTGTAGGCCACAGCGTGGATAGAGAGGAGCACGAGCAGCAGCTGGAGGCCACAAAAGGCCCAGAGCAGGCAGTCGAGCCAGGCCAGCCGTCTTTGGGCTCTGTAGTAGGTCTGGATGAAGTTGTAGAGTAGGAAGCAGCCTGCAATGAAGCCCAACCCCGCCAAGAAACTGTAGACATAGTTTGCCCTGGACGTTATGTCATTGGCTGCAATTTTGTCTAAGTTAGAGGTGTCTGGGGTGATGGATGAGTTGAAAAGCAGAGGTGTAGTGCTCCTTTCAGTGGGGACCAAGTCCACGCTTTGGTTAGCCTGGAAATGTAAAAGAAAAACACCCACTGATAACATCCTGTCCTCTTCAGCATCACCCCCCCACCCCTGCTATTTGTCACATTTCCTCCCATCAGAAGAGATGTCTATTGAACTAGCAGCAAAGATCAGATACTTAGGATGCTATTTTTTAGCACCTGGTGTCTTTAAATCAGCTGCACTTTTAGTACAAAAAACAAGTGGCAATACATTATTAAGAGCAACTATGTTTGAGTAATAAGACGTTTAAACAGTGTTTACCATTGCTTTAGCCTGTGAATCATGAAATAGGGTTTCCACAGGAACATACTCTTACAACATGATGTGCATTTCCTTCCTAAATCAGCTTAAAGTTAGAGAGAGCAAAAATATAACATAGAAGTCATTATTGTATCTGTCAAAATATGTATAGAGTATATAGAGTGCACACTAGATTTAGAAACCACATGTGCCTGTTGGCTGGTCTTTGTCTGCCCCCTTTGAGGAGCTCCCTGCTCAGTAAAAACACACGTTTCCACTTACCATTTTGCTTTCGTCACCCGCTCGTCCTCTTGTTTTGTATCCACCAGCCCAACGCTGCTGATTGACTCAAAGCCTTGAAAATGATGCTCGTCGCATTGACACAGCAGCTCACTGTGAAGGACCTTTTATATTTGTGGGCAATACCTCGCCAACATACTTTCAGAATGACTTTGTGGCCATGTGATCAACAACTTTTTCTCCCCTCCCTCTTTTTTTTCCCCTCCATCACTGTGCTGACTGAGGTCCTTTAAATCAGAGCATACTGTGTCCCTTGTTTTACTTCCCCTGAGAGTTAAACGCAGTCTTTAAATCTTGCTGTGGTTACTGGCTTCTGCAGCAAAATGGCTTTCTGTTTCCTTGGAGTGTGTTTAAATAAGTATTTTACCAAGCATCAGTTATTCTGCCGACAAATTGGGAGCTAGATACTAAATTTCACCCTGTTACAAAGTGAAAATATTTCTTTTTCTGTGTGGTAGTGCCACCACTCAGCAAAAAATCCCAATCATAAAATTGAAATGTAACTTTTCTTTTGATTCACAATCCACTCACACTCTGCTGCGACCAACAGCTGGTTATTTTTAAATGGTGCAAGCATATGCCGTAGATAAGAGCGAGTGTTTCGACACTGAAGGGATATTGTGCACCACAGTATAAATGCATGTGATGCTGACCTCGTACAGCATCAGATACAGGAAACTGAGCTGCACAGCAACAGGAAGTTAAACTTAAAAAAAAAAGTTTGTCAGCTTTCACGTCTCTACATTGTGGTACAACAACATTTAGTTTACTTTTCACAGCAGAAATTAAACTTTTAATATTTGAGGCTTCTAGTATTAGATCTTCACTGACCCAGAAAACTGTAAAATACAGAAAAATAGAAGGAAGTGGCTGTTAAATACAGAAAAGTGAAATTATTGTTCTAACATTTTTCTTATCCTACAAACACATCACCGCAAGTTATTTAGGGATGTTTGATTATAGTTTTACTGGACTGCAGACAATGATAAGGGTCTGCAAAGGAAGGCCTGTTAATGCAGATAACTCCCAAGAACCATTTTGTTTTGCTTTTTGTGTGACAGATTTCAGATCCACCCTGTAAACCAGAGGGGACACTGGAGCTGGAGGGAGAGGAGGACTTGACCCCTGAGGAGAGGCGAGTCCTGGAGAGGAAGATGAAGAAGATCCTGAAAAAGGAAGAGAAGAAAAGGCTTAAAGCTGAGGGGGAGACAGTAAAGAGGACTGAAGCATCTGGACCCATTGCACCTCAGCAGGCCTTAGATTACCTGACCTGGTAAGAGCCAGTCAGCAGGACATGTCCATTAACATGCATCACTTGTATGCTCTCAACCAGGAAGCAAGGAGTCGATGGCTTCAAAACGATGCACATAAATTTACATTCACTTTCTTGGTAGTTCAGCCATGATGTCGTTCTGAAAGACTACAAATGGTTCACAACCCATCTTTGTGAACCTGCTTAACACTCCTAATGGCACTAAATATGATTTATTTCCTTAGTGACATTTCAGGACCACCTAAATATTGATGTTCAATACAGATCCAAAATAGATACTGCTGTTTGGTTGTGGGGAATGAATCATACCGTAATGGGAAATCCCACAGATTTTACACGTAGAGTTCAGTGCACTAGTCACAAGGAGCGCTGAACATGTCATAATCCAGATAATAACCCACCAGTGAGTTTGTGTCTTATCATGTTGGTTGTGATGAGTGTATGACAGTTTTTTTTCTTGTTTTTTTTAAGACTGACCCATATTAGAGACTAAATCTTAGGACAGATCAGCCTCTGTTGCTTTTGACTATTCTTGTTCTTATCTATCTCTTTTACAAACGTATAGCACCAGATCTCTGGAGTATCTTTTCAAAGTCAAGGTCTTGGCCCTTGTTATGCATGTGGGAGGACTAAATGGAGTGAACACTAAAGCAACCCAGCATGATAATGTAGCAATAAACTGTGGTTTCAGAAATCAACACTTTCTCTTGCAATTCAACTCGCGCTGGATTTTGTCTTCACAGCTGGGCTGAAAACCGCTCAGAGTGGAAGTTTCAGAAGACCAGGCAGACGTGGTTACTGCAACACATGTTTGACTCTGAACAGGTAAAATGAACCAGTGTGATGACGATGGAGGGTTTTTTTTTTTCCTCAGTGGAGGTTTAGGGAAACAATACTTTGCCTCTCAGATTTCAGATGAGAAGTTCTCCATACTGCTCCAGTACCTGGAGGGGCTTCGTGGAGGAGCCAAAGACACCACCGTGCAGAAGGCCTTAGCCCTGGTTGAGGAGTCAGGACAAGCTCCAGAGGACAGAGATGTCCAGCAGAGGGCGCACAGAGCCAGAGACGTTATCCAGCTGCTCTCCTGAATGCACCACCATCAAACAGAAGACAGCAAGCCCACCAGAAAAATATTGAAACATGTATATTTTGGTCAGTGAACTGAATGAATGCGCTGTTGAAAAGCTAGGACTGAAACGTGTTATTTTATATTTTTAATATGTATGACTGGTCCTGTAGGGGAAAATGTTTTTTGATTAAATTACCAGTTTTTGCTCACATTCTTAAATGTGTTGAGGTTAGTTTTTCCTTCTCCATTTGTTCACATTCATTGTGTGCATTGCTGCATAATTAATTAATTTTGTATGCAACAGTATGCAACATTACAAATGAATTGCTATAACAAGTTAAACACTACTACGACTACTTTCTCCAATTCCAAACTAATTCAGAACCCAGTTTCACCATTATGTACAGACAAGGAGAAATGCAAACGTCCTAAAGATGCAACAGAGAGCAGAGAGACTGCTGGGGTAAAAAGTCTCAGGAATGTTTGCAGTCGAGGCATGTTTGTGCCTGTCAAAGCCCATAATCTGTGAAGTCACTGATGAGAACAATTTCATCCAGTCCAGTATAAGCATGATAAACACTTCTCCTCCCAGTAGTTCACGGTTCATTCATGTGTGTTTGTTGGTCTACATAGTGTAGGATTATCATTGATCTTAAACTAAAGCGTAGTAGTACTACTACTACTACGCCTACTACTACTAGTAGTAGTGGTGGTGGAGGTACTGTAGGAGCAGCGGCCAGTTCTGGCTGCAGGATCAGGGAGATTATTGGCCTCCTTCACTACAAAGGCAGGCATATGTTTTTCATTCTACATAAAATACTAGTTGCCTCATAAAAACCACATTGTCTTGTCATTTAATAATAATTAAAAAAAAATCCAGTTATCCCTCATTGTAGATGTTTTCTGATGCTGCCTGACATGGGACATCCAGGTTTTCAATGCACAAACCAAAGCAGTACAGGAGTTTTCAAAAGCTGTAAACCTGCTGAAGATTCAAACATTGATTACATTTACATTTTCCCCCCTCACAAAACTATATTTAAAAAAATGATTTCCCCCCCTCTCACTGTTACATGTTGTCAAAATTTGATTTAAACACAAGACCAGCAAAAAGTCCTTGAGAGTCTGTATGTTGTAACTCCTGCAAATGTATGAAAGGTTTGTAATCCAGGAGTTCAGTTATTCTCAGGGTGTCTTCAAATTCAGAAATCCATGTCAGGTGCTTTTTAAATGAAAAAGTTGCTGCGGGAGAATTTCACTGTGCATTAAAAAGGCCGACGTCTTCATCTGCAACATATAGCAAAGATATTGCATAAAATAAGAATACATTATATACTGTAAAAAACATCAAGGATTAAAGACAATCTAGTTGAATTCACTTACTTTGCTCTGAATCAAAGAGAATATTGTGTTGAGTGAGGAGAGTGCGGAGTCTCTCAATCTCTTCTCTCTGCTTTTCGAAATCCTTTAAGAAAATACATAAGGAGAAGTTTACGTCACAAACTTTGTACAAGCAATATTGTACTGATATATTATTTTGGTAGATATTATGTTGGAAGAGTGAATAAATGTACACACCTCTGTACATTTCTGTAAAGAATTGTGTTTTCCTGAATCAGCTGCACCTTCTGGAAGATCGGTCTTCACTTTTTTGCTCTTGAGGAGACCAGCGTCCTCAAAAATATCCCTTAAAACTTTATTGTATCCCTGCAGCAAACACACAGTTATTTGTAAGACCATTAGACAAATTACTAAAACTGGAATAAAAATGGTAAAGAAAAGTAGGGCTGAGCTTTGACCATGCAAACGGCACAAAGGACTACATGGGGAACCCTAATTAAATTTCATCAGCTGGTCTTTACCTGCTCAGTAATAAGACCTTCATAGCGAGCCTGCTCAGCTTCATCCCATTCCCTTTGGAGCTGTTCACTCAGTGTCGGATACACTTAAAAAGAGCATACAAATAATTAGACATCGGTATTAAGATTGACTCACTCCACTGATCTATGCTGTTCTGCTGTCTTACCTAACAACGAATGTGGATGGCAAACAAGTGGGGTCTCAAAGGTTAGCGAGTACAGACAAGTGCTGGGCTCTGACATTTGAGCGAGCTTACTGTTTGCACTGCAGACAAAGATCACCTACAGAAACATGAAAAGAAACAAGTTACACAACAAATCAATTCATATTGTTGTTGTATCTGATATGACTCGGGTGATTGTTCAGAATTTATTATAGACTTGTGGGTGTTAAAAGATGAATTTGCTGTTTTGGGTTTCATTCATTATATCCTGGAGTAGTACTAATAATTTGTCTCAAATTTAAGAAGAAACAAACCAAAATAAGCCTGTAGGTGTTCCCGAATTATGTAAAAACTACTAGAGAGAAGAGTTACAACATTTAAACCCCCACTTACCTTTGTTTCCCTGTTTTTCTTTCCACAAGTATCACCATCTCTCATCCACATGCCTGTGAAAGTATTGTTTGCCAATTCCCACTCCTGCCAGATCCTGTTGTGGAACACACAAAATGCTGCACTTACAACAAACTCACAGCCAATCACTCACATATTGAGAGGTGGGTAATGTAATGCAAGGGAGCTGCATCTTACCCCAGTATCCCACTGTAGGCATTCCAACGAAATGACTGCTCATGTTGAGTAATGTTGTGAAATGGACAAAATTCATATTTATACCTGCAAAAAAATCAGGCACACAAATAGCATGTTATGTTTTTTTTTTTTCAAGACACTGTTGCAATGTAACATGCATGCATCAAACAATCAAGTATCCAAAACAAGGTTGTAGAGAGCCGGAGGAAAAGGGGATTAGATGTGATACACAATACGTACGTTGACTCTGTGAGAGTGAAGCACCTTCCAGCAAGTCCATGAAGATGTGCAGGGCCTTGATGAAGACAAGGTGTTGCGTGTGAAGAGAGAGTTTATCAACAGAAATATCCCGCTGACTTACCCTTTTCCCTTTATACTATTTGCAACACATGATTAAATAAAATGTAGGCTTTAAATCATATCATACTACTTTACCAGACATTGGAGATGGGGTGACTTTGGGCTGCAGCCTGCTTCCTTGTGCCACAAAAGGATCGTTCAGCCTAAACAGTAAAAACATTTAGGAACAGGCTAATATCAAAAAAGGTGCACATTGTGACACGATATGTCGTTACTTAACCCACCCAAATGTGTTTGGCTCCTCGACTATCTTCATTTTACCGGCGAATCCATGGTTTACTGAGTACAAAACAAGCAGACTCAAATCAGTTAACACACACCACATCAAATTAACGTGACGCATATGGTCCGGTATTACTAACAAACTGCACTCAGTGGAGTAAACAAACCCTTACTGAAAAGAGCCGCGCAGACCACCCACAACTTCAGTAGATGGTGTATTCTATTACATAAACAGTGCATGGCTGGTTTTTGAGTGACTGAAATGTGCTATTCGGTTGTTTTTTTCGGTCCATTTCCTGGTCAGTCGTCAGATGACACAGGACACGTGATCAAAATAAGAGCTGAGCATGCGCACTGTACTTTTTGGACTGCGACGTGCTTTCTACGATAAAGTAGCCGTAGCTCACTAAACTGTGACTTAAATGGTGCAGACGGCCGTGTCGGATAAACGCAAGCAAATACTAAGTATATTGTGACAATCTATTTGAACCTGTGAACGGTGTACGTGTAGATAAAATACAGAGCATTTAATTTTTGCGATACATTATACAACTTGGTGTCAGTGAGATAGCTAGCTGGCTAGCTAGCTAGCTAAAGGCAGAGAAAAGCACGTCAACAGATGCCAGTTTATGTTAAAGCAGGCTGTGATCTGACAGTAGCTGACTAGTCATCCCCTGGTTGCAACATGGGGCGAAAGAAACAGGCCAAGTCTGTGCGACCTGACAACAAGGGCAAAGAAAAAAGGCATCAAATGAAGGGGAAATCCTTAGAGGCCTTTACAGAAGAAATGCACACTGCTCTTGAAGGTAACAGTGATTGACTCTTTATAATCCAAAAATAATGGTACAGCAGTTTTATGCCTGCCCCTTACTTTTGGGACTACATGACCAAGCTCTTACAAATTACACTGGTTGTCCTGTAAATTAAGCAGTGTATAATAGGAAGCGCAGATGTACCAAGTATCTAAAGTAGAAATATAGGATTTACTGACATTCCTTTATTTTAGCCATAAGGTCTTAATGTATTACCTCTTTGTGGTTATAATTTCATGATTGAAACTGTGTTGGCTGCTGCTGTTCTTAACATTTTAAAATGCAAACCCATGTAAACTTACCATCATAATATATACAGTATAGGATAATAGGATAGTAAAGATTGGAACCCTGAAAGTTACTCTGAGTTGAGCAAGAGTGCTCTATCATATCATAATGTATGCTTTGTCCTCTGTGCTTTTCAGCGAGTCTTCACCCAGAGGAGGGAGCTGATGCCCCCCTGGTGAAACTGCCTTGTCCTCTTGCCATGTGGGAGCTGGGTCACTGTGATCCCAAACGTTGTACTGGCAGAAAATTGATAAGGAAGGGCTTTGTACGCAAACTGCGCCTCAATCAGAGATTTAATGGACTCATACTGAGTCCGATGGGCACAAAGTATGTGACCCCAGCAGACAGGTGGGCATTTTTTTTTATCATTGTAACACATCATGATGATTCACACAACAAGCTAGAAGATGTCACATATAACAGTAAATCTATCAGTTAGGCCTATCATCTGTGAATAATTCAAATCATTGAGTGCCATTGACGTATTCTTACGTCATTTAAAATACAAAGCTTGAGTGTCATAGACGTAATAAAATGTCAAAGTGTTTTTCGGCAGTGGGTCGACAGCTTGTGAGTAATGTTGGGGCTTCTGGGAGATGTAGTCGGAGCATAAAGAGACCACCACAAAGATCAATGCAGGAAGTGGAGATGATCACAAAAACAGATGCATTCTGGGCAAAAAGTGGCATTTTTGGTGAAAGTGGCCTTTACCTCTGATAAAACAAGAGCGGAACAAGGTTAAAAAGAAAAAACGAGATGAAATCGTCTCTTCTTTCATTTGGGCTAGTCAGTGTTTTCAGAGACAGGGTACTAAATATTGTGTGGGTCTAGAAATATGACTCAAAATGGGCAAAAATGCTGGAACAAGGCACTTTCTGTTTTATAAAAGGGCTGGCACTCAATGAGATAATAAAGTTGGATCTTAAACTTTTATAGGTCTGATCAGCAGTCAGAAGAACATTATTTTCATTATGAAATCAGGTGAAGATTCAAGGTGAAGCTTATTTTAGCATTTTTTGTTATTAACTCTTTGGGTGCCAGCCATTTTATAAAACAGAAAGAGCCTTTTGCCAGCATTTGTTGTCCATTTTGAGTCATATTTCAAGATCCACACAATATTTTGTACCATGTCTCCGAAAACACTGAATAGCTCAGATGAAAGAAGAGATTTGCTATTTCATCATGGAAAAAAGTTTGTTTTTACCTTGTTCCATTGTTGTTTTGTCAGAGGTAGAGTTGAGGCCACTTCCACCAAAAATGCCACTTTTTGTCCAAAATCTGTCCACCCCCTCCCCCTCACATTTTACCATTGCTGGAAATATTTAGCACACTCCTCTGCAGAAATACAGAGTTAGAAGGAGAGGCGGCGTGACTTTGGACGGAGCACTGACAGGAGGAGGTGAAGTTTAGAGGAGGTACCACTTTCAAATCTTGCTCACTCCCTTGCTAGCTCTCCAACATCACCAACTATAGCTTTAACTATTTTTTTTATATTATAGCAAACTAAAGAAGCTAATTTATTATAAAAAATTGCATGAGCATTATACCATGTGAAAATATAAACCCCAATAAAATTGCCTGTAGTGAATCTGTTTTATTGTGAATAAATGATAATTAAACTGTTGTGTGGACTTTTATGCACAGAGAGATTGTGGCTCAAAATGGTTTAGCAGTGATTGATTGTTCCTGGGCTAAACTGGAGGAGACTCCCTTCGGTAAGATGGTTGGAGCTCATCCCAGGTTACTGCCATACCTCGTAGCAGCAAACCCCGTCAACTACGGCAAGCCTTGCAAGTTATCCTGTGTTGAGGCTTTTGCTGCCACGTTCTGCATTGTTGGTAAGACCTTCGCTTTAGTTCATCAGAAATGATGTACTTAATGTACTTCAGTTATGTAATTGAATTATCTCATTTTGCAGGTTTTGAAGAACTAGCAGTGCTCTTGTTGAAAAAATTCAAGTGGGGAACAGGGTTCCTGGATCTCAATAAAGTTCTGCTGGGCCGCTATGCTGCATGCCAGTCAGAGGAAGAGCTGCTCTCTGTTGAAAACGAATATCTCACGTCCAAACCAGAGGAGGAGGAGTTCGGTAAAATAATGGAGAAAGAAAGAAATCCAATCCAGTGTTTTCCCCTGCACATTTGCATAGCAGAGATGGATGGTTATTTGGGTTGTAGTCCCACATCTGTCCCTTGGTTTGGCATCATATACAAGTTTTATCCTTCAGACAGTTTATTTCTATACAGCTTTATTATGATGAGATCTCCTTCAAAGCAACTTATGAAAACTGGAATAAAATATAATATTTTCTTTATATTTCATACTTGCCCCGACATTGGTCGTATAGCTTTTTCCGATGATTGTCTGCTGAGCTATTATTGGGGAAACATTCAGCTTTAAAATTGTCCATCCATCCATTTTCTACCACTTATCCTCATAGCGTTGTGGGGGTGCTGGAGCCCATCCCAGCTGTCTTAGGGTGAAAGGCAGGGTACACCCTGGACAAGTGGCCACCTCATTGCAGGGCACATAGAGACAGACAACCACTCACATTCACACCTATGGTCAATTTAAATTAGCCAATTAACCTAATCCCCATGCATGTTTTTGGATGGTGGGAGGAAGCTGGAGTACCCAGAGAGAACCCACGCAGACACGGGGAGAACATGCAAACTCCACACAGAAAGGCCCCTGGCCCTGGATTCGAACCTGGTGCTTTAAAATTGTGTTAATTATAATTATGATATATGATAATATAATTCATGAAAAGGACAAGTTGTGATTGCTGACCCTTTATTCTAGGTAGATTTTTTCAAAATTTTAAATACTGGTGAACTGTTTTTTGCATTTTTTATGCTAGTGAGCAGTAATTAGAAATATTTGGTGTTTTGCTTTACTTTGGTGATTTAATTGTGAATATTTTTAATCGTTGAACTGAGATGTGGGCATTGAGTGATTCAAAAGTCTGGAACCAGACTTGTTGCATTTCTGGTCTTGTTAATTTAAATTGTTTTCAGCATGTGTCAAAAATTACCCTGTACATAGATAGGTATGCATTTGTTACTGAGTTATGTCCTATTTTTGAAGCAGTTATCTTAATGAAACCTAATCATCTAATCTTGTTCACAGATCCTTTTGATGTTAACTCAGGAGTAGAATGTAGGAATCTCAACAGACCTCTGTGGTAAGCATTTACTATTACTCAGAAGGGCATTAAATGTATAACAGTTAAAGCAAGGCAGGCCACAAACTTGCTTGCAAACCTTGTAGTGCTGAATATGATGATAAACCAGTCATCAGAACTGATCCAGTCATTTCTAAGGCAGTTAGATCAGCCAATAGTGCTGGGAAAATACCAAATGTTCTTCAGACTATCATTTCTATATTTAGTGCACCTGAAGAAGACGAATCTAATGAAGATTCAGACACCTCCGAAGATAATGAAGAAGATGATGATGAAGAAGAAGTAGAGGAAGAAAAAACAGAATGCACCAATAACTTGAGAAAAGTCTTACATCACCATGTAGAGGGAGAGACTGGATCACCAAACTCATCACAATAAAGCACATTTCAACTATGGATTTTTATTTTTAATTTAGTTTTATTTTATTTGGTTTTAAGTACTGGTAAACCTTGCTCAACAGTTATGACTCATACATAACTTGCTATTTGTGGCTGACTAATTTTGTACAAGCATCTGATAATTTTAAAATAAACTGTATTTTCTTATGCAAACAGATGAAATGAATAATTGCAAGATCATTCAGTTTACGGTGCATACTGGGATACGTGGTGGTTATAATTCATGTTGGCAACTCATGGTTTCATGGATAAACAAATTTGTGGGCTTCTTACACAACGGTTGATGCAGTCTGCAGAGTTAAAATGGTGTAAAAGACCTGTAGATAAACCTCACTCCAGTGCATCGTTACTGAGTTTTAAAAAGACTGGTGTAATTATAGTTTGTAGGCCACGTTAACGGTGGTATTTGAATATCAACAACTGCAGACGCGTGACTCAGTCCCTATCAGTAAAATGAAGTTAATAGATTGTAAATGTGGCGAGGGGGGCGGACACAGCGGGACTCTCCTCTGCTGTCCTGCGGTAACATTGTTGTGGAACGACGTCACAGCTCGAAAATGAAGGCGCAGAGGCAGCCATTACTGGAGCTTCTCTAATTATTTTATTCCAAATAAATATTCGTGGAAAACTCCCATGGCAAGAGCTACAAGTCAGCTGGTAAGTGTTGCAACTTTAACACGAGTAGCAGTTCGAAGCCGGTGCTCAAAATGTACAGTGTGGCGGCTGTTTGACAACAAATAGTTACGTCGGGCCTTCATTTGAAGAGCGGTGCTAGCCGCAAAAGATCGTTTAGCGTTGCAACTCACTAGCAACGTTAGCTTGCTAGTGTTGGCTAAACACAACATCTGATGCTTGCTACGTTAATCGGGGTTGTCTAACACCTGGCTTGATTCATGAGTTAGGGTTCTTTGAAATATTCCGTGTTGGTTCTGCATTTACCTTTACTTACTGCTAGTTTTATGGGATGCATGACCATTCCCCCTTGGTCTGTAGCATTATCTGTTGGCTGACGCTAGCTAAACATGTTCGCGCTTTCGAACGATGCTCCGGCTTGCTAGCAAGCTAACATTAGCTTTATTGCAGTCCACCTTTGGTTGGTAGACACGTTAGCTTTATAAGGTCAGCGTTTTGTAGTTCGATTGTCAACCTTTTGATTTTTTTTAAATTTCGATATTAATGCCAGCACACCGATTTTGAATACGACTTTGCAACGTTATGATAAAATGGCATAAGATGTTGAAGTTACTTATGTTACCTGTCTTGCTAACGTTAGCTAATTGATTTGCTGTTAGCGTTAAGTTCATCACTCGCTGTCAGTGATGGCCGGCATTATTTGACAAGGCAACAGGAGCTAACGTTAGCCTGCTAGCAGACGTTAGTTAGCAAAGAAAGTTCACACAGGCCTGTTGTCACCCTAGTACTCAGGGTTAGGTTAACATTAGCCGGCGCTTTTCTATCCACCACTTCATGGTTAACCAATAGTAACAGGTCAGTAGATAGTTATACGACTATCGTTATTTGGCAACCATACAGTCAAATCCGGATAAGGCAGCTAAATGGCCACACCTTGGTTTTGAATGAGAAGAAGCTAGGCCAGCTGAACTCACCAACGTTTACTGAGCTGTAAGCTGAACGGTGTTATCACTTATAGTTACAGTAGCACATTACATTAGAAATAACCAATATTGGTACAAGCACCAAACAGTTTGTTGGAAAGCACAACATGTTGCTAAATTGTCTTTGAGTCTCAAACAATTATTTGATGGGTTTCTCATCCGTGATTGTTTGCGTTTGGCATTGTTTAACTTCCTTGTCAGTTTGATCATGTGCGTAAAAATTTGATGTGTTCAATGCAGTTATGGTATTATGAACAACTGGCACATGAAAGCACTATCTGACTGATATTTCTTTACAAATTAAACACTGAAGGGTGGGACCACCAGGTTCTTCAATAATTGTTGCACATATTCTCTAGATTTTACACTCTTTGTGAGTTTGTATATTTAAATTATGATACCATGCCTGGAGTGCCTGGTGTAGTAAATTTATGTTGACAAATGACAACTCTGGAAAGTATGTCCCCCTTAAATTCTAGCTCCTCTCAGCACTTCTCTCTTTGAGTGTTGTGTACACAATTGCTAGTTTTGTAGGACTCATCTAGGATTGTATTGTTTCATTATACACTTTGTAGGACCAGAAATGCAACCAACTGTATACATTGATTTTGGCTTCCTATGTTTCTAGCATCCTATTTAACAGGGTTTCAATTAAAAAAATGAACTATATGATCTACCAACCAAGCAATTGCAATAATTGTCACTATTGTTGTTATTACTGTAATGTGTTATCCTGACTTATTGTGTTAAAATGTGCATTTTTCAAACCATATGTGGAATTTTTTTTTTTTTTTTTTTTTTAAACAAGAGCTACATGCATCACCCTGCTGACTGGTATATTTTCAATTTTCCCTCTCCTATTCCAGTATGATGTTGTGCCCATTCAGCCCAGCGTTGTCATCTGTTCCTGCTCGCATCCATCAATGGTAAGAAACCACCCTGACTCCTGCTCGCCACTTGCTATCCCAGGCGCAAGCAGTAGCCACTGTCCCAGCATGGAGGGCTCAGCCTCACAGGCCCGTGCTGTAGGAGCGTCTGCCAGCAGCCAGGGCTCAGACCTCCGCACACAGCCGGCTGTCCAGGCCCCTCAGCCACGCAAGAAGAAGCCAGAGGACTTCAAATTTGGCAAGATACTGGGAGAGGGCTCCTTCTCAACGGTACGTAACTTGCATCCACTTAGCTGTTGAATTATATCTGGGTAGATGTTGCTACATGCTAGCATTCTTTTGATTAATATACTTGAATGAGTCATCCCTGGTTCATTTGAGGGGAATTGACAAAACAGGCCCAAAGAGTTAGAAGATATTCTCCCGTCTGACAAGAAGCTAATCTGCAGTTTTGTTTTTTGTGTTCTTTTGCCTTAAGGTTGTCCTGGCAAGAGAGCAGGTAACAGGGAAAGAATATGCAAGTAAGTAACAATGTCTCAGGTTTTGGTGAATAACACTTGAATCATCAATATGGAAAAAGTGACTGTGTGTCTTTAACTATCATATCCTGAAATTTTCCTTTCTCTCCCCCAGTTAAGATTTTAGAGAAGCGGCATATAATGAAGGAGAACAAAACCCAGTACGTGAAAAGAGAAAGGGATTTGATGTCATATCTAGATCACCCGTTCTTTGTCAAGCTCTACTTCACATTTCAAGATGATGAGAAGTTGTGTATCCTTTTAAGATGTTTGTCAAAGTGTGTAGTATGTTAACAACTTACCAGTTGTTTTGTTTTGTGTCAAGATCATATGTGTGACTTCTTAAACATTTGATTCCTAATAATCATAATCCTCCTTAACTAGCTTTTACTAGATTTTGGTCTCAGTTACGCAAAGAACGGAGAGCTCCTGAAATACATTCGCAAAATTGGTTCTTTTGATGAGACCTGTACTAGATTCTACTCGGCTGAAATAGTTTGCGCTCTAGAATACTTACACAATAAGGGGATAATACACAGGTAAGACTTTCTGTTTGTTTGATCCTTTTTGCCTTTTTCGTTACATCGTTTTCAAACGCTGTTTATTTCCCTCAGAAGTTAGACTAGTTTGTCTCATTGCAGAGATCTGAAACCAGAGAATATTCTTCTGAGTGAAGAGATGCACATCCAGATAACAGATTTTGGGACAGCAAAACAGTTATCATCAGAGAGTAAACAGGGTAAAACAACTGTCCTGATTTTACTTAATTTCAGATTATAACAATGGTGTTAATAACATGAAAGTAGTATTTTACCTTCTGTGAGCACTATGAAGTTATTCATGTTTTTTATGTCGTTTATTTGCATGGTTTGGCAGCAAGAGCAAACTCCTTTGTCGGAACAGCACAGTATGTGTCTCCAGAGCTTCTAACAGAGAAATCAGCCTGCAAGAGGTATGAGGTTTGACACTTGTGCTAATCATGTTGTGTTTGTTAGGTAAGAGTGGCATCATGTTTTTCAATTGTATTCCTCTGTTTCCCTTCTTCAGCTCTGACCTCTGGGCCTTGGGATGTATTATCTATCAGCTGGTGGCTGGTTTACCACCGTTCAGAGCTGGGTAAGTACCAAATTTTTAGTTAATTATTGTTTAATCATTGTTTCATGCTTCAATAATGGCTAATCAAGTAATATTATTATTATTCTTACTTTGCCCCAGTAATATTACACTAACAAGAAACATTTCTCTAAAAGTATGTTTTTGTTTTTTTTCTTTCCTCATCTTTCATTCATTGCAGAAATGAGTACTTAATATTCCAGAAGATAATAAAGCTGGAGTATGAGTTCCCAGAGAAATTCTTCCCCAAAGCCAAGGATCTTGTCAAACAGCTTTTGGTAGGTCATCAAGAACCATGATTCATACAATGAAATGTTACTGATATCTGTTGGGATGTTTATTCAGTATATACGGCGGTCAGCTTGTGTTGGTTTTTTTTTACAGGGTAGTGGTTTTCTCACGTATCTGATGCTTTTTGTTTTTGTCAGTCACTGGACCCTTCTAAGCGGATTGGGTGTGAGGAGATGGGAGGGTACGACCCTTTGAGGCAGCACTCCTTCTTCGACACAATCTCTTGGAGTGACCTACACCTACAGACACCACCCAAACTCACCCCATACCTGCCAGCCATGTCTGAGGATGATGAGGACTGTTATGGAAATGTAAGATTCTATTTACGGTTTTGGTTTTACCTTTAATATTTTTTGCCCATTGCTTGCTCGTTCATGGGAAAAATTATTCCATTTCCAATCTCAGTACGATGACCTTCTGAGCCAGTTCAGCAACATGCAGGTGGCCCAGTCCAGCTCATCACACTCCCTGTCGCCACATGAATCCACACCCCCACAGAGGTCCAGCAGTAACATTGAGCAGTACATCCACGACCTGGACAATAACTCATTTGAGCTCGACCTGCAGTTCACTGAAGAAGAGAAGCAGCTATTGCTCGACAAACAGACCACTGGAAACCCTTGGTAAACACCTTTAAACCAATTAATCTGTGTGTATTAGAGTGGTGTTCATTATTTTATTTATCTGAATCATTTTTGGATAAGTGTTGCTCATATCCTAGAAATCAAAAGCAAAGTTAGACTTTAATGTTAATTTGTGGAGGAAACATGTTTGAGGAAAAGGGAGTGGGTGTCAGTAACCTAATCTGCTGTTGCATTATCCACACAGGCACCAGTTTGTGGAGAATAACCTGATCCTGAAGATGGGCCCAGTGGATAAACGAAAGGTGTGAATTGTAGGCAATATAATTTTAGGTTTTTATATAGTATTTATATGGTGTTGCATGTTTTAAACCATTTTTAAACCATTAAATGTAGAGTCTATAGAGTTGCTGTGTTTTGTTGTATAATGTAAACAGGTTTCCTAGTTAAGGTTGACTCAGTCCTCACTCATGGTATTGCTCTGACTGCTAGCATATGGGAAATAGGAGAATTCCCTCCTGTGCTGAGGAAAGTCTCACTGGCCTCAGAGCTCCCTCTGTTGGTGAACTAATGTCTGGAGACATGTGGCATTCCATTGCAGGGTCTGTTTGCTAGACGGAGACAGCTGCTTCTCACTGAAGGACCACACCTGTACTACGTGGATCCTGTAAACAAGATCCTGAAAGGGGAGATTCCTTGGTCCCTAGAGCTACGCCCTGAGGCTAAGAACTTCAAAACCTTCTTTGTTCATACGGTACACAAATGTTTAATTTTGATAGCTGTCCTTTATATTTTTCTCCATCAGCGTGCTGATATTTGCTCATCGATTAGAATTTGTCCTCCACTTACTTACTTTTTCACAATTCTTTTCTGTTCTCTGTGATGTTTGCAGCCTAACCGAACATACTATTTGATGGACCCCAGCGGTAATGCTGACAGATGGTGCAAGAAGATCCAGGAAGTGTGGAGAAAGATCTATCAAAGGCACCAAAACCCTGGCCTATAGGAGCACAGTTCATCCTGTGGCCACTCCTTTTTTAGCTCTGAGGCCAATCACTGAGCAGAGTAACACCCTCTTTAGTGCCCTTCATCACCGCAATGTAAACAAACTCTTAGAGACGCTGGCATCTAGACCTTGTTTGTTTTCCTGAGTAGAACCATGGGGAAAATACAACTTTGGATTCAGGGTTGCTTTGCTTGTTCTTTGTGCTCTCTGTGAGGCTTCTATTGCATTTTTTCCATGTATGGATGATAAGACTGCCACCATCCACATCTGCTTTTTGTACATTCTGCAGTGGGTAAGAGAAGGACAAGCTTGTCCTGTAGAGTGACACAAGCTTGGGTACCGCTTGGACTATCTCAAATGCAAGGACTGGTTTCCTGCTTCAATGATACCGTGACACAAAATCTAGCTTTTGTGAACCAGAGCCTATCCCGATATCTTAATTAAACCATATCCTAATCCTACATCGTACGTGCAAGCTGTAGTCAGGCCCCACTTCTAGAGCGTATACTCCATAGTTGTAACAGATACTGTAAGCTGATTCAGTCTCACACATTTCCCAAACTCAAATCCTATATATATTTTTGTCAGAGCCCAAATGTTCCCATGGTATTTGAGTTGTTTTTTTAATCTCTTGGTACTTGCTTATTGCAGTCCAATTAAGGTCTCGATGTAACAAAGCAGTGTGTCAGTCTGGAGTGAGACATGGGTCTGAATCAGTCTCTGTATAAGTGTGAGCCTTCCATAGCCGTTACTGAGGATGTATTGCTAAAGGGGTGGGTAAACATGCCACTAGCTTGTACTTCCTAATCATAACTTGCTTATCTTTCCTGCATGGCCAGTTTTGTAGCTCAGCCTTGTCCGCTTCTCTCTCCCAGGGCACTGGAGATATAGTTTGTTCAAGTTTAAAGGTGGGTATTTTTGACTGCATTGGCAACCATCGCAGATATTATTGGATGATTTGGCTGTTCTGTACCATTCACTGGCTATTTCTTTGTGGTGTGAATTCTTAAGTTTCTTTTTCGGTGGGATAGTCGGCTCATCTTCTTCAGTGCGTCCTATTGAAAACTAAATCTTGTGTGCTGACCACCCCATGCTGAACAGAAAACCTTCCTCAACCGTGATACATACACTTACTATCATTCTCCGATGCAATCACAGTAAAGCTGTTGTCCCTGGACAAGATGGCAGAACTGCCTCATTGGGCTCATTGGCCCGTCCTATTTTTGTTTTCATTCTGACGTTTGGCCCAATAGAAATTAAAGCGATTGATTTAACTTGTGCTCTTGTTTTAGCAATATGTATTATCATAATGCTTTTAATTTTTGACATATTACCTTAAGATCCTTTCCAAAGGGTCTCTTCCTTCAGCTGAGTCTGTGTGTGTGCAGTGTGTGACTGGAGTATAGGTGAATAGGACCCTCTGGCCCTGGGGCCTGGGGCTCGATGTGGTTGGATGTCAGTTAAAAGATATCTATCTGATCCAAATAACCGATGAAATTGCTGTATCTGTCTACAAAGTCAAGGAAGCACTAGAGAAGTGTTTTCTTCTAGTTAGAAAAATTGTTTGAATCAAGTCGATGGCAGTCGGTTACATTGCATATGGAATACTCTACCTGGCTTGTAACTGACTAGAACTGTGATGTACAGATGATGTATTATTAAAATCTGAAGCAAGTAATGCAATGATATTAGGATACAGTTTTTGTATTTTTATTCTTGTATAAGGTTATTTGATGGCTATTGTTTAGCCTCTAGTTCATTCTGTGTTATTTAAATTCTAATATATGAATCATATTTGGATTGAAGTCATGTTCAGGGGCCATGTTGTGTATGTATTGAGATGTAAAGCCTTTGAATGTGAATAATTATTGTAAACTATAATATTTTACAGCTTTTTTCTTATATCATACATTTTCTATTTGCTCAGTGATTTAATCATATTCTGATAATTTAATGAATCTGTTCATTCTCTCTCTGATTATTTGTGCGCTAGGTCAGTAGATGTTGAATGATGAATTTTCCACTTAATGCTTGGTAGTCCAGTAATTAAAGCATGTAGGGATTTAGGCATACCAATAAAGCCATGTGTCCTGTCTTCTGTTAACAACCACAGTCATGACACAGTAAGAGCAGCAGCATTCAGAGGCAATGACATCTCACATTTTGCAGCATGTAAATAAAGTACCGGCCCATTATCAGTGCTTTGTGTTGTGAAAATTACTTATATGCACGTTTTGTTGCGAAGATCACAGGGGAAAACTGGCTGTGTCTTGAGTATGTTAAAGGATCACTTTCATGAGATACTGTGTTCAGGCATTTACAGGCTGTTGGTATCAAGAGATGACTGCGCCGTGGTGAAGCGTCAGAGGATCAAGCTGGGGAGGACCTCTTTTCCCTGGAATAATTTATAAAAGTGTCTGTCAGGGCTGCTGGGGTGGGTTGGTAGGAGTGGCTGAGGCGCTGGCAGTCTGCTTCGCATGAATCGTGGACTGTGAAGTTAGTGGCTGCAGCGTAGATATTTCCTGTCAGCCACACAGCCGAGGCGAGGGCGGAGGAGACGAGGAGAGGGATGGCAGAGAACAGCTCCGATACGAGCAGCTCCGCTCACCGGAGATGTTTGGCCCATTCTCCGGGAGAGAGAAACATTTCAGCCGGTGTCGGGGCATCGAAATGGATTCGATTAAACGTTGGCGGGACGTATTTTTTAACAACGAGACAGACGTTGTGTCGAGATCCCAAATCATTTCTGTACAGACTGAGCCAGGCTGACCCTGAGCTCGACTCCGACAAGGTAAATGCTAAGCTAGTCAGCTAGTTAGCGCTGTACTTTCGAGCGCAGTTGGTTAACTCCATTTTATTTTCCGTTATAGTAGTTTATTTGCCTGCTGTACTGCAACACAAGTATGGTTATCGGTGTGTGCGTGTACAAGCTTCATTTATCACATCTTATGCTTTATGTAAATCTATGGTTATTCATACTTTCTTTGTATTGATTTTTGGGGGCTAGCTACCTTTAGCATGTTGAGCTAGCAAGATTCCGACAGTCACCTCATGACATACGATCTCTCTGCTAGCTTGTCTCCTTAGCTGATTCGTGTGTCTTTAACGAGCTAAATTGTGGTTGACGACGTTGCCTAAGTGTGTATGTGCTGGCTTTAAAAACAAATGTGTGTGGTTTTAAACTGCTTTTACATCTCTTCCAGTGAAAATATCAAGTCGCCACTATAGTTGGAAACTTTCCCCATTTCAGAGAGATGAGGCCGTTGCATTGCTCCTATCGAGGTGTGCGGTGTCAAATGTCATATAGTGACAGCTTAGCAACCTAATTTTTTTCCCATTATTGACAAACAGCTACTGTTACATATTCCACTTTGATCCTTGCTGCAGGTGGTGTAAGTCGATTTAGTGTGTGACTGTTAATACAGCTATTAAATCCAATCTTGAGGTGTGCAGAAAAAATATATAGCCTAATATAAAGTATAATCTAGAAGTAACTTTAAAATGGGCTGTAGCACAAACATATCTTAATCTTCTTATGGCATTTGTATTGATATACTTATCATGTGCAGCTTGTTTCTACCCCATCTAGTGATTGTGATGTCTATGAGTGCTATAATTAACTTGCTCACATAAATGATCTACACATAAGACTATTTTGCTTGATCAGTCTGTGCGTTTTCTCTCCCTCACTGGAGGTTAGTCTGTTTCTTGGCCCTGTTTGCTCCGCTGTAATCAGCCTCTGTGCTGGTGGTGAGGCTCCCCTAATGAGCCCATAAGTCATTGCCAAGTGGGGTGAGGTGCTGCTGACAATTGAGAGCTCAGGATGAAGTCACTCATCTGCCTGAATGGCCTCCATGCTCCAGAAGCAGACATCTCTCTGTTTGTCCATCTGCCAGGTTTAACAGCAGTGGTGTGTGTGTGTGTGTGTGTGTGTGTGTGTGTGTGTGTGTGTGTGTGTGTGTGTGTGTGTGTGTGTGTGCTTTAAGGCCCCAGGAACTGTCGAACAGTGTATTAGTGTCTGTATGCATAGTATAATCTGCTCTGCATTTCATTGTTCATTTTACTGTCCTGTTATTCATTCACCCCTGCCCTCCTTTATGCTAAGCTGAGGCCATGGCTCATCTCGTATTTTCATACAAATATCCTAATCTCTGTATAATCAGCTTGCTTTTTTGTCAGTTTATCCTCCCATGAGCAACGGATCAGTCCACCTCAATCCCTTGTCTTAAGTGTGTATCAGACTCTCGAGCCATTACCGTGCCGTCTCATTTAAGATAGCTTCCAGTAAAGGACAGGTTATTATTAGATATCGTTTCACTTGCTTCAGTGTCTAAAAGTATTTACAGTGACATGATTGCATCTTGTAACTGAGCCAAGAAGGTCACTTTTTTCCCGTTCTTTCATCTCACAACACATGCATGTGAACAGGAGGCCCGGCAGAGTAACCGATCAGAGAAGTTCTCTATTTTTTGGGTGAATGCAGTATTGTGTTTCCCATCTAAGGAATTAGGTGGTTCAGTTCTCAGTCACGCAGGCTGACGTGCTTCAGCAGGACTCTTGAGGAGAACTGCATTATTCATGTTGTTGACTGGAGCCTGTTTTGCACATTGGGGGTAGATCAGGGAGAACGTGGAGGAGGTGCCGTCACGTGCACAGCCATAGCAGCACATCGTCTTGTATTTCTAAGTATTGAAAGTAGGCACATATGACATACATAAGCAGATATTGCTCTCAATATCATGGTGCAGTGTCCAGTCAAGGAGCTGAGAGTTGCACATCCAATGGGCATCCATCCTTTTGCAGATTCCTGCTCTCAAACTACTCAGGACCACTCAAGTAGAGACCCAGCTTTCTCTCTTTGAGAGCTGCATCAATTTTTCAAGTGCCCCATCACAAAGCATTCCTGTTCCTTCAACATCTTTTTCTTTTCATATTTATATCCATTTGCTGCCCGAAGAAGTTCTCTCCGCAGGATGTGAGTGAAATATGACCACATTTAATGTCATATTCAGCTTATGTCATGCCTGAGCTCACAGTGGGAGGCAACGTAAATATTTAACGGCAATATCTTGGTGTTCTCCTGTTCTGTCTTCTTGCAGATGTGCTCAACAGGATACTGCAGAGTATTATCTGCAAATTATTAGTCTCTAAGGCAACTTTACTCACGAAAGCGGGTCACCTACCGTTGATCATAGCCTTGATTTGCGATGAATTAAAATGTTTCTGTGTGGAATTTTATTCCGTACCAAAGTCATCAGCGAGACCAGTCACTTCCAGCCTCCTTTATTTCTTTTGCAATACAAATTTCTCCTTCTGCCAGAAGGAGAAAGCTCCAGGTTGCAGTGATTTCATGACTTGCCAGCTTAGCCATGGAGCTACTTAACTGCATCTCGTCATGACAGCAAAGCTTTTCTGGGACTTTTAAAAGGGGCTGTGCATCTACTGCCTGCAGCACTGCTCTGTCATAAATTGTTCTGTAAAATGCACTGACCGTTGCCTTGCAGAGCTGAAAATGGGAGAAAGGCGAAAAGTTCCTTCCAGCCTTGGGGAAAGGTTAAACTCTCATTCAGATGCACAGTGTTAAATATCTTGAAACATGAGATAGGTTTACATAATACAGCCAAGATGTGATGTGTGTATTATTTAAAAGACGAAGGCCTATTTGACCACGCCATTACTGCTCGTGCTCCAGAGGGACTCCTGGCTCCTACTCTACAAGGATCAGACTTCCACTTGGCTAAATAGCTACAGTCATGTGACTCATCTACCGCAACATCTTTAAGCAGTGTTTCTGCAGTGCTCAACTTCAGTGAAGGCTGAGCAGCATTTGATAATTCATTGCTTTTATTCCTGGTCTAATAGCTTTGCTGCAGTTGCTGTTTTTTCTTTGATAGTTACTGCTAACTACCATCTAGTATATTATTTGAAACCCTATATATGAAATTCAGCTGCAAATACACCCACCTTTGTCTGGCTTGAATTGTAGAGCATGCAGTGACTTTTTAATTTTGTGGAACCAAGGATTTAATTTCAGCATTAATGCATCTGCAGAAGGCCTTATTGGACAATGCGTGCTTGAAGAGTGGGTCGCTATGGTATTTCCTGTGGAAGTATATGTATTGTGTGTAGGAGAAGACCGATAAGCTTAAAATATGAAGCCCACCCTGCTAATTACATTTACCTTATTTTTTAAATTATGTTCAATTTGAATCCAGTGGTGAATAGGCCTGCTTTGTCTCTGTCTCTGTTGTTTGTATGAAGGTGTTTGCTTTTTTTTATTTTTTTAAATAAATATTTTTTGCAAGGCCAAACGACAGTACACCATGTGTTAAGCTTAACCTACACTGAACGGACCTCATTTTGGTGGTTGTCATAGACAGTGTTGACACCTTTGATGTCATTTGGTGTCTTTGATTTAAGTGTTTGGCCTTGTACCATGTAGGTCAAGCATTTTTCTTTCATTAATTAACCTAAATGGTATAAATGAAGAGGTGTCTGTTTGGTAGTTGCTTTTCGCTTAACCCTAAACTAATTTTGTTCCTCATCACAATGATATTATTACAAAGTGAGCTTTCTCAGACAGCTTCAGTGTTTCTAATTATCTAATTCTTTTCCTGGCTGTCGACAGAGCATCCTAACAGCCCTGCT